>JBAMHV010000006.1:12315462-12325780 GCA_037177535.1 Pseudomugil gertrudae | reverse complement strand
ATCTTATATACAGTATATATTTTGCTTATTCAACTGGTGTGCCATAAGTTAATATACTATGACAATTAAGTTAGTTGTAACTGTGCCAATGAAATAAATTAGAATTGGAATTTTATAAAGGACATGGAGGAAGCAGTCTGAGACTATCAGAATGCTTTGAGCACAAATGTCTAAATGGTTTAAGCCCTTTAAGTAAGTGATTTTTTTTCTTTAGCTTTCACTGGCTCTTTGTTCTTCCATGGTTTCACAGTCGCCTTTAAATACCTAATAGGATGAGAGAGACATCAGTTGTAGCTCAGCCCATAATACTCACTGAAGGAACACACAGGCATACACATATGCATTGTTCTCATCTATATGTATGGATTATTCTGTAGTTTTCACGGATGGACACGAGCTTGTGTATGTGGTTAGGAGATTGGGGGTACTTTCAGGGTAATAGAGATAATCAGAAAGTGTGAAAGAGAAATGGAGCAATAAAAGATGCACACTTGTTCTCTCCCTGACATCTCTTCCCTTTGATAAAATGGGCTGTTTTTACCCAAACGTGTCTCTTTTATTTATCCGTTGTTTTTTTAATCAAGGTCATTATCATTTGTCAAGTCTTTGATTCATTATTTCATTTTAAAAAAGCCTTTTTTTGTTTTTGGTTATAGGTTTAGTCTTTTATAATTACATACAAAGTCCACTTTCACTAAATATTACAATAAAATGTAGGAATCCGCTTGTAACAGTTTCCTTCAGAAAACAATAATACACAAACAGTCCTCTAAATTAAAATAGACATTTAGGTCATTTATTCATGTCTCTCAATATGAGATGCTATCCCATAAAGCAGGTTACCATCCCTACAAGCAGCAAAATGGAAATATGAGCCATATGACAGTTTCCACACCAAAACAAATTACATTATGAAGTTTCCCCTTTAACAAGTCTCCAATTCTTCATAAGGAGGTAGCTGGATGGGCTGGACTGTCAAACTCCACAACTTTAAAAGTGCTTGGTTATACTTTAAAGTCAAGCTACTTGGCCTAAAAAAACAACCATAATGCTAATTTACCTCATTTTTGTGGCACAATTTTCACTTCAGTGGTTCCAGTTTTACACTTTTCAGGTAGCATTTTTGTCAAAAGTTGTTACAGATAGTTTTGGCAAGCATAAGTCAGTGATCCATAGACTTATTTGAGTCAATATAAGACAAGCAAACATGGAAAATGTTCTGCTACAATAACAAATCTCAGGTTTTTTTTTTATCTACTTTGACATGGTTATTTTGTTTACCATTTAGCTTACATATTGTCTTAAAGTGGACTTAATTCAGAACATCTTTTTCTTTGTGTGCAATGCCATTAAAATACTAAAGCTAATTTGCCTGTAGTCAATAAACTTCGACAAATATGAAGCCATTAAAATCCAAAGATCCAAACTGAACCTAACGCCTCTGGCTTGTTTGTGAAATCAGTGGCTTGTCGGGCAGGTCCTGACCCTTAGAAAAAGACTGACATCATCATAGTGCTGTAAGCATGAAAAACAAGTGCATGATAAATAATAGAAAAGCAAAGAGAGATAGTTTAGAGAGAATATTTGCATAACATCAATGTTATTCCAGTGTTTGTTGCACAGTCGAAGGGTGAAGGATGATTGTATTTTTTATTTTTCAAAATGTCTCACTCAGTATCTTTGATTGTCTTTTGGGTTGAATTTTATTGTGTGCATATCTTTATGCTTTTTTTGTGAGGACATGAATTGAGCTTGATGCATGATGATCTAAAAGAACTGCACCTTATATTAATAAATGGTTTTACTTTAATGAATGGGCCTAGTTTAGCAGAGCAGGCACAAACACCAGTCTACACATGCAGCTAAATACAAAGGTTAACCGCCACTACATGCTGCTACTAATTGAATCCTATATTAAATTTCCTGGAGGATTAGTTTGATATGAGATACTGGTGATGGCATGGGTTGTAAGACAGTTGGTGTTTGGCCATCCATGTGTATTCTCTAAATTCATTGCGATGGAGAACCTACACATCAATTATTCATCTTGCGCGCTGCTCAATCAGATACTTAGGAATCCATCTCTCTCCCTTTCTCACCTGCAGGGATTACAGAAGGTGCAGTGTTGGGACACAATACAATGGTTTCACAGCAAATTAGCATGCTACTGTTGTGTTGGCCAGCACATTGTTGATTACTGATAGAAGGAAGAGACAGGCAATGCTCATGATGCTGATTTTTCTGCATGTGTGTGTAATAGAATCCCATATGATAGCACAAAGTATTTCAACCTTGAAGACCTGTGGGTAGCACATAAATGATCAAATCATATACTTGAAAGGCATCAAAACTGCCAGTTTCTGAGCTTAATACAACATTGTAAGCTTTGCAAGCTGGTGACACATCACATTTTAGAATAGGATCTTAAAGATGCACATAAAATGACGTAGTGAAGGATGGTGGTGTTTTTTCTTTTGAATGTTGCAGCCAATTTCATCATAATACACAAAAATCTGCAAATCTTTCAAACTGAATGAAATGGTATATACATAGGAGTGTAAGACATAAACATACAGCTTGACCTTGAACAGCATAATGCTTAACTTTAATTTGGTAAAAGTTTGTATGTGGATAAATGGAAAAAACACTTGGCCCAAAACAGAACAAAAACAATATTTGTTATTTTGGTAACAAATCTAAATGAACAAATGACAGACTGCTAAGCCAGTCGGCTGTTGGCTTAAACTGAATTAAACTTTTAGCCGTCATCTTGAACACTCACTTCTGTTAGTGTGCACATATCTAAAGTGGAGGACAAAATGAATATAGGCAGGACAACAAAATGTGTTGCTTACATAGCCACGCTTGTCACTAAGCATATGTTACAATCCCATGTTCCTCGCCACCTATATTGTTAGGCAATATGGTCACATAGGACTTCACAAACAGGTGGCAGAACAGAGCTGCCAGGGCAGTCCTTCAGTGCCCATATAGGAACAGTATTGCTCTAATGCATGCATGCCTGTTAGTCAGTGACAGATTTAATCTAAGGCTCATGTTATTTATCTGGAATGAATCACTGTATCTTTAAACACCTGCCATGTTGCTATTGCTATACTATATTGCTAATATCCACAGATACCTGACCAGACAGGCTTTAACTGGTGATTTAAAACGTCCTTGTCTTTGGACCAATTCAATCCCAGTGCCTATAGAGGCGCATTGCATTGGATCAGCTCCGTGACCCCACATGTACAAGTGAAGTTGAATATAAGTTAATTAATTACTGACCACTTGTTAATATTCTGATTTCCATGTACTTTGTTCCTACTTTATTGATGTGAAGTTTAATCTCATTAATGTGTATTTATTTACAGTACTCTTTGCATGTGAACATTTTATTGATGAATGTTTTGCTTTTGTATTGATATTTTTGTTTTTTGCAGACCCAATTTTCTTTTATATTTGAGGGGTGGGGGTGTCTTACTTCATTTACTGACCCTGACAAGCAGTTAGTTAAATGAAAATGTGTTTTTTCAGACTAAACTGACTCACTATCCTGAGTGAGAAAGTTAAGTAATGTGACTAAAGACGGCTCACATTTTCTTTAACATAATTTCCTAAATTTATTTTTTGTCTTGACAGTTTTGTTACATTTTAAATGTTGAATTTTGTTTAAATGTGTAAACTTATTAATTCAGTCAGGGTGAGATGGGAGGGGGGTTTGGAACCTTTGCAACATCCTACAGAGAGAGTCCATCACTGAGCCTAAAAAGAGGCACACTCACCATCACCCCATTGATCATTTCAGAACGGCCATTTAACCTATCATGCAAGTTTTGGGACTGAGAGGAAGCCAGAGTACCTGGGGAGAACCCATGCTTGCACCAAAAAGATATGGACACTCCACATTTATGATCCAAAAACCAGGAACCTTCTTGCTGAGAGGCAACAGCAAAAGCATCACAGTACATCATGCAAACAAAAATATTTTGGAAATGGCGATAAAAGTAGCTTATTAAGGCCATTGAATTACAATAATGTCTCAAATTAGACCATTTAACAGCTGTATATCTGAAATGTTCTTGTCTAGCTTGACTGCACTGCTTGTGTCCATAACTCAGTTAGGTTTATTTTATCCTGCTGATTTAAGTAAGGCCTGTTAGAGAATGACAGAAATCTCAATTTAAAATGCAGCTCTAAAGAAATACTTCAAGATGTTTATCCGCTCTCTTGCTGAGAAGTAGATGCAAAGATGATAATAGTTCTTCTTTGTATCATACAAGAAACAAAATCTGCCCATCATTACAGTTATTTCTACAAAATTTCCTTCATTTGACCTGGGGAAATCACTGTATCTACTCTATTTTACTACACTAACTTCTGTTTTGGGGATTAAATACACTTTTGCTTGCGGGACATCACAACATTGTTACACACCTTCTCTAGCTTGGATATAGACACTCAGAGCTGTGTTGAAGTATTTTGCAGAGACAAAGAAGTGTATTTGGAACATTAATATTCTGAAAGTGTTCTGGGGTCATCTAGATTTGATGGACAGGTGGACAGTAGCTTGTTAGCAGGCTCCAACTGAGACCATGCTGTGACCTTTGACCTGACTTTGGAGCTTCAAACAGTTAGAAGCCCTCTGCTCTGTCAACTCTGAAGCAAGGCCCGGAAGCAAGATGCTAGATTTTGACTCAGAGATTGGTGGGTGAGAAGTAAATAAATATTCCCAAAGGCATTCCTGACATGAGATTATTGAATACTATTTTACAATATTAATGCTTGGTTGTGGGACGTTGACTGTTATTAGCACTCCTCTGCACTTGATAAAAAAGGTAACGTCAACACTTTACTCACTTCATCAATAGTCGTAGCTTTCACAACCGAGTTGAAAAAATTTACATGATGTGTGTTTGCAAACAGAAAGTCTAGTTTATTCCACACCAAAACCAAAGTTATTATAGGCAAAGTCAAGATTAAATGCAGTCTGTTGGCTTGTCTAAATTTGGCTTTTTATTATGAATTGACTCAAACTGATGTGTTTATAAAGTTCCCTGAGAAGATGTAGTTGTGAATTGATGCGATGGGTTGTGTTTACTTTCCCCTTCTTTTCTCTGTCTTCTCTGGTCGAGTCCAGCAACAAGTATTCATTTAAAATAAATAATAAATAAAGAATTCTGATTACCAAGAGTATCTCTGTATATACATGAAGATCTTCTTGAGAAAGCATATTTGCTCAGCACAATACAGCAGTCAGACCATCATTCTGCCTGCTTTAATGCTGGACAGGACATGTGTTAAAAAAAATCAAAAAGTGAAGTAAAATGATGTGAAAAAAATAAAGCTGAATTAAACTGAATTGAAATAAATTGAATTGAACTTTAAAGCAACTTTAGAGGCTAACTCCAAGCCAGCTGTCCAAAGTACAGTGGGATTTCATTCAGACTGAATAAATTCAGCTAAATGGTATGAAAGAAATGCAAAAATATCTCAAATGAGGGGATTGGACTAAGAAAAGGCAACATAACAGATCTCTGGGATAGCTACAAATGTCCAGGGAAACCTTTGGCTTATAAGAACCATAAAAAACGTGCATCTGATCTTTACCTACAAAGAGTAATTTAGGCCTTAAAGAAGCAGCTTATAATGGTGTAATAGCCTAGCAAGAAGAGATGGTAACCACAGACGATGTTACAAAATAACTAAATAAGAAGATGCCTTGTACAGTATATAAGCAAAAAGCCTCCAACTCTATTATAATGATTTTTTAATCTATTTTCTCCTATTTATTTGTGTCTGCATCATGTTGTTATCGGTCCTAGCAAGGCCAAGTAGACTTAAGACTTAAGAACCTGACCTTCAGCTCTACCAGAATAACTTCACCAGGATGGTCTTTAAGGTATATTCAACATATATGCCGCAAATATCCCAAATGACTTCTTCCAATGGAGAGAAAAGGTTTTATTCTGAGCCTTGATGATTGAACACTTCCCACTGTCTCTAAAGGTGAGCACAGATGCACATGGAAAGAAGCTCATTTTCTGCTGCATCCACAATCTTGTCCTTTTGTTTTATTATCTCCAATTTGTAAGCAAAGGTGAAGGTGGGAATGTATCAAATCATTTGTTTTTTTTTTTGTTTTTTTTTGCTTAGCTTCCTATTTCCTCTCACAAATGCATAGAGTCTGCATCATTGCAGATGTCACGCCAATTCCCGTATAATATTATGATGTTCAATGTTCTCTGCTCATGAACAAGACCCCGAGATTCTTAAACTGCCACGTCACATGATGCAAAAGCTCATTTCCAACCCAGAGCACGCAGTCCACTTTTTTCCAGTTATGGCCTCAGTTTGGAGTTACTAATTTTTGTCCCAGCAGCCTCATGCTTGGCTGCAAACAATCCTGGTGCAAGCTGGAGGTCACTGCTCAGTGAAGCCAACAGGACCACATCATCTGCAAAATGAAAAGATCCTGAGTCCACTGAACCGCACACACTGCCTCCTGGCTCTGCTTGGAAATGTTGTCCCTAATACTTATTACCAGAACTGGTGACAAAGGGCAGCCCTGGCAGGAATTTAACACCCCTCATGAGTCTGTCAGCTTAATGTGAAACAAACCCTTGCTCCAACAGCACAGGGGCGGAAATGCCCACAACAGCAGGTGAGGTAAAGCTCACATGGAACATCCTGAGGGGTGCAGTCATGCCTTTACTCCATAAAATTACTTATTAGAAAATGGGAATTTTTAAGCTTTTTTTTTCTTTTTGTTTATGGGTCAGTAAGCTCTATAGACTTTAATGCCTGCGTTTCCTGAAGGCACTTACACAAAACATTATGGAGAGCTTAATACACAGTGGTGTCAAGAAGATGTCTTTTTAAAACACTATTTTTGAGTGATCGTGTTACCACACTTGGAAAAAAATGAGTTAAGTAACTGCTCACTGTGATGTATTACTGACGGCCGCCAAGTTTCATCTATATTGATTAATTTTGCTCTCTCTTTCTCCCTCGCTCGACTGAAATCATTATAACTGGGTCTTGCAGCTCTGAGAATTTTGGATCTGATATAAATCCTTTGTGAATGGAAGCAAATCAATACAAACATGTACATAACATTTGATTTCTTTAGGTATTATTCCTTATGCAGTTCCCTTGTGGCTAAATTGTGCAAATTTGGTGTACTGAGTTGGTATGATTCCTTTAGTGAAAAAAACAACTAGCTTGGACTACACTTTGCTCCATTCACATCTTTTATTTTTAATTCTATTCATCCTGGTGATGCAGACATCAACAGGAAGAAGCTGATCTGCTCATCAGTTGTTACAGGGAATGAAGGATGAGCCAGAGAGGGACAGTAAAATGATAAAGATGATATGAGTATAATGCTCACAGCCTGCTTGTAAGAAAAAACAGAAACAGGAAAAAACAAGATAAGAGTAAGTAGTTTACAGTGCTCTGTACACTGTATATCGTAGGAGTGCAGCAAATACAGGAGGCACTGACTGGCTTTCTGAGGCATTAAAATTGTGCTGACCTAGTGGAGTTAATGTTTGATGGCGTTGAACGGGAAAGTATGAGAGTGGAAGTGGTATCCTTCCTCCAGTAATCATTTAAAAAAGAAGAAATAATGTGAAAACACAGAAAACAGGTGGATAGGGGTAGCACAGGTTGCTTCAATTATGATTCCAGATGTTAAATTGCATCTATTTAGTTTACTGCTCATGGGATCAATAGGGAAAAATTTAGAAAAGGGTGGGGGAAGAATGGGAATATGAGAGGTAGAGGAGGATTAAAGATGGCAGGGGCAGTGAGGAGGAGGATTGTGGGAAGAATGCAGTCGCAAAGCAAAAGCAGTAGAGAGCAGAGAAGGGATAAAAGAGGGATGGAGGGTTGAGATGATGGATGTGCTGTTCTCGTTTTGTGCCCCCTAACGAAGACTCTAATTAGTGTTTGTGTAATTCCACACTGTCTCCTCCGCCTGCTCATCTTAATTAACTACATTCATCTTCTCCTCCCTCTATCCATCCCTTTCGCTCACCCTCCCTCCCTCTGCCCTCCTAAAATAACATACTGACTGTCTGAACCCCACCTGGACCAGACCTGCTTTTACTTACTCTCTCTCTCTTTCTCTTCATCTCTGCTATCCACTTTGTTCCCCCTTCTCTCCATCTGTTTCCTTCCCTGTATGTGTTTTCTTCTGTCTGTCGTCTTCTTTCCCACTTACCTCACTTCACCTTTGAAAATCTCTCGAGTCCTCTTTTCCACTCGATCTCTCTTGTGGCCGACTGTGCTTGACTGGTGTAAAAGCCTGCCCACCCCTGCGAAGCCCTAGAACCACATATGGCAACAGCCCATTTAGTCACCTTTAGTCATTAATTTCATCAATAGGGTGAAGTTATAGCACCAACACGGCTACAAACTACTCCAACTCCACTGAGTCATACATTAAAGTCAGTCGGGAACCTATTCGAAGCAAGGCGGCAAATTGGACAACAGCAAATGAGCCAAATTTAGCAGTAACTCTGAAACAAGCTGAGGGTGACACAAAACAAAGGTAAACAAGACAAATAAAACAAAGAAAAAGATTCTGACTCTGCTTTAGCTGAGCAAGCAAAGACCAGTTGAGTTTTGGGGACAGCTATGCAAGTTTGAGTGGCAGTCAGAGCAGAAAGAGAGGCTGAAGGGGATTTTTGAAGTGCATTTACAAAATGAGATGACAGGACTGTTGATGACTGGTCTGTATTGTGTTACTCTGGCGAGCAGCTGATGGGTGACTACCTGCCGTCATTTAGTTCCACAGTCTGAAATAGCTTTTCTGCTTTCAGCAGTCAGTCAGTGTGACAAAGGAGAACTGGGAGTCAGAGCCTCTGTTTCACAGAAACACATCTGTGCACACGCGCGCTCACACACATATGTATACAAATGAATATATTCACTCTTGAGTACTCATGCACACCAATTCAATCAGCCAGGCTTCTGTACAGGACACACAAATGCACCAACCAGGTGCCATTCAAGTAAAAATATATTTTATTACATATTTTTTTGCCTTCTGTTCTATATATGTGGGGTTTTTTTTATTTTGTGGATAAGAAAGCCCCAGTTTGATGAGAGCAGCAGAAATGGGTTTTCATCTTCTTTTCTGGACAACACTTAGACTTATAATGCACCATTACAACCCAGAATGCAACTCACTGGGCTGGGTACGATCGTGCTTGCCAAATAGAGGGAAGATGTTCACTACACACACAGGCTGCATTGATAGCGATTTTAAGCCAATTGGTCTCACCTCCTGCTGAGGGTCAGAGGTTAATCTATCAGGGTTTTCACCTGACAGCACTTTCTCACATTGGCTGAGCAGAGGGAAGGGAGGGAAGCTGAAAGCATTGGGAAATAGAGATAGGCCCAGCACGGGTGAAACCAAGCGCAGGAAGGGAACAGATAGCAATGGACACACAAATTAGGGGGACAGAGACGAAGAATAAGCTCCAGACATGGGATAAAGAAAGCGAGAGATAGAGGACGACAGAAAAGATAAGGATTTACAGGTGCAAAAGATGCCAACTGTCTACAAATCATGATTTACAAATGGGCAAAAATCTCCCTGCAGTCCTTTCAAATCCCTTCACACACGATGTCACCATCAGAAGCTCCAGTAAGCTTTCCTTGAGGGTGGAAGGTGCCTTTTGGCATTGATCTCAGATCAGCTTAGCTACTGAAATACCTAACCTTTAACAATAAAAGGAAAATGCAAATCTGACCTTAGATGACAGTGTACGTTAAACCTCCTCCCAGTCTCTTAATCTTGGTACCCATTGGGTTCAGCATCACCTGTGCTGCTGCCTCTGCTGTGGCTGATGAAATGTAGATGTTAAAAGAACGGCTGGCAGCTGGCTTTTTCAACCTGCACCTGTTCCTTTCCTGTGCTTGTGTGTGTATATGTGTGGGCATGTGTGTCTGTCCAGGGGAGGGGGTTTTCTTGTGTATGTGCCTGTCTATCTGTGTATGTGTGTGTGCCGGCTGTCTTCAGTGTTTCTGCATTGTCTGCAGAAGTGCACTCATGGGATGATGCAGTGCTGAGACTTGTGATATATGAGACATCAGGAACATTTGTCTAAATAGTCTTATACACAAGGCTGCATCCCTGCACATACACACACTGGTTTGTAAGACACAGACACACGATACACATAGATAAACATACACATGAACACCTTACAACTGCTATCTGCACATCTGCTCCAAATGTATTACCTTTTTACTACACACGCATTCACACTCACACATGATACATAAACACATCACACTCACA
>JBAMHV010000006.1:12294791-12308078 GCA_037177535.1 Pseudomugil gertrudae | reverse complement strand
TCTAATGGGGGAACCTATAGGTCTGTTCTGGACTCTCAGTCCAAATACGGGATGTTCTTCTTAGTGAAACCCCCCCCCCCCCCCACACACACACACACACACACACGTAAAATAAATGCATAGTTTGCAGAGGTGATTGAGGGGGCAAATTATGGAATATTGTACCTGCAGGACAGAAGTGCTGCATTCATTTCTAACAAATCAGACATATGAAACACAGCAGTGCACGAGGAAAACCTAAAAGCTAATGAAACCTAATTAAATGAGAATATAATAATAATTCATTCAAATCATTTTCTACTTTGTTTGGTCCTCTTCAGGGTCACAGGAGGTTGGAGCCTATCCCAGCAGTAAGCAGGCGAGAGGCAGGGTACACCTTGGAAAAAGGTAATAATACTACTACTACTAATAATAATAATACCCTCTAAAATCAGAAGATCCTGAGGAAAAATTTATGAAATTTGAACATTTACAAAACAAATATCCACACAACTTGAAATATATTGTAATAGGAGTGTTTTAATTAAAGAAAGACTTTAATCTGCTGTACCTTAATCCATGTAAACACGGTGAAGATAAATAAATAGAATTTATTACATTTCGATTGTGTCTGATGCTGATTGTTCCCAGAAAGTTTTACTTACATTTACAGCAAGTACAAACAAAATGGGAAAGCCCTAAAAGAGAAATATGATTGAAGGCTGGGGAAGACAAAGTGACAGGACAGAAAACTCAAAGGAAGATTCCTTGAAAAATAGAAAAAAAGGAAGCAAACAGGAAGAAACAAGAATGAATGTGTTTGACTAAACTGCCTAAAGAAATGTTCATTTTCAGCCAGATAAATCACTGAAACACTGAAATTTAACAAAAATATAGAACGGAATGAGAAGTGATGATGGACTGTGGATGAAAATTATATTTAGATGAAATCCAAATGTGTATTAGGCAGGGAGGGATAAATTACTGTGTTGCAAATAAAAGATAATTTGAATAATTTCAAATAAAATTAGAATAGTTTGAATATAAATTTGAACATTTCATAATAAATTATAAAGATTTTCCTTAATTATGTTTTTTAAACTGTAAAAATACCTTTGTGTTGCATTTTATTAGATTTTTTAAAAAGCATATTAAAATAACAAGTCATTTGAAAAATATTCAAGAATGTCTTTGAGACTCTTACAGAAACACACACACACACACACACACACACACACACACACACACACACACACACACACACACACACAGAGAGAAAAAAAAACAATTTTCCCATTCCTCCCTCCCTCTCTCCCTATTCTATCCACACAATAACTCTAACTCTGTCTTTTCACTGAACGTAGGTATAAAAATACTAATAAAATTAAACATAATAAAGATAATAAACATCTGGCTTGATATTTGATGATCCATCCACACCAGGCAGTGGTGTGACCAGTCCACCCATGACCACACAGGCACCACTACAGAAGCCTCACAGCAGGCCGGGGTCCCCACCACAGCCAAAGGGCTGCAGTGCAGGACCCGCTTCCAGACATCTGATCACTACAGCACTCTACAGGCAGGCAGAGTCCGGTGTGGCTGATCCTCATTAGAAAATATAAATGCTAAAACAACTTAAATAAGAAAACCTAAAAACAATAAAATTAAATTAAAAAAATAAAATAAAAATAAAAAATAATAAATTCAATCAAATTTAAAACGTATTGATTATATGAGACTGATCTCTCTATAGTAAATACAGTTTTACACTCATTTGTTGACACTTTACTCAGTTCATAAACTGAAAGTTCATTAATTCTTTCATTTTAAGTCAAAATCTGTGAATTGCAGGTGGAGTCTGTCCCTGCAGGGAAGATGGAAATTGGCAATAAAAACATTTAAAAGAGCCATGACAGGTTCAGCCTGCAAAAAAAAAAGATCTGTTAAGCAAAACAAAGACGTTTCAGTCTGACAGTAAACTTTATGGCTCAAAAAATTAAATATGTCATAAAAGCCAAAGGGTGCAACAAAAGTGTGCCATGTGCTCTTTCATTCCAAATAAATGTAGTTCATTAAAGTGATTCAGGATTTTATCATTTTAATCAGATAGTTTTAAAAAATCTTGTTTTGCATCATGCAGTGATTTTTTTTTGCCAGAAAATAAAGACTGGATAAGTTTCCTCCAGAGATTTTTTTTAAACTTATTTTTATTTTGACAAGAACAAGATCATTTCCATTGGAAAAATTTGACTAAAAAAATTAAAATTAAAATGTTCTGGTAATATCACTACATTAAAAAATGCAGTGCAGCCACGTGTATGTTTCATGACTGAGAGGAGGTGTTGCACGTAGCTCTGACATATCTGGGAAAGGTTAGATTCAGAGCTTTCAAATTTCATACCACCCGAAAAACTTGGCAGTGATGCCTGATGTGCTGCAACTATAATATTGGAGGAATGTGCTTTTGTGGCTCGCAGGGGGTGGAGTTAGAAAGTGAACGAGTGCTGCCTACCAAAGAGAGAGAGAGAGGAGGAGAAGGAGGAGAGACAGAGGGGAGAGAGACGGGTGTGCAGGCTGCTCATCGTAAACGATGGTTGTCGGAAAGTCTTGAAAGCCTGATGAAACTGGCTGCATGAATTGTTTGCAGCAGAGTCCGGAGCTCAGTCAGATCTGGAAGGACAGGAAGGAAACTGCAGCAGCACGCAGATAAGAAGAACACTTTAAAAGAAGAGGACTTGCCTTAGTTGTTTTATTTTTTTATAGTTTTCATCATTAAGTGATCTTTAGTTACCCTTTTTCTTATTTTCCATCCATAAGCTCCACGCAACTCTTATCTGCGCATCGGACTGTTTGCACAGAGAAAGACCGACCAGCTGCTTGGACCCTTACCCGCCTGCCACGCTCCTGTGGCGGTCCCAGAACCAGCAGTTCCCGGTGAGAAGGGAGCACTGAGGACCCGCTCAAACCGACCATAAACCCTCGTGTTTGAAGCCCCGGATTGTGTTGGGGAGGGAGGGAGGAGGAGGTTCGCAGTATCTGCTTGATGATGGGGGGGCTGTTTCTCAGTCACCTCACATCACTATAGACTTTTGCGACACTTATTAACTAACATCGGTGTTTGAAGCCTTTGTATGCATGCATGAAGCTTTTTGTTCTCCTCCCCTGCTAGGCATTTGCTGGGATGTTTGAGTCGCGTTGTTTGGTGGGGTGAAGGGGACCGAGAGAGTGGCCGGAGAGACTAAAGGGACCGAGGCCGGGTGAGGAGCATGGCTCTGGCGGCGCTGCCTCTCTGGGTGCTAACAAGTCTCACCTGGGCGAGCGTGCTCCAGGTGTCAGCCAACAGGCATTCCGTTTACTGGAACAGCTCTAACATACAGTAAGACCCTACCTCTTCTATGTTCAACAGTGTGTGTGTGTGTTGCTGTTTCATGTCATTTCTTAATTTATGTTAAAGTGAAAGCTGTTGTCCTGGTTTAGCAGGTTGTTAAAATAATGCTCTTCTGATCCATTCATGGGCTGGTGATGTTCCCAGTCTCCCTGTACCTAGTTGTGAAGGTTATAGCTGTCCTCTGCCTTAATGGAATACATTAAATCGACTAGGAATTTTTGGAGGGCCCTTCTTTGGTAAATGCAGTCTGGAAGCGCTGCGAAACCCTACGATTCAGTTAAAGAGCTTTAAAACCATCTTTCCGACCCCCTCTGTTACACCACTGGTGAGACATACTGTTTCTCTCCCTTGCTCCATCACCCAGTCTCTGACTATAATAGTTGACTCCATCAGTTCCCCCTTTTTCTCATACCTCTCCTCATGGAGGAGGACCAGAACAAAAAGAATCACATGCAATTCTCCTGCCTTGGGTTGCACCTCAATGTCTTACTGTCTTCTCTTCTATCTGGTTCAATTAGGAGCACTTCTTCATTCTGACCCCATTGTGTTGCAGCCGTGTCACTATTCAATCTCTTCTTCCAGCTCCCTCTCCAACTTGCTCTTTTCTTCCATCCCTTCCAAACCCCCTTTCGTGTTTACACACAGCCCATTGGCCTTTTTGTTATCCTCCTAATCCTTTGCTCCTCACTCCTATCTTTAAAAAGCTTCCCCTACTCCCTTCTCATTTTAAAAGCAGTCTTTTTAAATACTGTCCTCATGAGTCCATGGATCTGCCACTGAATTCTTAAGAATGTAGCATCAGCCTGCATAATCACACTGCAGGATTATCTCTCTTGGCCCAGCTCACAGTGAAATCTTGCATCTATCTGTTTATTTATGTTTGGCTTATTAGATTTCTAGGCACTTGATTGTGTTTTAGATTCATTTGCCAGTAAAAAAAATACTAATGTGACATGTAATTTTAGCTGACTTTTGAAGTGTAGCTTGTGTGTTACTGTTTTAACTTCTTTATATTCACTGCATAACAACAACAAAAAAACCCAGCACTAGTTAAATACTTTAGCTACTTCCTTTTCTTTCTCCATTATGCAGTGGATCCTGTTTTTGTGTAAATTTTTATTTTGGATGCACAGTTTTTCTCAGAGGATCTCAATGACCGTTACTCACCTTGTCAATGCGATTTACTGCACCCTCATACGGGACATTCAGATAAATAGTGACTCCATCTTATAGTTGGGCTTACTGTAAACAATATGTAAAAGCATTTAAAAATCTGCTAATATATGTGCGTGCAAGCGTTAATTTTAGGCCAATAATTTTAGCCTACAGCAAGAAATAAAACAATTACACCTAATGGAATTTGTGCCTCATAAAAGATGTGCTAGAGTAAAATAATAGGACTAAGGTGTAATATGATATAGAAACTAGAATTTGTTTATTTAATGTATGCACTCTTTGTACAAATGGATTTTTGCTGATATTTTTGCAGCTCCCTGTGTGGAGGATTTGTTTTTACATTTTTTCCCGATGTATAATATTTTGATAATAAATGCTAATGAAATTCCACCTTTGCATTTTGCATAAGAGACAGTAGGTGATTTTCATAAAATGTGAAAATTTGTTTAAAGGCAAAAGAGAGAAGTTGTGAACATCTGACCTCTACATAGTTAGCTACACATAACATGAGCTGTGTTAACCTTGATATAGTGGTCGCTTGATTAAGTAGTTTGTTAGCCAATTTTCCACTGTGCATTTAGTGAGGACAGATATTTTATCTGCGGGAAAGGAGAGAGAGAGAGAGAGAGAACTATTGCAGTTAGAGGCAGCTTAACCTTTAACCTGAGCGTCTCCGTGCTTAGAGTAGAGCCCAGCAGTCATCCTTCCTCTCTTCGCCTGCCCACTATCAATACGGTTTTCATCCCAGAGGCAGAATATTCTTAGCCCCTGCAGTATGAGTCTTAGTATGTGTGTCTTTTATAAAAAGACTGTAGTTAATTAAAGAACACTGTGATCTCGGTGGACCTGGCTCATCCCTGATCTTCCATCTCTGTCTCCTCTCTTTTTCTCACTACACACATACACAATGACACCGTATGAACAGTGAAAGGGATAACTTTTTTCCTATTCAGCCTACTTAGTGAATTATTAGACAATTGAGACAATTAGAACTGTGGACAGGGACACTTAAAAGCCATGTATACTACAGGAAAACCTGCATGTGCTATTTTTTCCATACATCACAAACAGATATTCTGTTTCCATCGTGTTTTTTTAATCCTTCCCTTCCTACATTTATAAGCTGGTGGGCCTCTAGCCATTGGCCTCCACAGAGTTCCCCTAACTTGCAGTGTAGTGTGGAGGTTTAGAGGGCCAATAATAAACTGTACTGTAGCTGTCAGTTTGAGTGGTAAACACATTGTAAAGCCTCAGGACCTTGCAGTTTCTCAACCAGCTACTGACCGTAAGCCACTCATCAACCACTAGAGACAGCTTGAGACTGCTACAGAGGATTAAAAACTCTTCACACACATGGATGCACAAACATGGCCGTGCATTTCAATTGTGCCTATGCCAGCATGGGCATACACATAAACATACACATATCTTTGCTGTAACTTCTAGAAATGTTGGTAAAAATTAGGATGGAAAATGAAAGAATGGTAAAGATGGTAATTTTACACGTTAATGTCCTGCACAAAGATTGCCACCACTGCCTATGAGTCACTGATACCACTGAATTAACATAAATGTGTGTAATAATGTGTGTGTTTGAGTGTGTGGGACCTAGTGTATGAGTGTGTTTGGACTGTTACAGATGTCTCTGCTCACTCATGGGTGACCGAAACAAAAACAAATCCATCAGTCCGTTAAATCACACATTATCTTCCTCCACCTGGCAATTAACCACCGCTGAGTGTGAGTGGTGTATGCATGTTTATACATGTGTATGAGTGTAATTTAATAACACAGCAGTTAACTGGATTTGCATAACAGATATATGCTGATATCTCTTAATTTATCAATTGTGTATTTTGCAAGCAATCAGATTGGAACTAAACAAGCCACGTATGTGTGTGTTTTGTGTGTGTGTGTTTGTCCATGCTGGTGTCACCTCAGCGCAGGTCACAGGAACGAAGCCAGCTGTCGCAAGCAGGATTTGCTTCTCATAATACTGCACATGCATATGCGTGGTAATTGATACTGAGATGGAGCTTGTTTTATATTCATGCAGCTCGTCAGTGCGCATAGAGACACGTCACGCAAGGCGGGAGAGAAATAATGCAAGTAAAATGGAAAGTGTGGGACTATTGGGAGAAGAGAGGAAATCCAGAAGAATGCAGATGGATTTCATTTTGAATTATAATAGAGCAGAGGGAGGAGGGTCAACATAATAGCGGTAATAATGCTCGGCCAGTGCCCTGATGCACACGCTGAGTTCTCACACATATAGTAACATGGACACTCAGACAGCAAGCCAATCATCAGTTCCTTTGACAGCAACACAAACCTCTGTCTCTGTCTCCTGGCCCCACTTATGACAACAATATTTAGATTTATGAATATCTGCACAAAAAAGTTTTACTCACAAACACGTGTGTATACGTGCATGTCTGCCAACACACATACAACAAAGCCTCACACACAGACTCACTTATGATTATGATCAGATTATTCATTAGTAAGGTACAACAAGGCCACGTAGTGTACGAGTGAATGGATTCTGGTTTGTGAGTGTGAAAGTGTGTGTATGGCGTGCAGACTTTCACAGTGAGATGTCATTAATTAAAAGCAATAGAAAACACCTGTGTGATGGATGACTACTGTTTGTATAATCAGATCCAGTGTAGTTCGCTCTCCCAGGCTGTTGCGCTTTCTTTAAAGTAAATCATTTTTCTTTGATTGGACAGGCGTCGTTGGGTAGTTAGATGTGTGGCAAAGAACCAGGAGAAATAAATGGTCTCGTTGTTTTCTGTATTTTCTTCCTGTTTGAGCTGGATTTCAGCGATGTGTTTCATATTTCTCTGTTCTTCTGAAGTGATAAGAGAAGAACTCTGGGAGGTTGTGCTTTGAGAGCTGTGTGGGTTAATGTCAAATCAACTTGGACTCGATCTTTCCAGTACATGAAAACATGTTGCCTCACTTTAAGATGTTGTTTTCCTTCACCTCACTCCCACTTTCTTAATGGTTCTCTTTCTTTCTCTCAGAAGTTGGCCAAAGCCGGCACTCATGTATCAACCTCGAAACATGCTTTTCTTGCAAATGCTATGAATTTACATTCGCACATAAAAATAAAACACCCATTGATCTCGATACAAAGATGAGCCTGAAATATTGAGCCCAACCTGTCCTTTTGCATCTGGATTGGGACTTTCATTTCCTCAAATGATGTCTCGCTTACACGATCATTTAATCGGAGGCATTGCTGTGAAAATGGAGTATTGATGTTGAAGAAATCGTGCTTGCTCGGTCTCGAGTCAAATGCTAACTGGTCATTGTGATGGTTTGGATCTAAAAGAAGCATGGTTTTTAAGGATTTCCAACACTGAATTGTGAGGTCTTATCAAGCTGGACAAGAAGCTGGGATGTAATACCTGGCCCTGGAATAGTTTCGATTTAAGTGACTACATGAATCCTATGTTGGTGATCTGGTAGTTTTCACAGAAACTATGCAGGCTATATGTTTATATCATAGTAAGTATCTTGCCTGTTGTGAGCTGGGATTGGCTCCAGCCCCCCAGTGACCCAGTTCAGGGAAAAGCGGTAGAAAATGGATGGATGGATGGATCATAGTAAGAACTACCGTAACTTTTTTCGGGACAATTTGGTCTTTTAGGCAAAAACCGTGTTGATGGGGATCAAGGAGTTTTGGTGTGCAGTCAACATAAATACTATTATGGACTGACCACAAATAAATTTACAGATATAAAAGCAGTCCTGCTTCCTGCACGTTCAGATTTATTTTTGGTATTCAACATCAGATGAGCCGTCAGCTTAGGTTGGTGGGCTGTAGTCAAAGTACAAGCCAGTGCTTCTTTCATACAGATTTTAAATGTAATAAATATAAAGATGGATATTTATTTCCTCAATGTGCCACATATATTTAGTCTATGGGAATTTCTGTCTGTTTTTGTCCTCTCAGTTGAAAGGTCCTGTTAAAGATCTGTGTGCATATTAACGATGTAGGTGGTGGTGGGGTCACGGCATGTGTGTAAAACATCTGGGATAATCTGTCTGTGTCAAAGCTCCCAACTACTCATGATGCTAATAAATCCTAGAGAGACCCTGTTTTTGTTTATATGGAGCTACTTTATGTCTCAAACCAAATCAAAATGAAATAATCAGGTTATCTGAAATCAGTCAGCACAGAAAACCTGTGTGTCTCATTTCAAATCAAGTTATGTGTGTTTAATATGACAAAATCTGCTGGATGTTTGTCAGTGTATTTGCCATCTGATGGAAAACTAATAGGAGAAGGCATCTCCAATGCATGAATTACCTTTCCTCCTTTATAAATGTTTACATCAGTTTTATATTTGTTTCTCAAATCTCTGACCTTTCTGTGACTTGGACAAGTTAGGTCTGATTCCTGATCAGAGAGAACTAAAAATGACTCCATATGTGGTTTCCAAGCAGCCTCCCAAAATATGTGTGGGTTCCTTGTGGGTTTCTGTCTCTTTCCAGCCACATGCAAACTGTTAAAGTGGAAAGTCTAAATTACTCAAAGGTGTCTCTGAGAGGGTGAGTGATAGTTTTACTTGCTGTGTTAATACAACTGCGCACTCTTTTGTAAAAACTATCTGGACAAGGTGAAGGTGATTAAAAGCTCATCTTAGGTTTTGTCTGTGATGCGTAATCATGTAACTTTTCAAAATCAATAGGTTTACAGCTGCAGGTGTGCACAGATGTGAAAATGGCAGATACGATTGTGATGCAAGTTCTTTCTCTTTCCATTATTCTCCACAATCATCTGTTTTTTGTTTTATATTCAGCTGCACTGGAATATATTTGCAAAAGAGACAGAGAAGACAAAGCGCTGAAGCCAAATTCAACATCTGAGAATAACTGGAGACATAATGATATCACTAAGGTTTTCTTTGTTTTACCTACTCTTTATAGTCCATAATAAAAAAGCTGTCTTTCCATCTGCCGGACACGTACAAAATTGTACATAAGACACATTATCTAGTGAAATAAGGCCGCTGTTAACAGTGACTAATGTAGGCAGTATACTTGAAGTGTACTTAAAGTACATAGGTACTTTTGTAACAAATGATCTTGGGCAAGTCAATTGTGCAACTTACTCAGCAGTGATAGAGACTGTGTAGGAGACATGAATGCGTGTCTTAGACCATAATAGCTCCTATTTCAGTATCATAAAAAGTACTCTTATTTTAAAATTAATTGATCATGTCTTACCTCAACCCATTATACATTATTGTGTTGCATTGTTCTGCATGTCGTGGGGGTTATCTCAGGACACGTTCAATACAAGCCCGGGCCAGGAATTGAATGAGATCTCACAAATTAAATAACGACAGTAAAGAGGCACCAAACTGATTTTTAAAGGCCATTTTGAATTCTGTCTTCGTTGAACCTTTATGTTTTATTCTCAGAAATCGATATGAGCAGCTGTGTCATGGTGTTTGTGCAGTGTTGTAGTAAGAGCCTGTAAGGAGCTCAAAGTGCTGTTTCAATGTAGCCAAGATACTAAATGACTGTATTCTCTGATTATCTGCATGTTTTAGGCATAACAAGAGTTTAACTCCTCACCCATGTGTTAAATTCGAACAAACTGTCTACAGAGAACAGATCCCACAGCTGCAAGGCTGCAGACAAACACACTCAAATATGCTCAGAAGCACACACAATGTTGATAATAACATCATTATATAAGCCGATGGCTAAGCTCCAGCACTGTAATCAGGTGCTAATAACAAGGATGTGATGTTTACAAGCTGTTTCAAAGAGCTTTATATATCAGCGTGTATGTGATGTTTGTGTGAAAGCATTCTTCATGTGATGTCTACTCTTTTCCCCCGCCTACACACTTGGGGCTTTGGGTTTCTACTAATAATGGCCGTCAGTACTTGCACAGACACACAAATGCACGCACACACCAGATGCTCGTGTGTTTGTGACGTGGCTAATGATAGCAGCGTAGCAGCAGTTTGAGGCCATATGCTGAGCCTGATCACAGCAGAGCAGAGTGGTGTAGCATTAAGAAACTCTACTGACATTACAATAAGGGATCTTCCACAAAAGGATGATGCAGCCCTGCACCTTCATAGAGAAGCAGGACTCTGCTGTGGCCAACTAGAGAAATGAGGAGCTGCATGAAGGAGACTGCTGCATTTACAGGAAATCTGTCTATTGTGACAGTTTGAGGAGAAATCACGCTTATTGTTGGATCTTAATAAATAAATATCATTAAAACTGAACTGTTAGCATTTGTTTTTAATTTTGAAGGTTGTTTCTCTGAGTTGGTTTTCATAAGAAATAAAGGCTTGATATGGCAGCCAAAAGGGAAATGAGACAAGACGGAGTCCTCACATCACCAAACTGCACAGAATTATGTCTATTCCATCCACAGAGAGAGTGTGGCAGAGAGGGAGCGAATCTTTAATTGAGGTTTTATCCATTTAAGCTGTCACTAAGAGGCCAACTCGGAAACCTTTTAACCACTCTCCTCTCGGTAATGACAGAAATCAGAGAGAAACTGTGTTTATGTCTTAGCTGTGGGTGCGAATGTGTGCGCGCGTGTGTTCCCGTGCCTTAGCATTTGCAAAGCAGGAGGGTAATTATGCGGAAATTGGGAAATGGCTAAGTGAATTATGACCTTGTTTCAGCAGAAGGTTTTAATCAGTCCCCGGCAGGCCAGAGAGGGAGGCAGAAATGTTCGCTGTACCAGCACTCTGCCACTGCAGGCCACAGCAAGCAGTCACTATTACTGACAGTCAGTGGAAACCAGTCAGTCAGCCAGGCGCTTACGGTTAAATCTGAAAACCTATTGTGGAAAATGTTATGTTTTAATTACGGTGCTAAAGTTTTATCCTACAGTTCATGTCTGCGTACTTCAGCTGTTTTGTTAAATGTTTCTGTTTCATTCTATTTTCTTTGTAAACAGTCTGCTACTGACATTTGTATTAGAATAAATAATTTTATGGGGCAGGCAAAAAATGTTCTTTAATCAATTCTTTCCTGAGAATAAAATAAAATGCTAAAATATACAAACAAAAACCAATTTACTTCCCTATAATAATAATAATAAAAACAATAATAATAATCATTTTATTATTTTTAGGTATAATTTTTTAGAAAACATATTTATTGCTAGTTTTTAGTAAAAAAAATCGGAATTTCTCATTAGATAATTAATTAAAAACATTTTTAAACACTTGCTTGGGAAATGCAGCTTTTAAAAATATAAATAGAAAAGAAACATAACCCAACATTTTTATATAGTTTAATACACAATTACTGTATATGATATTTAAATCCATATTTTGATACACTTCTACAAAAAAAAATCATATCTTTTTAACACATTGACTCATATATTGTCTGTTCTTCAGTAAAGCAAAGGCCTCTAATGATGTTCCTTCAATGACTGAAGTACAAGATGGATAAAGTTTTACTTGCTTCTGACTGTTACTATACCTATAGTTCCTGGGGTTGTCAAACAACTTTGAGTTTAACTACCGGTAAATTGATTAATTTTGCTGTTGAAGTGTCTGTGGGGGTCAGCTGCTCAGCTGTGTCGGTATGAGAGCCTGTGTTGCTTCTGGCTTGGCTGTCTGTTTCTGCCAATGCTGGATCGATATAGCATCCTACAGACACTGCACTCCTCTCCTGAATGTTTCAGCCTGCTCCTTCTCCCTCTCGCTGCGTATCTGCTGCTCAGACCTCCCTGTTTCTTCTCCACCTCTTCATCTCTCCTGTTGGCACAAACTCAGCATCCTTTCCTCTTCTCTGTAACAATGTCTGCATATGTCCTGCCACACTGTCTTCAGGTGAGACAGTGATCTCTCACTTTGCATGTTTGCATATGTGAACATGTTTTCTGACAACTTCATTCCTGTGGATTCCATCTGTTTTATATCTTTAATGCCAGGTTTATTCAATACTGATTAATAAAGATAATAGTTTTTCCTTTTTGCAGTAACTAAAGTGATCATAATCTCGTGTGATTTGCTGATGCACTGCAAGATTTTAGTGTATGTCCACCTTACATATAAACATATAAACTCAAAGCTGTCTATGTCGCATTCATCTTAAATCAACTTCTCTCACCAACATATTGCCTAATTTGTATTTCTAAAGTAGTTACTTTATTTATTGCTTGTAATAACTTTTTGATAACATTGATAACATTTCTAAATGTATGTAATGTTTTTAAATTGACAGTATTAAAGAAGTAACTTTATCATGTCAGTACATACTTTAAAGTAAATCTGATAGTGGGCCGGTAAATATAGAGAAAGATCTGTCTAACACTGTGTTTTGGTGTATGTGCATCGTATCAGGTTATTACAGCTATCTGAATTTCATAATCCTGTAAATAGGCTCAGTGTTTTTTATAAAAATCTGAGGATTTCAATAGTCAAAAACATTTTTTACATAAATATTTTTGATATATTGACAATGATAATGGAATTGTTATGATGCTCTTTATGAGTGCTGTATGTGATGTGATTATAATCTACAAAAGCGTAAAATTTGGGGCTTTATCACAATATAACATGATAGTTGTATTGCAGGAACCTGACACATCTTAGACATAAATCATAATAGTATATGTTTTTATTCTACAGTCCTTTGGCAGATTGTAGGATTGTGATGATTCGAGTGACAGAAACGGTAAAGTTAGAGAGACATTCACAGACTTTTGGGATCAATAACTTATAACTGCCCTGCCT
>JBAMHV010000006.1:12271299-12284488 GCA_037177535.1 Pseudomugil gertrudae | reverse complement strand
TATGTGAAGTCGCCATGACACACGCTAAATCCTCATTTAAATAGGCGTGTCTCTGACACTTTGCACCCGCTGTCATTAGCGTCCGCAATCTTGGTAAATCACGTACTAACCACGGTCCCGCCCCACACGCTAAATTCTAGACCCCACACGCTAATTAGTACACGCAAATTGAGATCTTAGTAGATTTGGTCCAAAATGTTTAAACTTGTCTGTGTCTGCGGGTCGTTGTGAAAGTTTTATTATTTGATCTACTTAGTTTTGGCAGATTACATTTGTACATTTTCAAAAATAAATATTGAATAAATGTTGAAAATAATAATCATATTGTTATATTATATGATATTGTTGATTCTCTAGCTGTAAGCAGCGCACTCTTAGTACCACCATTATGGGCTTGTTCATTTTATTATGACCCAGCCCAAGATTATAACAAGAAGTATAGCTCCGCCACCCATGTGGGATGATGAATGCTGTCTTTTGATGGCTAACTAAAATGTGCATCATCTTGGTACCCATTCACTGAGGGTAATCATGCTGGCAATAGGAAAAGAGTCACTTAACCCCCTTTTTTAACCATTTGTAAAACCTTCATAATTACTCAGATTTTTACGTAAGGAAATCATTTATATATAAGAACCATATATATGGATGTTAACAGGCCTCTATGAGAAGTTTTTTTCTGCTTGCGCACCCATTTTAGAAATCCGCTCTATCATCTATCCTCAAATGAGGTTTCCTTCAAATAGAAAATGAGTAAAAGAGCAAGAATGAGATGGTCTGCAAAATGAGAGACCAGGTTACAGCCTCTCTATGTTGTGAAGATATTATATAATGGTCTCTCGCAGTATATGGCTTTTTATGTTGTTAAAGTGTCATTAGAGATAATAGTCAGAACGGGTACAAGCCATTAAGTAGTTTTAACCTGATTATTACACAACACTAAGAAAATGGATGATCTCAAGAAGAAAAGTAGAATTTTAAATGATGCAGAAGAGATTAGATGAGAAGAAAGGAAGGAAGGACAAGATTGATTATGTTGTGGGCTGAAAGAGCAATAAAGAGAGGAAGATGAGGAAGACAGGTGAGATATTGGCAGTAAACCTTCTGCTTTGTCATTGGAAATCAGAGCCACAAGGCAGAACACTGATTCGCTGTTCTTATTTTAATCTGTCAATCTTCACTTTTTCAGTCACACGCACACACGCAGATAGCTTCCAGTTTGTCACTGAATATCGGCACGAAGCTGAGAGGTTATCATGCGTTGTCAGGTGCCAGACTGACTCTTGGTAGCACGTTTGTCATTTGTAATTAAAAAGAAAAGGAGATGGGCTTGTTTTTTTTCTCACCTCTCCCTTGTTCTCTGGCTGAAGGCTGTCTGGATATCGGCAGACGAGTGATGCACACACACACACATGCACTGACACGCACTTGATGGGGCAAGTTTGATTCTATTAAGTGGAGTTTGTCAGTTAGTCAGTGAAGTCTTGCGCTGAATGCTGATGGTCAGACAGTGAATCCCACACAACTGAGGAGGATCAGAGGCAGCTTGTTGAGACACTAACAACACTGAGGGTGACTGAACAGTGGCAGGCCTAACTATGACTATTTTATGTCAGTCACACACACTGCCTATCTGGTATTGTATGGCCGTGTGGTCACGGTCCATGCAGCTCTGAGTTCTGGTCACGGTTAAAAAGGTTTCCTTCTTGAGAAGAGAGAAAGTACAGTCTTAAGATGGAGGAGTTGAGTGGAGGAAGGCAACATAAGAAGAGCAGAAGATAATAGGAAAAGACTAATAGTGAGGGTGGAGGGGCAAAGAAGGAGTGAAAAGATAGATGCTAAAGGTGGGTTTCCCGAGTATGAAAGCCTGCGTGCCTCCTTCCCTGTGCCATTGATGTATTCTAATGCTAAGTGTGTAATGCTGGGCCTTGACTGGTCTTTGGGAGAGACAAGCCTTTGATACGCACAGCCAAGCTCTGGTACGGATCCCTCACATGCCATTCATATGCATATCTTTGTGTGAATGCATGTAGACCTGTGTATGAGTGTGTGTGAATGTTCAAAATGTTATTGAAGTAACTGTTTTTAGCTATTTGTGCCAGTGGTAGATTGGTGTAATTTCCATATCAATGTGAGCATGTTTTGGGCTGTTTTACACACATACACACACACAAACACACACAAACACACACAAACACACGTACACTAGTTCTAAATTAGCCCCTAGGACTATGGTGAGAACTGTTGAATGTTTTCACCATTTAGTATCAAGTAATTCTGTGTAGAATTGAATGTTTCATGAAGAAACCATTTGAACGTGCTTGCTTTTATGTGTGGCTGCAGTATAACAGGCCATGTCTTTTTGTGTAACTAGTCATCTGCAGAGGAAGTTGAAGGGTCTATCCTGTCAGTCCTGGGGCAATCTAGTCACTGGAGTAAACTATTATTTCGTGTTTCCAGAAACCACATATGTTTATTCTCAGTGCTTTTCAAACTGCCAGTTGAAGTTTGCTTAAAGCAGACACAATACAGCTACCTAAGACTTCAAACTTACTTGGTTTGTTTTCATTAAGCAATATTGTGTAAAGGAAATACACATTTAGAGGAAGAAATGTGGTTTCAGATCATAGAAAGTTTAATTAAATGAGGATGTGGAAGCTGTTAGGATAATCTCTAGTAGAAATGTTAACATGCAGGTGGCAGTTATACAAAGATCATTATTGTCTTTTAATTACACCTGGTTATTTTAATAAAAAGTAGTTACTTCCATATGTTTTGTTTACTAACACCATACATCCCACAGTCCAATTTTTTAATAATTTTTTTGGAGTATAAACATGGGACTGGATGTACTGGAACTTATTGGGTGCCATACTTCTTGGCTAACTGTTGGGTTAAGTTCCAATCACACACAGCCCTGAAGGAATAAGCAAGTACAGAAAAATGGAGGATGGATGGATAGATAGATGAAAAACAGAGAAAAACACCAATCATCCATTTGGACTAACTTTATCCACCAAACATAACTAATGTAAACAGAACCTACTCGGCTCTTAATTTAAATCGGTTTTTGTTTGCTGAGAAAAATCAGCTTCATTTGAGCAGGTGTGAATGCACAAACAAACTGCTTCAGATTTTAAAAGTGAATGTTTTTCACCAACAAATGTGCATTAAAACGTCATGGTTTCTTATTGTTTTTCATTCTTTTTGTTGGTGCCATGTTGGCTACACTGCTCAACATTTTTGGTGGTACCACTTTGTTTACTCCCTTAGTGCTGGGATAAAGTTGGACCAGATGAAGGCATACACGGCAGTGTTCTGCTATTCTCTGTGTATACATAGGAAGCATGTTGCAACCAAAATGTTCCATGCTGGAGGTCACAGCTAGGGAGCAGTACACAGAACTTATACTCTGAGATAGTGAAAAGGCTACTTTGCTGGTCACATTATATTACTTTATTATATACTATACTATATAAATATTATTATTACTATATTATATTACAAAATTATTACATATATTACAACAGTTTACAAATCAGCTGCTAACTGTTAAGGTACTAGTGTTTGTCACTGTGCAACAGGGAGGAAAATTCATTAAGATGCTGGTAGTTACAAACGAGGTCCGAGAGGCGCTATTCTATACAATTGGCCGTCATGTTTACCTCTGATCTCGTAAAAGTCCCTCTCACGGTCAAGTCAATATTGCAACTTGGACATGTTCTTACCTTACCTTGTATCAACATGAGCTGCTTACATGCCAAACGAAAACTAAAAACGCACGGCAGCCCCGCGGACGCATTGCCAAGGACATCTCCACCCTTAGGGCAGGTTTTCCTTGTATCATTATTGTGTGCGTGAAAGGCTCGAGCACTGTGTGGATTCTTTTGTTTGCTGTGTGTTCCGGTCACCAACTGATTAAAGCATGAAATTCCTCACACATTGTAGAGCAGTGGAGAGCCTCACATGTGGACACACACACACAAACAAAAGCATACGCTCATTAACAAACCAAAGTAAGAAGTCATAGAGGTCTGTTAATGACTGTTGGTGGACAGAAAGGGAGTGGGACTGTGCTGGTGTCAGGCTTTGTGACAGATGCTAGTTCGAAAATGCCTTGCTTACAGGTTCATTGTTATAAAGAAAATTAATGATCAGATTCAGAAAGATTGATGCCATTTCTTTTTTTTCTTTTGTACACCCACTCACACACAAAGACTAGGTCTTAATCCTTTTCTTATCCCTCAAAAGCCTCCCCCATAAGTGACCTTCCCTCCACTTGAGAACTTTAGCTTGTTTTCTCTTCGTCTTTTCCTGCTTGAACTTTTTTTTCCTTGTTCAACCTCATATTTTTCACCATCACTCTTTTTCACCTGCAGACACCCTGTGTTGCTGTGCACATATCTGTGTGCAGGCTCCACATGTAAGTGAGCATATATGTGTTTTTGCTGCAGATAGGGTAAAGGGGGTGTGTCAAAGAGTCCTCGCCTTTATACTTTCATTGCTACATTCCTGGCTTCAGAATTTGATGGATGTTTCAAAACAACAAAACTTGAATATCACTGCAAGCCACTGATGCTGCTTTCGCTTCCAAGCCTGTGTGTGTGTGTGTGTGTGTAGTGCGTGTGCATGTGTGCTAGAGGCACTGGAGGTTATTTGATCTCATTGTGTTGTTGAGGAGGATCCTGCACTCTTGCTTTATGACCGGGCGCTGTAGGGAGATATTCAGCTTCACCTGTCTCTCCTCAACAATCCATCATCCCTCTCTCAGCAGACAAACTCACTCTACTCAACTTATTGCTTCCCTCACACTCTCAGAAACATTTAAGGCTTTCTTTCGCATGGTTTCACTTACATTACTGTAATGTATGCACACACTTTCAGGCTCCCTGCACGGTTTTGCTCATGCTGTGGCACATCAACACATGGGCAGAAGACGAGATTCTCCATATTTTAACCTCTTTATATCAAATGACAGATTATTATACCACATGCATTTTAAAAAGGTGAATTGAGGATCAAATTAAAGCTAAAAATGTAATCTTTTCATCCAGGCTGAAAAGTCATCTCTATTCTTGGTTTTCTTAACTACAGGTCAAAGGCACCCAAACACAAAATTTTATATCATATTTTGACTTGTCAACTGCAAAGCCTGATCCTGTTTAAAGCTAATTTTTTTTAATGATTTTAATGTTTTTGTCCTCTATCCAAGAAAGTATTGATTTAAACCCAATTTTTAGGTTAATCCACCACCACCATAATTTATCTGTCATAGCATTAAGTGAGTGTGTGCATTACATTCTGATAGTGTTCCTGCAAGTGATTATATAGTTGCTGTGTGAAAGCAATGCGGCTCCTTCGTTAAGTTGTTAAGTGTGTGATAAACTGAACAGGGACGACGACTCAGCTAATGACTGTTTGCACACTTCATCACATTGCTCGCCTGCAATATTGCCTCATATCACTCTCTGGCACCATTGGCGCTTAATAGTGTGTGTACATTTGATTGTGTTTGCGCTTGTGTGTGTATGTCTGATCAGGACGTATATTGCTTTGTAGAGTCATTACAGTTTAATAGGCGAAGTGGAATACACGGTGCGTTAATGCTGCGGCAACGTGAAGTAATGGCACAATAAAACAATTAAATATGGTGGAGAAAAATTACTTTTTGAACAAGAAGCACCTAGAGGCAATTTTGACTAAAGAATAAACAAAGTACAGATCAAGCTCATTTAGAGCTTGTTTTCTTTCTCTCTCTTTTCTTGCTTTGGGCTAAAATATGTCAATGACAGTAAATGTGCTGATTCATAGAGAAGCAGAGGGTGAAA
This sequence comes from Pseudomugil gertrudae, assembly GCA_037177535.1. NCBI lineage: Eukaryota > Metazoa > Chordata > Actinopteri > Atheriniformes > Pseudomugilidae > Pseudomugil > Pseudomugil gertrudae. Next base: position 12,278,660 of record JBAMHV010000006.1, on the reverse strand, counting down.
CAAAGACCAATTCTCCTTGAATGAAGAAATTCATTAAGATTTATTTGCTTTTTATCGACAACTTATGAAATTACGTAGGCTTATTCTAACTTCTGCTCTGCAGAACAACATACTGTAGTTTTCACATTTAAATATTTTTGCTATAACATTCAACTATTGTTAGTCTGTAAGATGTTTGGAAATTGTGAAAAAAAACTTGCAGCTGTGCTGTGTGGGAGCAGCCCAACAGTTTCCTTTCATCCTTCTTTTTGTATTTTATTTTATTCATTTATCAATGGAAATTTTTCTGCTTTAAGTACAATAGCATGAATGACACGTAGTATTTTGCGCTGCCAGCAGTGCATAACGTTTAATGAGTTAAAATCCAGAGGCTTTAGAGTGATTTTATTTTCTCATTAAAAAAAATGAAACAGCTAAAGGTTTGCACATTTTTGTTGGATAAATGATTTTATTGACTCATCGTGTAAATTCTGAACAACCTTTGTCAGCAAAAGGTTGGCTATTTTTTGTGCTAACAATTAATTGGTTTTAGGTAGAGTTTTATGATTTACACACAGTTTATATGATGATTAAACAGTAACCCTGAATTGTAGAAGTGACCCTTTTTCTTTTTACAATCTATAGCTCATTTAAATAACAGCTTTTTCACAATGAAGTAAACATTGACTGCAAAGTAAAGGCTACGATACAATAGCACGACAAAGGACCAAATTATAACCAGTAAGAGGTTTTGTAGCAACCAAAATAAACCTTTACTGTCCTGGTTTGTGTTTCTCAACACACACTCAACAATACTGATGCATATCTGTCTGTTTGTTCATTATAGATGATCATGCAAAGAATAAAGATACACTTTCTTGTAAATTTATATCTGCTTCTTCATGCACTGTGTTATTAACCCCACCTGTTTATTTACATAAAGAAATAAATTAAAAAGAGCATTCTGGGCTCCGTAAGCATTGCACCACCCCACTTCAAAATAGAGATGAAAACACAAACGTCTGGCTTCTTATTTGGAGTAGGAAATGACTTCAGATTTTCTGTTTGCAGCTGTAGTGATGCAAACAAAACACAAATTGTTTGGTGATTGCATTCTGCTGCAGAAGTAATTTGATTATTGAATGAGTAAATACATATAAAGATAAAACATTATTTTATTTATTTAAAATAAATAAAAAGAAATTAAATGTGTGACAAAAGTTACAGTGTGAGAAATTAAGTTATTCTGATAAAAGGCAGCAAATAAAACAGTCTTTTTTTTAACCTTGATTTAAAGCAGTTAAGTTTCAGCAGACGTGCAGTTTTCTGGGAGTTTGTTCCACATGTGAGGAAGATAAAAACACTGACTCACCATGTTTAGTTCTGACTCTGGGAACAGAAAGTAGAGCTGATCCTGATGACCTGAGGGGTCTGGTTGGGTCATAACAAGTGAATTCACAACAGGTGAAAGCGAATTGGGATCCAGATTGAAGAAGCAAGCTCAGTCTGCTGATAAGTCTGCACAGTCTACACGCTTTATCTCAGTTTGTTTCTATACAGAATGCAGTACCCAGACTTCAAAACAAAGTGCATTGCAGGTAAATGCTGAAACATATGCGTGACTGAGGCAATAAGCACCTTTGGACAGGAGAAATAACTCAGAAGAATTTGATAAAAGTTCTAGTAGAAACGTGACAAACCGAGACCACAAAGATCTGATGCAGCTCCATATTTCCTAATCTCTGGTGGAGAATGAAACATTTTGTTTTTAAATGTACAATGTTTTTGAGAAGTGCAGCATGAACACAGTGTTGGTCTGGAATAATGTTGCGTCCCCCAACTGAACAGTGTCCAATGGGACACAGTCCAGTGGAAAATCCTGATGTGAGGCATTTTCTCACTGTCCTGTGATACACAATGTCGCTAACCACTGAAGCATTACAGTGTGCCTCAGCCAGTTGACTCCTATGATAATGATATGCCCCCAAAAAATCATACATATCATGTTGAAAATTGATCTCAGACACCTTTTGTTTTAACCTTTTTTTCTCAAAACACTGCGCAAATTACAAAGCAGAAGACCGTAGAGACCGCTAACCATATGCAGTGTGGACGGCAGTCATCTGTGTTTATCTTCATTTTATATGTTAAGTTTAGGAGTCATTGTGGCTGTAAATTATCTGACTCACTGAGCTGACAAAGCAACCAGAGGGGTTTTCGTCCATTTTTACGTGGGTGTTAGTTTAGTTTCTCTTCTTATATTTCCATCTTGTTTTTATCCCCTCTCTTGTGTGTCTTTATGTAATCCTTTATGAGGATCTGTTGAGAATTAGAGAGAGAAAACCCATTTACAGAGGTTACCTGTGTATAATCAGCCTATTTGTCTGTCGAGAAATGGAAACTTTAGCCTTTGCCACTTTCTTCGCTCTGTCCTTTCTTTTCCTTGATGCTCGCAAAACTGCTCCCTTCAAACTCACTCTCTGGGAGGAAGGAGAGCGTTGGGGTCACATCTCCTCAATGGAGGAGCGAAAAGTGAAGAGATAAGATGATAGGAAAGAAATGACTGAATTTACAAAAGATAGAGGGGTGGCCAAAGAGGTTGTAACAGAAATAAAGATGAGATGATGCTCAAGTGAAGCCATAAATGAGAGCATGCCACATCCACGTAAAGATTTTTTTTCTGCATGTTTAAAGTAAAGTGTGTTCATAAAGTTTCTTTCTAAGTTCTACAATGGGAAGTTTGAATGACGATCTCTCAATCGGCAAAACATGCTGCATGTGGGGTTATGTTCACGAATATCAGTGTAGTACAGTGTAAACTCTTTAAGGTTGGCTTGAAGTCAAGTCATGAAACTTTGAAACTGATTGAAATAAAACTTGTGAAACTTATTTAGATAATCACTGTCAAAACCACTAGCTGTTGCTAATTCATTGTACTGAGTTCTCAGAAAGCCTTACACTTTTTAGTTTTTATAGGTTTGAACAAAGGTTTACCTTTCTTAGTTTGAATTCTTGTACAAATATTTTAATACGTTTTTGTCATTGTTTTTAAATTGTTATAATTTTAAGTCTGTGCAGGACTTGAATGGACTGAAGGGAACTTTTAGCTCTTGGGTGCTGATTTGATTATTCAGGAATCATTGTTTAACCTGAATTTTTAAGAAATTCTAATTGTTTAACTTTCAATGTGGGCTCCATGAGGTTTCTTTTTTTTCCCCCTGCAACTGGGTTTTTTAGGAGTTTTTCCTTACCGAGAAGGAGGGTCTAAGGACAGGGATGTCCTGGGTCTACTTAGTTTAGTGTAGTCATTACTGTGTCTATTGTGTGTTATGTCTGCTGTTGTGTGATTAACTGTGTGAAGCCCTTTGAGACAACTTTATTGTGATACTGGGCTATATAAATAAAATAAAATTGAATTGAATTGAATTAACCATGTTTTAACCAACGTTTAATTTACATACGTGAATGGATGAATGAGGGAACATTTTTTATTCAATATCTGTGCTGCTTATTTTAATTCAGGGTCACAGGTAGCTGGAGTCTATCCCAGCCCTTGTTGTCTGAGTGGCAGGGTAAACAGGTTGCCTGTCCATCACAGGATCAAGAGGAAACATATTAGAATAAATCATAAGATGCCGTTGGATTAATGAGTTCATCTTATAATCATATGGAGTGATTGATGTGATTGTAAGAACTCAGCAGGAGACACTTTTCTGTCTAAAATATTAAGCATGATTTAAACAGTTTTTTTTTTTGCTAAAACATCTTTATAGTCATGTTGTCAGATAATGTAGAAAAATTGTATGATTTGAAGGAGAATCACATTCACACTTAAATCCATCCTCACATTTTACAGAAGCATGTAAACCTTTAAACAAATCCCTGCCTGGTGTTTGTGCAGTCTGAAACCATACAAACCCAGCAGGCATTTAAGTGATTTTACACTCAGAAGATTTGAATGCCTTTTGAGTATTTATGTGCACAGCATAAACTCCTAATTTGTGTTCCATGAAATAACCTGGCATTTACTCAGCGTGCACACGACACTGTGCTTTTAACCTATGAGATTCTCTGTTTTTCCCTTCGTAAGTGTAACCTCCTCCACATCCCTGCACATCTTCCATCTAGCATTCACTTGTGCCTGAATTTTGGGTGTTTTATGAAGTGTTGTATTTCCAGGCCCTCGCCTGGGATTGTAAACTCAGATCCAATGTGTCTGTAGCTTACTCCAATTTGCATCTAATAGGTGAAGTCATGTCACCGAAATGTAACAAATTAATTGAAAAATACAATTTGTGCTGTTTCATCTTGTGAAGTTCAGAGAATTCAAGAAATCTGATTTGAACACGATCTAGACATTAAAGGTTATTTATGTCATATATGTTATATATAGAGTCACTTCTGGAAAAAAAGTTTGTTTAATGCAACAGGTTTTATATTTTGTATTCTGGTCAGTATTTTGTGAATTGGTCTGAAAATGATCTCAACTCTTACTGAGAGAAGTTCACAATGGCTGTCGTCTCTGCTCAGACTTGTCTGTGTGTACATGACCCATCTGTTTGCCCTCAGATGCTTGTATTCTTTTGTTAAGGTGTCACTCACATCATGGAGAAGTCAATAATAAACCCACTTGCTGTGAATTCTGGATGATTATATGCGCTGTTCAAGTGACTATGGATTTTATTTTGGGCAGCTAGCAGGGTAAAGCCTACATATGCTACCATACACACAGCTGGTGTGAAAACATCTACAGATGAGGTAGCAGAATAAATCTTTACTATAAAACCTACATGAAATATACACCCACTGTATTTATTTTTAGAGAAAATGATGCTCTCCTTACTAGATTGTAATCATGAAGGGTATGATTGCCAAGTTGAGGAGTTGAAGAGGTTTTTTTCTATTCTCCTTTTCATTTTGACAGTTTAAGAAACAGACTATTATTGTGCATGTGGATGGGCAGAAAAACTACTTCCAAACATATCTGACATTTGCTTGGTCATGGCTGAAGTGAATTATGGAGAGATGAAGAGATTGGTTGGAGTAGTGTGTATTATTAAATGATGTGTGATAACTAAAGTGGGGTTTGAGGATTTATGGTGAGAAAGAGCATGGTGTGAGTGCGAGAAAAGAGAGGAAAACATGGAATGATGGAAAACAGGATTAGATAGACAACGCCGTAGGGAAGTGGTTTGGGCCTGCAGTGAGGACAACAGTGTGCGAGTTGAGTGAACACTGGATGAAAGTGAGTGAGAGAGTGTGTGTGTTTCTGTGTGAAGTACAGAAAGTAGAGAAAAAGGAGGTATAAATGAGTCAAAGGAAGAGGATAAGCTTGAGCTTGGCAAAGCAGAAAGAGAAGGGGAGAAAGCAATGAAGGAAGAAGAGGAAAGTAAAAGAGGGAGATGGATAGTCAGTGTATCTATAACAGTCTGACACAAAGCTCTGACCAAAGTGAATAGCCTGTCTATTAATATGTCCTGTTAATGTCTGCCACGTCTTGTCACAGGATGGCAGAAAGCGTAATCCTTGTTCATCGGTTTTTAGACTCCTACTCCCACAGTAATCATCGTAGTGTGGGATGTTTTAAAATGACCAATCTGCATGGAGTTTGTGTGGCTGAAGGTCTCTTACCATGGATGGGTTCAAAACGTTTATGAAAGAATATAAAAATGCCATATTATAATGTAAGTTATGCATCTGTAAATATAAAGGATTATTCACCATATAGCTTATTTACATACCTATTCTGAAGTAAGGAGGGACTCTTGAGACTGCAAAATAAACTCAAAAGATAAATCTTGAAAAGTTCTTTAAACAAAGAAACTGAAAAAATAAATAAATGATGCTGTTTATTCGAGTGCAGATGTATATTTTTCATGCTTTATTGGTCAAAGTAAAGCAAACAATGTTCCTAACAGTGTTATTTTTGATGATATCTGCTTCTTTTCTGCAAAATGAAGTAAAAGAAGGCAATACTGCTAGTGCACTACACACAGAGTAGAGGTTATATTGTACTTGTTTGCTTGCAGACTCAGAAAAATGCAGGCATCCTGGACGTTTAGTTAATTTCGTGGCAGTAGCTACATGGAGTTTGTTTGGCGAGCACGTTCCATACATGTGCTGGAGATGGGAACCAGCAGGAAGTGGTATTCTGTGTGTATTATCAGCCACAATAAATTGGCACATACGTGTAAACCTGATGGTTTCTCACACAAAACCAGATGGACTCTCGAGAACGGCAACCCAGGTAATGATCCAAACAGCATTTGGATTCTAATCAGAAAATGGAGAAAAAGTATTTCCATATTATTGCATTTTTTAAATTCATTTTCTTGATGTCTTCATTGTTAATTCAGTTTTAACACACATGATTAGAGACATTTTTAAGTACTTCTTGCATCACCTCTCAGGCTCATTAATTCCATTTAATTACAAACAGCACAGAAAACCTCAGAGACATCTCATTCAGTCAGTAAAGCTAATCAGTCAGTGTGAATGAGAAGCTAATTATTGTTTTTTAAAGAGGTGCATTAGCACACTGGCAGCAAGCTATGCAGCTCCCCAAACAGGTTCATCGTTTCATTAAAAAAAAAACTTTACTTAGAACTTCTAATTGTAATTTTTTCCTTCCTTCTTTGATTCCTGTTTTCTTCTGAATAACTTGATGTTCCACGGTTGATTTCTGAGTTATAAGCTAAAGGAAAGAGAGCAATGATAATGAAGTGAAAAGCATTTCCAATTCTTTATCAACTTTAGCTGCTACAATTAATGTAAAACCAAAGCAAGACAAACTTTGTGTAAATAGCGGAGCATGTCCACGGCAGAAAATTAGCAGGACATTTTACCGTTAATTGTGGATATACCATTTATATATGTTGCATTCATGCAGGCATGCTGTAGGCCTGTCACATTAATTTTTTTCACATCATTTTAACTCACAGATAGTTTTAATAAACAGCTGATCGAGGAAGTGAGAAGGTACGACCTAAACAACACGTGTGGGATTTAAAGATGCAACCAGGCCTTTCCACCAGATCAGCTGTTCATTGAACATAAATACGCAAACATTCTCTCCAGAACACAAGACTTTAGACATGTTTAAGTATGAGAAGAAGTTCTTGTTCCCAAGATGCAATGCAAAACTTTAAAACATCAAAACACAAACACTGAACAGTTATAATGGAAAATTGCTTCAGATGTTAATGATACGGGCTGCACGGTAGCACAGTTGGTTAGCACTGTGGCCTCACAGCAAGAAGGTTGCTGGTTCAAGTCCCAGCTGGGGCAGGGGGTCCAACCAGGAAACTTTCTGTGTGGAGTTTGCATGTTCTCCCCGTGTTAGCGTGGGTTCTCTCCGGGTTCTCCGGCTTCCTCCCACAGTC
>JBAMHV010000006.1:12255083-12268151 GCA_037177535.1 Pseudomugil gertrudae | reverse complement strand
CCATCCATCCATCCATCCATCCATCCATCCATCCATCCATCCATCCATCCATCCATCCATCCATCCATCTATTATCTATATTACATATTCAAATTTCTTCATTCATCTTCCCAGTAATTGCTTATTCCAGCAGTCACTGGGCAAGAGGCAGTGTACACCCTAGACAGGTCCCCAGTCCATCACAGGGTCAACACAGAGAGACTGGACATGACACAAAAAGGGAAAAAAAATGGAATATGCCCTCGTTATGCCTAATTTTGTAGTTTTGTGACATTTATCTGACCAAGTTAGAACTAAAAGCATAAATGCAGACAAGTTTAAAGTGCTGCTCTGTCATTGACAAACACACAAAAACGCATTTGTTTCTAATTTGACTCCTGATCAGATGAAATCTTACTGATTGTGTTAAATAAAAGAACAATAACAAAGAAAGAATCACAAAGCTGTTCAAATGTTTATTTGCCACAGTTTTATTAATAATAATTTACTGCAGCACACTGTTGTTTTTAAGTGTCTGACAGGAAAAGAGAGAAAACTGTTTAAAAGCTTTTCAGTTCTCTATTTAACTTTATATCAATAATTTCATCAACTGCCATTTATCGCTGTTACAAAGCAGAAGGTTTCAGTCTTGAAATAAACATTTAACTGCAATACTGCTCAGAAACTGAAAGTCCAGTAGGACTTGTAGAGTTTGATATTGTCCTCAGTTTAAATTAATTAATAAGCTATTTATAAGTTTTACATCATTCATTTACTGTAATTACAGTATAATTAATCATAGGTTGATCGATTTCTTCTTTTTCCTTTTTGTAAATTTAAGCACTTGTTTAGTGTTTTGCTTGTTTTTAAAACTACTTTTATTAATTGTAACATGTTATGTCTTAACTGACTGAATTAACCTTTAACAGATTAACAAAGCTAATAATTTCATGTACTGTATGTGTCAGCTGAACAAAAATGTATATTTCTGCTTTTATAAAGAATATTTACTTTAACAGGATTGTTTCATCCTAAAAAATAATATTTAAAATGTCCTATTTATTGCTTCCCTTTGAGAAAGCGCCATTGTACAGATGTTCTAAGTATAGGACGTGGCATTCTTGCTAGCTTTAGTGAGGTACCTGTCAACGTGGATGATGCTGAAGAGATTTCAGTCATTTTGAAAAAGATGGCAAAAGATGTGCAAATCTGATCATCATGCCCCCCTACCCCTCCCCTCATCCCGCAGGCTTTTACAGATTAGATTTTCCAGGTTTAAACACACCCCATTTAAATTGTTGTGATCATTTTCCCGGTTTGGTTGTATGTTTAATTTTGAATTAATACCTTAACTTGCATTGTGTCATTATTTTACTTTCTAACAATCTTTAACACCACCAATCAGAAGCTCTACATTTTCTGGCATTTCAAAAGCGAGATGTTTACTAGAATAGCCAGACATCCACTCATAAAAATGAATTTGACCTGTTGTGATTCAGCCCAAGACAGAGTGTTGAACACACCCATGCATACACACATGGCACATCAACCGTAAATGTTATGCCTCTGTAAGCATCTGCACAATCTTCACCCTTTTTTTCATTTTCTTGCTGACTTCTCTGGCCTCTTGCTGTGACTCTTTTTCTTCCTCTGACCACTCTCACCTCATCTTGCCATCTCTCTCTCCTTTGTTTCCTGTCACTCATTCTTATTCCTTTTCACAGCAAGAGTCTTCCATCTCTCTCTGGAGTGCTTATAAAATAAAAAAAAAACAAAAATAAGCTTAAGTCCACGCCCCAACATACATCAGTACATACATAGACACACGACATAAACCAGGATTTAATTTGTACGTTTATGCAAAGCCAGCATTTACTATTCACACCAACAGACCGTAACCAATTACAGCCAACCCAATTACCTTCCACACCCTTGATATAAAGAAAACTCTGCTTAGACCTCAGAGAACAAGGCTGTGATTTAAACAAGCATGTGTTGATGATTGTGGGTGCATGTGAGTGCATGTGAATAACCGTGTGTTAGCTGACCTGCAGGTTATTCCTTGGTTGGCTCGCCGTCATGTCTGATTGGCTGCCTGCCAGTTTCATCACATTGCACCAGAGACAGAAATGGACCTTGTGGCCTCTCACCCACAGGTCTCACTCCTTCTCTTTCTTCCGCTCTCCTTCTCTCTCGGTTTGTCTTGCTGTCCGATTGAGCCAAGCTTTGAGCTGGTGTTGGCTGACTTTGGTTTTGTCTGGCAGGCCGAGCTGCGGGGAAGCACTTTGATTGAAGAGAGAACAAAGCTCACGCTGCCATCTTTGAAGCAGCTGTCCTGCCTGAGACGGTCTCGCAGATGAAGCACGCATGGCAAACATAAACATGTGAATACATACACACAGCCACATTTGAGAAGGCAGCTGTGACACCTGCAAATGTGTATCCAACCTGTTTTCCACTCAACCAAGCAAACAAGCATTCCTTTCTCTTTACCCCTTAAGAAGACACGTAGACACATACACACACATAACTTATTCAACTATCTTTTTTTAGAGGTCTTTCTATGTAAACATCTTCTAATCTTCTAGTAGATACATAAAACTTTGACTTAGGATGATTTACTGTTCAGCGGTCTGCACAGATCAGTAAAAAGCTGACCCAGTGTGATGTAAAAATGTGAAGGAATTTTACCGTGTAACTTTTTATAGTAGTTATATCTGGATTACTTTAATTTGTGCATTGCATCTTTAATCTTAAAACTCATCTCATGTGAAATCCTGTGTTCTAATGTCTCTGAGATTTGTTTTTAACATAAAGTTTAATAGGATAATTAAATTTTTGTACCCTAAGGGCACAATTTTCTCAGATCCAGATTAAAAAGTATACAAACTTACCACAAAGGCTAATGTGAAATGAATATTAATTTTGAATTGAACCTTTTTTACACTTGCGAGTTATGTTCTTTACTTTGTGTGTTAGGTTTACATTTAGACAGTGTTGTTGGAATATTCCACTCTGATTGAATGTTAAAGTTGGCTCCATGAGTGCAGTAGACAGTACAGGATAAAACACCCACTAACACATTATTTATTTTAGTCTAATGAATTATTACATTTTTTATTGCACCCATTTATTGTACAGCACTGAACTTTAATTACTTACACCACTGGCTGCAATCTATGTGTTTTACTGGAAGTATAAATTATACTTTATATGGACTTAAAAACTGTGATGGACTGGCGACCTGTCCAAGGTGTACCCTGCCTCTCACCCATTGGTTGCTGTGGTAGACTGCAACCCTGAAATAAGTGAAGCGGTATGGAAAACGGATGGATGGATGGACGGACTGACATGAAAACTGATCTTGTGGTGTCATTATGTGAGTGCTATCATACTGTGAAAGTATAGATGTTTCTGTTTTTGGATTACCAAATGTGTTTGTCCATTTTCTACCAGGACATTCTCTCTTTATCTGAACATTGATCTCAGATTGCAATGTTTATGTTTTTGGTTTGCATTAAAGAAAACAATATACCACAGGGGACTAGGGAAACAGTAAATTAAACAATTGATTTGTTGCCTGGCTCCTAATTGTGCACGCACTAGTTACCCTAGATGATCAGTTTCATCACTTTTTCTTCTTACCGGTGCTTCAACACCCTACTGCTCCTCTGACTTGGATAAAGAGGAAACAATTTGATGAGAATACCTGAATAGAAAGTAAGAGAAAGGGATAAACACAATGAGGGATGGATTAAGGAAGTTTAGCACCTAATGTGCCAGAGAGATGAACGTGGTTCACAGATCAGAAAAATACAAAGTTAATTCTGGCTACCGGTGATGTTAGCTCACTGGTATCGATAAGCACTACAGCAAACTAATGGATGGATGGCTCCATCACTGCCACCTCTGATGCTGCTTTATCTTCCCTCTTAACTCCCAACACCAGATTGTTCCAAACCTCCATGGCCCCGGACAGGTTTGTGTGTTAAGCAAATCAGTGACCGCACGGGTCGCCGGCAAAGCTCAGGTTTGAATTTCAATAAGGAAGGATGGAGAGATGGAGGCAGGTAAGCAAAAGGAGGGTGCTGATGAGAGGAGGAGAGATATAGGGAAGGGGAGGAAAGATGAAGGGGTCGGCCCAATGTGATAAGGAAGGGTACGAAATGAGAAATGGAGTATGAAAGGGAAAACAGATGGAGATATTTTACATAGAGGCAGATAGATGGATGACAGGGGGTGCATCAAGGGGACAGGGTGGAGAGATAATTACTAAGATAGAGGAGGAAGTAAACTACGGGAGAGAAAGGGATTACAACTTTACACTACGGTGGATAGATTGGCAGCGGCAGAAAGAGAGGGAAGGGTAGGACAGAGGTGTAAGAGATGAGGAACACGTGAAGTCAAACAGAGTAAAAAACTGAAAAGGAAAATGTTTGAAGGGTAGTGAGGACAGTAAGTGAGGAAAAAAGACCTTGCCAGAGGGGACCAAAATGTCAAATTGCTGTTCCTCACTGTTGATTCATTTCTCTTGAGTTTAGCTTTTGTGCGTGTGTGTGTGCATGCGTGTTATGCCAGGTGTATATGTTTCTTTTCTCTCTCAGGTGTATTTGCCCACAAGCACCAACTCACACAACACTGATCCTTAACCAGCTGCACACACACACACACACACACACACACTGCCATCCATAAAGTCTCGATGGTCTCCCAAGACATAACGGCATCTTTTCATGTTCCTGAAATTGGCTGAATCAAAGTGCTGCTAACAAGACAGGCAGTCTGTTTATCATAAGAACTCCACAGCAGCTGAGGTGAGCAGGCAGACCATGTGCTTTCAAAAGAGATATTTTTAAAAATTTTACCAGAAGCCAGCAGTGCGCCGATGACAGTCCCTAAGTATTGCTGCATTTACATTTTGGCAGTGTTCATTGCTCTGGAGAGGCAGTGTAATCCTGGAGGATAAAGCGAAACAGAGTTTTAAAGTGAGAGGAAGTATTTTGGGCTTCTCGACTTCTCTGCTAGTTAACGTCTCATTAAGTTTGTCATTGATCAATGCTAGTTGTCCGTCACATGCATCTTTGGCCAATCAGACAAGAAATAGACAACTCGAAGTATGTCACTTTACTTTTCCCAAGATCTACGGCAATACCAGTTCTAGACAGGGTCTTTGAATTGGAAAAAAAAGATAAAAACTTGTATATGTAAAATGTTAGGAGATTTAAGTTCCCAATAGCTTGCCAGTATGCTTTGCTATAAGTGTTTAGATGCTAATAATGGATTTCTTCAAACTGAAAATAAAGCTAATTTGAAAGATTTTATATTTTTTCCAGCACATACAGCAAGGCTACATTTACAAATTCTGAGCTGAACGGAAAGACAGAAACTCTGTGTTTGCAGGTTGGTATTTAAATAAATATACTGTAGATAGCTTGATATTTTGGGGTAAATCAGCATTTTAGATACCTCTCATTCAGAAGGTTTCTTTTCTAACCTTTATTTATTTAGAACAGGTGTATGCTGCTGACAGTGATACTTTCCTGGCCTAAATTTCCCACGATGTGATATATAAGTAAACCACATGTAAAAAACTCAGGAATATATAAGTGGCTAAACATTAATATAGAGTACAGTATACATACTGTATAATGTTTAATTACCTTTGGTTAAGTTTATTTTTACATTACTTTTAATTTTATGGGCACCCTGGTAACACACCCCCAACTAACATCATGAATCTCACAAAGTGACACGTAGCAAGACAGTGCTAGAAAAAATACATCCTGTTTCTTCACATGAAGGTAAACAGCCACAGTACACATGTTAACTGCATACAGCAGTGCGAAGAACATATACTGCAACATGCATCTGCAGCTGAAGATTATGGGTATTGAGCGTCAACTGCTAAATAAAATTGGACACATTTTTCAATTGTTTCACCACATAAACACAGTAAGTGTTTAGAGGCATTTCACTTCAGGTAAAGTTTAACAACAGTAACAAAGTTCTAGTGAAAAATACAGCAAAGTACAAACACACACACACACACACACACGTATATATGTATCTTACTCATCTCATAGCCTTGTCTCATTCTTGCACATTAACGAAATGGGCTTTTACGGCTGCCATGTGAAGTTACAAGAGTGCAGCGCCCATTAGCAGATTGATGTGGGTTGCACCTGAGCTGACAACTTTTAGGGAAAGTGAGATGGAGTGAAGAATGAAGGGATGGGTGCGAGAGCAAAGGGATTAGATAAAAAATGAAGCCCGTCTCGTAGCTGTCCTGTTTGCTTGCACTTCCATCTCTGCCTGCATGGATGATAGAATATGACGCTGACTTAGTGTCAGGCTCCTTGCTGACATGTACTGTAGTGAGAGATTAGAGATGTGTGAGAATAAGAGACAAAATGAAAGCGGACAGATGGGTAGATTTAGATACAGTGGTGCTCGCCCAGTGGTAGTTTTCTCTTGTCATGTCTGTAAAATCTGAGTGAATGAAAATTTACTCTCCTCCTGAGTATTTTTGGTTTCCCTTATCTCCACCATTTTCCTCTTCTGTCATGGCGAACCCCTTCACTTTTTCTGTGCCCTCCTCTCTTTCTCTTTTGTTCTTCTGCCTGTGGCTTCAACTTTTCCCTTTATTTGTGCCTATTTGTGCAAGTGTTCTACTTGTCTGTGTCTCTCTTCCTTATTAAAATTTAATTTCCTGCAGTGGATGGCCACCAAGCCTGATGTTGACAAAGCCTGACAGGTGTGGTAAAGACAATATAAACAATGACAATTTAGAGCGGCAGCACGTGTACGTGTGTTTGTGTGTGAAACACAGACAGAAAGAAGACACAGTCACGTGTTTAAGTGTCTTTGTATGAAGGCTTTTTTGCAGTGTTGCCGTGGAGTACTGTTTGCAATGTTTTCAGATTAAAACTACAAACCCAAATTGAGCAAACACACTAAAAACTAATGCTCATTTTGTCCTCTTAAATGTACATTTTGTGCGTGCGCGTGCGTATCTGTCTTTGCCTTTAACTGCATGAGCACTGTCAGCAAAAGTTGGCACTAAAACTGATAAACCATTAAGCACAACATCGGAGTGCATGTTTATGTGCCATTTTGTGTGTACCTGTGTGTGCACAAGCAAGTGTGTGTGTGTGTGTGTTAGGTTTAATGATCTTTCTGATGGTTTGCTCCAGCGGATATTGAGATGGATGGTCCATATGCTCTTTATGGTCCATGCATATTTCATATTCCAGCAGCAAAGCAGAGCAGGCATTGCTTATATAGCCGAGATGTTGCATGGGGACGTGGGCAGACTTTATGAGAGCTCATATTCACATCCCAAAGCTTTGTCCCCTTTGAATAAATGCTCAAGTACAAATGAATTCAGCAGAATTTTGAAAGACACCTTGATATCCATAAACCTTAATACTGGGGTAAGATATCAGTTCTAAAATGGACCTGTGTGTCTACAAACAGTGATTCCAAGCTGTTGTCCTCAGTGTATGTTTTGCATGTTACTCTTTATGATTAACTGCACTGTAGTTTAAAAACCTGCAGTTTCTCCATCTGAATAAATGCAACATTTCGTTCTTAAATCTTAAATGTATAAAGGTGTTTCAGCTGACACTTACTTCATTTCCCTTCTTTCTTTAGAAATACCTCTGGGTGCAAAGAAAGTCATATAATATGTGGCCTAACCAGGGGAAGTGTTCAGCTGTTAGAATGAAAAAAAAGGTGAAACCTCCAGGATTTCAGCCCTCATTAAAGTAGAGTTTATACTTTATTTCAATCATTTATTCCTACTGGAAATGATGCTTAGTCCTGCAAAAGATGTTAAAGTAATATGTGTTTTCATGTCACTGAGTAGTCTGTGTCTTATGTTCAGTACACGGCAGTACAATTTCGAAAGAGCCAATGTAATGTCTGCAGCTTAAACAAAGACTGTTATAATGATTTTATATCAGAGTTGTTAACTAAGCCAAGAGCACACAAGTATTTTCAATCTGTTACATCTTTACAAAGTTATGCCTAGCAGCAAGCTATCCAACAGGTCTGACACAAAATACTGATGGAGTCTGCAGCAACAGGTATGTTTCTTGTCAAAGTGATGACAAAGCAAATAGCTGGAGGAAAAGTGATGAGATGTAAAAATCACTTCAAAAAGCATTTGCTGAAAGAGGCATGATAGTTTTTAGGCTTTAGTTGGCACAGTTTTTAGTGTATTTGCTCAACCAGTTTTTACTTGTCCCTGAAAAAGTTCATTCATTTGCCATGTAAAGAGTAACTTCTTATTTTTTTATGTATTAAACCCTTCACCCCATGTAAACCCTTTATGAACAACACTGACATTTAAAATAAAACAAAAATGGGACACGCATCATCTCTAATGCATTATCAACTTGATGGACAGAAATATCCATTATGTTTTATTTATAAGCATGCTCCCATATGCACTTTGACATGCCCTCTCATGCAGGGACACATACACCATGTATACATGAATGCACGTTTTGCTGACTGTCATGTGATGATCAACATTCTCAAACATACGTAGGGGCATATTGGCTTCACAAAGGAGTGAGAAAGAAGGGAAGGCAGAAACGACAGATTGACAGACAGGTAGAAGAAGACAGGAAAAGAGTAAGAAGTTGAAGTTGTTGAAGGTGGGAGTGAGAGGGACGTCAAAAAGATTGGACCTGAAATGAAAAATTGAACTCACGACGGATGGAATGAAGCAGATAAGGATGGAGAGACAGAGGGAGGAGAGCAGGAGCGAATGAGTGATGGTGGGGGTGGACACCAGAGAGGGATGTTCTCCGGATATGCTGTCAGGTCTGACAGAGTTGGCTCATGTTCAGTTGAGGGAGTCAGATCAGGCAATAACAACATGCCTCAAACATATAAACAAATGGAGGTGCACAAGCTTTTCAAGCAAGCTGGATCTAAAATGTTCTTTTTGTAATTCTTTCAAACTCCTTCTCAGTTTATCTTCATTATAATAGCTTCTGCTTTTTTTTTCCCGGTGTTTATTGTTTGTGCTGAACCTTGCCCCATGAAGTGACACACTCTGACAGGCAATATACTGGAGTGTCGGAGAGGCATCCAGCAGCAGGCCAGACTGCCTTACTGGCTCACTCTATGGTCTGGCTAAGAGCAATGATGGAGGATAATGAAGCATCTTATGCATTTGCAACAGCTGCCTCGTCCCTCACACACACATACAGCTTTTAGGTCTTTTTATTCACTGTACAACCTCACAGTTTCTGTCTCATTTTGTCAGCCTTTGTTGACTTGAAATCTGGCACTGATAGGATTTTTTTAGGCTCACGAGTCAACAAAGTGTTTTTCTTTCTGTTATCACTTTGACCTGTGTTTTCTCAAGGGCCTCAGCGCTGAAACGTCTGTGAGCGCGGCTTTTCTTTTATGCTCCTTTTTGATAAACATTAAAAATAGAAAACTCAAAACTTTCTTAGTTCATTTATTTCCTCTTTTATCGTTTCACTCTATTAATTTCATTTTACCCAGCCGGCAATTGAGCACTTACCGTTTAGATAAGCAGCGTTTCTAAATCTGCATGTTTCAATTTCAGGTCCTGGGGAGAAACTGTGTATGCATACATTTATGTAGCACATTAATAGAAATATTAGAGCTAAATGTCATTATCAGCCTGACAGGAATACCCAGATGTATTTAAACACTTAGATTTAAACACAAGATTTTGTGTTGGCGCCTGCTTTTTCAACCAAGACGACTGTTTTTCTCACCGATGTCTTCAGTTCCTGTTTGCCTCCAAAAATAGGAGCGCTCTGATCGGGATTTGTTAAGGATGATTTACATTTACCTAAAGCTTTCATGTAAGTGATGAGAAAAGATTAAGAGCTCAAATAATTACTTTATTGCTTGGCAACCTGAGTTCAGCCAGCCATTATTGGTTTTAAACCACAGGAACCTGTACTTGAAGCTGGTGGTTTGCTTCCAGTCTTTAGCTTTGGTTCAAAATGCACTGCAACCAAAACTGCATATGAAAACGCTGTGAAACAGTGTTTGGCACAAGGATATCAGATGATTTATGATAATGTAGAATGGTAATAAGTGGTCTCTAATTGGCCATTAGAGAGAGTAGAAAAAAAGAGCAATGTTGGTTAAAGAGGGAATGGGTTTCAGCACAAAGCAATAACCCCCTGAAGTCAATGCCAGTCCCTTCTCTCTTTTTTCCTTCTTTTATAATAGCTCCATAGCTGGGGCTTCTTCAGTCACCATAGCAACTAATGTTGAAAGCCAGCTGTGGTTTTGTCTTGGAAGCCCATTAGGCTTTAGCTGGTTGGCATCTCTGACTTGCTTTTCTTTCTAGCTTTGCCTCTTTTAGAGAAACAATGGTAAAAAAATATTCTCTGAGTTTAACTTGAGTCCATAATTCTGATCTAAGGACAAGTTAGGGATCCAATTCCCTCTGAAATGTTGTTTTACCTTGTTTGAAGTGTGTGATAGTTTGTGTGTGTGTGTGTATTTTTGTTTTTTCCTCGTATTTGTCAAGTTGGAAGTCGAGCTAACATCATTTAAAATAGTTTAGTAGCTGTTATCTTTTATGTGGCAGACCCCACCTACCTTGCGTCTGAACTGGGTTAAAACAAGTGCAACCAGCTAAGCTTGCTTACTTGCAAATACTACATGACCCCAGTCTGCTTGATAGATGGCAGTACTTCTCATTTCGCATTGTCCCTCTACCCAGGACCTGTTTCTTGCCCAGGATCCTTTATCAAACATGGCTCAGGAGAGGGATTTGTGTATTGTTTCTGTTACTGAAAGCATTTTATCCTTGCGCTGAAGCTCTTTCTTCTGCAGTCCTGATATTCAAGCTTCCAGACCCTGACCCAAACACATCAGTCATCGGGACACTGGTGCCATGAGATTTGACCAGGAAGTGGGCTGTGGCAGGCTGGGAGAACAATAATTATGCAGCATATTGATCAGGTTTCACAGGACACAGCCATACTATCAATCTGTAGGACTTTACACACAGGTGTGTGTATGTGTTGGTTATTTTGGACAGACAGGGTCAGGGTTAGTGTTGTGTGTTTGGGGCAGTGAATGCAAGAATCAATAGCCTGGGTCAGAGGGTAATGTCTCACCAAGTGCTGAGTCTATACACAAGCATCAGACGGGATCACTATCAATCATGGGAGAGCTTAGGGAACATACGTTCTCTTTCTCTTCTCTGAGTCTTTTTGCCTCTGCCAGCCCGGCTGTCTGAGGGGATCATTGTTGCTCATGTAAGGGCTTTATGAACAGAGACGGAATGGAGATGTAGGGAAACAGAGGGATATAGTGGTCCTGGAAGGATTTATGGGAGCAAAGTGACAGAATAAGAGGGAAAGATGGCTTTAAATTGGCACATTCTTGGTGAATGATACTTGGGATTTGAAAGACAAATAAAGGGAGGAAGTTCTTTAGAGCGTAAAATAGACTGTGGGTGGAATGGGCAATAAATTGAAGTTGAGCACACAATCAATAAACACGCAAATTAAGGCAAAGACCACACGTCTTGGTCTTATTCACAGGTTGAAAAACATTTTTCTTAATTGAAGTCTTCTGTCTTTTCTCCTTCCTGCTTTTGTCATTCATTCTTTCATCTGCTCACATCTATGATCTCTGCCTTTTTTCTTCTTGTCTTCTTGTTCTGCATGTGTTCTAGCCTTGGCTTTTGCCATCTGTCATTGTGTGCAGTTGTTCATTTTAATTTCCTCACATCCATCCATCTGTGTCATGTGTGTTAGGACTAAGCCCACATGAAAATGATTGATTGCAACAACATGCATGTGCAGGAGAACATGTGGATAATGGCATGGGAGTGCGTGTTTGTCAAATACGATGCTGTGTGAGAGCAGGACAGCTAAGTTCAAAGGGTTAATGATGGCTGTCGTTTGGTTTTGTACTGTCACACTGTAAAGTCAATGTCCACAGGTTAGTGGGAAGAGGGTCGGAAGAAATAGAGGAGTGATCAAAAGCATTTGAAGAGGGAGGCAATAAAGAGAGCAGATGTGAGAAAATGGAAAAGATGGGAATAGAAAAAGCTGCTCATATTACCGGATCATGTGTGGTGGGTATGATACTGCGATGCGAGGTAGCTATCCCCGTTAGCTGTAATGCTTTGATCAATTACCAATGATGAAGGAGCACTCCACAGGCCTGGGCTACTGTTTATGTGTCTGGGGGAGTTTGTGTGTTTATGTAGTGGCCTTGGCAGAAAGCAGCATATTCTGCTGTAGACAGGTATTGATTTTAATGGGGAGAGTTTAGAACCAACTGAGCCACTACAACCCATCAGCGGATGTATACACATAAGTTCTGTATCAAAACCACATGTTTTCCCCTTTAGGCAGTAGCAAACATGAGAATAATAGAGAGAACAAGTGATACTACAAAGACAAAAGAGAGGAGAGAAACCCATGAAAGCCAGGGAGTTGGGATGAAATGAGGATGATATAGTGGAAGGACCCTGTCTGCGTTTGATGAGAGCCTTGTTGATGCTACAGATCTCTGAGAGTCTCCATTCTGCAGGGGAGCCATTCAATTATACCTACCGCTCTACTGGTTGATTAGAGTCCACCAGCAACAATGTTAGCATCTCTGTACCAAATGAAGATGGGATTAAGATTCTGGCCTCTGGTGGCAGGGTGGCTTTTAAGTCCTGATTGGCAATCATTTATAACACTGCGGGACAAGTTTTAATCCAGCCCAACCCTATGCCCATCACAAGTGTCTTCTTTGATTTCTTTAACCTTGTTTTATCTTGGCATATATGTTTTTCCTTTGGCAGTTTGCTGATTCTCAAACAGTTGTGAACACCCACAGCAGCTCAATCAGCCGCCTGCGGTCTCCTACTTTTGATCGCAGAGTGCTTGGCAGATAGAAACAGTAGACAGAAAAACTTAAACACGTACCTCATCTTTGTCCACATGAGCCTCTGCACATGCCTGCTCTGACTAATTGCATATCACCCACAGGGATAAGCCAATAGATAGATAGATAGATAGATAGATAGATAGATAGATAGATAGATAGATAGATAGATAGATAGATAGATAGATA
>JBAMHV010000006.1:12221821-12238115 GCA_037177535.1 Pseudomugil gertrudae | reverse complement strand
GATTCTATTACAGATATATATATATATATATATATATATATATATATAT
The DNA here is from genome assembly GCA_037177535.1 of Pseudomugil gertrudae. Classification (NCBI taxonomy): domain Eukaryota; kingdom Metazoa; phylum Chordata; class Actinopteri; order Atheriniformes; family Pseudomugilidae; genus Pseudomugil; species Pseudomugil gertrudae. The sequence continues at coordinate 12,238,066 of JBAMHV010000006.1, read as the reverse complement.
ATATATATATATATACCTACCTCATAATGAAGGTGATATAAAGTAACATTTTAAGATAAGTCAATGCATTCCAATATAAGCACACTAATCAGCTACACCTTTAAATAGACCACCAAACAGCACTTATATTCTTATTGAACTGCATTATCCTGCTCGGAAGGTGTGGGTTCTGATATTAAGATTGGTTCTACTTCGTCATGTGTCATTTTACTGAAGACACCTCACCTAATGAAAACCTAACTCCATGACTGCAGCAGCCTTGCCCTGCAGGTTAGTGCTTTTTCACAGTGTTCACCAACATCCTAGTCCCATGCTCCTGTTAGCATACAGTATTGATCAGTTTTATTCATGTGGCTGATTAATGTTGTGGGTAAATATTTAACTGAACAGTACTATCGCATAGTTCAAGTCCTCTCAGGTAGAGTCATTTTTAAAGCAAATTTCATTGCATATTATAAAACACATTTTGTATGCATTTTGTTTAAACAGCTTGGACACATGAAAAAAATGACATTTTAACCCATTTTAAGTTGTTTTGTGCATGCTGTTGGGGAGTAATTTTATCCAAAAGTCTTTTACAGAACTTGCAAGCACTTTTGACAGAACTCTGTGTTAATCTATCAAAGTCTATAGAAATGTAATATTGTCACCCAGACAAAAAATTGTGCCTGTAGAAACATATACAACACAGTGTGTGATCACAGTGTGTGAAGCCCGGGTGTATATATAGCTCTCGTGGGAGTAGAAAAAGTTTGGGATCAGTTGTGGACTAGTGTAGCAGAGAAGCAGTGCGAATGGGTAAATCATTCTTCAAGAAGTTGCACTTAAAAACTTAGACACGAGAACAAGTGTGTGTGAGTGTCTGTGTGTATCAGATAGAGAAAGCAAGAACTCATTTCTGTTAATCACTTCATGGTTGTGTGCACAAGCTCCTGTCACTGGGTGTGTATGAATGAGCAGGTTGGAGAGCAAGTGTGCATCAGTCTCTGGTTTTGTTCTTTACACGTGTGCATGGGTGTGAAAGCGTGACCAACTGTTGTCTGGTAAAGCAACAAAAGCATTTATTAGTGTTGGAAACAACAATTGCAATCATGTTTACCTTTGACTGGAATGACTTTACATGAACTTGAAAATAAAACTGTAAACAGAACAAACCATAACAGAGGTTATAACAATGATCATGGTAACAAAATAATAAGCTTACAAATGTTAATTTTAACAAACTGTGTGTTTTGTCTCTTTATTTGCCTCATCAGCTTTCCTCCTCTTTTAATCTATATGGATGTGAAAAATGGGAATAAGCATGGAGCTAAGCCAAGACAACAGACCGAGGTTGCAGCAGAGGTTTTGCCTGCTATATTCAGTCCTCTGTAGATAATGTTGTTTTGTAGCACACAGATGTAATTTTCCATATCAAAGTTACTGTGGCAATGCTCTCCCTCTGCAGTAATACCTTACACGCTCCGATTAGGAACGATAAGCACTTCAATCACCAGCCCAACATTTGAATGAGAATGGAACAAGCAGCAGCGTGTTCCCGTATGTCTGAACCGGCTGATGGAGGGATAAAGCTTCTGATGTCAGAGTGCAGCAAAGTTGATTGTGATCTTATGCAACAGGTCTTTGTCATACAGGTGGTGATATTCTTCTTTGACTGATTTGACAGCACAGAGCAAAAGATGGGCAGATAGAGGGCAGCAGACAGAGATGAGGTGCACAATATATGGAGATATTGAGGAAAAAGAAAGAACCTGTAATGTATAATACTTTCTGATGGTCTGATTATTTTACAAGTATTTAAACAATAAACAGTACTGTTAAACATTAAAGTAATACTAATCATTGTGTCTGTCACGAGGATCAGAGAGAGGAGAGACCATCATGCTTATCAGTCAAGCAGTAATAAATGGACGCTATCGCACATACATCTGTACCGTTACTATTATTGCTGAACAACATTCAGGAACACTTCAAAACTTTTTAAAAACACATTCTTTGCCATCCAATTCATCATGAGTAGGTGGAAGAGCAGTTGTCTTTCAACTGGAAGGTTGGGAGTTCAATTCCAGGCTTCCCCTGACTACATGCTGAAGTGTCCTGCCTGCAGGACACTGAACCCCAACTAGTCCCCCGATGTGCCTATCGGGGTGTGAATGTGTGTGTGAATGGGTGAATGTGACTATATAGTGTAAAGCACTTTGAGTGGTCGATAAGACTGGAAAAGCGCTATATAAGTATGAGTCCATTTACCATGAGTAATATACTGTGAGAAGAAAAAAGACCAGTAGAGGGGTTCCCACTATTTGTTTTGGGAAAATTGTAATAAGTTCATGAAGTGTAAATAAATATCATCACTATCTAGTTGATCTATGTTTATAAAGTTATATGATTATTTCCTTTTTGGAAAAAACACATTTAATCAGCAATCTTACATTGAAAGTTGACATTAAAAATAGGGGAAATATAAAGAAAGAAATTAATGACAAAATAATCTGTTTGTCTCTGCAAAAATGTCACTAGCCTGGTGCAGTGTTAACTACCAATAAATAAACCCCAAGCTCCATGATTTAAAAAAGAAAGTGTTTTGTGGTAGAAAAGGCAGGTTTTTACAAAGCAGATTAATCTTACATATCCATACTGCAGTAGCAAATCTTGACCACGTGGTGTCACTGTTAAGTCATGGCTTTGACGTGACTGCACAGCAGAGGTGCTGCTCTCTGGTGCCAGGAACTTGTAATCCTTCCATCAGAACACTGTTAAAGCCACAATGACCATTGTGTAACCAGAGTTGTTAGATTAAATGTACAGATTTATCCAATTGTTATGATATAACAGTTTATTTTTGCACATGTTGACAAAGGCACATTTGTGCTTTGTTACAGCTTATGAAAGGTAGAAATTTAGCAGCAAAGGCCAATGATTTTCATTCTTACATACTGAGCAGGGAAAAATGAAATGACTATCCATCCGAAGGTTCAACACATGACTTTGTAAACTCAAGGTCCTCCAGTTACAGACTTGAAAGCAGCCTTTCTTGCAGCATTCATTTATCACAATGAGTCAGACTGAGAAGAAAAAGCGTACACTTGTGCTGATGTGTTTGCATAGAGAAACCAATGTTATGCATGTACTGCACTTGTAAATATGAAGCTGCTGACTGCTGCCTTGTTATACCAATGTTTAAAATGCATTCTTATAATCTTTTGTTTGTCTTTGAGAACCTCAAACATAACAATTATTTCACACAATGAAAGTTTTCTGAATAACAACACAAAGAAAAGTTTCTCTTTTTTTTACTGTAGTGTCTTAGCTGTCCAAACCCTAATCTAAAATAAACTAAAAAGCAAACAAAATTATCTTAGGACACTTTAGAAAGAAACAGCTATTTAAATTTAATCAAATCAAAGCATTTATTACTTTAAATCAAGTTGAAGTGTTTTTGTAAATTGCCTTTAAGTGAAGATTGCAATGGTTTGTTACATATGTGCATGCCCATCAAAGAAACTAGCATTAAGTTCTGAAAGCTCAGGTACTTCTTGGTGCTGTATACACAAGTACAAGTAAAGTTATATTGCAGTTTGGAAACAGATGGTTTGATTGCTTCTATGATCATCTGTCAGGTTATGATTGTTGCCATTTTAAGTGCTTTACTTTAGTTATTTTTTGTTAGTAATAACCCACACTTATTGTTAGTAATAACAATAAGTGTGGTCTGTAGGCAACAAGTGGATTGTCTAGAGGAAAACATGCTTTTAGCATAAAAATGAGGTCAATCCACCTACAACCATTTAAAGAAAACATAAGAACCAAATGACCCCCTGTTGGCAAACCCTGCTTAGGTGTTCAGCCTTGTGACTGCACAGATATGAAGCCACGGGAGTTGAGCCTTATGCTCCCTACTTAAAAAACAGATTTTTCTTGTGAAAACGTGCCCCGGTGTGTGATTAATTTGAACTTCATTTCTAGGCTTTACACAGAACATATGGGTGGTTGCGTCAACATGCATGATGGGCTTGCAGCATGTGATGTGTGCCTACATGTGTCTCCGGGTGAGTGTCTGTGCATGCAAAGCGATGCACCATCTCTCCGGAACCTATCCAGAAGGTAAAGCTTGCTGATTCACAGATGTCACGTTGAGGCATTTGAAACCAGTGTCAGTCAGCCGCCTACTTAGTCAAAGCAATAAGGTGATGCAACCCAGGTGTTATTGATGAAGCCATTTACAGAAATTATTGCTCAATCATTTTTTATAAAAATACGTCATAAAAAGAAGCAGCTCCTCAACAATTCTCAAATGCAATTATTTACTTAATTAGTTTTTTAGGGAGATGCTCATTCTGTGGTTCAAAGAGATGTAAACTTAAGACAAACTGAAAGGCTAGGGAAGGCAGTTGAAGTAGATGATTGTAGAAACACATTCTTGGCAAAAAAACAAAAACAAACAAATAAAAATAAAAATAAAAATAAACCTTCCTGAAATTTATAGGTCAAGACCTCTTACAAGAAGACATAACATGAGGACTTACCATAAGATGCAAACACTTGGAACTGTTGAGAAAACACATGCCTGCCCATACTTTTAACATTTCAAAGACAGTGTCTTCTGTCAACTAAAAGGAAAGTTTCCTTTAATTTTGTAAATGTGAAAAAAGTAGTGATGCATGTACAGCAAAGTCGGCTTGACTTAGTAAAAAAGTTTACCTGAGTTGCTTTTTTGTTTTCTTTTAATGTAGATATAGAGGAACATTTCTTTTCTGTGTACTGTCAGTGAAAAAAAACTTGCAAAAATAAGTAAAATGATCAAGCATATATTGGTTTATTCTAAATGACAGAAATGTAACACAAAGTGGTCTGCCATCCAAAAAACTGTTTTGTTTAACTTAGTTGTTCAAAAGTATGAATATACACTTTGGTTTGATTTACCTCAAGTAATTATTTGGGTTCAATGTAAAGAAAGTAAATTACATGACAAGTTATTTTGGTCACATAAATATCAAACAGGCTTAATTGGTCATGTATGATCTTGTTTCTATATATACACACTGACCTACACACTCTACAGGCATGTTGTTACCATTGTTGTTTATAAACGGAATATAAAATGCATTCCCTTCTATACACAGAACTCCGGCTGTACCTAAAGCTTTGCAACATTTAGACAGAACTGAATGCTGCAAATATTTGGACTCATACTTATATAGCGCTTTTCCAGTCTTTATATTTATTTTTTTATCTTGTATTCTTCAGTGTCTGTACATTTCCCTCTCCCTGGCTCAAAACACTTTTATGTCTCTCCATTTTCTATCATCCTCCTTCCCAACGGCAGCTCTAATGCTGTCAGTCGCCCTCTATCAGTCTTAGTCACTGCCTGGCCTCTCTCTCAACCTCTCAACACTCACCTCTCTCTCTAAGATCAGCTGGAATCTTATGTTTCTCAGACAGCATCTGCACAGCTCCAACAGATGGGATGGTTAGATGTAGGCTGTTTCACTGTCTGACGTGCACATCCAATAGAATACACAGAATACACATGTACTGTAACTTCCACAGGCATACGGTAACACATACACTCAGTTAAAAAATAAAGTAGTAACAACCTTCCAGAGTCCTGAGTCAATGTGTTCAATTGACTCTGAGTTTATGAGTTTAGAATTCTGTAAGCAGAAAATGTTGTGTCCTGAATTATATATTGAGATTTTGTTTTGTTTGTTTACATGTGCCAGTGTAAAGCATGTTGTTGCTGGACTTGTATGAACTTTGCTGAGGTTAGTGGCCTTGCAGCTTGTGTTTGAGGTCAGGCAAGGTATTGGTTTGACTTAATAGATTTAGAGCTAATTGATTATTTAGAGCAGTGGGGCTGGATTTGTACCACTAAATAGCCTTGCTCTCTTTTTGTGTTCCTCTAATCAGCAGATTATCTGGCCTAAGATTTCCGGAATGATAGTGTCTTGTCTTAACTTTAAGGTTTAGTCTTCCTGATGACAACAGTAGCTTGTTAGGCCAGAATAAAAAAATCAACTTTTTATCCACCAACATTTTACTAGGCAAGTTATGAGAATGATTCCTAGACTTACCTCCCCAAACAGTAGAAAATACCTCCCAGCTACAAAAAGCTTGAATTTTTTACCATATAAACAGAACTCATATTTCCAAATTTAATTTATTTATTTATTTTTTCTCACATGGTATGCACAAGTAGTGAACTTTTATAAATATATATATATAGACAGATAATACAAAGCAAGACAAAACAAAAACAACAAAAAAGCACAATATTGTGCCACCATGCTTAGAAAAAAAATGTATTAAAAGAAATAAACAAAATGTAAAAAAAAATCATTGCAAAAGGCAAAATCCCACTGTGATTATGCACCAAATTAACATCAGAAAGAGTTTCAGTTTTCCCAAAACAATGTCAAAGTCACAACAGATCGGTTGAAATGGCAATAGCTTAAATAAACTACAAAATGTCCATGTCTTATAAAATAAACCAACTGACATCAATGCAGTAATCTTAAGCCAGATTCTGTACTTTAATGTTGTTCTGCCTTTATTTTCTAGCTGTTTTTGGGGATTTGTTTGTGCTTTAGTAAGCCATTATACTGTCTCACTTACGGCTTGATATTACAAATACACTATGGAACTGTTTTATGGCATCTATAATGTCTATAATGTATGTAAGGATCTAATTACTGAAACAAAGCCTTCTAAACAATTCCATGAAGACTTATTTATTTATTTATTTATTTATTGTGTGGTTGTGTGTCCGCTTTGTGGGTATTTCATGCTCAGTGTGATTTAAGATATTTAGTATCAAAGGTTTTATAACTTTTTAAAAGAGCCATATACCTTATATCTGTTAAATTTGTCTAATTTCTCTGACACAGCTGTACCACAAGTACACACAAAATACAAGCCCCCCCCCAAAAAAACAGATCAAAAACAAAGTTTTGCTTAAAAAGTCATTATATGAGAACTGTAACACCGCCTCTGTGGAGGTTAACTTCCACAGTCAACTATGCAGTCACTGCAAGGACAGAAAACAAAGCGCATACGCAGTTTTGTTCAACAAGGAGCTTGGTTAAACCTTGGCCATGAATGAAATGTACTTTATTTATTCCAGAAGGAAAATGATAGCTACATTTCTCTCAAGCTGACAAGCTTTCAGTTCACTCTTCAATCCAACAACAGCCTTGCTAGCCACTCAATTTCCCATCCTATTCAAGTCAGTTCAACTTTAATTTGTCAGTGCCGATTTACTAAATAATTGCTCCACTCAGAAAACGAATTAATAGCCTCAAATCTTGCCTTTCAAACCCCATCTTCAGGATGCAGGCAGGTGACGTGAAAACAAAAATACTTTTTTATAAATGAAAAACCTCTGGTAGAATTGGTCCAGGGAAGGTGGCCATCTACCTCAACCAGTTGGATGGAGAAGACAGGAAGCCAGAGCAAAAGCCACGGTAGCTTTCAGCAGGGTGACTTGCTGGGAAAGAAGAGGAAAAATACAGCCATTTTTTTAAATACAGGGCTAACAAAGTGTAAAACTGTTTATCCTGTCAATACTGTATTTTGCTGCTATCCTTTGTTGCCCTGAATAGTTTCCTGTTTTATTCTGTTGTTTATTTTCTGATTGTAAAAATTCTGTTGTCTTTCTGCAGCCTTACCAACAACAAAGACTTTCAAACATGCTCAACAGCCATGGTTTCATGGGTACGTTCTAACCATTGCTGCACACCTCCCTCTGATGACTGGCAATTAGTTAAAATATTTCTGCAAGAAAGTACTAACTGCGTTTGCATTATCCTTAGAATAGCACAATACTTAAGGTTAAAATAAAAACCAGTAAAGTAAACACCTACCACTAGGAAAGCCTCTCAATTCTCACTAAATAGTTGTTATGCTCTCACGTGGTGGTTTTTCAGTTGTTTTGTTTTAAAAGTACATTGCAAAAAGTGTAATGGATGCAGTTTGACATACTAGATAACTGTGTGTGTGTGATGAATAAAGAGTAATGCTTCAAAGCTAGAACAAGACATTTGGCTTTAAAATGAGAATAAACCAGCCACTTATTTTGGAATTAAGTTTAACTCCAAATTTTCATTTTCATTCAGAATTGTACTGTAATGAGTCATTCATTTGTTTCAGGTGTTTTGGAGAAGGAGTGCATGAAAGTTACAGGAGAGAAAAGCTTGAGGACTAAACTTGGGCACCTCTACTGTAGGTTTCTGGAAAGCAAATTTAGGACCAGATCCAGCCGGGTTAGTTTCAGCCTTTCCTGTGTCAATAACTGAACTTTGATGAAGCTTTCAAAATAACCCACAATTTTTCAAAGAACAAAAATATGCTTTAATCCCCAGGATTAGTGTTTAAGTGTTAAGCATGAAGTATATTTTTTCTTGGAATTTGATTGTAGCATGCTTCCAAAAAAAAAAGTGCACTTGTCCACATCTCAATCATCTGTACGGAAATGAGAAGCGAGGGGAAAAAGGCTTAATGCTCTACTTTATTTGTTGCTTTGCTAAAATAAGCTCTGAAAAACCATGGCGTGCCTCTTGTACAACAACAAGCTACATTGAAGTGTTAGGTAATGGGCTATGGGGCATATGGTGTGCTGCGTAGCTGTTTGTTTTGTCCCTAGATTTCACTAAATCTCCCTGGTGCCTCATTTTGACCCAAATGCTTTTATCTGTTCCACATAAAAGATAAGCATTTTTCAACCTCTTTTCTCTGAGAATCTCATCTCCACTTTTATCCACAAAAATCACTCCTAACACCCAACAAGTTTGAAACAAACAGCTGAGCTGTCTGGCCCAAACTCGTCATATACAAGATGATGAGCACGACTGAAGTTGTGAGCACGTTGCGGCTTGCTAAGGCTGTCCTTATGGGACTCTGTGAGGATGTGTGTGTGTGTGTGTGTGTGAGAGTACATAAAAAATCAGATTTTACTGAGCAATGTGGACTGTGGTCTGCCATTCATATTTAATGCATCTTATAGACTTTGGAGTATTTTCTATTGCATCCAGATAATTCTTTTTCAGAAATTAGGGTTTAAATGTGTCTGTATTGCATCATTTGAATCGTGATAAACTTTGATAGTCTGGGTGGTTTTGGTTATGATAATATGACACTGTTTTTCTATCTGGACACCTTTATCTAAGTTCATTATGCCACAAAAATGACAATCTCTCAGTTTTCTTGAAAAACTTTCATTATAATGTTCTATAAAAGCAGTCTCAATATCTCCCGAGCAGAATTAAGCTTCTTATTAGTTTCCTCAACAAGCTGAATAGATTTAGATCTGCGTCTTCAGCTAGACACACCATCCATATTAATTCCTACTTCAAACAAAGATCTTCATTAAGATGCTTGTTGAATAAACAATATTGACTCCCCAGATGTCTCTATAGCAATGATACGTGAAAATTGTAGGAGCTTGAACAAGAGCAACTGAGCTTATTTCCACGTTTCTTGAAGGCATTTACCAAGGCATTGACCAGTTGCAAAGATGTTTAGAAACCCTGCAGGCCAGCCTACTTTACCACTGAGAACCAGACAATTATTCTTCAAAAACCATGAAGAATTCATCCAGACCAAATGCAACACTGTCGCTGCAGCAACAGCCAGGAATGAATGCTGGAAGAAAATACTTTGTTAATCAGCAGGTTTGTGGGATTATACAATATTAATTCATCAGACAATATAAGCAGACAGCACTCTGATCACTCAGATTCACTTTTTCAATGCATGGACCCTCAGGCAGAATGTTTTCCTTTGCTCTGATGAGGCTCAGCACCCTGTGTGCGTGTTTTCTGTTCAAATATTAATTCCTCACTGTGGCTGCATTTATAGTTTTGTGTTTTATAAATTCATGGTTGTGCAGTTCTGCCATGTGTGACCATTATTATAAAACCTCATTATTTCAAATGCAAACTTCAAAGCAGTTAGTCATAAGACTTTCTTTCTTCACCAAAAGGATGCATCTACCACTAAAACTATTTTCTCCTGAAAACTCTTCTCACAATCCGTTCACGTCTATCTGCAGGATGTTCTCAGAATGGACAGGTCATTTTCCAGATGAACTGATTTGTCAGGAGATGGTGCTTTTATATTTGTTGAGCTCTTACTTAGAACATAACTTCAGAGCTGGTTAAACATTTAGCTACATGTTGCCAAAATGAGTTTCTCTCATCAGTCCTCTGACAGTGGATTTCTGTTTCACACATACTCAAACACTGATCACCAATCATCTCCTAAAATGTCACTTTCAAAATGAAACTAATATATTATTATTTAACAAGAAATTTCAATAATTGAGAGTTAATTTCCACAGTGTATCAAATCTTTGCTGTAATGCTTTTCCAGAAAAATTGGCAGATTTAATTGAAGGAGTGCATTAGTTTGAACTCTCCTTAGTATGTATACTGGTGTTTGCCCTGGAAGAAAAGCTGCTGCCTGGTTAAAGCTAATGGGGGTCAAATAAACAAACAAACTTTCATCCTGGTAGTGTAAGTAACTGTGAATTTTAGTGACAAATGGCAACGGAAGAGCAGCAAAAAACGCTGTCAGTACTGCATGTGGACAAGAGCGTGCATTTGTGTGTTTCTGTGTGTGATTACATATATATTTTTCAGAACATTCATGACCGCAGTGACCTGAGCAGCTAGCACAGCAACATAAGCTCAGAAAAAGAGTGTATCATCTCTGGAACTCAAATGAACTCTTTTATTTAACTCTTTTATTTAGTCAAGACATGCACTAAACCTCTACTTATCTTCTTATCTCCTGCAATTACATTTCAGCATGAGGTTCATATTCAGCTTCTCAGTGCCGTTCTTCTTATTTTCCAGACTGCCCTTTCACTTTTGTTCAGGTACGTTACCTCAAATAAACCATCAACATGTAAAATTAATATACCATGAGGATTTTGAGGTTTATCTTTAACTGTACCACTCAGTCTATGTAATTGGAAATGAGAAAATAAAGTTGGTGGTATCAGGACCTTGACTTTACCTGTTAAGGAAGAAAAATTTATCTTACAAAACTTATAAAAACGTATAAAATTGAGCTGAGCGATATTCTGGTGATGCTTTCTAAACAAAAAAATGAAATGCATATGTTTTCAGACATTTTCTGCTTCTTTTTGCCTGAATCTGATGACGTAAGTTCATAATGAGATTTCATTCAATCTTTTTGCTCATATTTTGTCATTTTGATGCTGTGGCCTGATTTGGTCTGACTTCTAACCTTCACTTCTATCAAATGCTGGAACAACTGTACTGATAATGACAATGAGAACTTGGGTATTATGATGACAATTGTATAACACAGTTTTTGCTGCTACTGTGATAAATCTCAGTATATGTAAGCTCTATAAGCTCGTCCACTCAGGTCAGAGGGTTTCATAATATAGAATGAAACATCCCTTTTATGGTCAGTACTGTCCCATTTCAACAGTGCACAGGAAAATATCACTACTAACCCTGATATTAAGTGTATGAAAACATTTATTCATGGAAACATTGTAAATAACAAACTGCACATCACATTTGTGTGTTATCTAATTTATGTTTATGTTATATAATGCTTTGTAATGTGTGAGATGTACGTAAATGTTGCGTAAATGTGCTTTGTTTCTTATGAATAGCAAATGTATATAATTTTCTCTAAAATAATGCCACCTCTACGCCACTTATACAATATGGATTATACTGGATTACCAGTTTCTCCTATCATCTTAATTGTTTAATCAGCTTATTGCCTTTATTGTAGCCTCGTGTACATTTAAAACACATCAGACGCATTAGTTAAAAACATCAGTAAGTGTCTATAATAACTAGGTTTTTTTGGTGCCATTATACAAAGAAAACATTATCGAGCCTGTTTTATTTATGCACATACAATTTCAGGACAAAATGTGTCATATGAGACGATGTATAATAATGTTTTTGCTTCCAAATGCTTATATTTTTAATGTGAAGTGTCACACACTGAATTTTTGATTTATTAAATACACCCACAGCACAAAATGGTGCAACATAACTGCCTTGTTGGCACAAGAAAACACTGCTCATCAACCGTTTACATGAACTTTTGTCAGAAAAAACTATTTCCTTCAGATTAAAAAAACTGTTTTTCTATTTTTCCTGAACTGGAACATGCAGTATATATAATAATGAAAGACAAAATTGCGTTAAAGTGTCTTAACTATTCATTGAAAAGTTACATTGTCACATTTTTTAAGATGTACCAGATGAAAACTCGAAGGACTGTTTAAATTAATCCTGATTGTTTCCATAGATTATGCAGGTTGTTTGTAATAATGTGAATACTCATTTGCATTCTAGTGTCACATACGAATGCTGGTCTGCACCAGTGGTGGGAGACCAGACAAAATCATTGAGATTCATTTCAAACATTTGCTACTGAATTCTGGTGCCGTAAGCCAAAGAGGAAATGCCATACATCCATTGTAGAGCAACATGGTGGATAGCTTGCTGCCTTTTTTTGCTGCTTACAGACCACAACTATAACCCCAGATTAACTCCCAGTGTTCATGACCCTCATTCCCATTAGACGATTACGTGATTAATTGCATGATATATCAGTTGCTTCATCCAGCAGCATCTCTAAATGCTGCTGGATGAAGTAGTATTTGAAACTGTGAGAATACTTAGAATAAAGTGTTTTTTAGGGATTTGTTTCATCACTGTGACATGGATCTATATGCCCAAAATCACCTTCTCTCACGGAGATGTTACTTAATTCAAATCTTTAATATAACAAGTGTACTACATCTGGTGTTAATGCATTATGTGTCTAAATTATGGGACTGATTTCACAGATTTATCTCTAAATTAATGCCTTCATTTTGACAGCCTCTCTAAAATTCCCAAATTTCTTTGATAAATATAAACCTTACACTATTTTCAAATATCTGGCAACCCATGGGGATTCCTAATCCTGAGTATGATGACTACTGCCCTATTAAACCAAGTTTCTTGAACTATTCTGGAAGAATTGTGCTGAGGGACTTTGAGGAGGTTTGTCTTCAGTATGACAGAGGAGTTCAAGCTGAAGATGGAATTAGATCATGGAACAGTTCTGAGGATGACTAAAAGAAGATTCATGGATATAATGAAAGAGGACAGGTTGTTAGAAGATATAAGACAAAACAATATAACGGTTAGGGTTTTAAAAAAGCAAATGACGTGTGTTGATGTCTGAAGGGACAGACAAAATAGAAAAAAAAGAAGAAACAGGTGTGTTAAAAATATATACTTATGAAGAACTTCTTAACAGATATGTGAAGGGTTTAACAGTCAATTTCTTTACTGTACTGAGGCATCCCAGTACAGAACAGCTTTGTAATGGGATGCTCCTTGGACCCACCTGTTGAGGTGTCTGGAAGGAAGATGCTAACATCTAAAATCTTATCTTTATAACTGCCCCCTCCCCAACACCTCACACACTGAACATTGAAAGCCCCGCAGAGCTCCTTTAGCAGTAGACTGTTGCATCCAAATGAGCTTTGGCAGGTCCATGCAATATTTAATGTTTTAAATCTTAACATTTTAATATATTTACAAAAAGTAGGTTTCTGTATGTGTGGGTTCTCCACTGGCTTCTCCCACAATCAAGAGACGTTAATTTTGGGCCAATTTGAGTTTCTAAATTCTAGCTCGGTGTCTGTGTGAGTTTAGATGATTGTTCGTCCAGCCCCCATGCAAATTTACATTTGAATAATGCCTTACCTTGAGAAAACTGTTGGTTTTACCAAGAAAAACTATATAAACTAACCCTTTATCATGATAAAATAGTTATAAACAGTATGCAAGCATGATCGTTCTCAGCTTTCATATCAAAACACTTCATATTTGAAAAAGAAATGCTTTAACTAAGATAAAAATAATTAAGAACAAAAGTTAATCATGTAGATTGCGCTACCTTGGAGTATTTCATCAACATGAAGTATACAATAGAACTCTTGTGGTTTTGCTTTAATAAACTTTTAATCTTAGTCAGTTCACAGTATAGTTTTTAAATACTACTGAATCCGAGCTATCTTGACATGCATGTTTTTTGTGATGCTTTGATGCTATTAAATCCAAGATCTTTGCCAAAAAAGCATTGATATAAAAACTAAATTAAAAATAACTTTAAATATGCAAAATACAGATTAAACAACTAATTATATACAATTAAACACTGACACATAGTGTACATTATATTAATCTAAACGCTCTTGAACACATCCTGCAGGCTTTTCCTGAATCAATCTGGCTTCAGCCTCATAAAGATGGGGATGTTGGCCTACCATTCAAGTTTACAAGCAAAATCATGGATACGCCCACCACATAAGTTATACAAGACAACTAAAAATAGCACTTGAATTTGAGAAGAGATTAAATGGGAATAGTGATGGATGAACACATAATGATGACATGGCTGAGCGAGAACGAAAAAGGAGATAAAAGGAGGGGATTACACATATCAAAAGCAATAAGTCAGTTGGCCTGCCTATAAAAGGAGGATGATGGATGACAGAGAAATAATCTGGCTCAGAGGTGGTGTGTTATTCTGATAAATATGCACTCAGAAGCTTTGTCTACGCTGTCGTAATCATATATAGAATCAATAATGTGACCCAAAAATAGTTCTAATAATTCTAGTTCATCTCCATTTTCAGGACAGACTGTGCTGTGTATTGTTTCTGTTTGTCCTGTGTGTAATCCCTTTTCACAGATTATAAAAAACTGGGACTTTTGCCATCTTCCTAAACTGCGTTATTATTATTAATATTGGGTTATCACACTTTCTGTCTGTTCAACTCTGCTAATGATTCTTTTATTTTCCACATGTGATCAATTGATTTATGTGACAAATTCACAGCAGGCATAAAGTATTCTGGCTTTTAAGCACACTCCTGTCATTGTGAGAAGGCACAGTTGTTGGTAATGACATTAACATGGGGGGTTGCTTTTATTATTTGAATAAATTCTTACAATGTGGCCATGAGCCAGCATGATCAGTGACCAAATCCTGACATTGAAGAAACTGAATGACATTCAGCCATCACTGATTTTCATTAATGCAGCTTTCACACTATTCTTGTCAGACGCTTGCTTACATTATGATAATAATTAATAACAATTTATACGTCTTCCAGGTAGGAAAAATGAATGTTTCCATGAAAAATACCTTCACCACTTGTGTTTTGTTTTGTTTTTGTGATTTGATGTCATTTAAATAAATCTACAACATGTAAATGAGTCCAAGTGATGATACGATTTTAATGAAGTTACAGCCACAAGATTTATTGTCACAGTCTGCTCCAGCTTATGGACTCAGTCATTTTCCACTGCCCTGCTCTCACCACACCGTCTTGTTGATCTCCACACCTGCTCTCATTCACTAGTCAGTTCATCTCAGTATATATTCTCCAGCCTCACACTCACACAGTGCCAGATTGTTCTTCTGCAGTATGCACGACTTTCCAACGTTCCTCTGTCTGATTACTGGTGCCAACCCTGCCTGTTCCTGACCTGCTCTCCTCGCCTGATTCCTGGAAAACCAATGTGCCTTCTGTCCCTGACTCTGTGCTTTGCCTCAGCGTTCCTGATGTTGGACTGCTCTGCTGGTTACGACTTGCCTGGCCTTGGTTTTTCTTCTGTCTGCTCCTATTGGAACCTTAGCCTCTGTGGACTGTCTGCCTGGCTTCGACCCTCTGCCCATCACCAACCGCTGCCCTCTCCACGCAGATGTTCAGTTTCCTGCAGAGTAAATAAAGGTCATTACCAACTGTTCCTGCCTCCAAGTGGCTTTCATTTGGGTTCATAAAATACCCGTCACATTTATTGTTAGCTGTGCCAATAAAATTATTATAGAACATGTCTGGGGAAAAATATACATGTTACAATTTTTATTTTATCATTTTGAATCAGAGCTGAAGACTGATATATAACATGTACATGTAAAGTTGTTATTAAAATCATTACCAATAATTTCCAATATCACATTTTAAAGCCAATAAAATCAATCAATAATATCGGTATATCATGGGAGATTTCTATTAATAGTCATAGAGAATTTAAAATTAAGGTACTTTGATAACAATTAAAGTGTGGGTTCTCTCCATGTTAGCGTGGGTTCTCTCCGTGTTAACGTGGGTTCTCTCCATGTTAACGTGGGTTCTCTCCATGTTAGCGTGGGTTCTCTCCGTGTTAGCGTGGGTTCTCTCCG
>JBAMHV010000006.1:12186438-12210152 GCA_037177535.1 Pseudomugil gertrudae | reverse complement strand
ATGCCTATGGATAAGGCCTTAATCTGGGTAGTACCGCGTCAGGCGCTTAGAGTAGAGCTCTGTCGAAAAGGCCCATTGGTCAGTAAAAAGGTGATGCCAAACTACAGGACGTTATCCCATGACCTTGAGAGTACATGTGTGCGCAATAAATACAAAGTTGTGTAAGAACATGAATGTAGCCCAACACCAATTTCAGCTCACTGCAGAGAAGAACTGCAATTAAGATTTTCTGAGCAGTAAGAGAACGGCAGATGTGGAAAACAGCACTGACCATGCGAGCTATATCACACATTATTATGAATTTGACTGACCAAACTCTCCTGCTCCCTTTCCTTATTTCTAAACATAATACATTATCAGAGCAAACATATAAAAAATGAAAATTAGCCAATTGCAAAGGTAGCTTATCATTACTTTGCTTATCAGAAAAGCCTTAAGCTAAGTTCAGCAATGCAAATCAGTCTCAAATGTTGGCTTTTCATCATAGCTTTTGCTATAGTTGTTTTGTGAATCACATGAATGCTAAATACCCCTGTGACTTTTATTATTCTTATTCTTTTATTTAAAAACATTTTTTAGTCTAACAAGCTGACCTAGCGTATATGTAAAGTAACCTGTACTTAGATTTCAGGGAAATGCAATCAAAATGTGCCCAAAGCTTAAGCATCCAACATTTAATGACTACTGGTGGAGCAGGCAGAGAGAGAGAGAGAGAGAGATTCTCACATTTAAATGAAATAAACTGGCTTTGGTTAAAAATGATTTACCCATTTTCCTCTTATGATAAACACGTAATTTAAATTATCATACAGTATAAACATTCTTCTGTTGTTAAAGTGGAAGACATTACAATACATAAACCTTTGCTTAAGCCGACATCATTTTTGGTTCATTTAGTTCTGTGTATTACTTATCTGCCTTCATTGGAGGTCTGGAATGGCAGTCAGCATTAATCTGTCTCTCGTGGAAGCATTTTTAGAGCTGGTTTCATCATTCTGCATTAGCAATATGTTTATTTAAGTGTAACATGCATAGCACTACTTGTGACCTCATGTTGCTTTTCTCCTTAGGTGAACCTATAAGAGCTGATTAGGACAATGAGTTAAGAGGCAGAACAGTGTATGGCTCTTTCTTTGTCTCCTGTTATCAGCCTCCTGAGCCTGATGTGTTGTTGATCCATGACTTAGTTGATTGAGTAACTTTCTCTACTGATGGGTCAAGTAAGCTTGTTTTTGTGGCTTTGTCCTGGTAGTTATTTTAGCTTAAGAATACCGGTAAGTCTCTCGGACCTAAGGCCATTCTCAGATCTTGGTTCATTATTTTTTCCATTTTAATCTCTTTTAACATTGTTTTTGTTATTTCTTTTCTTCCTCTTTATCTTTAGTTTACTAATACACAAAACAACCAAACTTATTCATTGGTGGTGTAACACATTAAGACATTAAGTATTGCTGTTTGATTGACCTCTCAGCTGATTGATCATATAGAATTCCAGTTTCTAATTTCTTATCCAAGCCTTTTACATTTTTTTTAAAACAGGCAAAATGTTAGGACTGTCTACTCTCTGTGATGATCTCCACTATTGTGTTCACATCCAGTCTGGACAAACATCCATGTACTTTTGAAACTGCAAGTTATGCAAATATACTGGTGAGGATAAACGAACCCATTTTTTCCCAAAACCTATCATCATTCTTTGACAGATTTAGGTCAATGCACTGACATATTCTATGGCATTGTTATATTAAAACACTATGCAGAATGAGCTAAATGTACACACATATTGCCAAGATACACTCAAATTCCTATGACAAGCATAGCCAATGACATTAACCCATTTACATGTAACATCCAATAATGAGATTTGTCTTTTACTACACTGACAGACAGCAGTGGGGTAGAGAGTGGTGGGTCCCAGATCTGCTGAGCCAATCATAAAATCAGACTCCAGGAATATTGCAGGATTCATTCTAATACTCTGGTAAAAGCAAAACCAATAAACTCAAAGGTGTGACATTTCAAATGTTTGAGATGTTGCACAGATTAAAGGATAAATACAAAGAGTAACACCCAATGGGCATTTGAAGCTCATACTCCTTTTCATAAGCCTGTTATAACTGGATTAACAACACTTTCTCTTCAAGCATTATCTCCTTTCCATAGACATGGCACAGTAATGCGATTGGTTTTAACTGTCTAATAATACAGCCTTCTAGGAGTTTCTTAATCCCACTTAGTGCTGTTCTTTGACTGTTTGGTATGCACTAATGTTGTGTACTGAACTAACCTCTGGCTTGTCAGGCATATTAGATAACATATATTGATAGTCCTAGTCATCATGAAGAAGCTTGACAAAACATTTTATCATTTCATGTCTTTTCACAAGCAATAAATCAGATGAATGAATTATAAATGAGTGTAGTATTTCTGAATGACCCTTTCACCAGCTCATATAGGTGGAAGTTCTGCTTAAAATCTAAGACTGGAACTTCTTGTATGAAAGCTATTCCATCATTTCAGCAGGTTTGGCCAACAATCCTGTGCTTTGATCAGAGCTAAATATGACTGCAAACTCAGCATTATGTCTAAACACACTTGTCCAGCTTGGATTAAGTTTAAAGTTAACTTCCAGCTGTATTTTTCACAATCAAAAAACATGTTTTCTGCTGATTTAATATAATACTTTTCTTTAGGCTTCACTGATTGTGTGTAATGTCAGTGACTAATAGGTCTTTGTTCCCTCTGTGGCAGTTTTGTAAGAGCCATGTCAGGAAAAACATTTTACTTCCACGTGAAGAGTCCCAAATGAAAACATTTCTTCAAATGAACCACCCTTTTTCTCAAAACTGAATGATCTCAAACGCATCTTTCAGATCCTCATGAGCCTCATCGCTGGTAGGATTGATGTGTTTGTGCATGTTTAGTATTAAATGATGGTACTTTTATTCTATTATTTCACTCTGGTAGAGGACACCATCTGTTAGCCGTTAAGAGATTGGAAGGAAACCACCATCTTTTTTCCTTCACTGCCTGTTTTAACTCTCTATAACCTTCAAAGAGTGACCTAACCTTCCCTCAACCCTATGATGTGAAAAAGCTGGATGTACACTCTGTCCAGACGTTGGGATTTGGATCTTTTCAGTGCCTGCATGTCAATAAATCACTCAAGTGATGCTTGGCAGTCTTTGTTTATGGATGACCCTTTGCTGATCAGGTTTGGCATCTCTCCAGAAAATCCCACAGGAACATGTTGTGAATGTACCCATCTGCTAAGGATAAAGCATCCAAACCACTTGTGTGTGTATCCATATGTGTGTGTGGTCTGATTAAGCTCCTGCACACTTGTGCTGACTGCCCAGAGCCAACTGATCTAATGAGGATATTTATGTTTGTGAGTCTACATTTGGACTTTAAGTTGTGTGCAGAAGGGTTAAGGGCTTTAAAAAGGATTTTTATGGGGGTCAAATTTAACGGTTTTGCAAAGGTAAATTTCTTTAAGAGAATACTTAACTCTCAACATTATTTACTTATCTCTGTAGTCAATCTGCAATTAAAAAAACTGCATATCAAAATACTACAAAAGGCTTATAAGGCTCAGTTTGTTGATATGATATAAATTATTGAGTTAATGGAACCCTTTCTGTGCTGTTTTTACTCAGTTTCCATGTTTGCCTGTATTCCTTAACAGTATTTAAAACCTTTGACCAAACTCTTATATCAACATACACTAACAATGCAAAGTTCTTGCTAGAATGAAGAAATAAATGTGATGAGTGTAACTGTTCTTGGCAATCTGATTACTGAACTTAAGATCCTGCTTTAAGACAGAACAGCGGTGACCACTCTTTGCTCAGAGCTGCAAACACACATAGCCTGTTTGAATGAAACCTGCATCAATTATCAATGTGCATATCCCTCACAAACATTGATTTTTAGTTTCCCGTTAGACAATAATCACATCTGTGATTTTGCTTTTCCCTTTTTTTCCGTTATCATTGTTTTTGCTGTATGGTTATTGGAACTCTTTGAAAAGCAGAGCGAATATGTTAAAAAATGTGACACAAAGCTGTCTATTAAACCTCTAAGTAGAGGAACAGAAATGCTGGTGTGTGAATGAGTGGCTGAAAGCAAATGGCTCTGGCTGTGTTCTGTCAGAACAACACTCTCTGTAATTGCACCTACGGGTGTTTATGTGGCAGCACATTGGTTTTATGCTCTCTTCTTCTCAACAGGACAAAAATTACAGATGCAGAGATGATTGTTTCATTTGAGATAGTTATCATTTTGTGTGTCTCTGTGCATGAATGTCTATTGTGTTTCTTAATGTAGAGAGAAATCAGGACAAATCCCTTTTTATGGCAAGTGCTAGACAGAAAGTTCTTGATAGTTAAGCAACTGTGCCATTATGCAACAATTGTGACCATGCCAGTGATGGACAAAGAAAGAACAGAGACAGAACAGGAGGCAGTGAGGACAGTGTGACAGGACTGAAAAACTTCCTGAGGACAAAAAATTGTTGAAACACCACTGAGCAAAAAGAGTTTTGCTCTGCAAAGAAGGATTTTAATATGAAGTTGTGTCTTGTGTTTCGTTGTTGGGCTTGAATGAAAGCTTTCTTGTGCAGATGCATTGCTACCAGTGAGAAAGTAGTAAACTAAATTTGGAAAGAGGGGTCAGGCAATGTGTGTGTGCATTTGAAGAATGTCAGCATATCCATGACATACATGAACTTTGGCTTTGCACCTGTAACATTGTAACCTTAGGAGACAGCGCATGTTTATGTGTCCATGTGTTTCCAAGGGTGCAAGTGCACCAGTTGCACTTCATTTTAGTTAGCAGAAGGGTTTTAAAATGTGCTTTTCTCATACTCAGTTATCTATCTGAACTACTTAGAGACACACTGATCATAGCTAGCATATTAGTGAGGACAAGTGTCATACTGCAGAGGGATTGGAATGTAAAATAAATCCTTTCTGTCCCAACGGGGTGATTTTTTTTTTCCAAATATGTGAACTTAAGAGTGACTTTAAACCCCTTAACAGTCACCCCCAAAATGTTTAATATTAAAATCTACATAACAACAGCCCGCAGGCGGGCCCCACCAATTCAAGGATGAAAAAAAAAAATCACTCGTGTCTGAAATGCTATGTCTGTCTTTTACAGTTTAAGCTACATGAACCAAAGCACATCGATGCAGAAATCAAGTTAAATGTGGTCTATTGGGATATCATCTCTGGTACCTTCCCCTCAGAGATTTGCACCCATTCAACTACAGTCATATTATAGTGAAATCCAGCACTGGCACCGGGTGATGAAGCTTGAATTAAAGTCATCATTCTTGTCTGTCGTGGCGGTATTGAATGAGGTCGAGATCAAGGCTCTGTGCAGGCAAAATGACCTCTTATATATCAGACCTCTTAAAACGCTGTGCGGTGGACCTTGTACATCCACGCTTTTCTTTAGGACCATATTCACATTAATAGTTATTTCCAATTGTTGACAAATTAGGATAAACATGAACATTTTGAGAATGTAGCCTATCTGTCTTCGTGTTGAGAGTTGGATGAGAAGTCTGATTTCTCTTCTATGTTTGATGCCTACAATAAATACAAGAATAACACAAGCATCAGGTTAGCTTACCACAACTTTATTTTTAGAGCAATTTGTTTCTGTTATAATTATCCAGATCTAGATTAACCTTAAACCCTACATATTAATGTGTATAATTTATTTGCTCAGTCTACACCAAAGTGGTAAGATTTTTTATTATGTTAGAAGAGGAAATGCTTGCAAATATGTCAGCACATGTAGCCCTTTGTGTCTTTAAAATACATTTTACACTGATTATAACCTATTTAGTACAGCATTTTCCTACATTGACAAGTTGTGGTGAAACTTCAAAATGCTGAAGAAAATTGGTCCTGACACTATTGTATGCTAATGAAGTTGACAATAGACAGCTTAAGTGGAAATTCATCATTACTAAATCGAAGGAATTAAAAATAACTTTGGAAAAAGTGGAGGCATAATTTAATCTGGACTTTAACCTGGCTCTATGCACTGTCTAGTTGTGTTGATTTGCAGGCCGTGTTTACCAGACTGCATGTAAATTACTTTCTCCTATCTCCTCTTGGAGCCCTTGGTCCTCTCTCCCTATAGAAGGCTCCAGAAAGCAAGCAATGGCAATTATTTCAAAATGGCAGAGAACAGTATAAAATGTTCATCTGAAAATTATCAGGATTCTACATTACCTCTAAAAATTACTTCAGTCTTTGTCGAAGAAATTGGCGAAGGGCCAGACCCTGGATTAGCACTAATGGCGACCACTGCAAAAGTCAAAGGGGGTTAAATTTGATTTTTCTTCTCCTGATGTGGTGTCAAAAATATAAACATTAATCCAACATATTTCACAAAAAAGTGTTATTGTTTAGCAATGTGTTTGCACTTTGGAGGCAGGGTACACCCTAGCCATGGCACTAGTCTATCATAGGGCCAACATAGAACATATACATTTGTACATATATTTTAACTAGACCTAATTCAAACTACAGGAATATCAATATCACAGGCTTTTTATTCTTTTGCAGAACAGAGTCCTTTTGAACCCACATCCTTACTGTCATTTCATCAACATCAAATATGTTGACTTTTTAAAAACAGGACACAAGAGATTCATACAATAATCACAAAGCAATCTGCAACTGGGAGGGAAAACAAGCAATATCTTTCTTACTAAAATCTTTGTGTGAACTTATGTGTCCACACACATGCATAAATGTAGACACTATGCAGACATGCCAAACAGCCGTGCATGCCCCCACACACAAATGCAACCACCCACGCACACCCTTGGAAGAAGGCACTCACACTTCGCCCCCGTAGAGTACATGTCAGTCCATCTGGGATCATTAACACTATGTTAATGAATATAGGGCTGGGGCCAGCAGCATGTGAGGAAACAAGAGGAGCTGGAGAGTTGTATAAAGAAGACAAAAGGTGGGAGGAAGATAATGGTATCCCTTCTGACAAATGCACTGTTTTAGGCACTTCTGTGGAAAAGTGATGGGATAAATGTGATGGGACATTGCAAGCAATAGGAAGAAAAGTGGACCCCACAAAGACTGAGGCAGAGAAAAATGAAATACAGCAATGAGGAAGAAAAGCAGAGAACAGAGATGCTTACAAGCAAGGGAATGAGCAATGGAAAGTAATAAAGGAGAGGTGGACTCAGCATGATCTGGCCAGGGGCAGATGAAAGCTTTATGGAAATAGCTGAACAGATGAACAGAAGGAAGAGAAGGAAAGAAAAACAGCAGAGACAACAGATGAACAGAGAACCAGCATAGAGACAGACCAGGAAATACAGGGCAACAAATGATGGCTTAGGCAATGCAAACCGAGTGGCATGGTTAAATATTTCACTGGAGCTTGTTTGTGCCTTTGTGTGCTGTGTGTGTGTGTGTGCTGTGCTCTGTGTGTGTGTCCCTGAGAGACAGGAAGAAGGATAGAGAGAGCGAACAAGTGGAGTGTGCCTGTTGACTGGGAGAGTTAATGATTCCTGTGGTCTGAATAGTGAGACAGTGTTAGTCCAGGAGGAGGGAGGTGGCTCATTTACCCCCTGCTGACGCACGCATGCAACATTGTGTTTGAGTTTGTTTAGTTTTTTTTTCTTTGTGTGTCTATCTGTTGCCTGTTTTGATTGCAAATGTGCAGCATGTAAGGAAACAGCTTAACCTCTGTCGCAACTTTCCAGAAGCTGCTCAGCACAGAAATACAAACTTACCATAAGCATGTGTTATTTTCCCCCCCAACTACCAAACTAAATCTGGCATGCAGTGAAGCAGAAGTGTGGCTGTGTGGGTCTGATTGGACAACCACCTGTATGTAGATGAATGGGAGTGAATGGAGCTGAGAGACGTCCCTTTATGTCTCCCCAGAGAGGGAACAGCTTGTCGAAGTGTGCTGCTATGAACCAGAGAGACAAGGCTCCGCAGGAGGTCGGGGTAAAAGGACAGAGGGCAGCAGGGCAACAAGCTGTCCAAGTGTAGCTGAAACAATGCCAAATGTTAACAAGCCTAAGCAAGCAGTGATGACAGAGGATGGATGAACAGAAGTGAGTAATTTGAAATACAATCTGTGATGGGCTAGACTCAATAAGTGGCTTTTTAGAGTGATTTGGCCTCTTTAAGTCCTTAATACCCCATCCTTTGTGTAAAATGGTGATATCCCATGTGGCCATTTTACCAAAGCCACCTATGGAAGTTGGAAGAGGTTAGCACAGTGATCTGAATGTGCTAAACTAGACAATTTTGGACAAAAAACTAAAAACAGAGGTACTAAAAACTTTCTGTGTTGTGTTACAAAATAAAACATAAAAGGAGGATGACAAAAAGAATAACATTTTTCCAGGTGCCCATTAATATTTTTTTGTGTTTGTATTTTGTCTAATGTTGCATTATTTTGCACCTCTCAGCCACACGGGGTGTGAGCAGAGGCATAGATTCATCAGCAGAGGTAGGAGCATGAGAGCATGGCGTGTGATGATGCGATTGAATCATAGCAACAAAAAAAAAGGAAAGATTCACATGTCATGCATGTGATTGTAGGATAACACCTCACTCCTCCTAATGCAGCACCAATAAACACAGCATCTGGCATCAGAGCGCTTCACATCTTTAACCTCTGATAACAAAGCTGGGCGACTGTTTGCACAGATTTGTTCACCCGTTTGAATGACTACACTGTTTGGTCTTTTATTATGTTTCCACGCGGCTGACACCCACTCTTTTCATCTCTATTTTTTTAGTAACACCTAAATGTTTTACAAGGTTTCACCCCACCTTATTTTGATTGATTCCCTCTTCTCCATTAAACCCTACTTTGTCATTTTTCTGAGGGAACTCTTCCAAATCTTTAGAGAGAGCACTTTGGCTAGGCTTGATCCCTGCCTGAGGTCGACAAGATGTCACACAACATGAACTTAGAAGACTGGAAGAGAAATGAAAGACTGAAAATGAAAGAGCCTTGATGGGAACTGTTTTTCTTTTTTGCCTTATTTAATAAGCTTTCCTTCTTTCTTTTTCTCCTTTTCTTCCGCTAACTTCATCTGTTTCTATTTTATGGATCTCTTCACACTGTTAAAACTCTGCTTTGTGTTTCCTTCCAGTGAAAGTGTTTATTACTGGATATTCTTGATGGAAAAAGAAAGCCAGGCATTAACAGGAACAGGTAGCACGCCAAGCCCTGTCTTAATAAAACAAGTTTTGCAATTATGGAATTTCCACATCCCACTGAACAGCTTGTGGCAGATACTGTGACGCCTGGAGACAAGTTTCTTAGAAATAAACAAGCCTATTTCATAAAGTTAAATAGTTTGTATGGCTATCTGGTCTTCCCCCAACATCCAATATTCCGCTTATTTCAGTGCATTTTATCTTTCTAAACACGTTTTTTCTTTGTTTTCTCTGCTCTAAAAACCTACCCAGTCTATGTGGGTCTTTATGGGCTGTAGGAGGATAGGGTCTCACTCTCAGTGTCATCTGCGGTCTCTCCTGGCAATGGCATGGTCAAATAACCTGCAAAGAAGAGTCACTTATATACATGTAATACACATGTTTGGGTATAGCAGGAGATCCCAGCAATCTGACTGTTGGCTGCAGCTCAGAAAGGAGGAGTATTTATGGGCTAAAATTTTCTAAATTGTTTTTTCTATCTTGCTACATGAGTTATGGTTATCTGTTAGGAAAATGCATCAGGAAGAGATCCCAACTATGAGCAGCGGAAGTCTGCTGGCAGTGAGAAACGCTCAGCAGCCACCCCAAATTTTGTGTATGAGTGAGAACTGGAATACTGTTGCTGGTAGTATGGGATCAGTGAATCACAGGCTAGTTTTGGAGCTGCTGGGACAGTATTTCCAGCAATAGTCTAAAAGTAGTTCCTAATGTCACACCACCTAACTGAAATTAGCAGAAATTATATATCATCTGATGCCTTTCCCCTCTTATTCCACTGCTGGCTCTTCTTTCTGGGAGACCTTAGAGTGGAAAAGCCCCCTAAGCTGTAGTTAACCCTCACTGCATACAGCACAGACCTATGTGTGAGTGTGTGTGTTAGTGGAGTTTAGGGGCGTGTTTGTGCATGCCCAGTTGAGCCTTGGGAGCATCAGATTGCTTTACATGAAACACACATACTATGTGTGTAATTACCAAAAAAAAAAAAAGAAAGAAAGAAATAATACTCCTTCTCAAAGCTCTGGAGTACTGAGCCAGATTGTCCCAGCGTGCCTCTATCCCTGCCAGAGGGAAGCCCTCTCCTGCTGAGGCTACAATCCAGCAGACACTCTGAACTTTATCCTCTCCATCTGCAGTGTTGTTTTCTGGAGTTACCTGTCTGGTGAAAGAGCGAAGTGGAGACTACGAGATTAGACTTACTGATTAGAGGCTAATAATTCTTCACTATCAGACTAAATATAATCAGTATGACAGCGTGCTTGAACAACAACAGCCTGCATAAAAACAATGTAGGCTGTATACCCATCTGCAAAAAGTCGTTAAATAACTGAACAAGTAGTGGCACAACCAAAAACAAAGTCTGCTCAACACTACAATGAAAACAAACAATATGAGTTAACTACTTCCAAGTCAGTAAATTGTAACATAATGTACGTCACAAAGACCTGCAATTACAACCCAAGAGTAACTTATGATACTGTTACAACACAGCATCACACACGCACAAAACATATTAACTACAGAGCTAAACACAGCGCAGTATCTTAAAGAATGCAGAAATATTCTGTGTATTATTTAGTCAACTAGAGCACTGTACTTGTACATCTTATACACCACATGTACTTTCACAAGTGTTTCTGGTCATTGTTACTCCAAAAACATGTAAAAAAAATTTACAAATAAAGAAAGATGTGCTAAAATTGTGCTAAATTATCATTTAGAAGACTTTTTATTTAACTGAGTAAAAAAATTAATCAAAAATCAAACAAATGAAAGCAGTCCGCTGATGAGCAGTGGGGAAAATAACCTGGCGACAGGTGCAGAAGTCTGACTGAGAGTTACAGAAAACATCGGATTGCTGGGAGTTCCTCAAAGTCAACAAAATATTAGTTTATGGGTGATGTAACATATATTATTTACTATAATTTATATATCATTATGTATTATATGTCATTATCATATCATTTGTATGCTTATTTCATTTAAATTTCCCATTGAAAACAATGTCATAATTTGTTATTTATTGTTAAATTTTTCAAATGTGCAAATTTGAGCTTATTTCAGTGACTTTTTTAATGATTATTAATAGGGTATTTAAAAAGTGTTATTAATGATTAGGAATTATTAATAATAAAATTATTAATAGGGTATCAATAAATTTGTGTAGAACTGGATGTGTTTACGTATGTGCGGTGGGGGCGGAGCTTCAGAATGTCGCTTTGCTATTGGTCCAGCAGGACGGAAGGTGGAGCCTTCCCCAGACAAAACCGACAAGTTGCGCTTCAGCGAGTCAGTCAACAACTCGGGAACTATTTGTGTGTATTATTTATAACTCTGCAGTTTCTGTTGCTGACTTGGAGCGAACAATTCTCGCTTGCTCATCGTTTCACGCGCTTTTAAAACTTCGCGAAGGCAAAGTTTGAGTCACCGCTCTCCAGATCGAGTTGCTGCGGCGCAGGTGGAGAAGAGAAGCCATGGATGTGGTGTATCTGCTGTGCGTGGCGTTCACCGTGGGCGCGTGGGTCGCCTCCGCTGAGAGACACAGCGTTTATTGGAACAGCTCGAACCCAAAGTAAGTACTTGTTAATTAAAGTTAAGAGTTAGACATCATACCTCTCGGTTCCCGGTGTCTCCTTTCTCTAAATGCGGATGTTGGCAGCTCTCATTCTGTTACTCAGGTGTCCTCCGCACCTGTATGTGAATGAGCTGAATGTTAGTTTTTAATTAATTTGACAGTGAAAGATCCATGTAGCGTTTAAATCCAGGGCCATGCGGTGTATATTTTCATTTGTGCTTCACATAGCAGTTCATTGACCGTAAAAACAGAAGATTACCAGCGGATGCCTGACAGATGGACGGATTCACCCCTATATTTAACCGCAACAGACTCAGACATACTGTGATAGTAGAAAATAGACTGACGGGTATAAACTTGGCCCGTATACTGTCTGCAGAGTCTGCACCTGTGTTTGTGTGTGTGTGTGTCATGGAGAGAACTTCTATTAATCAATAAAAATTAATAACAAGAACTGACTGATTATCAAGATGCCACTTTTACTTGTTTACATTGCAGAGATGGCTTGTGGAAGGACACTATAGTGCTGATTATTTTATTTTGAGGTCAGAAATGTAATGCTATCCTTCCACTCAGTGGAATCGATCGAACTTGACATGAGTCTACAAGATTTATTGAGCTTTTATCTTGTGTCGACTGATCCCAGTGTTGTATTAATTTAAAATCAAGATGAAACAGAATCACCTTTTCTTTTGTTTTGCTGTCCAGAGAGCTCTAATACAACTCACCACTAAGAACAACAACAGCAAAACCCATTAAGGACTTTTAGTCTTGTCTTGATTACATTACTGGCTCTCTAATTGCACTTTAACAGCACAATTGGCAGGGGATTGAAAAAGAACCCTGTAAAAAAGGATAGCAATTTCTCTCATAATTGGATAGGAAGTCTAATGGAAAAATCTCAGCGTCATGATTAGTGATTGTGTCATGTGTTTGCTTGCGTGTGACTCAACTGCCCAGGTTTGATCCACCTGACTTTTCAACCTGAGTCAACACAAGCCAGGTGGAGGTGTGATATTGTTACAAAGGAGGAACGGTAACCTCACAGAAATGCACGAGCTCTCTCGTTGGTTCTGAATACAAGAAGAACGAGGAGTAGTGCAAGAAACTGGGCAAAATATGATGCGGTAGGGTGGGGGGGTGTTAGCAGATAGAGAATGACGTCTTCTAATACAAAATCAGATTTTATGTGCTGACACTAATCCAACCCGGACTATTTCTGCTGTCAAATAGGAGTTGCATAACTCAAAAAAATAAAAATAAAAGGAGGGGGGGGGGTATTATAAAATAACATTAATCCCTCCTGCTGCGTGGTTAAACATGGGTTCTGACACAGATAGACTGCAGCTTTTTTTAAATAATCACATTTACCATGGATGCCCATGCCTCATATTAAAACTTTGTTTGGCAGATACATTTTGTGCGTATCATTTAATGACCTTCCTTTTTCTAAAGACTAATTTCACCCGTTTCTCAGCTTGACGAAGAGCCCACTTGCCCAGGGTTATCCCCGTGTGGTCAATCAGTCACCTGCTCACTGGGTTGAATCAATCTATCCGTAAAACTCCAGACAGAAGCAGGCCACATAATTGATGCTAATTGAATGTTGGTGTGATTGTGTGTAGCAGTGATTTGTCTTACAGGAGGAGGACAGTAGCCAGATGGCAGCAGTCTGTTCCTTCATGTTTGGGTGGAACGTAATGTGAAGCACAGTGATGTGAAGCACAGTTTACCTTGGGTTGTACTTTTAAAACTTACAACCTCTTTGTTTCTTATCAGTGTGATTGTTATAGTTTTTATATTGTTACTTCAAGTCTTCAGGAAATGTGATGAACTTACTTAGTTTGTGTTCATCTGTATTCGTATGCATTTAAGAGAAGTTCAGCTCACGCTACCTTAAACTGGCGTTTAACTTTCAGAAGTCTTATTTTTGTTGTGGACTGTCAGCGCATGACCCTGCCTGTGAGTGTGGGTCTTGAGTGAAACAGGGAGTGGCTGTTACCGTAGACAGCCTCACCGAGACATGATAAATGTGTGACTCACACTTACACACATTAGGGGGGGGATGTTAATATTAGCTACGACCAGCATTCCACCCTACTGTTACTATACTAAATTCTGTCAGCTGTACATGGAAGTGTGTGTGTATGAGTGTGTGTTTTCTTCTCTCTGTACCTGTCTGTTCCATTCCCTGTCTTTCCACTGTAACAGCTGGGTCTTCTCCCAGAATGACCTGAGGCTGTCAATCTTTTCTTCTTTATTTTTGTCCTAATTTAAGAAAAACCCCATAACCTGAATGCTATTAAAACACTACTTCTTATCTCTGTTCTAAGTCTGCCTTCATCCATCCTCAGTGATCGGAGTATGTTCCATATATTTATACAGATCTCTTTTAATCAGTTTGGTGTAACATAATATTCTATTTACTGCAGACTTTTTTTTTGGGGCCACCTCAGGCAGCACAGCCTGTCTCTGCATGTTTCCAAAGGATAAATTTCAGGAGATGGTGCTCAATATAACTCCCACTTGCCTCCTAGCTTCCAGCATTTAGTACATTTTGTACTCTCGCTTTGTTTTTACTCCATTACTCTGCAGCTCCCTCCCATGCCCATGTCCCGTCTGGTTGTTGACCTCTAATCTGAGCAAAATGAGAACACGCTCACACACGCACTAACTGAGAGATTATAGACGGCTTGTAATCTGACCACCTGACCCACAGACACAAAACCATCATTCCTGCTAGCCTTGTGGCGTATGGGTATATGATCCTGTGATGTAACCACTGTTCTGTCAGCGGCAGCACAATCTCCCTGATGGAAACCATCATTTGTCAGAACAATCAATTACAAGGGACGTCTCCACTCTGCTTGGCTGTTCATTATCAAAGGGTTTTAATGGTTTCCGCTGCTGATATAACTGTCCTCGCACTAAATTCATGTCTGAATGGCCCCGCATACCTTAACCCATGTCCATACAGACTTTCAGCTGAGATTTTTAGTGACTAAAGCAGTTTATCCTGTATTTTTGCTGCTTGTGCAGACATCATCTGCAGGCTATCAGGTTATCCATGCACCTCTGTTTTTCTCTTTGCTCTTCCTCTCTCTTCCTTATCTGTGGTCCAGACTTCCTCCCCACTCCCCTCACTACCAGGCCCCCCACCACCACCACCTCTTTCTCACAGACCTTCCTCTGTTTTTGCCCTAGTAGTTTTCCATCAGATGAGGACAGAACAGCTCTAACATTCGAGAGGCCTGCTTTCGCCCACTATTATCAGGCTAAATGTGGGCAAGCATGTATGTGTGTGTGCGTGTGTGTGTGTGTACACTGCTCATTCATAGCATTTCAGGCATAACTTGTCTTTGCTGTCCACTTGAAGCTCATTATCGCCTCCTAAAGGCTCAACTGGGAACAAATAAATTTTGAGAAGATTTATCCAGAAA
Source organism: Pseudomugil gertrudae (assembly GCA_037177535.1). NCBI lineage: Eukaryota > Metazoa > Chordata > Actinopteri > Atheriniformes > Pseudomugilidae > Pseudomugil > Pseudomugil gertrudae. The sequence continues at coordinate 12,194,907 of JBAMHV010000006.1, read as the reverse complement.
GTACTCTAATTTTTAAAAAGTTGCACATCTAATTGAAATTCTTAGCTCCATCTCAGCTATACCAAAAAACAAATTAACTTGCCATGACCACCCCCTCATATTAAACCAAGCTTGATACCATTTGGCTTTTTTCTATTCATCACAGACAGAAAGGAAAGCTACAAAAAGAGGGTGGGTGAAAAGAATTTCGGGGCGAAGAGGAGGAGGAGGATGGGGAATGAAGGCCTGGGTGCAGGGCAAGAGAAGGCTGAGGTGTAGAAAGGGATTTATGTTGAGAAATTAGCCTGAATGAAGAGCTTTGGTTCATTATGTCACCGTTCAGAGATGGGACAAAACAGGAGATATAGCTGGGGGTGGGCTGGTTGTTGAAGAATGAAAGCTAGGCAGACAGAGGGAGGGGAGAGTGGACAGTGATAGATGAAGGGGGTGTAAGAGGGGGTCAGAATTAAAGTAAGAAATACTGTTGTTGACAGATGATTTTCTCATCCTGCAGGAAGTAGTGTCTTAACTTTGCCATGCTGCATATATAAGTTGTAAACATTTGCAAATCAAAGTTCTGAGCAGGATTTAAAGTAACATAAACGCGTTACATCGGTGCAAGGTGAAATCTGAAAAGGAAATTGTGTGTTATGTTTGCTCCAATACAAAACGCATTCAACTTTTGACAGCCCCTCAGTCTGTGTGAAAAGAGGTGTGAATCTGCCATACCACAGCAAATTAACCGGGTATTAAGTGCACACCTCTTGCTAAAAGCGAGAGAGTGGGGGAAGAAATTTGATGAGTGTGCTTTGTGAGAACCATCCAAACCACAGCCCCCCTGTTGTTACATTCCAGTTTCTGCACACTTACTACTGATTACCTGTGCAGCAAAAGGGGAGGTGGGGTGGTGCATACATCTGTTTGGTCTTTCACTGGTGCTGACTTGCTCCCTAAATGTGTGTGTGTGTGTGTGTGTGTGTGTGTGTGTGTGGCGTATATCATCAGTGTTGACTCGGACTGTGTCTCTGAGCAGTTGTGACTGTGAACTCTAACCCTTTGACCCGGCTGCCAGTATGAAACTCTCCCTGGAGAGACTGGGAAAGACGGAGGCTTCTGTGCCAGTTGCTTCAACCAAAAACAAGGGGGGTATGAGGAAGAGGAAAAAAGGATGACAGGAAAAAGTAAAGACAATGAGAGAGACTTCAAAGCTTCACTAAAGAGAGGCAAGTGTTGAACAAGCCACCTGGTGTAATAATCACCAGCGTTGGAACTATTTACCATCTTCTAACCTCACAACACACATCTTACCTACTGACGCAAAATCTAGAGTAGCTCCATGGTGAGAAATGACCTGCAGAGGGGAACAAAGACTTCAACCTTTGCTGTTTACCCACACCTTGGGCACATGTTACACAAACACACAAGAGACTCCACTATGCCTCGACAAACAGATGTGTTCATGAGCCTGGGGCACAAGACGTCCTGAATAAGTCTCTTCAGAGAGTCTCGTATGTGCGTACACGCAAAAACCAGCACACAAGAAGAGGAGGCTGTGTGGAAAGTAGGTTTGCACCAGCTCACACACCCGGCTCTCCATCTCATGAAGGACATGGCTATCATGTTCATGCGACTCTCACTTTCCTGAGAAATGTCAGGCAGAGACTCGTACATATGCAGAGAGATGGAAAACTGAAGCTTTGATAAGCAAAGCTGTAAAGTCTCATGAAGATGGAGGGATGTTTTTTGATCTGTGGTCCCATAAACATAACACAATTGCATTGAAAATCATTGATGCACAAACGAATCTGGACAACCTAACTGATGTTAATTTAGTAAAAGCACATGCAGCCATACGGTACTTGTGAAACGCACACATTGGTTAGGGTAGTGAAAGCTCGGCAGGGGTTTAGGTAGAGGGGTTAAAGGGGCCCTGTAGCCTTCAGGCATTCTGTCTTTGGGGAGGCAAAGGGTATAATTACACCCTATTCATTCCTTCTCCCCGCCTTTTCTACAGAACACATTGGCCCCAGACCCCTAACAGCTTTTAATTAGCCAGGGCAATGGAGGAGAGGAGGCGGAGGGGCAATGAAGCGATGAAGAGAAGGATGAAAGGTTTCCTAAAAGCGCGAGGCGTGAATGAAATTGGCAACAAAATCTTTTTTTTGTTTTGTTAGCTTTTGACAAGCTTGTGTTTTTATGCAGAGGTAGGCCAGACCACTTAGGACGCAGTGTGGGGAAAAGGGTGTATCCCACCCAATTTAAAACAATTCATTGCTTCAGAGGGAACCACTTGAGACCTCCAAAGGTCTTGCTTGCTTCAACCCTGTTTGTTACACGTTTGACTGAAGAAAATGTCAGGAGGAAGAAGATATTTGGCCAATTAAGCTGCCACAGATGTGCCCTTTTTTCTTTTTACTCGTGCACTTACCCTAGAACGCACAACTATGTTTACACACACCTGCATAGAATTGTATTCATTCACAAAGACCGCTTCTTTGGAGACAGCACTGTTTAACATGAAGTGGGTTGTAATCTGCCAATTAGCCTTGGATGACACATTTGGAGCTGTACTCTGGTGACAAAGCATGTTTTGACAGGTATGTTAGCACTGCATTACATGCACACACATATGAAGTGGGAGAAAGGAAGGAGGGGTTAGAGGCCCTCATTTGGAGCCAATGTGTCTGTGACTCAGCCTGGGGGTCCTAACAGGAGCCACAACAACAGGACGGCAAGGGGGTGGAGACAGAGTTACTACGTCTCAAGCTTTGATGATGAAGAGACGTGGGGGGCGGGAGACAGACGTTGAAGCATACATAAACAGTGGCAGACACACGGGAGCTGTTTTCCTGTTGCGCGCTACAACAAGCCAAACACAAGTATTGAGAAGCAGTCGCTAAGTTCAAACTGTGATTGGGTTTACAGATTAGAGCCTGTTGCCTCTAAAGCTGTAATGGGAGTAACTTGCAAATAAAAATCTTTCTTCACCTCCCGGCTTTTGGCATTTCTCACAGCAAGAATAACTCTGCATGGCCTCACTTGCATCATGTTTACTGTAAAGGGTAAAAAACATACCGGTATGTGAACCTGAGCGTTCCACCAGTTCATTAAATTTTTACACATAAACTGTCTTTGCTCCTAACCTGGTAGTAGCAACTCGATAACTAAGAGCAAAGCGTCAACTGTGGTCAAAATGTAACACGGCTGTTTCATTTCTAGTGTGTATTCTACCCAAACGAAACCAGCTCCACCATGTCGCGGGGCTCCGCAGCATTTATTTCAACAGTCTCCATACTTCATTAGAACATAGGAAATCAGCGAAGAGACAAGACGGCTTGAAAAGAGCCATAAAAACTAAATGAATGGTAAAGATGAAAAGAGGCAAAAGGAAGGCTGACAGTCTCCATCCCCCCTGGACAAACATCTAATGGTGAAACTAATGAGACAACAACTGGGAAACAACTTAAAAGTGTTTGCCACAAAACCTCACTGAATTGTGTAGATTGGCAATTCTGTCTGTTCCTATTTGGCTTTCATTTACAATCTCAGTTCCTTGTTAGTAGGTGAAAAATGAGACTGTCCTGAAGGAAGAAGTGGAGGGAAAAAGGTGTGTTCGTCTGATGCCGGTAGCACTTTATAAGATTGTGGGTGTGTTTTCCAGTTGGAAAAACAAAATGAACTAGTCCAACTTGATCAGGCTCTTTCTAATTTTGTTGCACAGACACGTGCACACCCAAACACAAACACTCTCGTAACTGTTGCTTTTTCACTACGTCAGTGAATGGATTTTTCTGTCTGTCACGCAAACGATAAACAAAACAATAATTTTCAGTTCATTTCAGGAAGTGACTAATAAATTTTGAAAAAACTTGCTTGTTGGAACATTTGTCAGTAACCACCTCTCTGCTTGTCTCCCTGTAGTTTCCTGTGGGATGATTATACCGTGGAAGTGCACATCAATGACTATCTGGACATCATCTGCCCTCACTACACCCATGAAGAGGTGTCACCACATGCAGCTGAACGCTATGTGCTGTACATGGTGGAGAAGGAGGACTACGATGTCTGTAAGCCTCACTCGTTTGATCAGCTCCGCTGGGAGTGCTCACGCCCCTTTGCTCTCCATGCTCCAGAGAAGTTCTCTGAGAAGTTCCAGCGCTTTACACCCTTCACACTTGGCAAAGAGTTCAGGCAGGGGGAGAGCTATTATTATATCTGTAAGTATCACAATTAAGCTTTTAAAGTAATAACAAAAACTCACAATCTTTAGTGATTGTGTTTCTGTTCCTATTAAAATGTTTTCCTATCTTTTCTTGACAGCTAAGCCAATGCATCACCACGGCAAGGATTGTCTGAAGCTGAGGGTTGATGTAATTGGGCATAAAGGCTCCAGAAAGAATCACCTAGACAAATCCAAAGCAGAGGAGACGGGAAAAGACTTGCATGGAAAGAAAATGACGTTTCTTGCTGCTGGAGGAGTCCATAACCCCTCTAACAGACTTCCAGCTGGTGAGAATTCTGAAATAAAAAAAATTAATAAAACACTGGGTGTGTTTGCCAATCCTGAGTGATGAAATTCTTTGCTAATGATTCATCCTGCCTCTTCCCTCAGATGACCCTGATGTGATGCAGCCGAATGTCCAGAGGAGCATCGGCAGCTCTGCAGCACAGCTGGTGTCTCTGTCATTCTCTTTTACCATGATTCCTGTCTTATTCACCCTGATGCTACACTGAGGCCATCATGACAACAAGGAACAGACAGTTCTTACCTGATGCTGGCATTAGGACTAATTTTATTATTTTTAAACAGACTTTTTTTATACGAGCATGGACGTGTGGGTGTTGGTCAGTGTGTGTTTTGATGTGCTTGTGTGAATGAGGAGTGTGGATCACTCCACAGAAGAGGACCTCAAAGACTTTTTTTCGTACTTTTTTATGAGGATGGAAATTCTCAGTTGTGACCATTTACAATGCACTCGTCTCAGTCATAATGAACCAGAAATTTGAGCAAAATGATCAAAGCATAAGTTGAGAAAAATTAGTGCAAAGTTAACACAACCATCATGACTGTTTCAGGTTTTCATTTGTTTGTTTTTACCGAACATTCACTTGTTTTTCTTCCTCTACATGTAGAGAAATTGTTGATTTTTGTGTTATTGGCTTATGCCAAAGTGGTATACATAATGTAGGATATTTGTCTTGTGTAGCACTCGGCTCTGTTTGTTTGAGAAACAGTCCAAATTCAAACCAGAAGTTTTCATTCGTCTCTTTTTGACCAGTCAAACAAAATTCTCCAAATGAATCTATTGGTTATTTTTAATTTGTTTAAAAATGGGGAAAAACTTCCATTTAAACCTATTACAAAAATTGGGAATCTTTAAATGTCTGTATCTCTCGTCGGCCAATTAAATGAGCATACAGGATTTGGAGCCCAACATTAAATAATCTCAGGAGTTTAAGGAGCTGAACATCATCAGTACTGCATCTTGTTCACTTATTTCTGTTGTGTTGATGGTATCATGGTACACTGATTGATGTTAGCAGATGTCATTCCAACTCCATCAAACCTTAAACTACAGGTGCTTCCCAGATTACATTTGTTTTCCTCTTTAAATGTACTTTTGCATCATTTTTGTTTTGTGTTTTTATATGTATATTTGTACAGAACAAATAGAGAAAACTATATGTGTTTTAAAATGTGAAAATCTTTAGTGAAATAAAAGAAATGTGTTGTAACGAAAAAGTTGTGAGTTTTCTTAAGTTATGGGGAAATTTTATTGCAATAACCTAGGTTGGATCTTGAGAACTCACTGAGATCATAAAGATTTTGATGGGTGACACAATATTTTGGCAACACCATTTGTCTCCCGCCCCATGAAGTTTCTACAGCTCCTTCCAATTTTCCACATGTATATCCTTCCCCAGCCCTATTTTTCTAATCTTCTCTGCACTGCCCTTCCTTTCATTCCTAGTGTACAGCAGGATCTGGCTTAAATGTCACATTAAAAAAAAATTGAACCAAGACGTCTCAAAGTAGAATCCATTGGAAGAGAGGCCCATAAGCAAACTGACAACCGAGTGTGAAGGTGTCACTTTTGCATCCTTACTCTGTCTGAATGTTTCCCTTTCTTTTACTTCTGAGCAGCTTCTTCTGAGGTGAGACTGAAAACCTGCCTACACAACTGTATGTTGGAATGAGGAAGCTCATACCTGAAAACCTCTGAGATGGCTGAAAACTGTCAAAACTCACCGTCACTTGTAAAACCACACTGCAAACACAAATCAGAACAAAAAGCAGGACTGTTTGCTTTTCCATGATAACGTCATGAGCTAAATTCACTGCAGATGATGATGCAGTCTAAGAAATCTTGTGTAGTGTAGCACCAGAGTGTTTATCCATGCCAGATGTCTGAACAGACCAAACATGGAAATGTTTAATACTATCATGTCACTGTTGTGCCACGCACATAACAAATATCCAATAAAATCAATACAAGGCTAGGGAAATTGCTAGTCCTGGAGGACATAATGAAGCCAGCTAAATGTGTTGTAAACCAAAAACAAATGGTGGAATATCAAAACTCCCTTATTTACGGTTCCCTTTAGTCCATCTGATTTGTGTGACTTGTTCTCATAGAGAATAAAACATCCCAAACCCTTGAGCAGCAGATGTTTGATGCTGTTTAAACTTGTTACTAGAGTATTTATTGATAAAGAACAAGATTTTCCTCAGATATATGGAGAAATATTAACCTGTTAACAGGGTTTTGGAGCAAGTTCACTTCTAATCAGCTGTGAGCCTTCAAATAGTTACCTAGTTCACCTACTCAGCACAATTAATTTCTTCCTCTCAATGCCCCCCTTCCCAGCCCTGTACCCATTCAGTTTCCCTTTTCCATGTAAGCCCTTATAGCCTAGCATATCATATTTGATACATACTGTTACTGGTACATTTTGCATCACTTTATGGCAGAAACTTTACTCAAAAAACCTGTTGCCCACCATATGATACCAGTCTTCTGCACCCTGGTAAATACCAGAAAGCATAAGATTACATTATAATAATTCTGACCAATTATATGGTAATAAATAGTAAATATATGGAAAAAATAAATGTTTTTTTCAGATTTCATTAAAGATTTTCAAATTTTTTATGTTTCTGCCCAGTTATTAATTCAGGCATTAAGGGGTTAACAACCCTCCCCTCAAATCCATCTATTCATCTATCATTTCCTCCTTTGACGATTCATCCACCATCAGCCTCCAATGTTCATTTTCCTTTAATCTTACTTATCCATCCTTCCTTATTTCTCCTTCAATTATCGGTTCTTTCCTTCACTCATCCACTCATAACGAGGGCCAACCAAATAGCGATCATGGATGAGGAGCAGTGGAGAGTCATGGCCATCTATACAACAATCCCCAACTAGGGAAATATTAGGAAAAAGGAACAAGAGAAACTAAAGAAACTAGAACTTTGCTGTTCTTGCAGAACAGCAGGGTGAATGCCTGTATGTTGAACTTGTTGAACTGTAATGCTGAAGTTTAAATGATCATGAAAGTAAATATTTAAAGTTTAAAATTAAATCTTGTTTAATTATGAGTAAAAAGGTTGAAGGATAAACTGAAATGAGTGAGAAAGTGTTGCAGCAGAAGTGGTAGAAGGTCAGAATTGGGTCAACTTGTAGTGAAAATCTGTGTAAGTTGAACTAAAAGAGCAATGAATACAGAGTACACTGTACTATGAGCATGTTTTAAGTTGCTAAACGTAAGTACATGAACAATGTGTTTTATTTTATATACTGTACATTTTATATAATTTTAAAAGAACATGGCACTGGTTAAGATTGTGCCAATCCAAGTAAGAGCATGAACTTTTGAGCTTGTGAAAAATTATCAAAGTATGAATCAAACAGATCACAGATGTCCATTAAATTGTCACTTGTGGACTAATTGATCAATACAATGCCTCTGTTCCACATTTTACACATATAAATAAATATGCCACGAAAATGCTGTTACATGAACCATTCACATTGCTGCGAGCTATTTGTGTTGTAGGGAATTTAAGATATCTACATAAATATGTAGGTGAAGGTGAGATGATGCTGGGGGTGTCCGAATTAGAGTAACCCTCATTGGATGGAAGGCACGATATAAGTACCGTAAGCGATTCATGCAGACGGGCCCTTTCCCGCCACCCTGAGCCATGGTTCTGTCTGTCTATATATTGTTCCAATAAACCTTATGCTGCCATGTCACTGCGACCGAGTCTGCAAGATCTTTTCCCACAACAGTGTCATCAAATATATTTTAGGCAGCGTGGAGACGTACCTCTACAGGTGTGGACACATAGTGATCCATTAGCTATTAGCTACATCTGACCAATGCATCAAGCAGAGAACACCAGCACCCATCCATCCATTTTCTACCGCTTGATCCCAGAGCGGGGTCGCGGGGGGCTGGAGCCTATCCCAGCTGTCCACGGGC
>JBAMHV010000006.1:12165685-12186338 GCA_037177535.1 Pseudomugil gertrudae | reverse complement strand
GAACCCACGCTAACACGGGGAGAACATGCAAACTCTACACAGAAAGGATCCCGGTTGGAGCCCCGCTCACACCAGGGCTTGAACTGGCAACCTTCTTGCTGTGAGGCCACAGTGCTAACCAGCTGCGCCACCAGCCCCACCAGCACCCAAAAGCTTCTTATTTGTGCATTTTACTTTAAATTTCAGAACTGATGCACCTGAAAATATAACTGGAACCAGGGAATTTGATTTGCACATAGGTACATGTACACGTGATACAAGATAAAACATGCGCCTTCATCATAGTGCCATAAGAAACCAAACAATAACAAAGAGATGTCATGTAAATTTAGCTCCAAACTTACAATAATCTTTGTATAGCACTAAATTACATGCAACATTTTCAAGCCAAACTATGAAAGTCATTAGAGAGTTTGGGTGCGAACAAAAAAAAAACAGGTGTCAGATTTACTGGCCTGTAGATGAAACCCTAATGGTGAATGCCAGGTTTGTGATAAAAGTGTTCATTGGGTTTTTATATAAAAACCCATGAAATAATTACAAGATACTCTTGTCGCGACTTGTTACTATACAATATAAATAAAATTATTTTAAACAAACACCTATTTTCTTTCATCTCACATTTTTTCTAACACCATGGAACAGCAAGGTTTGTGTCAAAGAGGATCCAGCCAAGAACTGATCCAACTTCTAAGGTCCTTTGACGATACCATGTTAGAAATTGGGTATCTGAGACAGTACTCCTACACTCTGTGGACTCACATCAGGGACCTTCAGGCTGAGACAGATAAGCTCTGCCACAATATTGAGCACAAACTCTCCACAGTGAGCCAGACGGAGCCTGACCCAAACAAATATGAGAGGCAAGAGTGGAAGGATGTAAAAAAAAAAAGATGGAGGTTGAGGTCAGTCAACAGCACATTTGCCATCTTAGACTGAATAACATGTCACACATGAGGAGATGCTTCATACCTAAAGAAAGCTTTTGAAAAATATGATCTAATATGACTATTTTTTCAAAATATAAACTGTTTTCTTAACTATTCATGATGCCATCATTTATTCATTCATTCAGGTGGAGAGGAAAGTTCTTGAGAAGACAAAAAAAGACCTCAAAATGGAAAGAGAACTTCTAAATGAAGAAAAGAAGAACCTGGAAGCAGTCAAGCAAAATTTAGAGGAATCAAAAGTTAAATTGAAGGAGGCCATCCAGAAAGTCAAAGAGTTAAAGAAAAGCCTGAAACACATTCAGGATGAAAAGAAAGTGCTGCTAGCCAATAAACAAACTCTGAAGGAAGAAATGAAGAAAATCACAGAGTCAGAAGCTTCTCCTTAAACAAAACAATGATTTAAAAGAGCAGAGAGAATAGTTGGAGCAGGAAAACAATGAGCTGCAAGCTGCTAAACAAACTCTGCAGGAAGAAAAGAAGAAAAACAAGAAAAAACAAAAGAAAGAAAAGAAAAAGGAAGAAAAGAGAACCAGAAAGCAGAGAAAAAAAGGGTGGCTACTTTTGCTGGTTACAAAAAAAGTTTAGAAGAGACAGAAATGAGCAAGACGAGCAGGCTCCTGGCTGTTCCACATGGACTGAATAATTAATAACTTTCCCCTCTCTTTCCTTCTCTCTTTCTTTCCAGCCTAATTCCTTTCATTTTTACACCTCCCCATCATTCATTCACCTCACAACCATCATCCATACATTTCACCCAAAACAGAAAATATTTTACACAAAGAACAATTTAGTTTTAACAGAATACATTCAGTTACAACACACACACAGTTCATCTCCATGGTTGCTCCAGTTATGTAGAAACATGACTATGAAACTTTGCTTCAGTTTTTCATCTGCTACCTTGTCGTCCTCTCGGCTGCACGCAGCCACACACCTGCTCACACGCCTTCAGTGACCCTGCATCAACACGCTTGCTCAACAGTCAGTTGGAGCCGTAGCTATAAACATGACACACTTTCAGCCAATTACATATAAAGTAAAAGTATAAAGTAATCTGGTGGGCCGCTTTGCTGAGTCACATCTAACACTCGAATAGTTTACATCTAGGTGTTATTTTTTTCCAGTGTTGCTGTGATGCAGCAGAGCAGCCAATCAGGATAACTTTTTCTCTGTGATTGGTTGGAAATGTGGCATGTTTGTAGCACTGAGATATGTCAGTGTTGAACTGAGAGCAGGCGCTACACTATGTGTGTGTGTGCATCTGTGTGGCAACGTGCAGGACAGGACAGTGAAGGAGCAGATGAATAAAATTGAGGCAAAGCTTTCTGGTCGTGCATGTCCATGGTCAGGAACAAACACATTCAATCAGGTTGCACTTATTTAGTTTGCACTTAAATTTAAGTTTGTTTACACATTAATTTATTTTTTCATCAAATATTTCTTCTGAAAATGACACCATTCTCAAATCCTGTCTCCTTAAAACCTCCTCTATTCACTCTTTCTGGACAACACTACTTTCTTTTCCTGTATATTTTTCATCCCTCTACTTTTTCCACCCTGATGTAACCAGCAATGATTGTTTGATCAGTCCAACTTCTGCCAAATAAATGACTCTGCAGCATATTCTACCTGTGATCTGTTATCACTGATGTGTAAATGATGGTATGAGTTATAAAAGACTCTTTATTTCATGATTAAGGTGTCCTCTCTATATTTTAACCTTGTTCCTGCAATCCACATCAATGCACATTTAAGTGACTACTAGCTGAACAGAATTTCTGTTGCAACTAGACAACTTGTTTGATCGTGACTGCTCAAGTTTTGCTTACTGGTAAATACCTAAAAAATTACTGTAATTTAATATATTGATTCTCTTAAGTGATCAACAAGGTAAAGACACAGAAGGTGCATTTTAATGCTGTTTTTTTAAGCCAATAAACCAAACAGATGGGAGGATGGATGCTCAAATTAGGATTAAGAAAGCAAGAAACAGTTGCTAAGTTTTAATTACGTAAATCATTGTTCTAGTAAATTTAATTTTAAAGCAATAGTGAGTATAAGAACAACATTTGAAATAAGGGAGGTATTGCTTCATTCACGCAATATTTTACTAATGATGTGAAACACAGCTAGATGGGTTCCAGTTCCAACTCATTATACCAATTAAATGCCAGGGGCAGGATTAATCACTTAAAGCACAGCTACACAGCTGCACAGCTACACATAGGTAATTGTTCTCCTCTCCATTAATTAACCATTTTCAGGATTTTTCATTGAAGTGTTAAATCAAATAGGTCTACTTGCTAAAAAAATATATGCTAAGAATTGTGTGTTATAACTTTGACTGGTTCATTCAGATATTAAGAAATCTAACCCAAATCTTTTGCTATTTTAGCAGTCAATCGTGCACCTGATCCATTTTGTTGTCATTTCATAGATTATTGGCAAGCAGAAGTGTACAAGGTTATATGAACACCTGAGACAAAGCAGAGTATGGTCTGGCTGGACCCAAGAAGCAGACAGAACTCTGCAGGAAAAGTTTCTATAGTTCATTATGAAGCTGTGAATACTGGTAAATCAATTCCTGGAAAGTTTGATGGAGATTAGTATGTGAAAAAGTAGGCAAACAGCAGCTCAAAGTCTGGAGCTCATCATGCCGGAAGTGCAGAACAGAGTCAGGTAACCATGGCAACAGGAAGACATTCAGGCTAGACAGGATCAGGCAGCTTGTAGGTTTCTCCAAACAAGTAAATAGGTCCAGGTAGATGTGGCAACCTTGATCCATGTGAGACAGAGGGCCGTCCTAAAGCGTTGTAAAAGGCATTGTAACGATGGGCAATGCAATTAATTAGATTACTCCACTACTATAGAAATAACGACGTGCTGGATTGTTATTTTAAAGACCGTTATGTTCCTCCATATACGAGCTATCTCAACGTTGTGATGACCTGCATAATTTGCAAAGGAGCACAGGGTGCGGTGCACAAAACACGCACCTCCATCCACTTGCTGACTGGCCCTTAACAAAAATGTTGTAGCGTGATGACATCACTGTACGTTTACCGTCGTTTCAAAACCTCATTGGTCAAAACCGCCCCTCCTGTTTAATCTGATAGCCAATCAGATGGCAGCAATGCCCAACACACTGATTGCAAATACGGAAATTCAGTGAGAGCATCCTGGTAGTTTATTTACCATCGTTATTTATTCCATTTTTAAAGTATCGGTGTTCAAAAACAGATTTACATTATACAAGCAACACACGTAGTCCACATTTTTCTCCTGCTTTATGGATTTGTTGCAGCTGTTATCATGGGCCTGCATCGTGTTCACAATCGGGATGTTCTCGACTGGACTGTAAGTTGAGTTTTATTCAATAATGCAAAGTATCATTTTTTGCATTTGGGTTGTGGTGTTACGTCAGCATGCCAAAAATACGACATAAAAACCAGTTTCGAGTATTTACTGCTTACATTTACTGTTTGGTTCAGATGAGCCAAAGTAAATATAACTTTCTTAAGAAAGGCACTGTTAGATATGTATTTTATGCGTCATTTATATCATTTGAGCGTCATTACATTTGTATTTGAGTGACCTCTTAATGCTGGGTTTGTTTCTGGGTTTTTAGGAGCGACCTAAAGAAGATGCAAGAATGCAAAAGTTCAGACAACATCCAGTTTCTCCCTTTCTTGACCACTTGTCTAAAGTGACTTATTTCTTTATTTCATAATCATTTATTTTGATCATATTTGTTAATACATTTGTTTGGCTTTTGTCAGCACATTAAAAAAATAAATTTCTTTAGTAACTTAGGTTGGTTGTCTTATGGGATACTGAAGAGCGATCAAACAATCATCCTGGTCAACATCATTGGAGCACTTCTCCAGATCCTCTACATTGCCGTGTACATCCACTACACAAAAGAAAAGGTAAATGTGGTGTCAGATGTTGCTTGGCAGAAAAGACAGCTCTATGTGGATTATACCTGACATCCTTTCTTTCTCCCTTTTTCTTTCCTTTTTTATCAGAGGGTGGTGATGTTCCAGACTCTTCTTGCAGGAATAACCTTGATCTGTGGCTGGCTTTACTTCACCACCTTTATCACCGATAGAGAAGCTCGGCTCAGTCAGCTTGGTCTTACCTGCAGCGTGATTACTGTCAGCATGTATATGTCCCCGCTTTTTGACCTGGTACAGTGCATTACAGTTACACACAAACACACAAAAGGCAGCTTGTTCATTTTAGACATGAACCCAATATATATGGCATCTTTCATGTAGTGCAGTTAATTTCAGGTGTTGATTTAATCTGTGCTTCTCAGTTATGAATCTCATTGATCACATTTCCATGAGAGTTTTAATTCTTATTTCCAAATAAAAGTTAAATCCACTAAAAACAGATGAAAAATGACAATGTAAACACCTAATTCCAAATGAACATGACAATTTGGATTAAATGTAACTTCTGAAGTAAGTAGCTGGTTTATTCTCATTTTAAATCTGAACTAATTAATTCTTCTATCATATAGATATTCATTCCACTCTACATTAATCCCGGTCATTCTGCGCATGCTCCACTACTCTATATTCCTTCTCTCCCTCGACTGCTTAAAAAAAGTAAAGTAGTGCTCATGGTCAGCTGGTATTTCAAAGAGAAAGGCCTTATCATGTTTTTTCATGTTGTAGCTGAAAAGACGAAAAGCAGGAAGTGGAGTTTGTGTATTTCCAGTATACATAAGTGCGTCATGTCCGCTGTCTTCTTTCCAATCAGAACCTTCCCCAACCCACTGACTTAAAGTGGAAGTAAGTAAAGGCGAAAAAATATTTTGCATGTAAACCTAAAGGAGAATACATTTTATTAATTCCAATCAAAAAGCATCATGAAGCCATTGTCATTATATAGTAGAAGCATATGGAGTAGGAACAGTTAGGGTAGGCATAGTAATAATGTTACACAGGAAATGGAAACCGATCCCTACAGCTTTAGTGTTTACATGCAAAAGCAGTTCATAGTAACATTACTTAACCCTGGGGGTATTTTGATTTACAGTAACAATTAATACATAAACATGACTTGATGAATGCGATTGACACATAGCACATACAGTTTATACTTGTATGTGGTTATTAACAATGCTAATGACCTTCAAAGCTTGGCATTCATGAAACCCTGTCGTTGAGGAAGGTAAAAATGTGGAAAAAAAATCTGTGACATGTTTAAAAGTTGTGTTCAAGCCAGAAAGATGGCAGTGTGTTTGCATATGTTTCTCTCTATATCACCTTGCATTATTTAGCTATTGGAGGAATGTCATTGAGTCACAGGTATGTGTCCAAGCCTAAACTGGTCAGCTGGGATCTCTAAATCCTCTCATGGTTCGGCGTAGAGAGCTATTTTTCATAGCTGGCTAATATAAACACGTGTAACTGCTGTGCACACATTTGCAAATGCCTTGAGAAGCTTTGATAGCTTCTTCCAGAAGTGGCATTTATATGTCTGAGCTCTGGCACATCTGGAATGTGACACATGACACAGTGGAAATCTTTGCTATGGTCAGAGCAATCTGTGTTTTGGAAAAAACAAGCATCTTCTGTTCCAAACCAAACAGAAAATAAATGGCCTGACAGACTTCAAATCAAATCAAAGTTTATTTATAAAGCACTTTTCATGCATGCTTCAACACTTTTCAAGTGTTGTACATGATGAAATAAATTAAATTAAAACACACAAACAGATAACATAGCAATGAATTCCCATCCCCCAATTGCATTCACTGACACGCAGGTATGCATACACACAAAGACAGACAACCCCACGCCCGTCCCACCCAATCCACACCCACACCTACCCCCACACCCAACTAGTTCTGTCTCTTTACTAAAACTATTTAAAGGGTGGGTAAAATGAGAAAATAAATAAATAAAAATAAGTAAAAACATCTGGCCATAGAGGCCGCCACCACAGCAACCACCCAGCACCCAGGTCAAAGCAGGCCGAGGTCCACCCCACTAACTCCACGCCACCCAGACCGGTGCAGTCCCTGTGGCACCAACCCCAGACCATGAAGGCAGCACCCCCAGTGTGGAGAAACAATAAGAGCCAATTAAACAAAAATAATCAAATAAAAAAGAACTTATAAAATATTATTAAAAATATACATACAGTATTTATAAATAAGTAAATTAAATGAATAAATAAATTAAGTTAAATAAAACAATTAAATAAAATATCAATTAAGATATAATGAATTCAGTTAAAAGCTAAACTAAAAAGCTGGGTCCTCAGCCTATTTTTTAAAACATCAACAGCAGCAACAGGTCCAGAAGCCAAGCTCTACAGCAGGGGTGCCCAAGTCCAGTCTTCAAGATCTACCATCCTGCAACTTCTAGATTAATTCATCGTCCAACACAGCTGGGCAGGGTTATACAGGCTGGAATAAACAAAAACACTGGCATGTTATGGCATTATGCAGTTTTTCTGATTTGTGATTGTAGCATTTCAGTTGCGTCATTTTTACCAGAAATGCCAAGCTATTCAAGGAAAAAAAACTGTGAGGCAAATCCTGTGAAGTCAGATTAATTTATGCCAAAAGATTTCTTGGTAGGCATCAATGTCCTTAGCAGAAGTCAAACCCAGATTTTGTGCTCTAGGACCAGCTTAAAGAGATATTTGTGAATATATCTCCCATTTTCCAGACACACCATGACCCATTCATACAGACATTTCACAGAATCTAGCCTGTCACATTCTGTACAGGCTCCTGTGGTCACTAAGTATCCATCAGTATAGACTCTAGCTATTCTTGTTTGATTTAAACAGACGTTATTTAACTTTTATCTGTTGGTTTAGATGTAATCAAGTTAAAATTCAGAATAAAGGGCAGTGTGGGCTTCTCGGCTTAAGCTGCTTTTTTTTTATCAACTTTTTATTAAGCACTGAAATCAATAATGAAGTAAAAATCGCTGATAGTCTGACCTGAGCTGCTACAAATGTGGATTAGAAAAATCACGTGATAAGCACTGGCCCTGTGATGGACTGGTGACCTGTCCAGGGTGTACCCTGCCTTATGCCCAATGTCAGCTGAGATTGGCTCCAGCCACCCCCCCCCCCGGCGACCCCGTTCAGGGAATAAGCGGTAGAAAATGGATGGATGTGATAAGCACATGACTAAATAAATAGGTGACATTTCTCTGTATTTTTACAGTCAATGGTGGGATTAAAGTTGGATTATTTGTTTCTATTTATTTTGTCATCGTGCAGACTGATTGTTAAAGGGACAGTTCAGTTCTCTGAAGTGGATTTGTTTGACCTGCATATTCATACTCAGAAATATGAGGGTTATTTTTGTATTTTGTGCATATTTCTTTGTAGCTAAAATGTTTTATTGCTGTTTTTACACTCATAGCAGGTCTCGCGCTCCTTTGAACTCCCACAATGTACTGTGGGTTAAATACACTAAATTATTCAGCAAATCCTATAAATTATTCATTTTAATTTATTACTTTACTTGAAATCCTACAAATTAATTCTTTTATTTTATTAATACGAGTTTTGATTAAGCACATTTTTACTTAGCTCTAATATTTCTTCATTATGTATTGATTTATTTTGCAAAACCATTTAAACCGTTACTTGCAATCTTCTTTCTATTCAATATTTGTAGTTTGACCATTAACTAGACACATCTAAATGTTCAGTTTTTATAGTGTGGATGAGTGTATGTATATATTACTTGATAGTAATGATTCTGTTTAAGTTATGCTTACAGTTTTAAGGAACTTATTCACTAAAATAAAACACTGATTGGATTCAGTGTAAACAAACAGCACCTCCACATTTTCACTACCTGACTGTGTTGACATTAATTTTTTTATGAGCACCAGTTTAATTACCAGTTACTTGAATCAAGTCTCCCTCTCTGTCTCTTTCCCTTTGTTGCTTCATGTCATCTTGTTGTTCCGTCTCCTGTCCTGTTTGTCTTCTTTCTTTCTGCTTCACAGCTCTCAAAGACCCCCAGTCAGTTTCCTGTCTTTCTTTCCTTGATCTGCCTTCCTGTTATTTCTGTTTTTGCCTTTTTCCCTTGGTGACATTTTGTTTTCACCTTACACTTTACATTTTATAAGTTTACCACAAAACAGGTTTTGTAAAGTGCCGTTATCTGTCTCCATCATTGCACAAAACAGTACTAACCAAACCAAGATTAGGAACATTTCTGAAAGAAAATCAGGCGAAGAACGAACATTTTTATCAGATGGAAAACATGCAGATATGACTAGGGTTGCCAACTCCCTGAAAAATAAATAAGGGACACCTTGCTGGCAAGGCCTGGGAATAAGTTTGCCTTAAGTTTTCATATAAAGCCTTAATTCCGTTGATATTTTTTTAACTATTTTTGATTGTCACAGTAATACGGGACATACGGGACGTGTATTTTTGTTTCTAAATGTGGGACATTTTGTTTTTCAAGGGACAGTTGGCAACCCCTAGATATGACACAAACCTAGTCAGCCAGCTAGCTAGTGGCAACTTATTTGGATTTGGGTCATACAGGCAGCCCTCTACGGATGGAAGCTCACAAGTGGGGTCTCGAATGTCATGTCTTTCACCAGGAAGGCATTCAGGATTCCTCCTGACCAGATATCAGAGCCATTTTTTGATGTGAAGGATCAGCACTTCTGCTCTGACTGCTTACCCCTTTTATTTCAGACCAAATTCATCAGACCATAACAGGATAAATGTTACTTGCAGCAGGACACTTAGTAAGTTAAATACCTATATTTCTTATTAATGTTTAAATCAAATCTGTTTGCTTCTTTTTCAGGTAAAAATAATACGCAGTGGGAATGTTCAGTGCTTGTCCTTTCCTCTGACTGTAGCCACCTTTTTCACTTCGACCTCCTGGGTCTTCTATGGCCTGCAGTTGAACGACTATTATGTTATGGTAGGACAAGGTGCTTGGTTGTAAATCAGAGTTGGAACACATATAATAAATATCATTTGTGTGTCTTTCTTCTAGGTTCCAAACACTCCAGGAATCCTCACCAGTCTGATCAGATTTTATCTGTTTTGGAGATTTGCATCCGTCGATCAAAGCTCACCTTCTTATAAGGCGTTGCATATATGAATCTCATTTGTGTGAGAGTCATAAAAACTGAATAAATTAAAATTTGTTGATCTATGAAGGCATGGCAACAGAACCACCGCTGGTCTGGTCTTTGTAATAGAGATTAACAGAGTTACACGTCAGGAAACAAACTGAGCAACACCACTTGCAGGGTGGGGGATAATGACAACTATAATGTCTTTAAAAGTTACTTTTCTGCAGCTGTATGTTAGACGTGGACATTTTTTGTCTTCTTTCTATATCTATAAGTGCCTTTTGTCAGGTCATGGCCATTAGAGTAAAGTGGCAGTGACAGATCTACCTTAATGTCAGGAAATGATGTCTACACAACCCAGCCACCTGATCGAGCTCCGTCCCACATCAGCCAAAGATTTTGTGGAGTTATTTATTGGCCGCTGTTATAATTGCATACATTTATTTTCTCTGTTCTATGATACTCATTTATTAAACACATCAGAGTGTGTTGCTTGATATTTTTCTGAAGAGGTCATTAATATTTTCTTGGAGTTGTTACTCAAGCCTTTGTGTAACCATGTATACAGAATATATGCTATATTGGTGGCAGTGATGTCTATTCAGAACTGTTTTCTAAATTTTTACCCAAACATTTTATACGAGGTGCTGTATCGTTTACTTATTTTGTCATATTATTTCTATATTCTATATTCTATTTCTTGGTATGCTTGAATGAGATACACAATGTAAGTGAAGTGTTTTTGTCTCCTTGTTATTGAATATAATTACCAGCTGATTAATTCATTTCAAGGTGTTGAACTTTAAATGTGCCTTTTCAATAAAGTAGTTATAATAATGAGCAGTTGTCTTTTTTATGTATTGTCATGTTACGAACATGGTGGTTTTAGTTTAGTCTCCTTTCTTGAGAAAGTTGCACTTGACCTTTGAAGAAGGGCCGTGCATGAGTTTGGAGGTTTTGTTTTGGTTGCAGTAACGAGCTTACATGCAGATACATGGAGATAAGTGTGTGTGTGTGTGTGTGTGTGTGTGATTGGAGTGGTTGTACAAGAGAGAAAAAAGACTGGTGCAACACTGTGAGCGGGCTTGTTTGTGTGAGTGTGTTGATATAGAGAGGGCAGTGGTGGGAAAGGCCACGCTAGAGGTTCTCATCCCGTGTGTGTGTGTGCTGTGCTGGCCTCTGTTCCTGAGCTCAAAGAGCCTGCCCCTGACAGAGAACACACATTGATAACACAATGTTGTGCTGGAATTGAGTGTTATGTAGAGTCTGAGGGCAGAATGGAGGTGGAAGATACAGAAGCTGTAGTTGAAGGACACAAAAAGAAAACAAAAGATGAAAGGCTTGTGTGTGTGAAACACGTAGAAAAGAGTAAAACTGGGACAAGTATGACCAGGAAAAATGTACGATACATGTATTGAGCTTGACTTATGAACTAAAGAATGATTTAAGATGAATATTTATTTTATGTTGAGCTTCTATTCTAGGATATTCTAATGTGTTATCACCATCCTTAGATACATTTTAGATACCACTGTTTATTAATCCTTATTAAAATGAAAAGAATGGCTTGTTGTAGGGCATAAATTCATAGGTTTCTCAGTTGGACACACCACTGCTCATAATGATCACTGTCCTATCTTTTAACAGATGGATAGATGAGCTTTACTTAATATTGACTTGGTATCAAAGCGTGATATGCAGCTCAACTGGCCTAGCTTTTATGTGAGGTGGATTTATGAAATTGAGTAAGGAGATAAAGCACATCCATCCATTTTGCATTTGCACATCCACCCCTCACACCCCCATCAGTATCTTACACTTCAGCATGTAGTCAGGGGGAGCCTGGAATTGAACTCCCAACCTACCTAAAAGTTAAAAGACAACTGCGCTACAGCTGTCCCAGCTGTACGTAATGTTGACACCTTGGAAACTTTTTCCTGATAGAACAAGAATCAAGTCATGACACACCCAAAAGCTGGCTTAAGCAAGAAAGTTTGGTCATGATGGAGCAGACGGGTGAGTCAGATTTGAACATTAAATGCCCCCCATTAAGAATGGAAATGAGTCATTTAGTAGAAAATAGCAGCTGTAAGATATTAGTAAATGATGAGTCCTGGAAAAGATAAGAGCGTGTTTATTGTCGCTCCTTCTTCTACTAGAAAAAGATAAACATTACGAAGGCTGTAGAGACAATGCCTGGAGTCAGATTGACTGCTCAGACACTCCCCTCATTAGAGCCCCTGGCTTTATTGTGAGGAGGGGCCGTGCTAAGTGTATGTCAGGAAAACAAAGCACTGTCCTTACACTGATCAGTGCACGTCTTTGTTTAAAACATAAGAGCTGTGTTTTGTATATTAGTATGAGTGCGTGTGGTGAAGTTGCACTGATGGGGGGGGGGACAAACAGCTGAACAATGAGTACAACGCACAAACAGGATCTCTCTGTTTCCTGGGGCTGAGACTGTCTTCTTAAACAACACACAAGCTGACTCTTGTACTTTTGCACATCCTTTTAAATACAGTCGCACACACATTGTGCATACAGTATGTTGTGTCTCAGACACTCCCAAAGGCTTCCCCCACAAACACCATGTGTGCTTTTCTTATGTCTATTTCTGTCCTTATGGGCATTTTCTGATCTATGGGTTTTGTTTCCTCCATAATTACAAACAACAAAGTCTAAGCCAACATGCTGTCTGCATCTAGATAGCACGCAAACTCAGCATATAAACACAGCACACTGGGAGGCAGCAGCTTGTGCACATACCATCAGTAAAAGCACACCTGTCTCAGCTGCCGGTTTAAAGAGAATCAGGGATGAAAAGGAATGTGTTTCCCCAGGTTTTCCTGTCAGCCCCCTAACCCTCTGTCGTTCACGACCCTCGACTTGTTTTTATCTTATCATTCCCATGGTCCGATATGCTTCCTCCACTTCCTGCAGCTTCTTTTCCTTCTTCTATTCTGTGCTTTCCTTTGTTTTTTCCTAAATCATATGTTGGTGCAAACACACACACACACAAACATACTAATAACAAATAAAGCTTCACTTCACAGTTTTTATTAGTATATATGTATACCCATACAGTTCTTGATTATAGACAGGTGAAGGCTTTTAACTGGGTTTATAATCCCAGTTCTAGCAGTTTCTCAAGTTTTGTTTTGATTTTGTAATCAGCGTTTTCTCTCCAGAGCCAGCAGGTTGCACAGCTGAGGGGCTCACACAAGAACTTAATGCATGCATCGCAGGTTGCACACAAAGCCCCTTTCTTTTTTGCTTACACACACATGCACACGCACAAAAAAATCACATACAAAAATATGGCTCCTCAGCTCTTTCACTTTCAGCAGCTGCTGCTGGAAGACCTTTGCTCTGCAGCCCGCTACTGCCAAAGAAAAAGATTAACAGGCAGAACCTCTGGTGCGACTAAAGGGTTTGACTGTGGTTCAGTATGTCCTGTCAGTCTTCCAGATTGTTTTGCTTCCTCCTCCTTCCTCCCTTCTTGCTTCTGCTGCCCTTCACAACTGTGTAGTGTGTGGAGTGATATGTGGACAGCTAGTCATTAAGCTGTCAGAAGAGAGCCTATGGACCAAAACTTAGTCGGCAGGGATGAACGTAAATATTTCACTTTTGATATAAATCAACTGTCAGGTTTTCCTCTGTTTTACCAGTAGTACATATCCGAGGTACACAGACTGTGCTTGACATAAGAGTCAAAAGCTTCAGTGTCAAACACAGCATCACTGGTAAAGCTTGTCTTCACATTTCTCTGCTTCAGCTAAACAAAAAGGGCTAAAACTATGCAGCAGACAGAGCCACTAAACTGTCTGAACGGTGAATAAAGTGGTGCAGTTAATGAGTTTGAGGTGCTGATGTTTTGTCAGTCTAGAAATGACACACACTGAGACATAAATACCCACATAACCTAGGAAGCACGGTCCTGTCTGAGCATGCCTTCGTACTGCTGGCATCCAGCCAGAACACACACACACATGTAATGGTTTTGTGTGCGAGTGTGTTTGCCACAGCAGTTTGGAAAATGTTTTGAATGGAAACCTGAGATATTAAACTATGTGGTAGTCAGAACAGCAAGGAACAAAAAGAGCTAGGAGACCAGTGGGTAAGGTCCATTTGGTTCAGTAGCTTTACAAACTTTATTTATTGGATTACGTGTGGACAAGTTTGAACTAATAAAGGTGCAAAGTGGATTTTAGGAAAGTGTGTGTTTTTAGGGCTGTTCAGAGGTGTTAAGGAAAGACAGAGGACACAAATGTGGAGACTTAAAGTCTACAGGACTTTATTAAGCTAGTTCTGAACAGAAGAATGCTTTATTTGCTATTTTAATACAGTTATGAGATGCTGCTGGATCTTAGATTCTGTCTTGAAATAATGAGGAATAAAATAATTTTTCTTTCAATTTCCGTCTCCCATTTATTGGAATTTCTATGATTTCTTTATTCTCCTCCTCTTCTTCTGCATCATCACCTTTATGACTCACTACTGTCTTTCACACAAACAAGTTTAACTGTTTTGGAAATTCATGTGAATCAGTTCCATGTGTGAGGACAAACACACCACTCCAGTTCGTTTTAGGGAGGAGTCTCCTCCGGTGTTAAAACAAGTGTTTGCAAAGAAATTAAACAACCACTCCTGAGCCAAGCAGGTAAGATGTTTACACAAAATAGTTCAGTGTTATTTAGTAAGATGATTTACTATAGGCCAATGTTGTTTTTAATAATAGATTTGACCTGTTCTGTTCTCTGAGGCATTAGATAGACTTCTGATGCCTGTGACACCGCAGCAGAAAAAACTTTATCATCATCAATCATTTACATTTATAAAGATTTATGGTTTCACTTGGTTTGATGAATTTGTGTCTGCTTATCTTAGTTTGATCTTTGTGCAACCAATTAAGTCTGGATGTTCTTCTTGTAGATTCAATGAACCCAGCAAAGTTAATTTGTCTGTACTGAATCCTACTTTTGTGTAGTATGAATCAGTTGACACCTGTTGCCTTTTTCCATCTTTCAAAACAGAACACAATGTTGCCCCCTAGTGGACGTTTCTTCTTGTCAATGCAACAGCAAAGTCAACACGTTATTCCGTGTTATAAAGCCTTCTTGTGTTACATAATATCCACTTATCTCTTTTACAACTGTAGACTATACCTTTCACTTTGTCTGGGTAATAACAGCTTGCTAGAGCAACTGTTGAAGCCATAAATTGAACAGACATCCGTTAAAATACTGCCAGTCTGTTGACCTTTTATCTGATCTCGCTCAGGTGCCCCAAGGTGGGTCCTGCCAACATAAAAAACAGGCAGATTATATTTAATCCCTGCAGCTCTTTGTCAATTTTGGCAACCTCTGACAGAGTTAAATTATTAAGAGCATACTTGCTCTTACATGTACACTGGCACGACATTCTCTTAAAGACATCAGGTCTTTTTCCATCACAGCAGACAACGAGCGTTAGTTGTCTCAGTAAGAGCATTGGTGTGCTGTTTGCAGTCAATCATATGATAGCAGGCATCAATTTAACTAACCGTTGTGCTGACATCAAGCTGTTCTTCATTTTGTTCTTGGTTTTAGATTTGATGTCAGTACACAGTGACAACAAAATAATGTTCCAACTCAGAGAGTAACTTGATATCTAACTATGAATCATGACACATCAACACCATATAGTGAAAAAGATAATTATGATCCCCAAAACATCTTTAAGAACCAAGAAAGGGCAGTAGCCTCCAACATACGCTCTTATAGTTCTGAATACAGTTTATTTGCTTCTATTTTCCACTTTTGTGTTCAACTGTTTTGATGCTCAAGAGCAGGGTGAAGACATAATTTACTGATCCTGCCATGAATCCATATATGTTGCAGTGATCATGTCAAGGCCAGGAGCTCAGAAGTGGGGTGAGGAGCAGGAATCCAAAGGAAAATCATTATTTTAACCCAGGGACCACCAGAACTACACCAAAGCGATACGACGCAATGAACCCACAAAAACAACTGAAAACACAAGGACTTAAATACTAAATGAACTATACAATGACCAGGTGAACACAATCAAAATTAAACACAGGTGAAATTAATGAAACTCAAAACAGGAAACCAAAAACACACCACACCAAGTGTCCAAACCGTGACAGAATGGAATGAATGACACAAAGTGAGCCCACATTGCAGTCATCAGTCTTTTATTGTTTTTCTCATAATGGAAACATTCTACCAGCAAGACAAAGTGAAAACAAGGAAATGAAGGAATTCTGAAATGCTACAGTTTGTTATTTGAGTATTGTGTTGGCACAAAGGAAGCAATTCAAGATGAACACATACAGTATTATATTACTGAGCAGGTTCACAGACTAAAGGAGTCAAGTTTTAACCCACACATTTGTGTGAAAGGAGGAGAGGCAAAAAAAAACATTCAAAGCAAGACACAAAAGAGATGTACAGTTACTGTATGTGTGGGATTAATTTAAAGGCATACTCAATAAAATAAAACAAAAGTGTTGATTCAAAACAAAAATGAGACAGAAAATGGTCACAATGATACAGTGGTGTTGAAATGGGAAAAAAAATACATCAAGTGACCAGATTTAGAGTAAAAACAGATTATTATTGTCTAGTGACACAAAACATTTGAAAAGTGTGTGAGAGATAAATTAAAACTAGTCAAACTTGAGGGGGGTACACATTTCACAGATATAAAGTTACAGCCAGAGCTCACACACCATACCCACAACAACACCATGTTACTCATCAAAAATATAGCCTGAGACTATCGGTTTGAAAATGAACCATTTACACTCTTGCATTGCATCATTATAAAATCAGGCCCTTATATTCCACAAACAACTCAACAAGTCATCATAGCACATAAACAGAATAAATAATGTTAGTTGGTTTTGGGAAAACCCAAAGCTTTAGAAAAAAATATCAATATTTTACTAAAGTCTGGAAAATAAAAGTTGTCTACACCGTTGGTCACCTTCTCCATAACATGTTTATTCAAACTGAATGTTAACACATGTTCTTCTCATCACTCAAATATCCCACTTCCACCAAATGTCAAAATGGGTAACAATGAAATAGCTTTATTAATTCCGCCTGTATAAAGAGAATATCATTCATTCAGAATATGTTTATATTGGTTTGAGTTGTAATCTGAAAACATAAAGGCAACTGTGAGCATATGTCTGAAGCTCCACAAATCCGTTTAACAACAGCCTCTAAAATAACCAAACGTACTGTTCAGAGACTTTTATATGTGATTCAGACAGGAGCTGAACTTCAGCAACAACCAAAGAATATTGACATTCTCTAATTTTGTGGTGTATTTTTATAAACACTTCTTAAGCTACATACAAAGTGAAGATAAAAAAATGAAACATACAGTACATCTGAGGTGTTTCCACAAGGTGACACTCAATTATCTGCATATGCTTAAGTTATGTATCCTTGTTACACTCACATGCACATAGACCAGGATAAAGGGTGCAGATTCTTCTCATGATGCTATCTGACTTTTAGGAGATTCTAACCTGCAATGAGAAAGTTTGACTCACCTTGTGGACGTAATTCTGCATAGTCTAAAATCACTTCAGCCACAATGCTATGCCTAAGCACAGCAAATAAACCAAGCCAAAATAAAGATTTCAGGCCAAGTGCAAATACAGAACAATGTCAGATATTTATAGTCAATCCTCAAAATTCACACTAAACAAAAACAGCTGTGACAGCTCAATCAAATATCAATGTTTGGCCAATGTCAAATTAACTTTAAATCCACATTTAACTCAACAATGTGTGCAAACTTTGATCTCTGAGTGAACTGTATGCATAAGTTCTTTATTTACTTCGATTAGTAGCTCGTGTCTGGATGGTTACCCTCCTTGGTGGTGGCTCATCAATGCTCCGATTGGCCACGAGGTCCTGCAGCTGTAGCGCTCCACCACCAATGAAACAAAAGGCGGGACAAACTGGAGCAGAGCAATCCACGTGCCCCTCCCACAGGATACGTAAGGAGTGAGCGTCGTAGAAGGTGACTCGTCCTTTATCACAGTCCAGACACACTCCCAGTCGGGGTGGAAGAGGAGCGGTGTGAGGGTGAGACATGTTACTGTGGCTGCTGCTGTGGGAGTGCAACGCTCCATGACTCTGGCTGTCACCTTGGCTTTTACTGTGACCTTGAGGGAGCAGGATCTTGCCCATGCCTACTGTGAGGAAGCAGAGGGGTGGGGAGTCCTGGCCATCTTCTGCCCCACTGTCATGACCACTGTCTGGATCACAGCTGGGACGAGGAAGAGGGGAGAATAACAGATTGAACAAGAGAAAAAAGCAAAGACAGAAAAAGAATTTAACTAACATAGTGGTGAAACAGTTTTAATGCTGATTTAGTTTGCCCATGATTCTGAGTGAACTGGTTCCAGCCTTTTAGCAGCACAAAGTTATGATTAACAGACAGCGTTGATACAATACTTCTTCAATCCCTTCATCTCTACTAACTAGTCCAGGGATAGGCAACTCCGGTCCTGGAGGGCCGTGGTCCTGCTTTCCCTGCTTCAACACACCTGACACACATCAGACTTAATAAGCAGACCTGTGCAGAGCGTAACATCACACTCTACACAAGTTTGCTAATTACCCATTGATTAGAGTCAGGTGTGTTTCAGCAGGGAAATTCCTAACACTACAGCGGCCCTCGAGGAGTTGCCCATCCCTGGACTAGTCCCTTCATTTTACTGACCGGGTGGACAACCGCAACACCTTATCATGATGCTAAGTAATTTTATGTGAAAATTCTCCAACTGAGCCAAAAACCAACAACTTTCAAACAAAAACTCACATCTAGCATCTCTTTACTGACTCTCTCTGAATCCAGAACAGATATTGAAGCACTTTTCTCTTACATAACGCACTTTGTGACCAAATTCTTTACATCTTAGAGATTTATTTCATCCCCACAAAGCATTTCACCCAGCCAATGCAAACGTGGGGGTATAATGGAAAGTAAAGCCCTTAACTATTACGCTACAGGGGAACCAGTTCCAAGTTTTGGATCTGGAAGTGGACACCAACCCTGTTTTTAAGACGAGGCTAAATTTCCCTCCTGGGGAAACCTTATAGTTAGTATTGGCTCATGAATCATTACTTAAGTATGCTGTTATAGGTTACATTTTCCCATGACGCACTGTGTACCCAGTTTTCTCCACTCATCTATCCAGCGTGTCTTCTGTCGCTGGTGCTGTTTCTGTCTCTCTGAATATTTCTCCAGGTATCTCTGGCTCTGAGCTGCAGATACTAGCTGACCCACCGGATCACCCTTTTATTGTTTTGTTTGTTGCCTCCCTCCTTCTTTCTTACTGGCCTCTAATCCAAACTAGTTGAGACACACTGCCACTAAAAAGGCATTACTTGTTTAAATGCCACTGCCAGACTTCCGTCTATTTGAGGTGTCCTAGGATGGCATTTTGGGTTAAGTCAGTAATATATTAATAAAAGTGAAAGTTATATTCTCTTGCTTCATTATTGCAGTCAATGTAAATTCAAGGATGTGAGATATGCTTCCCCCTAGTGGCCTAAATATGTTTTCAAAATAAACCAATGCATATGCTTCCATACAAAATGCCATCTGATATAACATCTACCCATTCTGCACAACAAGGACGTCAACAACTGTTCCAACATAAACAGGAGATCCACCTGTGAAAATGGAAATCTAAAGTGCATTTGTGGCTGTCTTTAATTTGTAGTCAAAACACATACTTGTGACTTATGGGTATTTCAGAAGTAATAACTTTGTGAGTAAGCTTTAGTTACCGAGGGCTTGCCATGTCTTGAGGGATATTAAACCACTCTTGCAACTTAACCTCTTGCCCAACCCCAACCTGCAAATGAGAGCAACAAATTTAAAGCAAATTTTGTTCAGTTAAAGCCGAGGCTACTACATGGGGTGCAGACAACTGCTCACAAGACACTTGCTCATAAGACAGCTGCTCACATTAAATGTAAAGGAGACAAATGTACACTAATTGTTTTACAATGTTTATTTTTCTTAAATGAAAAAAAATATCAATGCACAAAAAAATTAACAGAAAGAGTCAATTGTTCACAAGTTATGTGATTGACTCACTATAGATCTCTCATAAATCAGTTTTAAATTATTATTTACTAATTTTGGTCAAATCTAGCTGAAGATGGAACTAATGTAAATGTCTGAAGGTTGAGATTACAGGACAACCAGACAGTATGTGGATTAGGATTATCCACGACAAAACACACAATTCAGTGTCACAATATTTATTCTAGCTTCCCAAGTGAATTATCAAAAAGTTGCCCAATTTACCCAAAATCACCTTATATAAGCAGCAACCATTAAACCAACCAAGTGTGACCTTGGGAGGAATAAACTACAAAGAAAATAAACTTTATATGCATATCTCCCTGGTGCATTGGAGTTTTAAAGCTTTTGTACTTATTTTTAAAATTATGAGTTATAGTATGTATGAGAACATTTCTTAAATTCTAAAAATCTGCACACAAAAATTTTTGACATACATATATATATATAATATATATATATTATATATATATACTTCTATACTAT
>JBAMHV010000006.1:12151594-12165585 GCA_037177535.1 Pseudomugil gertrudae | reverse complement strand
CTTTCTTCGAGTGTTGTGAGAAAATATCTTATGAGCAATTGTTATGGAATATTATTACACAGATGCAGCCTACTGTTGTATCACACTTTGGGTAAGACTTTGAGTAAGGCCAAATATATAAAAAACATAAATAAATAAAAACTGAAAGATCTGCTGATAGTCTCTTTCTGAAAATCTTTGTTTTGAACTAAGTGGAAAGTGTCATTGAATCAAAGACTACAACAAATTCTTACCATGGCAGCAGGACGCATCAGGGTCATTTCTCATATAAGCTTTTTAAGCTAAGCAAAAATTAAGCAAAAAAAAAACAAACAATGCAACTAGATGCTTCCTCTTACCTTTACCAAGTAGGATCCTGGTTCTATAGAGCATGCCCAATAGTGTCTGCCTTGAGTGATGGCCAAGTCTGCGACTAGCAGGTCAGAAGTCAAATGACAGGAGGTGAGTGCTCTGTCTGCTGCCTGCAGGAGGGACAGACCTGGTACACTGCGAGCATAGGTCTGACCTTTACCCAATGCCAAACGATCAGCATGCAAACCCCAGCGAGAGTCCAAGGAGAAACTCAAGACTGAGGTGGCAGGAAAAAGGTGCATCAGGAGGAAAAGAAAGGTTAAAAAGAAGGAAAAGGGGAAAGGAAAGCATCGCAGAGTATGGTTAGCTCCTGAAGTTTGGACAGAGTAACACTAAGATACATTTTCCATTACATACTGAAAAAGGAGCTAGAAATAAGAGGACGTGAATACTTTATGAAAAAGGAATAAAAAATGTGGGAAGAAGTGACTATAAGAGGGAAAAACATATAAAGATCATTTATGCGTGTAATGTTTCAAGAGATAACATTTAATGTGTGGATAATGCTTTTTGAATGGATGGTTATGCAGAAAAACATCAGCACTAAACAATAAGAATATTTGAAAATGTGAAAAGACAGACCTGTAGCAAGAGAGACAGAAGCAAAGAGAATATAACTGGGATGACGCTGGTATGCGGTGCAAACAAGGAAGGCTTTGTGCACAAACTAAAAAAAGCAGGAATGGAGAAAATCAAGGGATGGAGAGAAAAGAAATATAAAGATTAGTTAGGTCAAGTGAAAAATTACAAGAATAGAAGAAAAAAGTTCCTTCACATACATCCACTGTAAACTTTTTGACATCTTTTAGAAAACAAAGCTCTTTCAATTGACACTTCCATTCAAATTTAACTCAATGGAGAACAATAAATGTCCAAACCTGTTTTTAAAATAATTTTTCACAAGTGCATGTCTTACCTGGTGCAGGTGGGGTGTGGAGGTAAACCTCTTCACTGTATTCTCCAAAGCCAGCCTTGTTGCAGCCTCTCACCCTGAGCACATACACGCTGTCCATCTGCAGCCGATCAACCACAGCACTGGTCCCCTTCACTTCATTCATCCGCTGCCACGGTGTGGAGGAGTTAGGGGAGCTGGTGCCGCCCCACACGGCTCCAGCTCCCCCAGCTCGTCGCTGGTATTCCACAGAAAAGTGCCAGGCCAACGCCGAGTCCTGAGGGAGCCGCCAGCACAAAAACAACTGGTCATAAGCCAGTGTCTTTTGAGTGTCGATCACTGGAGCCAATGGTGCTACAAAGCAGAAAAAAATCCACACAGAGGCTTGCAGGTGAATCTACCGATCTCTAAAAAGTTTCAATTCATTGGTACATGGTTGTTATTGACACCCACCTTGTATGAACTGCATGCTGTTAATGAGCTTGATCTCTTTGGAAGCATCTAGATGAAAATGTCTGAAGGAGGGATCGGCAGCAAGAGAGAAGCACTGCAGACTCTCTATGGCCTTAACCAACCTGCAAAGAAGAAAAAAACTGCTACTAAGTCCACTCTATTATTTTTCCTGTTGAGGTCATTGCTATGTTGAAGAAGGATGTGCTACTTGTTGTGTGTTACTCTCGCGGCCTGTACAAAACAGGGGGCATCTGTCTCTTTGAGCAGCTCCTGTGTGTACGCCATCAGACCTCCGTGGTCCAGCAGACCTTGCTTCTTAAAGGCCTGGGTGGACAGGGCCTCCTCTCTCCTGTTTCGGGATCCCTCCAGGGCTAGAGTTAAAGTCCCCTGACGCTCTGCAACAGCTGCCCCCAGCTCTCGGATACAGTGATTCAGCTGCAGCAGAGCTACTGCACTATTAGCCTGCAGGAAAGCAGACGGAACACCAGAAAGTGGAAAAGATACACAGAGTATTAAGAAACATTTGTTGGTAATACACTGTTTCCATTACTAATCCATATCTCCATTCTTTGTTAGATTCTAGTTTTAACCTCAGAATAGATTTAAGATGGTGGAATAGAGTATCCATTTATCTCATTCTGTGAGATAGGGCCCCCAAAACCAACTACAACATAGATGGAAAATGACCTAAGTGGACAAAACCCTGATGCAGTCTGTTAGAAAACCTTTAAAGAATTTTATTTATTTGACATATACTTATTTACACATACGTTTTAGACATTTTCTTCACTAGTTAGAGGTTAGTTAATCCAAAAGTAAAGATGAAGATGTAATCAATGTCCCACACATCATTAAAGGCCCTCTGAGTTTATTCAAACTTGTGTCATTTCTGGCTGATAATTCACTTTAAGTAATAAGGAAGCAGCTGGATTGATCCTCTCTGACTGGTTTTGATTATAATTTATCACAGACTGGGACTATGACTAACCATAAGTATAATGTGATGACCTTTACTAGCCAGTAGGCTCAAACTAAAGAAATTAAAAGATTATTTTCTCTACATATGTTCTCACTGGATCAAAGAAGACTGCAAACATGTAAGATTCAAACCGGATAAAATAGATCTTCGAGGATCTGCCATGATACTTGTGTAATATAAAATTTTTTCTTGACTTTTATATTGAAAATTGAATAAAGAATACCTCTTTTTTGTGCTGTATTTCCTTTTCTCATATCTATAAGTGTTTTTTTGTCAATAAGGGGTAAATAATTTGCAGTTGTCTATGTGTTGATGTAACTTTGAGGGTTCAAATGGGCACTGTAGTACTATATTCATAAATACATAATCATATTCTGTGTTACATATAAGAGCATGGTACAACTTTGGTTAAAAAAATAGCAAAAATGTTAGCACACTGGTCAGTATTTCTCTTATTGTGCACAAATAACAAAAGGCATTAATTTAGGATCTGTCTTTGAAACAGAACTGTTAGAGACTCCTTACAGACTACTTTACATTGTTTTAGGGTTGGTAACTAACAGAAAAGTACACCCACCATGGTCAGTTCCCAGTATGTATTCCTCTGGCATAATCACTTACAAACCTTTTTGTTGGCAACAACAAATAATCTTTCGGATTTTGTTAAGCTGGTTTTCATTTAGCTTGTTTTAAGAGCTTTCTACCACTTCTACTGGTTGTTGTCCTAACGTTGTTGTGTGCATGTTTATGCAGCTCTGTCTGCAGGTGTTTTGTTTGTTTTTGCTTTTCTTTTGGGATACAAACTAAGGATAATGTTAAAATCTCCAGCTTGTACCTAGAGTTACAGCTCCAGTCAGATGTCTGGACCTAACTTTGACTGGGAGAGTAGTCTAACGTGTATTTTAGGGTGTATTTCTGAGTGTTGTTCTATGAAAAAGCAATCCTGCATTCAGTGACAGCCATTTCTGCTTATGTTTGTGCTTCAGATTTTAATTAAAATACTGTATATTGTTCTTTTTTTTTTTTAAATGTATCTATTTATATTTTTGCTTGTTCATCTCTGGTGCTCCTGGCATTTGCTGATTTTTCTTCCTGTGGGGGAGTTTCCTTTTGTTTTTCTCTACAGGTGTGGCGGACAGTTTCTGAGGTTGGATTGGAGTGTTTCCTTTGTGGTGTGTTTCTGTTCTCTTCTTGTGTTCTGTTTGTTTGCCCTTTTCTATTGTCTTTCTGTCTTCTTTCTGTCCCCTTTGGTCGGGTCCAGCAACATATGTGAATTCTGCTGAATAAATGTGTATTTTAAATTAAAAAAAAAACTCAGAATATCAGCAGGATCTTAGTTTTATTTATGTAATTTTACAATTTGTTGGAGGTCCAATAAACACATCAGAATTTAATAAATGTATTGTCTGCCTATTGCTTATTGGGTTATAAATACGTATGACTCCTAAATTAAGAGGTTAAGCACTTTTAGCACATAATGTGCCAATACATTTGATCTGCCGCTACCACCAGAATACTATAAGCAGAATTACTGCTCATTATGAGGGACAGTTAGCTCAAGTGAACCAACAAAACAATCCACTTAGAAATTCCATTGCATGTTTCCATATTTAAGGCAAGAAAAACTGTTCACCTCCATCTGTTTGACTGCAGCTTCCAGTTGAATGATCTGACTCTGTATTGTCTCCTGATTGGCCAAGATAAAGCTGACTTCGTTAGCAAGCTTTTCCTTCAAAACCAAACATAAGGATAACGTTACAAAGCTGTTATCATTAAAATAGTAACACAGCTTAAACAGACCACACTCACCTTGAGGGCTTGGTAGGCTTGTGCTATAGGCAAGACTTTGTGTCCATGATGGACACGTCTGACTTTACAAAGTAAGCACAGCAGCCTCTGGCAGTTACGGCAATACCACTGCATTCTCTCCTGCTCATGCTCAGTGCATGTAAGGACCTAAAGAGCAAAGTGAGATTTAAGTGTAACATAAAAGAAGCTACTGTATATCAAATACTTAAGACATAAAAAACAAACAAACCTTTGGCCTGAAGTTGTTGGTGGGAAGAATGTGCTCATGCTGTGCTCGAGGGGTTCCCCAGGGGTGGTACAGTTTGAAACACTCATTGCAGAAGTTTGATTTGCAGTCAGCACAGCCTTTAGTTGCCTCCAGAGACTGGGGAGGTTTACAGAAACCACACATAATAGCTACGCTGCCAAGACTCATTGTGTGCCTGTACCTATCAGGGAGACATGTAAATAAAGAGATAAAAGCAATTCTATAGCAATAAAAACAAGAAACATAATATGGTAGATTTTAGAAAGAAACTGTTTTCCCCCCCAACTATTGCTTGACTGCCTGGCCTGCACAAACCACCAGCAGCTGCCTTAATAGTGCACATGCAGTAAAATGCAGTATTCATTTTCTTCACCATAACTGAAACACCTCAAATTGCTCCGTATGAAACTCCATTCCCTCAAAATCCTCCACTCATCTCTCATATGTTTTTAAAAGCAGCTACTCTCACTTTGTACTTCTCTCTACTTAAAATAATGAGCAATGAGGCAGAGAATAAATGACCTCAGTTGTGCCCATAACACATGGGTAAAAGAAAGTCTAATTAAAAGAGGTTATGTTACCACTGCTGTTGTCTCACAGTGTGTCCCTGCAAACTTCTCTCAGCCTTAACCTTTGATGAGACATTTATTATTGAAACTCCTTTCAACAAATGATTTCATATCTAATTTATAAAGTCATATTGACTGAAGTCTTTACTCCAGTCATTCTTGAGTGAGTTATGCCTTTTTCTTTTTCTAGTATAGGAATGTCAGCACTGGAAAAAATAAAAACACTGAATTTTGCGGCACTATATAGTCTACTATAACAGACACCATATATTTATGGTGTTATTGTGCATGCAAACCTCTCAACAATGCGCTCCAGAGTGAGGTTGCGTAAACAGTCTGTCAGGCCTTTCTCTCCGAGCTCCACGTCCTCCTGACAGGAAGGACAGGGGAACAGCATAGGGGGAGGGGCTGCCTCTTTCCGTCTTCGCCCTGGGTATGTCCCGCATACTGGGATAAGAATACAGGTGTAGAGGAAAAGAGGAAGAAAGTAAAAAAAACAGAATGAGAAAATGTGAGTTATAAGTTATCTACTGGGAAAAAAGTCCCTGGCAGGATTTAAAACTGTTTATTTAACAGTGGATAAAAGGCTATTTGCTTACATACACAATCTAAAATCACACCATCTTAACAGGCTCTGATTCGTAATGCTTCCATGACCTGTTCTATCTATATTTACTTGAAAAAACCATGACCTACATGCATGAACCTGTTTATGTATACCAGGACAAATGATGTGTCAGCTAGTTACATCATACCACATCATCATCTCAGCATTTTTACTTCACAATATCACTGCTGAAGTCAGTCATTTCTTTTCTCACGTTAAAGCAAAGCTTCCTGTTCTCAATCACTTTTGTCAAGTTAACACACACACTATTTTCTCCACCTGTTCTGAGAACTCTCTCCAGTCGATCAGGTGTCCTGGGAACAGGTCTACGTGCCTGGCGTGGGGAGCGAGTGTTGGGTGTGGAGGCTGGCGAGTTGGGCTCGGGAGGGAGATCTGGAGGAGGATAGCCTCTTTGTACCAACACATCAGCTGCACATAGCAAACACACACTATGCTGGCATGGGAGAAGAATGGGTTGCTTCACTATCTCATCACACACTGGGCAATGCAGCTCCTGTTCCATATTCTTCATGTTGGA
This sequence comes from Pseudomugil gertrudae, assembly GCA_037177535.1. Lineage (NCBI taxonomy): Eukaryota > Metazoa > Chordata > Actinopteri > Atheriniformes > Pseudomugilidae > Pseudomugil > Pseudomugil gertrudae. Next base: position 12,159,140 of record JBAMHV010000006.1, on the reverse strand, counting down.
CTAGAAAAAGGGAAAGATTTTAGAAGCAATCCAAGAGAGAGTTAGATTAAACAAAAGCCAAGTAACAAAACAAATTGGACATATAAGGATTTCCACAATGGCAAATGTGGACAGGAAAAATATTGTTCCAACTATGGCTGGTGTCTGTGATGTTGCTTCACCTTCTTATGGTAAAATACAGTAATATAGTATGAGAAAGCAAGAATTAAAAAAACTATCTATCTGATATATATATATATATATATATATATATATATATATAATGGAATATATATATAATGGAATATATATAATGGAAGTGGCCCATTTTCATTGCTGCAGCTACAAAGCGCAGCATCCGGTTTCTATGACAACACGTACCTATGCCTTCTCATCGTCTGCGGCCTAAAGCCCAATGCTATATGCCAAAATATTTAGTTGATTAAAATCGTTGAACACCAAGTCCAAATGCTGCAACTTTTATATTTTGTGATCATTAAGACTGTTCATTTCAACACCCCATCACTTTATTATTCAGTAGATAGCGACCATACATTTCATAAGGAATAACTGTTTCTATCCCTTCGTGGTGTTTAGTCAAATGAGTCAAAACCTAATATTTCTACTGACAAATGTGCAAGTGGATAAAAAAATGTGTGTATTATATACTATATCGTCTAAAAAAGAACACGTGATAAAAATAGCTAATAAAATCAGCGTCACTTACACTGATGCGAAGCAGTTCGTCCATGATAGAGGTAAATGTTTGTAACTCCGCTTCTGCCATTCTGTCTCGATTTCTCTGCGTTTGAAAATGACTGATTTCAGGAAAAACCCCAGACAGACTATCTCAGCCACCTCGGGGAAGAAAAGGCCTAAATAAGCATTGCGCGTTACCATAGATTCGCTGCGCTTGAGGTGTGCTACTGCACACACGCCGATTCCGTCTGAATACAGAGACTGGTTGATGAAATGAGAGATGGGAGGGGTGTTGGAGGTGCCTGGTTCAGTCTGACACAGCCGCATTGCTTGGGAAACGACAGTAAAAAAAAAAAAAAAAGAGAGAGAGACATCATTCTAATGTAGTCTATATTATAAAGTTAGAGGAACAGAATTTTAAAAATTTGTTTCATTTTTTTTTACCATTTTATTAATAACGCACTATAGTTTTACAGTATTAAAATAAGGCCAATCATTCTCTCTAAATTAGCCTTTATGTGCGGTTTTTCGGCGTTTTGTTTCGTGGTTCGCAGAACCTGCCAATCGTAATGTATGGCCCAGTTTAAAAGTGCCTGCAGATGGCAGCATGGGTGAATAAACATAGCATTTAACATCTAACTAAAATATCATAAATATTGCACTATTCGTAAATAACATAATGGTACATTTAAATATATATGGATAGTGTATAACGGTAAGAAAAAAAATAAATATCTAAAATATCTTTGTGTTCTGTGTCCGGAACCTTAGAGTGTTGGTTCCTCGTTTAGCCGATCAGTTTTGTACGTGGACCGTCTTCGTGCTTGTTGTAGCAACCGTTTGTAGCGTGGGAATGTTTTTTAGCACTGTAAGGTGTTCTAGATACTATATACCATCGTAATTAGACGTGCAGCGATTTGTGTGTTAATTACAGTTCGTGTTTTTAAATAATTAAAGGATTTTTCTGCTTTAAAAGTGCTTTGTTGGCTTATTTACCGGTATTTAGCCAAGTGCTACAGTAGCAATTCACATGGACTTAGCACCGTGCTGACTGAAAGGCACCCAAAACGACGTTTTTTTAAACACTTTTCTAGCCATATTTACGCATTAGTTGCTATATTTACTTGCGTTTTGACTTACTAGACTTCCACAGTACCAGCATCAGCATGTCGGCTGTTAGCAGTCTTGTCCCTGCACGTTTTCTGACCATCTTAGCTCACCTTGTCATCGTTATCACCATCTTTTGGTCGAGGGTAGGTAAGAAAGCAAACATTTGGCCGTATACTTAGCACAGAAATAAGTAAAGCAACTTCTAAAAGAAATGCCTACAGTAAAAGTTAACTTCTTTTTTCTTTTCTTTATTACCACTATCTGATTAGAGACAATCAGTCAGTCATTGTAGTTATTTTTACAGTAAAGTAAGAATAAAACATAATGGTGTAATGTAGCACTGTGCTCTACTTTCCAATAAATGAATGCTGAAGATGGATACAAAAAATAGAAAGGAAAAGAAAGAGTTAATAATTGAGGAATTAGTTTAAAATTACTTTTTTTTTTTTTTTTTTTGGTTGGATAGAGTTAAAGCAGAAACCTTAATAAATTAGACTTAGACTTGACTGTAAATCTCCCAATCTCATTTCTCAGGGAAATGAGATTTTCAGTATAAAAAAATCCTCAATACAAAACTATAATAAAATTAATAGAATAGATATAAATAGAATAAGATATGAAATACAACAAAAATAGACACTTTAGACAAATTAGAGCTCATTATAAACAAAGTTAATGTAGCAATTAAAAAATCGATACCAATAATCCATCAGTATTACAGTTCCCAATCCTTTCTATGTAACAGCTTCATTTGTACTGTATAGTCATTGTTTATAAGAATGTATTTAGTAGTTTGTTTCTAATTACTAACTCACTTGCTTCATTTCACTACTGTGACAACTTACTCATTACTTTAATAAAATTGAGAAACAAAGTTGATCACTGGTAGATTAATCTTTTTGTTTCCCCCTTTTTTTAGTTGACTGTTATAAATCAATATCAACATAAAATCACTGGTTAAAGAAACATATCCCATGTCAGTGTTCCACTATTTGTGTTTTGATGATTACTTATACTACATGTGCATTTGTACATTACAGTACATTAAGAAAACAATTTCAAAGTATGGTGCAGTCATTTATAATTAGATATTATCCAGTTTCCATTTTCTACATCTTGGAAAGGAATCTCTTTGATTTGTACATTTTCTTTTGAAGGAAAACAATGTGAAGGCAAGTTTACCTTTGGATTTCACACAAGAACAGTTTGACAATGTGGACAGACAGTAAGTAAATGTTTGATGGACATTAATGATGCACATTTGTGTACATATTCCCCTAATATGTGTTTCTTTTCCAGGTTAGTGGTGGCATTGTCGGTTACCCTCGGTCTTTTTGCTATCGAGCTGGCTGGCTTCTTTTCTGGGGTCTCTATGTTTAACTGCAGCCAAGGTCTCCTGTGTATCCTTTACATTGACAATGGTCCATCAGTTCCAATCACCACTAATATCAATAAGAGGCACTGTCAATGAGAAATGTGTTTTTGGCTACAGGTGTGTCTTATTAATTGCTGTGGTTTCTGCTTAGTGAAGATGCTGGACAGCTACAACATCAGTGATTTAATTTCAACTGGGCATATTTAGTGATAGCAGAGCCCCTTCTCCACTAATATGTACAAAGTACTAATATGAAAGGTACACGCCTAGAACTAATAATACTTAATAAATTGTAATGAATGAGACACCTCTTTGTAATCAAGCTACAAGAAGAAATACATATTTAAATAAAACTATAAATGAATAAAAAAATCAGTTACAGCTCCATGACTATAAACTCTTATTTGATGGCTCACCTACCATAGCAACAGGAGTTCATGCCAGTGCCTCAGTGGCTCTGCTTTTTTTTCTGTTTGAGCTGTGGGAGTGTGACATCTACTGGTGGATCCTTGCCATTTGCAGGTTAGTTTGCAGTTGATACTGTGTGTGCATGTGTGTTTTTCCTGACAGATGATTACCCCAGCTTTAGCTGTCCACTGCAGCGCATCCGTGTCCTTGTCTTTCTTTGTGTTTGAGAAGTGGGAATGCTGGACTTACTGGGTGATATTTGGCACATGCAGGTTGGTGTGTCTATCTGTTGTTTTTATTCAATCAGAGTGGAAACTGATGAAGGCCTTATAAACAGTGAAAATGTGTAAGTGTGAATGTGTGTTAGAGTTATGTCTGTGTTACACGGGTTTGACTTACATTTTTGTATCTGTCTCTTTTGTCCTCCAGTGTCCTACCTGCTTTTGTGGAGATTCTTCTGTTTATTGCAGTTTTTGGACTGAAGAAGAAGCCATTATGACAACAAAGTTGATAAAGAAAACAATTGGACATTGATGCCTGTCACTGTCAGTGTATCTACAGTTGCAGTGACTGGAGGATTTAAAAAATTTTAAAGACACTTGTTAAGAAACAGTACCAACGAATGTACTAAAGTAAATTCCACCTTTTTTCTCATACATTTTTATACATGTTTTTCGTTTATTACTGTTTTGTACCATTTAGAACATATAGTATAAAATCAAACTATATAATTGGAGACACTCATTTCACAATATGGATTTTCTTTTGAATTTATATCTTTGATTTCTGCCACCCCAGATTGAAATTGTAAGTGTATTTTGGCTGAAAGAGTTAGTAATTCTCAAATAACAAAACTGTTATCAAAATATACACCCATTACTGCAAAACAAAGATTCCATATTACTTCCCACCTGAAAGCAGGAAACAGACTTATCCACATCCTTAAATAAAAACCTGTGGTCAAAAATGTATTTAAATACGTTTAAAATAAGTAAAAATGTCCATTTGAAATTTATATAACATTCTCCCCAGACCCCACCACACAACTAAGGAGGTTCAAGATTGGCCTAGGACAATAAGACATCTGCTCACTTTGCACTAATAACATGCTAATGATTATTATGATTATTTGCATGCAATGTGGTCTTGCACACCTGTTTAGAAGTTATGGCTTCAGGTAAGTGAGGACTGTTCAGGATGGTCTAAATGTCATATTCCCACATACCCCACACTGGGGACCTGGGTGATATCTATATAGAAATGAACTCAGCATACATAGTCCTCCCTGCCTTATGTATGGCAAAGAAAACTATATTCACGAATTGCTAAAGCAGAAATAATCAGTCAAATAACCTGTTTAGGAATGCCCTTTCACATTATATCAATAATGTATGTCTCCTCTTAATGTTGGGTTCAAAGAGTGTTGGGGCAGAGATGGGTTTGTAAGGGATGTTGCCTGGGTACTATACCGTGGTACCTGGGTTGTTGTAGATATTGAAATTTTTTTTTTAAAAATTATACTGTTTTTATTTTGTTTTTATTTTGCTACTGTTAGAAGCACCACTGTACTGCTGCAACACCTAAATTTCCCAACTTGGGATGAATAAAGTACTCCTATTCTATTCTATAAGCCCTCAATTTTTTTCTATTTTCTCTTTCCATTTCTCCTCTATTTACCTTTTACCTCTGCCATTTCTAAAAGCAGTTATAAGCAAATTTGGCACAAAACATTTTAATTAAAACTTAAACAACATAATCAAATAATAAAATGTATATAGATATTTGATAGATAGATAGATAGATAGATAGATAGATAGATAGATAGATAGATAGATGTTATTGTAATGAGCACGGGTTTTGTTCGTGTGTGTGAATAATGATTTAGCCATCTACGCGTCACGGCCCCGCCCACTGGTCCCTCCTGACATTAAGACCGGGTACTGAAACTTTTGTTCCTACACCCGGTGCATTCATCAGGCTCGGCTAAAATAAACATCTCTTCCATTTGTTTTTTCTTACTCTCTCTTGCTTTCGGAAGAACTTTCACTTAATGTAATGGGTATGTATTTTAATGTTTTTTTTAATACGTCGTATTCAAACGTAAAAGTATAAATCTGTAAAATGTTGGAAAGCTGTTGGGCTAGCAAACATGTCGACATGAACTGCACTTTCTTAAAATGCAATTAAAAATTCTACCTAGTTACCTTATTGCACAAACATCTTTGTCAATCAACGATTTTCTAACTTGTGATTTTACTTTATGTGCAGTGAGTTATGTAAGCACGTTTTATTGCCGCCAATGTGTGTAAAATATTAAGCTTACAGCAATGTCGGAAACCATTACGCGCGTACACTGACGTGGCGTAAGGTTAAGATACATTTTTAAACAGGTTGATCATTTAAATTACTTCCAGACTTATTATATTATCTTAATAGTTATATAAATTGTTGTGATTAATGCCATTTTCGCTAGTTATGTAAAATGAAGGGCTACAGTCAGTTTTCCCTTCATCGTTCAGGTGTAACTATTATTGCATCAACAGCTTTTAACTTGCCCAGTCTTTATATGGCATTTCGATGCCTTCATTGCTTGTATCTTCTGTACCAAGTAGTATTACTTCACTTTGTTTTGACCCTTTTCTCTGGCCTTTGTAGCGGTGAACACGGGTACTTCTCTGGTGCTCTCGAGCCTGCTGTCAGTGCTGGTTTTTGCTGGGATGCAGATGTTCAGTAAACAGCTGGGATCAACTGAGTGGCTCACCATCCTGGGGGGTTTCCTGGGCTCAGTCCTCTTCATCTGTTCCCTTACTGTATCCTTTTGATAATTTGAACAATAATTCAACCTACACTGTCAAAAATGTACTTGTGTACTTCTTTACCTTGCTTGCTTATCCTAGCATATGATTTTCTTATAACTTAAATTCTTGGAGCAGTTTGTTTCCTCATGGATATTCAATATAAAATGCATATGTGGCATATTCCCCCTTAACCCTATATCTAGGCTTTCAATAACCTGGAAAACCTAGTGTTCGGAAAGGGATTCCAAGCCAAGATTTTTCCAGAGAGTAAGTATGATACTAGATAGATTTAATTGTGACTACTCACAATAAGTAAGTACAAATTATGTTAGTTTGGTAGTTGGTAATTAGCGTAGTTATTGGAGTATGTGTGTATTATCAGAAATAAGTTCAACATCGGCATTAAGCTCTCTAATATAAACTCATTTTCGATTACAGTTCTGCTGTGTCTGTGCCTGTCATTGTTTGCCTCTGGTCTGGTGCACAGAGTTTGTGTCACTACCTGGTAAGTGGCCTTTTGTGACATAGTAAAGAATTTCATTCTAATGTTTCAATATTGAATTAATTTCTGTTTTCTTTTTACCCAGCCTGATATTTTCCCTCTTCGCCCTGTACTACATCAACAAAATATCTGCAGCCCTTTACCAAGCAGCTGTTCCTGTGGTAACACCAGCCAAGACTCCTAGCAAGAGCAAAAGGAAGAACTGATGAATCCGTCATGTCACATTCAGTGAACTAGTCAATACTGGAAAAATGCTGATGGTCATTGAAAACATAACATAGTTTTGTAATAATTTAGTGCCAAAGTTTGATTCAGTCATCTTTATATTTGATCATTTGCAAAAAAAAAAAAAAAAAAATTTGTTAATCATTTTTGCACCCAACCAAAGTGAGGCTATAGAAGCGACATCTAAACACACATTCCATTTATCCCCTTTTCTCGGCACAGATGGATGCAAAGAAATCCAAGCATTTTATGTTTTCTGTACATTCATCATCATATCTGTTTTTTTCTTTGTTCCATTCATTTTCTTATTAAACTTTGTGAAAAAACCGTTTGATGCTTCTCTGTGAAATTTCTTTTAAAAGTTTTTCAGCCTAGCGGGGCTCCAACCAGGATCCTTTCTGTGTGGAGTTTGCATGTTCTCCCCGTGTTAGCGTGGGTTCTCTCCGGGTA
>JBAMHV010000006.1:12138694-12151494 GCA_037177535.1 Pseudomugil gertrudae | reverse complement strand
CCCGTTGAGCTGGGATTGGCTCCAGCCCCCCCGCGACCCCGCTCTGGGATTAAGCGGAAGAAAATGGATGGATGGAAGTTTTTCAGCCTTGGAAATGTTTTTATGGGGAAAGAAATTCTTACAGTTCAGCACAATACAGTGCCTTCCAAATCACAATAGTACTTTGGGATGGAAAACAATCTTTTTTTCACAGATATAACCTTTTTTTTTGTAGAAGCACCATTAAATTATTAGTTCTGAAAATTGCCAAAGATGATGATATTGTTTGGTGTTAGGGCTGTATGTTTTTGGGGGTGGATATCCATTTTTTAAACTCGTGTGTGTGTGTGTGTATATATATATATAAATATAAATACAAAATTAAAAACTGCAGAACTTTTCAACAGATGACTTGAGCAGCTTACGGCCACACTACACTGAGAATCCCTGATCTCATCTGATCTCTGAAGCCAATCAGGGTTCCTGTGATGGACTGGCAACATATCCAGGCCTACCTTTGACACTGAGAACATACATGAGTTCATTTGCCTCCCACATTGTAGGACTGATAATGGGACTAACACGTACATTATAGTTATGATGCTCAAACAATATTGTGCTGCTCTAGTTGATATAATGATAATCTTTCATACACAACTGTCAGTTTTGATTGAATCAATGGGAAAAATTACATTATGATGGATAAACAAACATGAGACTGGATTGAAATAAACTGCTAAAACCTTTTAAGAGAAGCTCTTGCTCCAGTATTGTTAAAGTTCAAGACTTATCAAATCCAAAAAAACATTTAGTTTGTAATATTACAGTCACTGTGAAAATATCTGATGTTATTGTGTAACTCAGGAAGGGCTACGGCTTCCTTTCCCACTCTTTTTGCTACACTGTGTCCCTACCTCTCTTGGGCTGGGTGTTCCTACATGGCTATAAATCCCTGAATAAACTTTCAGTGGGTCCCAGTACTCTTCACTGAAGCTCAGTTTCTCCTCATCCTGACTTGGTAAGGTTTTTATCTGATTATAAAACATTTTATTCTCTTTTTTAAATCTGTCTTTGTAGTAAACGTGTTAGTATTTGTGACTTGTGGGCACAGTGTAAGAGATTTTCCACTTCTCACAGTTGCAACTACTCATCTTTTTGAAAAATATTCTTCCCCCAGGCTATTAACCTCTTGTGATGCATTGTGTTTAGGAGAATCAAGAAGTAAACCTTATTTGGAAAGAAAAGGGAAAAGCAGGAATGAAGATATTAGCTTTGCCAAAAAAGTGATGTCTGTCCAAAAGAATTTGCTTCGAGTGCCAATATAACCAACACCCACATCCTCACTAACCCTTTTGTTAGTTTTGGAGAAAGTGACTGAACTACTTGTCTGCAACTTTAAACTCTTCTGGTCACTGTCTTAGTGAGAATTAATATGAACAATTTAGGAATATTACAGAGTTGAATCATAAGACTTGGAAGTTTTGTAACTGTTGGAGAGCATCAGTTTTTATGACTGACCACTGTGTGATAAGTACAAAAAAGAAAATAAGAATATAAAATGCATTTCCTGCTCTGCTATTCCCACTCCCAGCACTTACATTTCTAGCAATGACTGAGTTGGAGAAATCCATGGAGTCCATGATCATGGTGTTTCACCGCTATGCCAAAGAAGGTGGAGATAAAAACACCTTAAACAAGAAAGAACTGAAAAAATTAATTGAGAATGAATTACCCAATTTCCTGAAGGTACAGTAAAACTAGCATTTATCCAGCAATGAGCTATGTTCTAATTGCTCTTGTTTTTTTAACTTCACAGTATGAGTTTACGCTCTTTATTTCAGAGCCAGAAAACCCAGGACACTCTTGATCGTATCATGAAGGATCTGGACCAAAACAAGGACGATGAGTTGGACTTTGAAGAATTCGTACCCTTTGTCGCTGGTCTCTCAATTGCCGTTGAAAAGCATTTCTCTTTGCTCCATGAGAAGAAGGGCAAGAAGTGAAGAGTATGCACAAAAGAAAAAGATGCTGATATGTTTTTGGATGGAGCTCATGTAGCACAGTTTGTCAGATTTATATTAAAAGCAATCTGTGACACAACTCGCTGTCTCCTTATTTGCACTAGCAGTTTTTTTAACTTAAAAATAAGTTATAATGTTGTAGATAACTGGCTTCAGGTTGTATTAATCATTGCTGTGGCATTATGCTCTGAGTGATAACTGATTTCTTGAACACATGTAATTGTTTTAGCTCAGAGGACTGCCAATGCCAGAAAATGCCTCAGAAAGAACTTGGAGTATTGACAAGTTCACATCTGATTCACATCACTTCACCCATGAAACTGCTGAATCTGCAGCTGAGGCAGCTGGTTTTTTTGTTGCTAGTAATTATGCTGTAAAGGAATGTACTGGTTATAAGATGTAAGTGCTCCAAGGTCTTAGCGGCAGTGCCAGTATGTTTTCATAAGGTCTGGTCACATTTAAGAAAAAGACTTGCTGGGAATTAAAGGCTTTTTTTTCTGGATCTTCTACCATTTTGATGCCAAAAACATTTTGTTCTTTGTTTCCTTTGTTATCTGTTTGGCAGCACTATCTGGATTCCAGGTTAGCCCATCTCCTAACTGACTGCATGCACCAGTCATTATGGAAAGTCCCAGAATAAAGTTTTAAAATAGCAAATAAGCAACAACATATTGTACAAACTAAATATATATCAATATTCATTATAAGGTAGCAGAATGTAGTGTTTAGCATCATAAATAAATAATAATATGGAATACTAACATTAATATTTACCTCGGGAGCACCACCTTTTAATTTCTAGCTTATTGTGTTAAGCTAAGGCTTAAAGGGAATCCTTTGATGTCACCAATAGAGTAAATTGCACAATCAATAAATAAACATCCATCCATCTTCAACCGCTTCTCCCTGAACGGAGTTGCGGGGGGGCTAGAGTCAATCCCAGCTGACATCAGGCGAGAGGTGAGTACACCCTGGACAGGTCACCAGTCCATACCAGGGCCAACACACACAGACAAACAACCACGCACACACACACTCCTATAGAGTTTCCAATCAGCCTATCCCCAAGGTGCATGTGTTTGGACTGTGAGATGAAGCCGGAGTACCCGGAGAGAACCCACGTTAACGCAGGGAGACCATGGAACACACAGCAAGTTTCCTGGTTGGACCCCCACCCAATGAGGCTCAAACCAGCAACCTTCTTGCTGTGAGGCTAACCAACTGCACCACCGTTCATCCCCCAATAAATAAACAATTAATCAATTTAAATAATCCGTCTCAGACACTATTTTGTAAGTTCTAACAAACAAGACAAACAGACATAAACCAAAAATGTGATGATGTGCTGATCAGCTGGAATTTCTCTAGTAAAGAAATGCAACTGTGTGAAGGGTTAAACATACAATAAATAAACTGTAAGGTTTATTAATTACTATCTAAGGGAAAAGAAGAAACAGATCTCTGGATCTGATAGATTTAAATTGATCATGAAGCTAACACTAAGGTCTGTGGAGGGAAATTATTATGACATGCGAAAACAATCATCTATGAGGAGAGCTGGATTTGCCAGGAGGGGCTCCAATGATCCCACTGGAGGCAACGACCTGTGGACTGGATTTGGTTCAGATCCGTAGTGTAGATGCTCAAAATGGTGGGTGGTCTGTTCTGGCGCTCAGAAAGGTCCGATGTAGATATTCATCATGGAGGTTCATTAGCAGGATCTAGGTTCACCCTCTCATCTGCTTGATCCATGGTGTAGTCATGGCAACCAGGCAGAAGATCATTTAGGCCAAAGATGCCAAATGATGTAAAAGATCAAAGTCCATAAAACTTGTAGAGAAGACGTGTCTGAGTTTGCTTGGGTCAAGAGGGGTTACATGTGGAATAAAAATTTCTGGAAAAATCTAAACTCACTTTGGAGGCTCAAAGAAAAGGATAAAGTAAACTCAAGCATGGCCAAACCTTTGTTCTTAGCTCTTAGCTCGGAGTCTCATCTTCATCATTTCATCCTTTGTTCCTCTTCCATCTCCAACGGTCCTCCAAACTGTAACTGAAACCTCTAAGAAAAACCAAGAATCAATGCACATTAATATGAGGCACTCATTAAAGGGTTCATATAAATTACTTTTAGAACGTGACCATGTGATTTGGTCATTAAATGTAAAGTTGGTGAATATCTATAAGACAAATGTGAGACTATAAAAAAATGGTGTCAATTTAACATTTGCTAACATTAATAAGAGAAGGAGAAATTTCTCATGAGGTCTTTGTTCTCCTGCAGTGTAGGTGTTAGACCAGCAGGGGGCTCTGATCTGTCCTGCTTGTCCTTTTAATAGGAGACTTTGTGAGTTAAGGAAAGAGGGGTTTCTGCTTTGGTCACTGGTTGGAATACACTATAGTTCAGTTCACAAGTAATCAGTTGTAACAATGAGTAGTTTTGGGATAAGAATGAAAGTCCTTCTGGTCAATTAAACTCCAAGATGTTTGTTTCGGTGAAGGGCTCCTCTGCGGCTGACCTGTTTTTTATGAGTCATGAATTCCACAAGTGAATGACTTGTTTAAATGTGGGATCTTTGGGGTTGAGTTTGCTACAAGACCAATGATAAACAGAATGAATGAAGAGGAATCTTGGTTGGCTTCTAAAAGTCTCTTCTGTCTTTTGGACGATCGAGGCATACAATAAAAAAAAAAAAACACAAGTAAAACATCTGTATGTAAAGTCTAAAAAAACGTGATCCAAACTTTCACAGCTGGCTTTGTAGAAATCTTCACTTCACTTCTCTTTCATCAACAGTGCAGTTCTCTGGCAAATCTCCTGAGCCATCCAGGATCTGGTTGTTGTTTTTCTTTATTTTGTTGTGTTTTATTTATTGTGTCAAACCAAAATGCCTGCCTTGGTTTTTTATATGTAGAAGACAAAATTAAAAGGGAAAAATGTGTATCTCAGAACACAAAAGCAGGAGAAATGACCTTTTGGATATTATAGTATGAGATGAAGATGAAGATATTTGAAGATATTTCTAACGTAATTTTAGAGTTTAACCACAAGATGGTGCTATAAGATTTAAAGAACAGGCAGCTTGCAATCCATGTGACTGAGTAATATAATAATTCTTTCTTCTACATTTTAGACTTGATTGTTTGAGCCCTGATCTATCACTAAATATTAATTTAGCAAAAGCAAATGTTGATAAAAGTTATCTGTGTTGCTCTCTTTACTTGCTCAGTTCAATAAGTGGAGTTTGAATGTATTTGGGCTCTCTTCAGGAACTCTCACTTCTTCCCACATGCACAGAGATGTACATGTTCAGGTAATTTGTCACTCCATATAAGTGAACATGATGGTTGTTGTTGTTTTGTGGCCCTCTAATCTTTTTGTTTTCACAAATACAACTTTCTTTTTTTTTGTTAGAAGCACCATTATAAATTATTAGTTCTGAAAATGAGATGATGTTATTGGTTGGTGCTAGGGCTATGTGTTATTGGGGGAGGGTATTTTTATTTTTAAACTCTCCAATAGATATATACATATAATGCAAAATGCAATAGATATATACATATAATGCAAAATACAATAGATATATACAATAGATATATACATATAATGCATATAATGAAAAACTGCAGGACTTTTCAACAGATGACTTGAGTCATCACTTGGCAACCTGTCCAGGGTTTACTCATCTAGTCTGCTAATTGCTGGGATAGACTCCAGCTTCCTCGCAACCCTGAATTGGACTAAGCAGTGTAGAAAAGTGAATGAACTTGCATAGCATTATAAATCATACTGCAGTCTGTGCTAATCTTACCTCTTTGTGTGAATATTCCATGTATAGTTTTTGTCCTCATTTGAGTTATTTTTTGCTGCTTCCTTTTGTTGTACTAGGTTCTGAGTAAATGTTTCATTCTATCATGTACAAACATCAATTGAGTTTTATAAAAACTAACTATAAACAGCATCATGTGTGTCAGGAACTCTTGACACTGAGAACATGCTGAGTTCATTTGCCTCCCACATTGTAGGACTGATACTGGAACTAACACAAACATAGTTATGATGCTCAAACAATATATTGTGCTGCTGTACTTGATATAATGATAATCTTTCATACATAACTGTCAGTTTTGATTGAATCAATGGGCAAAATTACATTGTGATGGATAAACAAATGTGAGACTGGATTGAAATAAACTGCTAAAACCTTTTAAGAGAGGCTCTTGTTCCAGTATTGTTAAAGTTCAAGACTCCTCAAATCCAAACATGCAAACATATGAGTAAACATGATGGTTGTTGTTGTTTTTTGGCCCTGTAATAGACTGGCGTCCAGGTATTGATTAACAACCTGTCTAAGATCAGCTCCAACTTCCAGCTTCCAGTTTCTGCAATCCTAAATTAGAATAAACAGTATAAAAATTAACAAAAGGATTTCATTAAATCTATTTAAAGCTAATCTCAGGCACAAAGCACAACGACCTGCTGTGACTTACATGTCTGTAATCACACTCATAATATGAATACACAAAACAAGGAATTATGTTTGGGCAGTAGCAATTAGATGTACTCCTCATTTTTTTATACTCTTTTTTAAAAGTGGAAACGTTTGTACAGTCAGTAATTAAAGGGATTAGTTGTTAACATGTTATTGTCTGTTTTTTTTTTATTTGCACAACCTTCCAAAAATAGTTCCTGTTTTTATTATAAAAAAACTTTGGTGTAAGGACATCTGAAAATCAAAGTGTGAGTATTTTCTGAATGTTTTCAATGATCTAATTCACTAGCTTTTTTAAATTAGAGTCACTCCTATGCAGGTTTTTGTGCTAAAGAACATTAATGATTCACTCATTTTTATACCACAGGAAGCTGCAGCCTAGCCTGGCATTTAGCAACACCCTGGACATGTCACCAGTCCATCGTATGGCCAGCATAGATACAACCATATCTGATACTAAGTCAGATATTTATACCTTTGTAAATTATGACACATTATTTAGATACATTTATTACTTTGAAGCACTAGCTTAAATATGGTCAGATTTGATTGAAACAGCTGTTAATCAAACTGAGCGCAACAGAAAAACTAGTTGTGCTTTTGTTATACAACAGTGTGCCTTTTTTACTTACAAGCTTGAGTAATTTGATCCACAACCAATGAGCAGAAGAAGGATTGTGCACACCCATTCACAAAGCTTAGTGTGACTCATCCACATAAGTTTAGCTTATGTTTGTAATTGGCAGCAGAGACTTTAGAGACCTTAAGCAAAGTCATTATTTCCATCTTGGAAAAGTGAGTCATAACTGGGTGTCCATAAAGATCAGCCTCCTGCTGTGAATGCTGCAGTCTGTGTCTTAAAATGTTCATACTGTGTCTGTGCCAAAACTGATTATACTCATGACTTTGTGAAAAACACTGAACAGAAAATGTTGATTATGATGTAATGAATGCTATCATGTGTTTATTGACCGGGTGATGGAAAGCAAGTTAACGGGAAAAATTATAAATATTTTGGATGAGCCATGGCAGAGTTTGGACCTTGCATACATACAGGTTTATAAAGGATAGAAGAAGGGATGTAGGATACCTCCCATCCTCACTGACCTTGTTATGCTCTCTGAATACACATGATGCAAACCCCAAATGGATATTCAGACAAAGAAAAGGCTTGTTTAGCATAAAAGGATTGGAAATTTAGTTAAATTGTATTATTAACATCTTCAATACAGTGAGTTTTTATGTTGTTTTTTTTTTCTTGATTCCATTTATAACCTGAAGAAACCTGGTCTGTTAAATACAAATTGGGCCATAAAATGTACACCACTCTCTGTTTCATTAGATTTACTTTCAGCAAAGCGATGGATTTTTAATGTTCAGAAAAGTCACAAAACCCAGTAAATAACAGAGGAGATTAGACAAGTAGTGATAAGACTTTGTCAATTTGTGCAGAAAATTGCGTTGCAAAAATGTGTCAACAATAAAAAGACATTACACTGAAAATGAAAAAAAACCAGCTTTACCATGAAATTCATTAAAACACATTTATAGGTGCATACTCATCAGGCCAAGAGCTTGCAAATAAACACTATGATGTTGCTGGTTGAGCAGAGCAACAACGTGTTAAATTAATGAGTGTTTTTATTCATCCCTCCCACAGATCGACACCATGAAGTGTCTTCCTGATGGTAGGCAATATTACACCTTGCAAGCTACATGACCCAGGTCTCTACGTAGCTCTTCTTGCATTTAGAACGTGTGTAGGCAGGCTGCAAAGCAAACAGATTGGGCCATTGTACCTTGGAACATGTTCAGGTGTCTCATTATTCTGGATTCAACTGAACAGCCCACAGGATCAAGCTGAGCCTGTTATTAAATATTCTGAATAATCTGTAATCTGAGCAGAACCTTTTTAGTTCTGATGACCCTCCAGAACATTGAGTGCTGAATATATGTGTTTATTTATGTTTGTTCTGGCAGTGTATTACCAGCACACTGTTTACATTCTTATATGCATTTTAAAAAATAATTTATCTGAAAGATAATGTTGATGACCCGTGCACACACATTAACCGTGCACTGGAGATCTACTGGTTTGAAGTACTTTTCAACTGTATTGCAGCACAATTGTAGTGTCCCTAAATCAAGCGGTGAAAAACATTTATAATGTGAATTATATTTTTGGTCTCTGTATTTAAAAAAAATAACACTGCAAAATGTCAAACTCAGTCTATAAAGTATGTGTTAACTATGGATAAACTGTAGATATCAGTTGTCCTCCGGTCTAGTCATCAAGAGCTACCATCCTGCTTATTTTAGTTGCATCTTTTGTCCAACACACCTGAATTAAATGACTGAATCTGCATGTTATTTACTTCTGCAGTCGCCTGTTAGACCGGTTAAGAACAGGGAAGTCCTGGGTCTGCTTAGTTTAGTGTAGTCATTAGTTGTGTTTAATGTGTGCTATGTCTGCTGTTGTGTGATTAACTGTGTGTGAAGCCCTTTGAGACTAATTTGTTTTGATACTGGACTATATAAATAAAATTAAAAATTACAAATATTTAATGAGGCATTCATTTGATTCCTATGTGGAGAAGGTCTGCATCAAACAGAAGCAGAATAGTAGCTCTTAAGGACTGGACTTTGTCATCCCGTTTCTAAAGTATCAAAACCCAACTTGTTCTTAATTTAATGTGATTTCTACATTTCATTTGGATTGCCTGACAGAAAAAGAAACTGCTGGTAAATTCATGATGAAGACTCACCTCTGAAGAGGCACAGCAGGTCCTCTCCAGCAGAGAAACTGTAATGCATATGTTCTCACCAACAGGCTGTGGAAAGATCAACTTTTTTGTGAGTACCACCACATGATACATAGTCTCTATTCTCTTCGTCTCCTGCAAAGGAAACTTTATATCTCCCAACAAGTGAAAGTAATATGATCGGATTAAAGAGAGTGATTTGAACTGCAGAGGGGGTAAAGAGAAGAGGAAAATGCTTCCTGTCCACAGCCCTGGAACAGATGAGCTGAAAATGGAAAATGAGAGGGCCCAGTCAAGCAACAAGAAAAGTAATGACGAGTTAGAACAAACATGTTCAGACACATAATAAACACATCCGCATAACTTTGTGCTGAGGTTCACAGACAACTTTTAATGCTATACATTTCTTAAAGTAAAGCTAACATAAGACATTTAGAGAGGAACCCTTATGGAAGAATTTACTTGAGGTTATTCCAGCCCTGCTATAATAATGGTAGATTTAATAAAGTGTTGATTTAATTAGACCTATATTTGCAAACATGGAGCAAATGGAAAACCTCAATTCAAAATCAAATAAAGAAGACATTCATGCACAAAATGAGCAATGTGCAAACACACTGTGGTCTTATTTATAATGCTACTCAGCTAGGAGACAGAACTTGTGAAGCTGGTCTAGGCGGGTCGAGTGCATTTCATTGGAATGAATCACTGCTGGTGTGTGTGTGTGTGTGTGTGTGTGTGTACTGTATGTGTGCACTTTGTATGCATGTGTGTCAGACACGGTCTCCCCTAGTGTTGAAGGGGGCACTTTCTCCAGAGGCTGACTGCAGTCTCAGCTGGAACCAAGCTACAATCTCGCTTCATCTCGGGGACGTGAAGTCTCAGGTGAGTGTTCGTGGTGAGCAACTTGAGTGGGAACGAGTTTTGTTTTGTTGTTTTTGGAAAGAAAAGGTAGCATGTAACCCAAAGTACAACACTGCTTGAGTGAAGCAGTGACGGCAACAGAATATATGTAGACAGACTGCTTTTTTAAAAGCTTAAAGTAGCCTGTTTCCTGCAATTTGCTGCAATTTTAGTGATGCAACAGTGAATCTTATGCACATGAATTTAAAACTTATTACACTTGTTTTGAATCTGCAAGTTTTACAACATGTCTGAGAAATGTGTGTCCTTTTTTTTAACCCCATTTCTGCTTCCTCGCAACCAAAAACAATTTGTTTTCCAGTTAAAACCATGGCACGTCTGGACCAGGCCATTATAAATATCGTGGACACATTTATGGAATATGCTGATGATGGAGGCAAAAAACGGCAGTTAAACAAGGAGGAGCTCAAAAAGGTGCTTGAACAAGAGATACAAAGCCCAGAGTTAAAGGTATGTTCATGAGATCAGCATGAGCTCAATATGTGTTTGATGAAACAAATGATCTCGCTGCATATTAACCATCCATTTCCATCTTTTTTATGTAACCATACAAATGTTTTCTCCAGGGTAAAATTAATGCAGAAGACATTGAAGAAGCCATGGAGATGCTGGACAAAAACCATGATGGTGAGGTGAACTTCCGTGAGTTTTGTCGGTGTGTTGTTGTCCTTGCTAAATGCTACTACCACAAGAAGACAGGCAAGGGGTGCAAGAAAGGCAAGGGCAAAGGTCACGAGGGCGAACAAGAAGACTGAAAAAGCTGAATGTCTTGCATAGATGAAACACAGTATATGCTATATCTGACACTGCTGACTGAAAACAGTGCTGCTTGATTATATAAATTAATGATGTAAACTGGTTTACAATGAAAGGCAGACTGGCTCAGAATAAATAAAACATATAAAGTATCCATGTCTGTTTTTTTATATTTACATCTGTCTATAACAGCCACTGCATGTGTGGCTGCAAGGTGTGTGGTGTCATGCTGGGCAACAAGGATGGGCTTATCAAACATTGATCAGATATTCAGCAGTTCTCTGGTGCACAAAGAGAACTATCATTCTGTTCTAAATATATTCAGTCTGTTATAACTTATAATTTCGCCATGTGTGTGTTTTTTTTTGCTAAAGGTCATTAAAATATGTATATATTCATTTTGATTAGTTTACATGCAAACCACATTTCTAAATCAATGAGTGAATGTTTCATACATAAAATAAGAAAAAAAATGTTAAAAAATGATGTCAAACAACAGATTTACCTCATTGGTAAAATTATATAAGTTTTGTATAAGTTATAAGATTTTTTTAAAATTAATTTTCATGAAAAATATCTGTTTTTCATTATTAATTCTGTTGAAAACGTTCAATCCTACAAACATATTTTACTGATTTGTCCCTAACTGCCAGCTGATGGCAGTATAAATCCATCTTTAGATCTGCTTACAAACGTTTTTACTTCCTCTGCCGGTGTCGGTCTGATTCACATGCAAAAAAGAAAAAAAAAGGTTACCACAGGACTTTCTTTTCTGGCCACCAGCTCATGAAACACAATGATCTGTGACTCATTTGGTCTTATAACGGAGATGGGACTGATCCTATTCTGGTTCTGTTTTAGAGGATGCAGGTTTCTAGAAAAAAACTGCCTGGATAAATGCAGACGCAGACCATGGAGGTGCAAAAAATCCATACAATCTGTGGGAAAAGTAAAGAATAAAAGTAGAAACGCACAAACCACACAGACCCCCTAGTTTATTGTGACTTACATCCCAAAATATTAGTCCTACCTTTGATTTATATATTTTAGTGAAATATTTGACAATAAAAATATACCCTTAGCAATCTGAGCATTTAATTACAAGCACATAAGCTGAAAACAGACATTTCTCGCAATGATAAAGAATCCTTTTTTAAAAAACAATTCCTGGATCCAGGTGGTTCACCCTTAAATTTTAATCACCCGTTCCTTTTCCCAGATCGGACACTTCCTAAAAATGTATCAAAATCCGTCTGTAGCGACTTTCATGCGTACCTACAAAGGTGACGTGCCTTGTATTTGGATGACGCGCCGTCAGTTCCAATAACGCACGTCCGCAGATTTACATTCCTTTATTTTACACGCGCTTATTCAAAGCTTAATGCAATGTAGGTCATTTTCTGCAGTGTTTAGTGGTCAGCATGTAACACATAAACCGGCGTGCGGTCAACAGAAATTACAGCTACCCAGCCCTCATTTCTAACCCAATGACTGGCTGGCTGATGGCGCCTGTTAACTGTTTAAACTTCGTGTGGTATGCATCCACGTGATCCCCATCCACCTGTCATCGTCATAGTAACCACCTACAGCAAGTCAGCCACCCAGTGACAATTACTCCACAACCCTTTTATGGCTCATACACCATCTATAAGGTTTTTAGTTATGTTGCAAACAGACAAGCAAACTAACGCTGGCGAAAACATGACCTCCTTGGCAGAGGTAGTAAAAGTCTGGGTAATACTAACTGTTGTCATACCTTGACACACTGCTCAGCCAGGTCTCTGCTGGTCTGATTGTTGAGCTCCACCACAACCAGCCGGTTACATAGCGCCTTGATGGCCCCGTCCACCCCCACTATCCGCCGGGTG
>JBAMHV010000006.1:12110983-12136202 GCA_037177535.1 Pseudomugil gertrudae | reverse complement strand
GAAACGGCAAAGGGAGGTCCCAGCCAGAGCCCCCCACAGTCAGGGGGAACGGGCCCTAGAGGGCCCAGGTCGGGAGCAGCCAGCCCCCCCCGGGCACCGGCCGCCCAGGGCAGGCAGAGCGCAGGCCCAGGGCCCAAGCATCCGAAGGAGAACCTATTTTTTTAAAGGTTTGCAAGATCTAAATTATAACACTGATAAATACACAATATATTTAACTTAAGAGATCCAAACCAATTAAAATGGTTAGAAAAATGCAATTTTATTAACATGATGTCTTTTTTTGCCCCTTTAACAAAATGTAAGAAAATGTCATTTCTTTAGGGATATTAATCATTTATTACCCTGTGATATGTCAAGATTCTTAGAGTGCAACATCCTGCTTTCTGGTGTCTAGACAAGAATCAGACCGTGTTCTACAAGATGTTGAGCCTTTTCTTTTTACCTAAACTGTATGTATCATATGAGTCACGCTGGGTTTCTATGGGTTCAATTCAAATACATGTAAATGAAAACAAGCGCTGCACAGTGGTGTAGTTAAAACCGTCGCCTCACAGATGAAAGTTCCTTGGTATGAGCTTGTGTGGTGTTTGCATGTTTTTGCATGTTCTTCTGTGTAAGAGCGAGTTCTTTCTGGATGCTCCTACGTTCTGAAGACGTGCATATTAGCTTATTTTCTCACACTCATAAAACGAGCGTCTCTTATGTAACAAAAGTAAAGAACCACTTTCTGTTAGGGCTTGGTGCCCTGCTTTCTTCTAGGATCAAGTTCACCTCATATGATCTTAAACTGTTCTGACTCTGATTCAATAAAACAGGCTGAACTCGCTGTACTAAATACCTGCAGGTAAAATGAGGCGCTTCTTTTTTACAATTTGTTTTAACGGAAATGTTCCGTGTCGGCATTACTAGAAAATAATTTCCTCAACAGCATTCTGGCTTGTGCGCATGATCTTTTAGTGCATTGCTTGTAGTGTTCTTTCACTTTGCATTCCTGTGAAGCACACAGTTTTTGAAGATTAATCGTGATCCATTACCACTTCGGAAATATAACAAAAGTTATTCCTTTGTATACAGTCTGTATCAGTCTTAACACTTTTGACATAATTTTGCATTATGGTACATTTTCACAAGCAAATGTTGTATGTTGTGAAGATCAGACCTGATTTTGATTAAATCCTTTTCATTAATAAGGCATTAGGGCAACACGAAGCTAGTTTATCCGTGTGGCACACACCTGACTGTTTCATAAATTAAACATATGTGATACTAATTTCAATCTAAAAAATCTATGACATTTACATGCTTTTGCTTGTCTCAAATCTCTAATATTGCATCAGTTTTAGACAGATAACTGACCGAGTGTGTTGTATTTGTACAACTTTACCTGTTTGCTTTTATTTAACTGTGAGAATATTCAACATAAAGTTCAGACAACACATTTTGTTTATCAGTTTATTTGATAGGAACAGTGCATATTATTGAACAAATATATAGCAACAGATGTAAACATGCCGGGTTATAGAAAACAAGCTCCTTTGCTGTCCCCAGCCATGGAAAACACTTCCTAGGAAGAGAACACTTTGTAAAGACTTCCCGAGCACCACTTTGCTCTCATGCAACATTTTAGTCTTCATTTACTTCGTTATCAACAACAGCATGATTAACAAACCAGTGCAAAAGTTTTCAGAATCCTTTGAACACTCACGGTTTTAGCCATGTAAGCTGTGGGCCTCCCCTTTGTTCAAATATTAGCTGGAAGCTTTCCCAAACTGGTTTCACTGGTATGAAAAAAAGGGTGTGTAGCCTAATGTGGACAAAGAAAAAAAATTGCAAACAGTAGGAGGAGAGTAAAGGCAGAGGCAGGGGCGGTTCCCAAAAGAAGGGTAAGTAAAATGTATAAAATTGCCCGAGCCTGTGCACACTTCTCTCACCCTTTGCTGAAATTTCCTTGAACTCAACTTCACACACAGATTCGGTAAGTAGAAAAATAACTGAAGATTGTCTAGGCATAGCGTATGTGTTGCTGGGAGAACTGGAGAGGAACATACATAAGTCATCTTTGTTTTCATGGTCATGATAACTTGAATGATAAGATAATGAATGTGGTAGGAACTGAATGAAGAAACCTAGAAATATTTTCTTTGAAGTACATTAAACTGTTACTTAAAGACTTATAGGTTTGGAGTAAATGTTTTTTTTTGTTTAAGTCAGATAGTGTATAACACAACTACGCCAAAGTAAGAGTTTGTAAAGTTAAAGAAAAAGGGAAAGGGGGCAAATGGGACACTAAGCAGTTAGTTTTTGAATATTTTTTTGCTTGTACCACATGCTGCTCCACTTATTATTAAGCACTATTCCAGCTTAAAAATAACACAATTAAATTACTTAGAGACAAAAATGAAACAATACTGCAAGAGAAGAAAGCCACAAGCTGTTTTTTTCAATAAATAATAGTAAATTACACTTTTGTGTTACAGCTACCATGTCCCTGATGCAAGCAATCGCGATGCTAGAAGCAGTTTTTGACAAATATGCTAAAGCAGAAGGAGACAGCAAAACTCTGACCAAGAAGGAGCTGAGTACACTGCTCCGTGCAGAGTTTGGTATGGATGTAAGTATATAAAGGTGTGAACATAGAGCTACAAATGCCTACATTTCATTAAAAATCCTTCTCTCGTTTCTCCATCAGCCTAAGAACCAAGCTGAAGTAGACTCATTTTTCAAGAGCCTGGATGGAGATGGTGATGGTGTTGTTAATTACATGGAGTACATCACTTTCGTTGCAACCCTGGCTGCCATTTTTAAGGATGCGTAAGGAACATCAGAGGCTATGACTAAGGAGAGCAAATAAAATGTCACATATTACATTGTCTTCTGTCTGTGTTTTTAAGTTCTAACTTTGTTATATGAGAACTCAACAGCTTGAATGTTCCTACTCCCCCCGAAGCAGTGCTGTTTTTAAAAAACGTTGAATAAAATACAGTCTACTATTTCACAAAACAGGTTTTTGCAGAGATAATCTTTCATCACATACCTAAGCTGTTGCTTCAAAGTTATCTTC
This sequence comes from Pseudomugil gertrudae, assembly GCA_037177535.1. NCBI lineage: Eukaryota > Metazoa > Chordata > Actinopteri > Atheriniformes > Pseudomugilidae > Pseudomugil > Pseudomugil gertrudae. Next base: position 12,133,141 of record JBAMHV010000006.1, on the reverse strand, counting down.
ATGTTTCTCAAGCAGAACAAGAAATGAGGCCAAAACAAATGGCAGAAGAAAATAAATAGATGGTGATCATTTTTAAAAGTGCAGTGTGATATTCACCAAAAGCTCAGGGGCCTCATTTATAAAACTTTGCAAAGAATCTCTACTAGAATTGTACTTACGAACGAAAAAGTTGCTACGCCAAGTTAAAAGTCTGATTTATACAACTCTGCTTACGCACAGATTCACACATTTTCCTTCTATAATTCACACCCTTGACAAAAAGGTTTCGCAGGTGAATTTGGTTCACGTCCTCGCCCCTACACACCCACTTCCTAACACACACACAGTCAACGCAAAGCAGCTTATAAACACGTTGGCTTATGAATCAACGCTTGTCTTTGGTATTTTACGGTGAATTATGGCCACTGAGAGGACACGTAAATGTTACTTTTCACAGACTGAAGTTGGTACTTATTGATAAGATGGACACACGTCAGGAGATCCTGTTTGTGGATCATAGTTGTGGCATAACAATCACGAGTGGCAGCACGTTGCAGTGGTAAATCTTAACGTGATGAAGACGTCAGTGCCAGAAATAAAAAAAATCATGGTTGGAGCTCAAGGTGGAGGCGAAGATGCCGCATATGAGCGTGGACTACATCAAAGAGCACTTCCTCTGGGGGGCGTGAAGAGTCTGCACCTATAGCTACTGTCACCTGCAGCAACCATCACGCGCAGCTTCTACCTGCAGCTCGCTCTCCACACATTTTTTTGTGTAAGCAAGCTTTATAAATGAGGGCCATGCTCAATAAATCAAAAGTTTAATAATTATCATAGATTGTGAATTCACTGCAACTGAATGTATGAATGAGAGGTGGATCCATAGTCTTAGTTGCACATTATAAATAAGATAATATCAAACCAACCTATTTAAGCTGACATATATAGACCTACATTAAAACATACAGAGTAGAAAGATACTGGAATCCACTAACTCAGACAATCACTGCCGCTTAGCACCATCACCTGGCAGTAAGAGTATACATGTTCTTCAAATGCATTCACCGTTTCCCTCAGGGTGCTATAGCTTTCTCCCAAAGTCCAAAAACATGCACGTTAAGTTAATCAATGTTTCTAAATATTCCCTTCTAGTGTGTGTGAAAGAGTAGTTGCTGGTTTCTCTGTGATGAACTGGTAACCTGTAAAGAGTAAACCCTAAAAGCCTGGAAATGAAAGGACACAAAACATCGTTGGCACAATCATTTGAATTACTTTATTTCACCATAAAAAAACTATGAACAAATTTTCATTGCTTCATATATACTATAAAAATTTAATTAGATTAATTTACAAACAAACATTCCATACAAAAAATTTGTTACAATATTGTTTCTGCATTATACCTCTCTGTAATTTGTAATTGACAGTCACAAAGAGCATCCTGAAAAGATTCTACATGACAGATAGCAACATCCATCCATCCATTTTCTACCGCTTTTCCCTGAACGGGGTCGCGGGGGGGCTGGAGATAATCCCAGCTCACAACGGGCGAGAGGCGGGGTACACTCTGGACAGGTCGCCAGTCCATCACAGGGCCAACACGGAGACAGACAACCATGCACACACACACTCACTCCTATGGGCAATTTAGAGTCTCCAACCAGCCTATCCCCAAGGTGCATGTGTTTGGACTGTGGGAGGAAGCCGGAGTACCCGGAGAGAACCCACGCTAACACGGGGAGAACATGCAAACTGACAGATAGCAACACATAAATATAAATAGCTAGATGGCACAAAAAGGCAAGGCAAGTTTATTTATATAGCGCCTTTCATGTACAGGACAGCTCAAAGCGCTTTACTATCAAAAAGGGGGTAATCCAAGAAGACAATTAGGACATTAAAGGATATTAACTTATCAATTTTAAATTTGAACGTTTATTTAGTATTGAAATAAGTTTGAAAAACATCTGTATAGTTTACTCAAACCGAAATAGAGAAAAGTAGTGTACATCACATTAGGAGTGGAAATGGGTCATCTTTTTATGAACAGTCTGTGGTCACAGCATTTGTCTTGTAACCCCATAAAAGCATGTCTCATTTAGAATTACCAGGTTAGGCTTGTTTATTAACTATTAAAAGACTAGTTCATAAACAAAATAACAGGCTTTAACTTACGTCATTATAATAACATTTATTATAGTCACTGTTGAAATTATGGGCCCCAAAAATTTGGTATGTGGTTCCTGTTTGATCATCTCAGAAGCTAAATTGCAAATTAAGGGAATGAAGGGGACCACATCTTATACGTTTCACTTTTATACAACAAATTATCACCCTACGATGAAATAAGTATTGCTAATGTAGGTTTGCGGTCCACATAAAAGCATCATTCATTCAAAATATGATCTTTTCAAATATTCTCTTTAAAAAAATGAAAATAAATAAAATCCCTGGCAAGGACTTACAGATAGTCTATATGGAACGCGTCCTAAACTTCCTGGGTTGGACTCGAGAAGCAATCGGACATTATCGGCTTTTTCCGGAAAATCCCAGCCAGTTAGCTAGCCAAGCTGATTAGCTTGCGGCTATAGCTAATTTCTGTAGGATACGAAATGTTCGATAAACAGGAGTGGATGAAACAAGTTGTATAGAAAGATGGCGGACGTTGAGGAACAAGAAGTTAGTTCCTCGGTCCCTCCGTTGCCTTACTCTTCGTCCCGTAACGGCTCCGGTAGCGGTAACGTTACCCCAGACACAGAAGGTTGCTGCCAGATAGTCACCACTGTCACTTCTGGCCCACGGTTGGTTCGAATAGTGAAGTCTGACTCGGGTTACGGTTTTAATGTTCGGGGGCAAGTAAGTGAAGGAGGGCAACTGCGTAGCATCAACGGGGAACTGTACGCTCCACTGCAGCATGTCAGTGCTGTCCTTCCGGGGGGAGCCGCCGACAGAGCGGGTATCTCGAAAGGGGACAGGATCCTCGAGGTGTAAGTGGCTACTTTGTTTATTTTATTTCAGTTATTTGTTTTTATCAGCAAAGCTCCACGTATATTGCGACATTCTGTGCAAATAAACTCACATGATGGCAAATGTTTTTGAACATCCCTCTTGGCCTGAGGGACCACTGACCGCTACTGGTCCCGCAGAGTAGAGAGAAGAGATCCAGGAATCATTACAAATTCCAGTCACGCGGAGATCTCTTCAAGTCATCCCTTGTTCACGTGCTATAGATATCGTTTTCACCAAATACAGAGTGCAGTATTTTCGTCCATTACAGGCCACGTTGTTTACATTCATGAAAACGGTCTGTAAAAACTAAACTACCTGTGGCATGAATGGATTTGCAATATTAACTACACGTATCTTGTAACGTTTTTAGTTTTGAGCAGTTATGTCCCTACTACATTTGAGATAGAAGTGATCTGTTAGTATGCATGGAGACTGCTTGCTGATGCTAGACCTTGTTGCTATGGAGAAGAGCACACAGCATCAGTCTGTGTGCACAGTAAAAGGTGATGTAGAAAGGGAGGAATGTCTTTAGTTCAGTTGTGATTGGCTTTGGTATCTAAAATTCAGTGTCTCATTGGCCAGTTCCTGCACACTGCCAGTTTAAGGAAGGCCTGCAGTAACCTGGCAGTTTGCTGACCCCATTATTTCAGCGTGTGCAGACATGTGGATGCTGTTGCATTAAAAAGACCCTAATAATCTGTCACTAATTTTGGTTAACCTCAGGATGGCATTACTTCCTATGTATTATTCTACTTAGGTGTGCCCTCCAGATATAAATGGGTTTTATTCTGATTTTGGATTTCTTGCAAAAGTATTAACACCTTTTGAACTGAAATATTTGCCATGTTGTGACTACAAAAACTATTATATTTGTAAAAGATCAACACACAGTGCCACATAATTATGAAGTTCAAATAAAATTATGCATTATTTTTATAATTTTTTTTTACAAATAGATAATCTGTGGGTGACCATTTGCCTTTAGATTTTGCCACTTGTTTGTAATCCAACCTCAGTACAAATTCAGCTGCTCTGTGACAGCCTCAGAGGTTTGTTAAGAGAATATTGGAGAACAATTAGAATCAATTACAGGGAACACACCAGACAGATCAGGAATAATATTGTGGAGATGTTTAATGTATGAATAAGATATGAAAAGATTTTCCAATCTTTGAACATCTTACAGAGAATTGTTCAATACATCATCTGGAGATAGAAATAAATATCACAACCTATCAAAACACAAACACAGCCATCCACCTTAACCTACAGGCTGACAAGCAGAGTCATGACCAGAATCCTGAAATGAAGCCAAGAAGCCCAAGAAGCACAACACAGCTGGGGGAATCTGTGCATATAAGACTATCAGTCATACACAGCACAAACTTGGCCTTTTGGAATAGGTGACATTGTTAAAAGAAGTCCTGTTTACAGTTAGAAGCCACATGGAGGACACAGCAAACGTGGAAATAGGTGCTTTGGTCAGAGGAGCCCAAAACGGAACTTTTTGTGGCAGAAAACTGCATGTTGCTCTATAAACACATCATCCCCACTGTCAAACATGATGGTGGCAGCATCATCCCCTCCAGTGACCAGAGGCAACATGGTCAGAGTTGATGAGAAGATGGATGAACCCAAATACAGGGCAATCTTGAAGAAAAACTGATTGTAGTCTGCAAACGTGAGACCTTCCAGCAGGATAACATCTCTAAACATAAAGCCATGGCTGCAATGGACTGGTTTAAAACAAAACATTCATGTGTTAGACTGGCCCAGTAAAGTCCAGACCTAAATTCAATCAAGAATCTATGTGAAGATCTGAAAACTGCTGTTCACAAGTACTCTCCATCTAATCTGACTGAGGTTTTGAGCTGTTCTGCAAAGAAAAATGGGGGAAAATTTCAGTGTCTAGATGTGCAAAGCTGGTAGAAACTTATCCCAGGTGGCTCTACAAAGTATTAACTCAGGTAATGCTTTTGCTTCACTTCACTTTTCAGCTTTGTATTTATGAAAAAATGTTAATTATTTTCTGTTTTCTTTGTTTTTAAAAATGTGTCACTTTTTTAGGTATTTCAGATAAACTCCAATATAATATATTTCTGTATGTAATCTGATTTAAAAAGTTGAAAAGTTCAATAAGGTATGAGTACTTTTGCCATTCTGCTAAATATTTGGACAATTTTTGCTGCAGTCTTAGTTTGATGTGAACAAATGGCACTGTCAACATCCCTCCTCAGTCAAGGAGCCTAAAACTTTAGTGGGAGTAAAGAGGGAGATGTGACACGGGGAAACCGTCTCTTACAACCTGTTCATTACAAAAGTGCTGATCCTGCCAGTACAAAGGCCAAAGATGCTTATTATATCATCATAATGCTGCAGGAAGAGAATAGTTTCCAAAATGCTCAGTCTGCATTTTGTGCTGATGTGCTCTTCTCCGGACTGCACCTGCATGATGTTTGTATTGTGTTTTCTATTAGCCTATTATCATCTTATTTTTATATTTATACCAGCAGAAGTTCTAAGACAAGCAAATGACAGTTACTTTCAATCTTAAATATGACACAAACAAAGTGACATTACATTTTTGTGAATCAAATTTGAGGCTATAGTGGCTTTTTTTTTTTTTTTACTGTTTGGAAAATGTCCAGTGGATTTTTGGCGAGCTCATGCATTTAATAATACCAAGTTAAGTTTTAAATGGCATCAATTCTTTGCACTGGCATAGAATATAAATTCTTGAATAATTTATTGAGTGTCACTAAGACATTATTGGGACATCACCTTTCACTGCCAACCCACCCATGCTAGACGAATGGGTTTTAAAAGATGTGAGAAATTGTAATGGATGCTGAGAACTTCCACAGGATATGGTACACCAATTTTGAGAGAAGATTGTTCTTAACATTGTCATGCCCCTGACACATGACTGCCAAAGTGAACAACACACAGTGTTGTTTATGGTCAGCTGGGCTTAAGACATACCCAAAATGTTTATAACTTAGGGAAGGATGTGAAGTCATATGATCTTAAAGAAAAAAGGCATTTCCAAGCTTGGGACTTATGTTGTAATTATGTACTTATTTTGACATGAGATTTGATTTGAGAGTGAAGATGAACTAAATACAGTGTGTAAATATAACTTCCCTCAATAAACTTCTCATATCTTCACTCATTGTTGCTGACAGGATGTCATTGTAGAGTCCGCTCTGTAAGTTAAAGCTGCCATTAGAGTTGGCTTTAAATGTTTTATGTATTTGGTTGCAGAATCTCTATCTTCAATATTAAAATATTATTTTTGGTTAGTTATATTTAAACTACCCTCTCAAGCTGTGACCCAGTATAAGTTGTGCTCTCGTGAACATTTTGGGGGAACTGTTGAGGTTAAATACTGTCACCTCTTTATATTTGCATCTCTGTCCTCATCCAACAGCAATGGGGTAAATGTGGAGGGAGCTACACACAAGCAGGTGGTGGATCTGATCCGAGCTGGTGAGAGAGAGCTGGTGCTAGCCGTGCTGTCTGTCCCTCCACAGGAAGCGGACTGCCTGGATCCTGGCGATGATGGATCGGCCCAGTCCTGTTACGACTACTCTGACAAACAGGCCGTCCCTATCTCCATCCCCAGCTACAAACACACTGAGCTCAACAATGAAAAATTTGTGGTGGGTGCAGTGCACAGACAGCCTAATTAAGAGGATGACGGATTTGGAAGCCTAATTAAATGAACGTGTGAAGACTGAGTTAGTGAGTTGTTTGGTAAAAGGCTGAAGTGTGTTTAAATCACAGTACAACAATGGCTTTTACTGGAGTCAACATGATGTGATTGACTTATTTTAATAAAAAATAATGACTGGACATATTACTGTACATTTCCCTGTAAAATATGCAAGATTAAAACTTATGACTAATGACTATTAACTTGAGATGAACATTTGTACTTTCCCTCATCCAGGTATACAATGTGTATATGGCAGGCAGGCAGCTTTGCTCAAAGCGTTACAGGGAGTTTGTGATTCTACACCAAAATCTGAAGAGGGAATTTGCCAATTTTACGTTCCCTAAGCTACCTGGGAAGTGGCCATTTTCACTGTCGGAGCAGCAGCTGGATGCACGGCGAAGAGGCTTGGAGGAGTACCTGGAGAAAGGTGAGGGAGATAAAGACTGAGAGGCAGGGTCTTTTCAAAGGTTGCTTGGCTGGATGCACTATGTATCACATAGTTCTATGCTGGATACTAACTAAAGTTTCTTACCTTCATGTCTAAAACTCCTGCAGCTAGATTTTTTATGCTTTTTTCTTTTAAATTTTATCCTTATAAACAATGACATCATAAGGTGGGGAAATGTTTAGTAGAATTGGTGTCCTTCTATTAGTATGACATGTACCACTTGAATTTTGCATACAAGTACAGTGAAGTCCCGCCCTAATGTGTTTATTTTATCTGCAGTGTGCTCCGTACGAGTGATAGGAGAAAGCGACATCATGCAGGAGTTTCTGTCTGAATCAGATGAGGTAAAACACCAAACTTATAGAACATTACGTATATATGTGCAGTTTCTTTGCCTGTTAAGGTACAGATTTTGTTTTTTTCATGAAAAAGAACTATAATGGCGTATCGGATGTGGAATTGAGAATAGCCATGCCTGATAAAACAACACTCACTGTCAGAGTCCGCAAAAACTCAACTACAGATCAAGTGTATCAGGTAAATGCACACATACACTTTTCTAACAGGTATTTATGTCTTACTTTTTGTTTTCTTTATGACTCATTTTGATTTGCTCTCCAGGCTGTTGTCATGAAACTGGGGATGGACAGTGTAACAGCCAGCTACTTTGCTCTGTTTGAAGTCATTAACCACACTTTTGGTGAGTAAAAACATGTAAGCAAAAGCTCATCTTTCAACTCTGACACTGTCTTACATCATTATTTACAGGAAAATATTGACTTTCAACAATTATTGACAACTCTTACATTTTCTGAATGCATGTAATCCAAGTCTGTTGCTGCAATTTAAGCAACAGTACAACAGTGAACCGTGAACCACAGCTTAAGCTTGTGTCAGACATGTCTCTTTTGTTTCCCCTAGTTATAGAAACAAAATGTAAAGCCCTTATTTATTCGTGTGTGTATGTTTATTTTAATTCTGAAACTAAAACTTCTACCTGATTAACTCATTCACTAAGTCAGTGGACACATACTGTGTGTTAATGCAGTTCTTCACAGTGAACATTAGCTTGTGCCAAACTGAACTATAATCCCTCGCTGCATAATAGTTGATTAGAGAAGTTGATTAAGACTAATAGTCTATTAGAGAAGCAGTAAGATTTGTCTTCAGGTCTCTATGAAGGTTTGTTGTGGGCTGACTGGCTGACCCACCAATCAAAAGACTGACCATTATTACCAAAAATTTGCTACTGCCTTTTTTGTTGATTTTTCTGTTTAAAGAGGAAGATGTATCACAGATTTCTTTTGGAATGTTTGAATAAAAAAACTAACTTTATTCTCTATTTGCTTTCTTTCTATCCTTTTTATTTTCCCTCTCTTCCTCAGTGCGTAAGCTTGCTCCCAATGAGTTCCCCCACAAACTGTATGTACAGAACTATACCTCAGCCATCCCAGGAACCTGCCTCACTCTACGAAAGTGGCTCTTCACCACAGAAGAAGAGACTCTACTCAGTGATAACCAGCTCGCTGTCAATTACTTCTTTCACCAGGTATCTGCATGCAGTATGTCTGCCTTTTTTGTAATATGACATTTATGTCTTTTATCTGTGTTAAGCAATATCCTCCATTGTACCCCTTTCAGGCTGTAGATGATTTGAAAAAAGGCTTCATCAAAGTCGAGCAGAAGTCGTATCAACTACAAAAGCTGGCAGAACAGAAGAAGACGTCTGTGGTCAGTCTCACCTACATCGACCACACAGCACCATTCAGTTTTACAGACAATGTTGGTTCCTCAAAATATTTTTAGTAGCTCTTAACCCCTTATGGACTGATGTTGCATATTTAATACATACCAGAAAGCAGAAGATTACACTATAATAGTTTTAACCAATTACATAGTCATAAATAGTAAATATACATAAAAAATGTATTGGTTTTTTTTCAGTTTTCAGTCAAATAAAGTTTCGGCTCAGTTCTTCTTAATTCATGCGTTAGGGGGTTAACTCTTGATCTATCAAGCTGGGAATGACAGTGCAGGGAAGGTTATTGCAAACTAATACAAGGCCTGAAGGATCAGTGGAAGTATTTACAGCTGCTGTCAAACTAAGAACCTGAAAGAAGAACCTTCAAACCTGAAACACACTGGACACTAATCAACATATGTGCAACACATCCTGTCACATGACATGTACAACATATGATCCATGAAATATTTTGAATGTGCAATATATTTATCAGACATACACATCATACTTACATCTGCAAATAACTCGAGTGTGCACATCTGTTTATTCTGTAAATATGTTTATACCCTAGATCTTTTTATTTATCTTCTGTACTGCTTTTGCACTGACACTGAGGAGGGCTCAATCTCGTTATACTGTGTATAATGACAATAAAAGGCATTCTATTCTATTCTATTCTATTCTATTCTAAGATCCAATGACTGAGACTTACTATTAATCCCACTTCCTCTTTTGCAGAGATATGTTGCCCCTTTTCTATTGTTAGATTAAGAATTATCATATGACAATGGCTGAATGTGGAGAGTTTGATGTAAATAATGGTTAAAACATATTTTAACTCCTCGCTGCTTCTTTTTCTCTCAGTACCTGAGTTTGTTGAGGAGTTGTGAGGGCTACAATGAGATCATATTCCCTCACTGTTCTTGCGACTCGCGACGTAAAGGCCACGTAATCACAGCTATCAGTATACACAACTTCAAGTTGCATGCCTGCACAGAGGAAGGAACACTTGAGGCAAGTCATATCGTTTCTTCAAAAACCAGAGGTGCTTTTTTTATATACAAGTAATGAGTTGAAGACAATATGTTAAAGTTTCTGCATTGCTTCAGAACCAGGTGATTGCGTTCGACTGGGGGGAGATGCAGAGGTGGGACACGGATGAGGAAGGCATGGCTTTCTGCTTTGAATATGCACGAGGAGAGAAGAAGCCACGCTGGGTCAAGATATTTACACCCTATGTAGGTTTTGCAAAGTTCATGTTTACATGTTGATGTTAGTAAAACAGAGTTCAGCAGAAGATATTTAAACCTCACTGACAACCATCTAAATCTGATTCTTTCTGTTTGCCATCTAGTTTAATTACATGCACGAGTGCTTTGAGAGAGTCTTCTGTGAGCTAAAGTGGAAGAAGGAGGTAAAGAAAAGTCTCACTAGCCTGCATATTAACAGCCTCTTTTACAAACGTCATCTGTTTTACACGTTGCTTGTATCCATGTTTGCAGGTGGAAGAGGAGGCTACAGACAAGGACAACAAGAACTGCCATAAAGATGGTATGTGTGGCAAGGTAAGGCTTTGCCTGCCTCTATCTGTCAATCATAAATAGCCTAAGTGGGATTTTTCTGTCTCTTGACTGTGTTTTTGAGCTTGTGTCATGATCATGATTGCTATTTCTCTTACAGAATATTTTCCAGCTGCTGAGGCACAGAAGGGATGGGGCCACGTAGGAAGGGAGCTCGTCACTACTTAAGAACAGCAGCATTATTAAATCAGCTCAGCTCTGGCCCTGACTTAGCCTCAGACCCAGCAGCACTTGGCTATTAATTACATGGACATATTTTTTTAACTACATATAAGAAGTTTCTTCCCTCATACCAAACAAAACCTAACAAACAAGCATCTGCTGAAGAACAAAGGAGCATAAAAAACCAGATGACTCTCAAACCAGAACTATTAAATTCAACCCAACATAATCATCCATTTAGCAGAGCATTGAGTATCTGTTGACTGAACATGATGGATTCATGCAAGCCTTTTGTTCTTGACAAGAAGGTCAAGTGGAATTTGATGTGCTAATGAGGAGCTTTTGGGTCTCTTGTTTGTAGCACTCTGGAACAAAACTGAAGTAATTTATTGGTGCACTAATGAATGAAACAAAAAACTGTTAGCACTCACAAGAGGGAACACCAAAAACTGGTCAGCTAGTCTTAGGATTGGCCACAGGAAGATACTTAGCATATTAATTTACATATTAAAGCAGCAGCGTGTTGTGGATGCATGTTATCCATGCATGCATGAAGCCCCAACAGACGACGCAAACCAGAGCAAAGATCCATGATGGAGGTCACAGCTAAACCAGGTCTCACAATTATTATTTTATTCAATTTGGTGCCACATTTGCATCAGCTATAAGAAAAAACAAGCAACTTTGTATTAATGGGTAAAAATACACTTTTCATATGCTTTTAAGAGTTTTCTGCTCACTTTTGGGTGTACTCAGTGAAGAACCATGCGCTGCACTTTATCCAATAGTGTGAACAATGTCCATATGTGCAAATTGTTACCTGAAAGGTAATATATGGCCATAATGTGATTTAAAAATGACTTCCTGTCTATTTTTGACTGACCGTGTGAGTTCACTGCTTCAGAAACTGGGTGGAGTATTGTTCAAAGCCATGTATTAAACTGTTTTGTACTCAGTATTATGGGAACAATCAATGCAGATGTTTTCAGGCCATTGCAGAGAAACGGGCTGGAGCCCGCCTGTCACTTGTTTTTTAGTGTGTATTGCAGATAATAGACAGCAGGGGTCATTCTCCCTCTGTGTGCTCTTTGAATCACAGTGATTATTTAATCTCGAGATTCTCACAGGAAAACAGGCTTGTAATTTCATTGACTTTTCCTGTGTTTATCTCTGTAGCTGGTAATTGGCTATGCTGTTCATCCATTCTGGGTTCAGAGTAAGTGTGGTTAGCCTGCTCACAAAAGAGATGACTTGAGTTGAATGTGAAGAATTAAGCTCCCGTCCTTAAACGCCTCTTGGCAACGGCTGAAATTGCTGAAGAGAACACATGAAAAACATGAATGATTTCATGTTTGATGTTCTCTCTAAACCCAGCCATTTAGTGTGCAAGAAAACATAATGATATGTTTAAGCTAAATTTAAAGTATGATTATTTGATCATCCATTACTTAAATAAGATGAAAAAACTATTTAAAGTTATTACATCATTTTAAAAAATGCAACTATCTAGTGATATTCATTATTTTCACCAGTCCCACATTCTGATTCAGTCCTATTAATTCAATCTGTTTGGCTATATTGAGACCCATCAGGATTATGACCCAATTTAGGAGTTTTACTACTGATTATTATGGACAATTATCAGTTTAGTAATGAGAATTTTATTTTTAACAAATCAAGTCTATAATCATAATCTACAAAATCGCAATAAACTGATAAACCAACGCTTAAAGCGAAGCCTTGTCCTCGGTTCTGTAAAGGCTCCAACAATACAATAACACCACAGCCTTTTATATCATCAAATTACAATGCAGCAGAGTTTCCTCACATATTAATCTGTCTGTTCATGTTTTGCCCCAGCAAACTTTTATCCAGTAATCAGAACCTCTGCAGACAATGTTTCACATCAAACACAGATGCTGGCAAGTTATGATTCCCCATCAGTGGCTGTTTGTAATGGTGGTTGTTAAAATGATGACGCTGTTCACAAAAGCCATTTCAGGTGATAAACAAGCTTGAACAGACCTACGTGTGTACGTACAGGAGGTTTAATTGAATGTGTTGAGCCTGTAATTGTAAGATTGAATGTGCGCTCCACAAGGCCGAACACATTCTTTTCTGTTTACTGAACCAAGTCTGACATATTCAATTGTATGACACCTTGAAGTGTGCTCCGTGTTCAGCTCGTCTACACATTTTTTTCTTTCTTGCTCTGGCTACAGTAAAATGTCATGTAAATTATTTATTTCAATACAATACAGTTCATTTCAGCTGACAAACTGGCTTTCAATGCTAAGAAGATGGAGACTGAAGCTGCAAACCCATCGACTTGTTGAAGGGTAAAATTTAAGATGCATCGCTTACTGTAATAAATTGTAACATATTCTTTTAAATAAACAGATTTATTGAGGCTGAGGTAACTTTTTGTTTTGTGTTTAGAGCGTGAAACAAGCCAGCAGGTGGAAGCCAAGAGACAGTAGCTGCCAAAATGATGGGAGTTTTTTTCCGTTTCCTTATTTAGCAGAGTAAGGTGATTAGATACTTATTCCAACACTCTTTTATTGCATAACTATATTTGTTTTCTGTTTATCTCATCATTGCTCCTCGCTTATTTTTCAATTCCACCCTCTTAACGAGATCTGGGAGACAATTATCCAACAGGGTTTTCTGTACCAATCCACATCCACTATCTGCATTAAGTAATTAATAGCTATTGATTTATAGCGGTGTGGGCTGTTGTCTCAGGAGTTTGAATTTTGAAACTTTGTTGTGTGTGTGGTAAGAGACATGTACTGAAAGTTGTTACAGAAATTATTCGACATTGGTGCTGACTGGTTTCCTGCCTTGCTGTCTCCTGTATTCTGACCATTCTGATGTAAACTTAAGCATTTTCTATTAATTTGCATGTTGTCCCTGTACAAATATTACTGATACGGAGTGCATCTGTTCTGATCTGGTGATGTGACTATGACATTTCCATCCCTCCACTGAGAAAACTAATAGGCAAGCAGGGGAACAATGGCACTGCAGCATTATTACTGTAGAGTTGTTTGTAAAATTATAAACCCCCATTGCAAAGAATCCAGTACTATTGAGGTTGAATGATTGGTTTGGGTTTTTGTTAACTGTAACATAAGCTTTCTTCTATTACTTTTTTTAAATATATAAATTCAGTTCTGTTTGTATACATTTTATAGTTAAAGTCTCTGACATGAGTTGCAAAACAACATTGGGCAATGTTTCATAATTCAGGACAGTTCAGGAAAAACAACATGGAAGCTTTGTCTAATCAGAAATACCAGGATCAGAATTCCACAAGTAAAAAAAAACTAAACCAGAAACCCTGCAAAGTTAAAAAAGAAATGCCAAAAAACAACTAAATAAAAATTTACATGTAGTAAAAAGGGAACTAATAGAAAAGCAAGGTAAAAAATCAAACTAAAGAATAAAGGGAAAAATTTTAGGAACTATAATAAGCATTCATTCAGTCAGTATCTCCACCACTTTGTCCACTTCAGGGTTGCAGGGAAGCTGGAGCCTATCCCAGCAATCAGCAGGCGAGAGGCAGAGTGCATCCTGGACAGTTCGCCAGTATAATGACAAAAAAATCCACAACAAAAAACACAAAATATTCTCTTTCTCACTTCAGAGCTTCTTGTCTGCCTCCCTTTATAACCTGTCTTGCTGCCTTTTTTTTATTTACTCCACTTCAGAACCGAGCACTGACAGGACTGCACAGCAGTGTAACCAAACAGCTGGTGTTGATGAGAGCTTGTGCGACAAGGATGGCCAGTTTCAGTTACATGTGTGGGTACTGCATTGGGTCTGCAGCAGGGTCCTTACTTTACCACTAGAGCAGTGAGTGTTGGTGGGTGTCTGCATCTCTCCCTGTGTCTCTGGATGTGTGTGCAAATTTGTGCAACAACTGCAGCCACAGATTGCAGTGGTCCCTTGATACCAAAGACAGATTTTCTGTATCCCACCCTCCTGCTTGCTGCATCATGTTTCGTCTGCTTTTCTGCACAAACGGCTCTGCATGAGCTGTCAACATGGAGTAGTTGACTGAGTCAGAGGAGGAGGACGGTGTCTGGGATTTATTACCTCTGCTGTATTGCATATCTCAGCAGCAGCGCCGTTCGCACAGACAAAAGGAGTTCAGTAACATGTACAGCATCTTTCTCTTATGGCGAGCTACCCTCCTGGCACATTACGCTTAAAATGAAATGTTTAAAGTCAAATAAATAGCCTCAGGGGTAAAGGTATGACTACATCTGTGCCAATACATCAATTAGCTAAATTCAATCATCATAAAGTGTTTGCATTATTTCAGAGTCAATCATTTTGAATGAGAATATTTGCCAAGATCTGTCACATAAATCCTGATAAAGACGATCTCCTCCAGTTCTGAATATAAGTCCAGTCACCCCTAAATGCTGGTCTAAGTGCAGTTTAGCAGCAGCATTCAGAACGAGGTAGAAGAGAAGGAAAGAAGGGATTTACCTCCTCCTCTTCTCCCCTTCTGCCTTTCCCTCTCTCATTAATGAGCAATCAGTTAAAAACTTTATTGGTCCCAATGTGCTCTCTCAGCACATTTTTTCCTACGTCCTCTGTTTCTCTCAACTAAACCATGAAACATCCTTGTTCTGTCTTTCATTCTGCATCCTCTTTGCAAAGCCCTCCCCTCCATCTCTCTTTCTTCTCCTTTCTACTTGTTTTATCACCGTGCTTCATTACTTCCGTCTACCCTTTCTCTCTGGTTCTTGTTCTTCTGCTTCACTCACCCTGTCCTAATCTTTTTCTTAACAGGGATGAAAGGAATAGATCCGACTGTTTGATAAATCAGAAGAGAATGGTAGACAGGAGATATGTTTCCATATTTTCAGCTGCATTCTCTGCTTACATACGGGTGTGGCTGTGCTAAGAGATTGGTGAAATAGCATTTCTAAACTATCATTTCCTCCCTCATCACAGACAGTTTTCTCTTCTTTGACACACATTTATGTACAGTTAGTAGCAGTACTAGATCAGCCTCCAGAGGTGATTTGCACAGAATGTATCTATTAAAGCTGGATTGGGAACCTGACAGTATTCCACGGCTCACTGGCTTCCTCGATTTAGGTGTGTTGGTTCAGGGATGCATGGAAAACCTGCAGGATTCCAGTCTTTAAAGACCTGGATTGCCCACCTTAGTATTAAAAGATGCTCTAGCTGCAATATCCAGCCCCGCATATCTCTCATTTAGGAAACTTCTTAAAGCATGGCTGATCTGCAATCATCACTCTGAACTCAGAATTAGTTTTATATCTTAACCAAGTATTAAAATTGAATAACAAACTGTCTTAAACAGCTCTTTGAGCAGTAACACTTTGATACAGAAACATTAAAGCAGCTTTTATTTACCATACACTGTCTTACTCTGTTTTATTGCTTTGTTATATTTATGCTACTGCACTGCTACTGCTAATGTTCCTTTATGGGAATACAGATAGAAATTCGCAAAAAAAATTTGGCATAATTACAGCAATATTGTTTTTTTGGGGTTTTTTGTTAATATGCACTCCATTAAAATAGATGCTTGAAATAAATTCCTATACATGCTGTAGATTGATTCTCCACTTTAATTATTCAAATCAATGTGATATTTTATATCATTGTAAAGCGTGATTAGTCACCTTTACAAACAGGAATAATGTATAAGGACTGTATGGCACAAGCAACACAGCTTAATGACTGACTCCCCTGAAAATGTGCCAAATCCCTACAAGACTGTAAAAAGACAATAGTTAACCTAACAACAACGAACAACTTCAGTTGGTAAAGAGGTAATGAGATATGTTTATCCACTTTTACTTATGAAACTTGATCAATTCTACAGCTTTAAGTCAGACTTACTCAAGTCATTTAGTTTTTTTCCCCCAGATCTACAGTCTAAATCAATCTAACACAAATTCACGGGCAGTGGACAGAAAAGATCAGTACTGAGAAGCTTATAGCTTCCAATGAAGGTTTTTGTGTAACTAGGTTAAAGCAACTAGATTTTCATGTTATACCTGAAAATATAGCATGGAAAAAAGTGTATACGTTTAACGTCTTCAAATAATTTATTAATTATTCATTCCAGTTCAAGCTTGTGGGGAAGTGGGAGCCTATCCCAGCTGTCAGGGAGGCAGGGTACACCCTGGACAGGCTGCCAGTCCAACAGGACAACTTGTAAACTTTCACATTATTTTTTTTAAATGTCACATTTTATTGTAATATGAAATATTGAGTCTGACAATATCATGCAACATTTTTTAATTTGTTGCAGGAATAACATAAATATTAGAGCCATATGGGGGTGAGTGTCATTGAGTGCACATTCACGGTCAAACAGAAGAAAGCTTTACAACAACGTTGTGTTCTGCTTATTACAGCATCATATGAAGTTTTATTATCTTAAAGAATATCTTTGTAGCACAAATTTCATGTGGATGCACGTCCAAATTTTGGAGGAAAGGTTAGTTATCTAAGTTTAGGGATATGAGAGGCAATATAGAAATATGGGATATTAATATGTCAGCTCTGCTTTGGTCAGTGTTGTGGGATATTTATTATGTTTCTGGGGTAGAACTCTATGTCTTACCATTACTGTCTCATCACTATGCTATTTATTGTATTTCTGTTGATATTTTTAGCTTTGTTTAGTCTTTCTTTCTTAACAAAATAAAATTAGGATAAAAATTAAAGGACCCAATAGATTTAGCATCATATAGGTTTTCCTTGTATATAATGCAAATTATATACAAGGAAATAAAACAAAACCCTCCACATGGGTATTTGGTAACGAAAAGCCTTATTCTTTATGTCTTCTTAGAAAAATGTAAAAAAAAAATTCTTTTGCTGCATGGTGTCATTAGTTTGGAAAAAAGTACTGAAGCTCCAGTATTCAATCACGACCAGTACCAACAATGAAATTGGTTGAAAATGGTCAAAAGTAATATTTGCCCAAAACACCCACCGTCTCTGTGAATTCAACACATCAAAGTTACGCTGAGCCCATTTATTCCAGATCCCACTGTTGTGTCTAGAATCTAAGATCCACTGCAGATACAAGATTATATACAATGAAGATGAACCAACATTAAGGCAGTCATGAGGTGTCACTTTCCCAATCTCTGTCTCATGGTGCTTGTTTGACTGCAGCTGAAGATGTTTTAGTCCTTACATGCAAAAATCTTGCTGATGATTAGGACACTTACCGCGGTCAGGACCAGGTAGCAACTGATAGAACCTTTAAAACACTGGGCTCTCTGGTTTGCAGTCTTGGACAGACATTATACTGTCTCTGCAATAATCAATGGGAAAACTGACTGAGTAGTAATGTACCTTTATCACTTAACCAGAGTCAATTACATTTCTATGAATTTATATGTGAACTGCAGGCACAAGAATTGTGTTTTCAGTGATGATGGAGGACATACATATAGATAACCCTGAACCTTAGAACTGCTAATTCTGCTTGAGTTTAAGTGCTCATCATATGACATGCAATACATCAGTTTCAGCTTCCTTTAAACTCAGTATCTTCATGTTGTGTCCCATAATTACACAATAGACTTTGTTCTGAGGATATTATTCTCAAAACATTTCTTATTCAAATGTTAAATTTAAGAAATCATCAGATCAGTCTACAAACGTATCCCGATTATTTGCAAGTACGTAAATGGGAGCATTTCTATATTCCATGAGAAAAATGTTTCCTGGTGTGTGTGTTCCACTCCAGGTTACAAAATAGGAAATATTCACTATTCTGTGTCCGACTGTCACTGATAGCTGTTGTGCTTCCGTCAAACCTCATCACACCTCTCTTTTTCCTAAATCTTTTTTTTTACCTCTCAGAGGAAGTCTTTTGACAGCGCTATTCCAAAGTTGGGTGCAGCCATAAGTATAGCAATGGTGCAGATGATGTTGAAAACACTGAATCCGACCAAGCAAAGTCGGTCAATGACAGCTGCAGCAAACTGCCACTGCTCAGCCAGACTCAGCTGGCGGTCCTGCTCGCGAACACGTTCAACTAAAAACTGCACCTCTGCCAGTAGGGCCTGCAGCTGGTTATCCACAGCAACAGATCTGCTAATCCCATTGGAGAAGTGGAGGGCTGCTGAACTTGTGCCGCCAGCTTCTAAGACACAGGGTCCTGAAGCCGTGGCTGATGGGTCTGGATCTGGAGAAACTGGGGGTTCCAGTGGGGGGTTCCCAAATTTGGAGGACTGAAGATGATGATGTATTGGTATATCTCCGATTGGTGCTCCTCCTTCTACTGCAGCTCCACCATCTCCTTCTCCTCCGCCAGCGTTACTCCTACCATGACTGGTGGTCCTTGTTCTCTGTATTGGTTCCAATTCAGTTGTGGTCTGGAAGCCCATGTAAGGCAGGTAGCCATTGGGCTGAGGGTGTGGAATGGGACTGGGGTCTCTGTGACTGGGGAGAACTAAAACCTGGGAGTTAGGCCTGAGAGGTAGTGGGTGTGACAGAGGGTGGCTGAGTTGCACAAGGCTGGCCTGAAGGGAGCTGAGGCTCTGTGGGAGGATGGAGGGCGCCGGGGTGGGGATGGTGGTGGTGGTTGTGGTGGTTGTTGGAGAAGACAGAGTCTTACTCTGAGAGTCCACCTGGCTGCTCGAAAGAATCGGATCCGCTCCCTCACCCGGACGCTTCATTCTCAGAAACCACGGGACCCACTGCAGCAGAACCAAGTGCACCTGAACGTGACATCAGCACAAATCAGAAAACTGACAAAGGACCTGGAGTCATATTATTACAAATACAGTGACATAGAAAGGTTTTATCAAACTGCCTTCTTCAGTAAATATTTAAATAAGTAGTAGATGACTGTTTTAACATTATCTATTCATCATACCAAAGACTAGTGTATTACTTTTGTTAATCAAATGTAATGATTGGTCACTGTTATGTTAGATCCGGTGATGGGCATTTGAAAGCTCTGTACATGATCAAACTCATCAAACATTATCTAGAAAAATAATCACTTAGCAGCTACATAAGCACTCTGGAAATTAATATAATGCCCACAGAGCAGAGGGATGTTGTAAGAGTGCTTTCAGGTAGCCTTTTATTCACATAGTGTAATTAAAAATGTCAACTGTCAAATTCAGTTTGAGATGAAAACAAAGAAAAACTTAATAAGATATTTAATGGAAATGTTTAACTTTTTGACAAATGAAAGAGCAGTTTCTTGATAAATCTTAAACTTTTCTAAATATTTAATTTTATTATCAGAAACTGAAATGCTACAGTGTGTTGTGATCTAAATCATGTATCCAAATGTGATGAGAAAAGCTTCCCCTGAACCGATAGGAATTTCCTGATGCAACTCACCCAGCGTGGTATATGTCCATTATCAGGGCTGTGGTGATGAAACTGCAGGACAATGACTGTGGCCACTACTGACATCCCGACAATCACCATGGTGCTGGCAAAGTACTGACCTGAGACACACACAAATATGTGCTTAAAATGTATATACTATTATCATAGTTGTTAACCCTAAAAGACAGAAATACTCACATACAGATGCACTCATGAACACAGAAAGAAAAACAACTAACCAATCAGTGGTACGGAATCGGAAGTGGCAGGCATAATCTCTGCAACCATCAGCATGAAGACCGTCAGAGAAAGAAGAACAGTGATGCCTAAAGGCAGGTACAAGCCACCAGGGAGTCATGGGTTGCAGAGAAAAAAGAAGAGAGAACCCTTGAAAGGAGGCACATAAGGGCTTTGCAGTGTGTTTGGTATGCTATGCTTGACTTCTTTCCAACACTCCTTATAGTACTTATTCAGTTTTACACTTCTTTTTCACTCAGAGAAACAATTTTACAAGCATGGTGATGGAAATATGTTTGATCTTTTTAGTAGACACACTCTAAAATATATCTCTTCCTTCTTGTCACGTTATTCCTCAATTCCCTTTGATTCTAATTCCTCACCAAGGCTGATTTTCTCCCCGGAATTTGCAGGGAGCAGGAAAACTAGCAGGGTCATAGAGGAGAGGAGCACACAGGGGATGAGGAGGTTAAGCGCGTAGAACAGGGTTCTCCTTCGTAATGTCACCACAAATGTAACATCAGGGTAGGGCTCTGCACAGCAGTCATAGAAAACCTCATGACGATCTCCAGGGACCTCTAAAAGGAGAAGGGAAGACATAAATGCAGAAGAAGCATTGGATTGCTATGCAGAAAACAATATTATGCTGTGAGAGAAGCAACGCTTTTGCATAGTCTAGTATTATTAAACATGTTTCTGAAAATAACTAAACACAAAGACGGAAAATCTGTACAACAGTCCTACTGATGTAATGTGTATGTTGTGGGCATTTTAAAAGATTATCTATTGCAGTGCAAATTTAAATGATTTTTTTCACATTAGTCCTAAGTTTGCGCTACTTGAGAGATGTTTTCATGTACTGGACTTTTATCTCCATCTCTTTACCACAGCAATGGAAACGGTGGTTTCCCAGCAGCACCAACGGGCTGGGCTCTCCAAAATCAAATTAATGAGTGAAATAACACACCAAAACAGGAAATTAAGAAAGGAATTGCATGGAAGGAATGAGCAAGGAAGAGAAAAAAAAGTGGTGGATTTAAAAAAAAATTCTAACCACTGATGGGATGTTGGTAGCTAACACAGTGGATGAACTCAAGCTGCTTCCTCTAGTTGCTTAGTTAAATCCAGGGGATGTTTTGGTATATGTGTGTGTCAGTGTGTGGGGAGAAGGGTGGTGAAGTGTGTATGGAGGGTTGGGCATGTGTATTTGTGTATATGTGTGTGTGTGTGTAGGGGGAGGGATGGTGTGGTTTGTATGAATGATTGGGCCTGGGCCTCTGCCTGGCCGCCTGGGCGGATGCTGGGTTTGCCCCAGGGGGAGGTGGCTGGGGTCCTTGTTTGGGGCTGACTGCTGTTTGCCTTGGTCTCGGGTGGTCCTGGCATGCCTCTGACCTTTGGGTAGAGGAGGACGTCTTGGCATGATCTCTTTTCTTTGAGTACTTTTCACCCCGTACGTTCTGCATGATGACACAGTCACTGACCTGTTCTTTAGGGTTATTCATAAAGAGCCATTTTCCTTCAGATTCGAGTTATTTTTCTCTTTTGGTTTGTTTTATTGTGTCTGTCGGCATGTGTGTTTTTGCTTTTTGTCCTTTTGTTTATTTAGATATTATGCTTGCTCACTTATGTCGCTCTTGACTTTTGACCAGCCAGATCATCATTCTGCCAGCTTGAATGATGGACAAGACATGTTAAAGAAAAAAAAATATCCAGGGGGTGATTTATTTTTCAGTCATGGAGTTTATATGCTATTACTTTTTGTAATCATTTTAAAGCCATTTATGTGTGGTGCACTAGAGTCTAAGAAAAAATCCCTGTGAGGAGTTATATAGGTATTCTGTGGTATGGTATGGTATGGTATGGTATGGTATGGTATGGTATGGTATGGTATGGTATGGTATGGTATGGTATGGTA
>JBAMHV010000006.1:12073061-12105182 GCA_037177535.1 Pseudomugil gertrudae | reverse complement strand
CTATCTATCTATCTATCTATCTATCTATCTATCTATCTATCTATCTATCTATCTATCTATCTATCTATCTATCATTTCGCTGTCTGTCTATGTATCTAATTGTTCTCTTTTCATTTGTTACGATACACTGAAGAAGAAAATGTACAGTTCAGCAATGCAATCTGCAGTGAAGATGATTACACATTACAGGGTTGCTGGCTCAACATAAAAAGAAATCTATTTTGTGTGTGTGTGTGTGTGTGTGTGTGTGTGTGTGTGTATGCAGAGGGACACTCAGAGGGACCCCCTTTTCCAAGTAAGCTGTACAGTTAAGATGAATATACCTTAAACAAAAACAAGAGCATGTACAATAAGCTCATGCAGAACAAACACTTGTCCATGCATAGTCCCGCTAAAAGTCACTCACCTCGGAGCAGAGCTGCAAGTATCAACACCAGAAGAGCCACAGTTTGCCTCATACTGCATTCCCCTGAAGCGGCACGGAAAGAGTGGCACAGGGAGAAGCAGAAAAGGAAGATGATAAAGGCTAAAAAGAAAAGAAAGAAGAAAACAGATGACCTTAAGAGAAAGAGACGGAAAAATAAGTGGAGAGAGCTTGATGCCAGCAATAAAAGCAGGGAAAAGGAGAAGAAAGGGGGAGGAAGAGAAAGCAGGAGATGCAAAGTGGATGAGACACGCAGTGAAAAGAATACTCAGATAAAGAAGGCGATGCACTGTGTGGGAGTGGATCAGAATTAGAGAGATGGGTGTATACAAGCATTGATAAAACTCATCCTTCATAATAAACATAAATTCTTTTTAACTTTATGATATGCAATAAATGTAACTGAGAATTGTTTAGTTTACATTTTTATTGTGGTATTTATTTATTTAGGTAATAATGAAACTGAATATTCTCATATAGTTTTTTCATTAAATTTTTTGGACCATTTTCTATTTCACAACAGAAAAAATACGTGCAAAATATTTTTTTTCTTAACTCACGTTGTGTCATGAGTACCTACATGCTGTTGTGCTGACACCTAATGGATATGCCAGTGCAGTACGGTTTAACAATTTAAAAGCCCACACCACTACCGCCACCATCAGCTTTTTAATCACTTCATGCTTCAGGCAGATCTGTTAAATGTTTTTGAAGAGTATTCCTTCAGGCATATTATTCATTCTTTATATTTACAGTATAATTTAAACAGGATAAGTACAAGAACATGGTTCAGAATGGAATTCCTTTCACATATAAATAGTCAGTGCCCCCAAAATGCATTGTATCTTTGGCATTGTCTAAACATTGCATGTCAAAATGGTCAAAATGTTTAGATGTTTAATTATGATGGCAGAGGGCCATTAAAATATCCCTGATGTCCGCCTCTCAGTCTCTCAGTCTTAGCCCAGTCCTTCAATGACAATAGTTACTGTAGGAATTTTTTGTCTAGATAAGAGAATACAACTGTGAATAAAACTGGAAAGAAAAATGTGTATAGGGATTTATGGTAAGAGTATCATTCATGGTTTAACATTGCACTCATAGTGCCAAGGAAATCATAACCATTATTATTCACACACATAAAGTAACTTCCATATATCAGAGTAAAAAGAAAATGTATGGGTAAACACAAACAAAAAACAAGAACATCTAATGTTCTAAGATATTAATATATGGTATTCATGGTGTTGTGTTCCTTTTGACAATTGAACAAACTACTGTTTATGTAGTGATGTGATCATCAATACATTGAAATTATGTTTTGGAAAGAATAACCAGACTGTGGATAAGTAAACAGTTTAGATCAACAAAATCTTTTCATTTGGGAAATATGCTAAATCAAAGTAACTGTGTTAACTGTATACTACTTAACTTAATCATTTGCAAATTTGTACTAAGACATCTACACTAAGACATCTGCAATTTCATTAAATTATAAAGAAAATGAAGTGCCAAATGGTTTGCAGAGTTTCCATGTTATTCTGAGAATTTTATTCCTGTTTTTATAAAGGGAAAAACACAGTAAACATGCAAGCAAAGGATACAGATGAGAAATAACGGAACCTTGCTCGTTTTCAACGTCATTCACATGCGACGCGTAGGTCACATCTCCGCGCACGAGTTCTTTGATTGTTTCTATCACCGCAATAATATATTCCACGGAAGCAACAACCCACAGCGCTGGGACGTTGTAAAACGAGGTAATTGTTTACAGTTGTCGCTCGTCTTTAAATCATTTAAAAAGGACCCGAGTAAAGGCGGATTAAGTATTTTTACCATAAGAGACAATAAACTGTAATCGCTGCAGGCGGTAAAAGGAAATGGTGCAGAGCGAGGCTGCCCGCGATAAGCTAACATGCTAGCTAATGCTAGCGGGAGGATGAACGATGTTCAAAGGGCTACAGCAAGCTAGCCTTACATTTGAGCCACGTTACTTTACTTATTCTCATTCGAAAACGTGACTTTAGCTTTCATGTTTTTGAGGATTTAAAAAGGAAAGTTCATCTAACCTGTAGCTGTTTACGTTGAAAGTTAATGTTACTGTAGAGTATAATCGCCGTCCGGTTTGGTCCCTTCAAAGTCTGCGTCAAAAGCATGGACAGCGATTTCAGAGCTTTATTTGACTTGACAAGTCACGTCATATATGGTTCAGATTTTATGATTAAAAAAGATTAGGGTGAATAGATGTATTCGCACCATGCAAACTTAGTCAGACATGTCTTAGGAGACATTCAAAGAAAAATCAATATATTAAAATAGCGATTACGTTAATAACAGTAATGTAACCGTCCTGCTAGACACGTTTTTGTTAACTCAGTAGTTTATTTGTGGTAACCTAATTTTAACCTGGGTAAAATTGCTATATTAGTTTGTTTTTTCATGCGTATAATTGTATTTAAATCAGAAGCAAGGGATCAAATATAGTGTAAATAAGTAAATCATGCAACTTTACTGGTGTGAAAAGCGGTTATAATGCATTTTATTCCCTTTCAGTCACATTTCCGTTATCAGATACAAGTACAGTAGTAAAACTACCAGACTTTGATGTGATATTTGTATCTTCCAAAATGTATTGCATTACTATTAGACTCGTCCATGTACCCCTCTCGTTGTATTTTTAATGTGAGAATGTGATCTGGGCATGTGATGAGAAGTGTACTGTATACATCCAGGAGAGGATGTCCTTGTAGATGCATCGGGTTCATTGTCTGGCTCTGCTGCGCAGCTCCAGGTCACGTGACACACACCAGAAACCTTACTTTGATAGGGAAACGAAAACGAAACTTACTTTTTTAAAAATTTGCTCTTCCAATTTCTTTTCACTTGCAAGTCTGGCGTTGCGTTTTCCTTCAACCTATAATGTAACATTGTGCAATAGCCACGTAATACGTACGTTATATATAAGCTGCTTGCTAAGTCGGTGTGAAGAACCTGCGCGTTGGAAGACATCCACCTGTAATACCCGCTGTCTGTTCTGTCAACATTTATGTGTATTGGTTTTTAGTTTTTCTTCATTTAAAGTTGAACTTGTTTTTAATGTTCGGGAATTTCAGTACAGCTGAGCATTGGAAAGGGTCAAAGGCAACTTTCATCACTTTCCTTTTCTTCAACTTTCGTTAGATCGTCTGAAGGTGAGGTTGTATCAGCTCATTTAACGTCCAGCTTATTCTAGTAATCGTATGTTTAGGCTTAAACTAGGTTAATTTTTGCAGTAATTTAAAGAAATCAAGATAAACTTAGACTTCTGTGATGGACGAACAGGTGACTTTGTACTGTGTCTGTTCTTCTGGCAGTAAAAAGTGTGCAGAAGCGTTGCTCCATCACTTGTCAGATTAATAGTTTTGGCCAAGCGTCAGTACAGTGTTATTCTAAAATTAAAAAGTTGCTTTTTTGGCTGTCAAGTGTTGCTTTGCATCAGGGTCAAAATGTGTCAGCTTCAGCCCCGTTTGGCCCCCAGGCTGCCAGTGGTGTCGGCCCATATTACTGTGATGAACCAACACTATGGTGTTCTCTATTAATTTAGCAGTGTTTGGTCCTGCTCAGCTATGTGCCACACACCAGTGACGCTGACTGGACCAGAGGGGATGTAACCTGACTCTGTACTGGGTATCTCCTTGTTGTGAGTCTGACTCATATTGACATTATTGAGTGTTGTCAGGTATGACACTTGAAGCAGAATCAATCTTTGTTTTCATCAAAGGGAGATGTAAAAATTGTGAATTGCACAACTCAAAAAGTGTTTTTCAACTTGTCGAATAGAATGCTTTGAGTGTGTGTGTGTGTGTGTGTGTGTGTGTCGGGAGAAAGGAAATAACCTACCTATGCATGTCAGCTAGTGTCTGCAGGGTTTTCTGTCCATAGCTGTCACATTTTTATCTGCTTCTTTGTCTCATTCTTATCTCCTGCTCCAGATCCAGACCAAGCAATGATTTGTATGGCCAGAAATAATACAGAATAGTCACAAGAAGGTCTGAATTATTAATCAGCTTCCTTTTAGCTTGGATTTAAGTTTCAGTATGACAAAGAGGGAAAGCAAGTCACCCTGCAGTATCCTTGTGCACTGATTAGGTTATAATCTGAAAATATACACAGTGCATATTAACTGTGAACGGTGACAATAAAATGATCTTGGAGCTTGTTTTAGATTCTCTGATTTAATCAAGGACATTTTGAAGAGTTGAAGGGTTTTTAAATGTGTGGCTTAACTTTTAGGCTCTTCCTTTTCTCCCTTTTACTAACTGTAATTGGAATTAATTTGTTAATACTCTCTGCTAACTTTGCTTTTTGGTTTGTTTCAGGTGCTTTCAGCGTGCAACAATCCTGCCCTGATTTTCAATCAGGGTTTTCTGTTGGACTTCGTGGACATACAGTAAAACCAAAGCTGCACGGCCAGCTACACCGACCCTCTCTGTGCCCAACCCCTGCGCTATGAGCAGAGGTAGAAGCGGGCCTTACCAAGAACAGTGTTACAGGCGTCCCCCACCCCACATACAGACCCCAGCATTTCCCAGAGGTGGCCTACAGCAGATCCCAAATATAAATTACTACAACAGTCCTGTTCATCCTGTAGTACCCATCCAACCCTCATCTCCCCTTCTTCCCTCCTGTCCCCCCATACCAAACAATATTAAATGTGCCCCTAATTCTGTGGGTTTTAATTACTCGCACAACCAGAATCACAGCGTCGGCCAAGTTCCCCATTCCTTCCATTCACAACAGGTACAGTTCCTGAGAGGACAAACCTCTCAGGCACCACAATTTAGAGGCAGCGCTCAAGGAGGAGCAGGACCCAGCAGGCCGCCCAGTTCATTTTGCCAGCCCCAGGTAGGGTATAGTAGACATAAAGCCCTTAATAGCTCCCCTAGGGGTAGAGGGGGCTATAGCCCAGAACAGGGTTTTGCAAACCCGCCTGGTGCAGGAGCATTTAGAGGCAGTCGACATCTAATTAAAAACCAGGTACAGGGCAAAAACAGCAACCAGTTTTCTGACAGATCGTGGCGTGACCAAACAGATACTTTATGTGACCATTTTCAAAGTTTGTCTTTTCAGCAAGACAGGCGACGCGGAGGAGAAGAATGGTTTAGCCAACATTCTGCACCGGCTAATTCAAGAAATTTCAGATTGGCAAAAGATAATATCTCTTTTGCACCGGACATACAAGGCCAGGTGTTCCAGGCTTTGAGGTCGGATGACAGTGTGTCTGCTAAAGTATTAGCCAAAAAACTACGTTTGCCCAAGAAAATAGTCAACAAAGCCCTCTACTCACTGGAGCGGTCACAGAAAGCCTCCAAGCAAGGACTTTACCCGCCTGAGTGGAGTCTATACAGAGAACACCTCGGAGCAGAAGAAGAAAATAATTCTACCGACCAAAGCCCATCTTCCAGTTTCTTTCCTCTTTCCAAACAACGACAGATATCTGGCACTAGAGTTACCTTAGAAACAGAAAACAGGGAACGGGACAAAGAAGACAAGTCTGACACAGAATCGTTTTCTTCCTCCTCTTTAGAATTATCTGATTCTGAAGAATCCCAGTCCTCAGCAAAAAGTCACAAATACGAGGAACAACGTCCCAGATCCCCCGTTAAGGAACCAAATTCTGCTATGATGGCACACCAGAAAGAGCTTATTTTGCAATACCTCCTAGATTCAGGGGAGGCGTCTGCTCTTGTTATAGCAAAAAATGTGGGCCTTAAGACCGCCAAGAACATCAACCCCACCCTTTACAATCTGGAGAAGCTAGGTGATGTTACTAGGAATCGTGATGTCAGCCCTCCCAAATGGAACCTGTCCCCCCATTGCAGAGAGAGAATGGAGAGAAGCCTCAGAGCTGCACAGAGCACTCCAGCTGTGCAGGATCACATGGAGGTGGAAGCCATTAAACATGAAAAGGAAGGAAGCTCCATTTTCTCACCTGTTCCACCTCTTGAGTTAATTCCACTGCTAGAAGATGAGATGCCAGAGCAAAGTCAAAGGGAAATGGTAGGTGAAGTTGTACTGTTTTGTTGTGTACGTTTTATGTTTTCAGTAGAGATCGATCAATATAGATTTTTTTTTTAGGGCTGATGCCGACTTATTTATTTATTTTCCCATCAGCCTTAGCTGATGGTCGATATGGACTGCTGTTTTTTGAGTCAATACTGCTTTTGATCCCTTACTTTACATCATAAAGAGGACATAATGATAGCAAGTGTTACCAAACTCATAAAAAAAGGTTTTATTGAAACTAAAACCAAATTAAACAAATCCTAATAAGTGGTAATGTTGTACACTGTAGCATTAAAAATGAGTTTTTGCACTTTATCAAACATACATTTAAATAGATAACAAAACAGTTCAGTAATAAGCTGAAGCCCTTCCACACTGGGTCAGATTCTGCTCAGACATTTCTGTAAACAGAATAAACAAAACCACTGATCTGTATCAGTCTTGTGTCATCATTTTAGATTGATATCACCCAAATTATGAGCGGGAGGCATATGTTTAACTGGAATTTCCAGGATTTTCAGCCTCCTGGATGCTCCTCTCCCTCTACCACGTTTCATCATCTCAGTAAATGATCTGTTGTTTTTCATGTTCAGCCAATCTGCTTCACAGAAAAACAATCACTTTGATTTTACCTTCAGTTCAGATCCGAATTTATGAGTATATCTTTGTGTTGAATCCTTATTTTTTAATGCATTAGATTAACAAGAAATGATGTAGAAAGTCATTTTAACTACGGTGTTTTTAAAATGTGCATTTTCAGTAACTTTGACAAATAAAACGAGTTTAAATATTTAGTATGTAAAGAACGGAGGAGTTAGGGTCATTTAACCTATTTCGGCCACAGTTTCACATTTTCAACATGCAGGATTTTGTGCTGTTCTGTTTTTGGATTTCAGTGATTCTGGATCAGATGTGAAAGTATTCAGTAAAGGATGAAATGCCAAGATGCATCCATGCTGGATTTTACTTTGTATTGGACCTTGTAGTTATGCTATTGCTTAAATTCATGTAGAAATATCTGGTGTGTTTTACTTAAAAAATAAATTGATCCTCTTAAAAAATCTTGTCTGACATCCAAGTAGTTTGTCTAAACTATAACTGTAAAGACAAACACAGTCTGTGTAAAATGAATTGGCAAGATATTTTGTGGCGGAACATAACTGAGCATCTTTGGTCAACTGTCGACTGTATCAGACCCGACATGCAGTTAAAACTAAGTTTAGTGTTTTTTTATGGAGCATCTTGTCACTAAAGTTGTGTTTTTTCTTCTTCTTTACCTCCTATTGTTTTATTTAGAAATCCTCCATGACTTTATTCAAAGACAGAGAGCCCAATGAGGAACAGTGGGCTACTGACGACATCCCTGAATTCCTCAATGCCATTCGCAGACAGACGGATGCTGATAAAATGGCAGCAGAGAAATCCAACATTATAGGCACTGTTGCGGTGTCACTGGCTGCCCCGCCTCCCCAGAATCTGTGGGCCAAATTACAGGAGGTGAGACTGAAGAACCCCGTCAGTGGTCTTATGGAGTATGCCCAGTATCTGGGCCAAAACTGTGAGTTCCAGCTTCTCGACCAGTCTGGACCCTCTCACGACCCAAGGTTGGTGACTTGATCTGTCCTGTTCTCTAATAGTTTGACTTGTAAAAGTTTTAAGTTACTCTTTATTAATTCAAGGCGTAATCTAGAAAATGCATGAAATCGAGCTGCTAAGTAAGACTTTATGACAAGAGGTTTTAGATTTACTGTCAAAAACACTAACCAGTCACATGCTACCATCCTGATAGCATTCTTTGAACTAAAAGAAGGAAATGTTTATGTAGAAAACATAAATCTGCTGGGATGTAGGCTTGTTCAAGATGTTCTGAGATGTTGTCTGATCCAAACTATGATGCATTACGTGTAATATAATACATGTCCAAGATTTGATTTACTCTTATTGGATGTAATTTCACTTCTTGAGCATCATAGAACAAGCCTCCATTCTGTGCACAGGTCTAATGATGAAATCCAAGCCAAACACAGAGAGCCGATACTGTCCATTGTGATACTTATTATCAGTTTTTCCAGTCATCTAACAGGAAGGACTGGTGTTTAGAGTTCAGATTTCAAATAAAAAGCCGAAACAGTTTATTTCTGAAATTCCTGAATTGCATTTAAATGGCTAAAATACACACAACTTCAAAATGTAATATTCATAACCTGTTCTTGCATTTTTCATCTATGTGTTTATTTATCTGAAACACAGGTGATTAATTATTTATATCAAAGTGTAAAAATATGTTTGCTTTAATTGCTACTAGGAATTAAATGCATCTGTAATTTAGCTCAGGACCCTAGTTTATTGTGCATATTTTATGTAAAGATAGTGATTAATAGCTTCGTACTTTGCAAAAGCTAAATAGTTTTGAATTTGTTTCTAAGTTTCAAGCTGAAGGTCACCACAGTTTTCTGTTTGTCTTACTGACTGAATTATTTTTGTTAAGTAGAAAAGTAGAAGAAACCAGTTAGTAAAATCTAGTGTTGGCTATGTTATTACAGAAAAGACTATCAAGTACATTAGATGTCTGTGTATGCCAGTTTTGCAAATGGAGCATTGTATGAAAGAAACATCTTAATTTAATATTTTAAATATGTAACGCTGTTGTCGCATATGACATGTTTTCCTGATAGCAAGTAGCCTCGGTCTTCAGTGTGTATTTTTTTCTACTTTCCCACTAGATTCCGTATGCAGGTCATGCTCAATGGAAGACTCTTTCCTGTTGCAGAAGCTTCTAGTAAAAAGGTTGCAAAAAAAGATGCTGCTGCAGCCACTCTCCGTATTCTCATCAAAGAGATGCAAGGAGGGACGGGCACAGTGGAAGATGGAAATGCAACCAGCGTGGAACAGGTGTTGGAGTCCCTTCCAGAAACCAGTGTATGTACTGCACTGAAATGAAATGAAACCTTCTGCCTTGCAGGAAAACAATTACATTTAGCCTAAAATACGTATGACTGGCTTATGTTTATTATGTTTACATTTAGTGGGGTGTATACAAAAGTTGTCTCTTTATGCTAGGGGTCAGTTGAAAACGTAGGGGGATCAGGTGGCGTGGAAGGAATGGTGGAAGGACCTCGTCAGCTACTGTCCCGCTCTCTGCCCGGTGGGAAGAATCCAGTTTCTGTACTGATGGAGTACTGCCAGCGCAGTGGGAATCCCATTGAATTCATCAACACAGGCCAGGCAGGCCCACCACATGACCCAAGGTGCTGCTCTTTCACCTACCTCTGAATCTGTTGTTTTCCACACAGCATGATCTAAATTCAGGTTCCTCTGTGGTATTACATCTTACTCAGAGATTAAACTATTTGTGTTTATCCTCAAAACTAGTCATCTGACAAAAACAATACCATCTTTGTCTATCCACCTTTTCTGTCTAACACATCCCCCAAGGCAGTTTGTTTGGCTGGTAGATCCAGTAAAGCTTGTGTTTATCTCCCAGAACTTTATGGAAAAATTACATGTATTTGTCCTGTCCACTGCAACACCATAAGCTGGGGCATTTATATGATCCCTATTCAATCCATCTGTTCATCTATCGAACACAAGCTTGCAACTTCCCCAAGTGTACAATCTCAGTTACAGACTAAAATAATTCCCTACATCTCTCTTTTTCACCTTCCCTGTACCCTTTTTAGGTTCATGTATAGAGTGAAAGTTGGAGACATCTTGTTTGCAGAGGCCTCGGCTCCAAGCAAGAAAGCAGCCCGCCAGCTGGCAGCAGAGGAAGCTGTCAAAGAATTAATGGCTGATGGAAAATTACAGCTTAACAAGGTAAGAAGTGGGGAGCAGAAACATTTTTTTCAATTAGGAGATTGAATAAAAAAAAACATTCATTTGGCTGAAAGGAACATTTTTGTCGCCTCTGACACTGATCCCATTGTTCAGCCATTTACATGTCTTAACTCCCCCCATTTGTCTTTTACAGCCTCAGTTGCCCCTGGGTCCTTCCACTGATGGGGAAGGGGGGGCTACATGTCCCTCTTTACGTCCTCTAACTGCAGATGAGTTGCGAGCGGCCCATGAGGCAGGTGTTGGGGATCTCATAAATTACCTGAACAGTAACGCAGTGTCAGGTCTTCTGGAGTACGCTAGAGCCCGGGGCTTTGCTGCTGAGATCCGCCTAGTAGGGCAGTCTGGACCAGCACATGAGCCTAAGTATGTGTGTGCTGCATGACTGCGCACTTTACAATGTTAATATATGCCAAGCAGATGAAACATCTTTTATTCTGGGGTCACAGTGTGATTGTTTGTTTGTTAGCATATTATTTGTATATAATTTTACCCTTTTTGTTTATTTATAATCAAACATCTCAAGCAAATTTTTCAAATAACATTTGCTTTTATTTCTTGTCTTAAAGATGCTCAAATTTCCAGACATGCCTCCTTCTGATTATATTTCTCTTTTCGCTCCTGTTCAGATTCACCTACCAGGCCAAACTGGGTGGGCGTTGGTTTCCCCCAGTTTGTGCCTCTAACAAGAAGCAGGGGAAGCAGGAGGCAGCAGATGCTGCTTTGCGGGTTTTGATTGGAGAAGCTGAGAGGGCAGCACGCACCGGTGAACTTGTCCCAACAGAGGTACTGAATATTCTTTTTTCTATTTCTTTTTTAAATTATCCACAAAGTTCAGTCGAGCTTTCAGACTCAGCTGTGGCATTTTGCAGGTTTGGTGCACCTTGAATTCCTGAAGCCTAAACTAATACACTTGAAATGATGTTGGGATAATAATAAATTACAGTAGAAAGGTTGTTTTATATTTTATACTTCTTTGTAAAGTCCAGGTTTTAAATTAAACAATCTCTGACTTAGAGAGGCCACAAGCATGAGTGATTTCCTGTGATCTTTAGTTGTATATATATATATATATATATGTAAATGTAAAATAAGTGTTGGTCATGAATCGGTATGGCATTAGGACTGTGTGAAGTAGCTGTTTTATGTAGTCCTCATCTTGGACATCATAGTCTTCTCCTACACATCATGTTCCAGTTCCACCCACATCATAACTGACTCAGCAGCTCAGTCTGATTGGTCTGCCTTAAAGGAAAGTACACAGTCATAGAATGACCTTAGCATCATCTGATGGATGCTACAAGACCTCATCTGCTTCTGCTTTTCTTTTAGAGGACTTAGTTATTCTTGGCCCAGTTGCATTTACTCTCAGCACCCAGCAATGGTGTCAAACAGCAAATCGTTTTTTATTGCATGATTTGTCTCCAGTACATTAAGAAACATTATTTGTGGAAAATGGATCCATGCATGAATTAAATAACACTTGTTTTTGGTATTTTCTACTAGCTGCCTGTGAGCGGCAGCACTTTGCATGACCAGATAGCAATGCTGAGCCACCAACGTTTCAACGCCCTGACCACACGTATCCAGCACAGCCTTCTGGGACGCAAGATTCTGGCCACCATTGTCATGAGAAGAGGGGAGGGCCTGGGGGCGGTTGTCAGCCTTGGAACTGGTATATTCATTATTTTGGCTATGTGGTAAAAATGTAGTGTGCAAGGGAATATGTTGATACAGAAGAAAATATGTTGTCATTGCTGTTTTTGTGATTGTTTTTCTGTGCTCGGAGACATTTACTGTCACAAGTTAAAACAGAACTAGGTCGCAGCAGTACTAAGAGGTGTTTCGTTTAGTGACATTGAATGTTTCCCTCCCCCTTCATTTCTTTTTCTGTCAGGAAATCGTTGTGTCAAAGGAGAAGAGTTGAGCCTTAAAGGGGAGACGGTTAATGATTGCCATGCTGAAATCATCTCCAGAAGGGGATTTATTCGGTAGAAACTTGCCTCTTTATCAATGTTTCTCCTTCATCTCTAAAAATACTCCCTCGCTCATCTCTTCGACCTGATCTGCATGACATTATTTATACGTCAAACTCGCTGTCTCCTTTCCTCTCAGGTTTCTGTACAGTGAGCTACTTAAGCACTACGATGGCACAGACGACAGTATATTTGAGCCAGCAGCAGAGAACAAACTGCAGATCAAGTCTGACATCACCTTTCACCTCTACATCAGGTGGGAGGATCAGATATGTTCTTTCCTCCTTCATCTTCAAAGTTTCTTCATTCCCAGCTTACCCAGTGGGGTTTTTTTTGGTTTGTGCCACATCAGAACCTCTTTCTTCTCTTGTCTCTAGCACTGCTCCTTGTGGGGATGGAGCCTTGTTCGATAAGTCTTGCAGTGAAACAGGAGATGAAGTCCAGGGCCACCAGCCTCTGTTTGAGAACGTTAAGCAGGGCAAGCTTCGCACTAAAGTGGAGAATGGTACGCAGCCTACACTGCTGATTTCATATTATCCATGCTATATGCATGGAAGCAAATGATTCCTGGTCTGTTACCAAGAACAGTAACCTTTTGCTCTTGTATTTTTGTGTCTGTTTTCAGGAGAAGGGACTATCCCGGTGGAATCGAGTGCCATTGTACCCACCTGGGATGGCATCCAACATGGTGAAAGGCTGCGAACCATGAGTTGCAGTGATAAGATTCTGCGTTGGAATGTGTTGGGCCTGCAGGGGGCGCTGCTCTCTCATTTTCTGCATCCCATCTACCTGAAGTCCATCACACTTGGTAACTCTTATTGCTGGGCAAAGATTATCACAGACAAACATTTGTGAGGCGTACTTTAGTGAATATAAATCATCTCTTACATTGATAAACCTGTCTGATGAACCTGTATTTGTTGCTGTGATCTGCCAGGTTATCTATACAGCCACGGTCACCTGACACGTGCTGTCTGCTGTCGGTTGGCAAGAGACGGCGAAGCCTTCACACAGAGTCTCCCTCCTCCCTTCAAGCTGAACCATCCTGAGGTAGCTACACGAGTGTTTGATGCGATTTTAGACATGGACATGAATCAAGAACCTTGGGGTCATTCTCGTTGGATTAATTAATTAAGCTGTCATCGTTCCCATTTCTGCCTGCATGGCCGTTTTTCATTGTTCATCTTATATAAATTGGGCTCATCCATCAATTAACAAAAAGCAGGTTGGTCCCTGCTACACCACCAGGAAATACATACAAACGTTAGTCATCTTTAGACTGTTGTTCAGTATTATCTTGGCTTTCAATTCCACACCAGTAGAAATAATATAATGTAATAGAGACAATGTGATGGACTTCACTGATACTTTCATTTAACATCCTTTTATTTTTTTAAATTGCTGAATTATATTAAATCAGCTTGGTTTAACTTAAGTGTGCTCTTTCCTCCCATGCCGCATCCCACCTCTGGCTGGTAGGTGGGCAGGGTGAGTGTCTACGACTCCACACGACATACAGGCAAGACCAAGGAGTCCAGTGTAAACTGGAGTTTTCCAGACCAGCACAATGTCGAGGTGTTGGACGGGACCAAAGGAAAACTTGATGGGTATGTAGTATACTGCGTTGCATTACTGAATCTCTATTCTGATTGTTATACACTGTTTTCCCTACTTTAGGAGCTGTCTCACTTTGTAAAGGCGTCTAATTTATATCTGTTAACTCACCACAGCTTCAGATCTTGGTGAACGTATTATTTCCATAAATACTTAATATTTAATTTGAAATTCAGTAGATGAACAGATTTATGTTTTCATATTTCCCTGATAAAATTCAATCTTTATGCTGCAAATGTTTTATTTAACTGGAGAGTTGTCATCTCTTTTAGTCTTACACTATATCATAAAAATCAACTACCTGTTTTCTGACCTTATCATTTATTTTTACAGCAACTTTTTGAGCGTCATTAGTTTGTTTAAAAGGCTAAAAGAGCAGAAATGCTGTTTAAGGAGAGATAAGGATTATTTTATTCCAGCTCTGAATGTCAACATTTAACATCAGGGAGACACTCTGTTGCATTGAACTAACATGACTCTCACAGATATGTGAATATTATTTGGTGTTTTTTCCTTCATTAAATTGGTAAACTTCATTGAAAATCAGATGCTTTCCAGATCATATGTATAAATGTAGATGTTGTGTTTCAAATCTACGTTCTGATTCCAAATTATTGACGACCAAAAACAACAAATCTATTTTTTTTCACTGAAGTTACAAGCTTTTAGGATAAATGATGCAAAACAGGGAGGAGATGGTGATGAGCTTAATAAACAGATCTGCATGACCAGATAAAACATTCGTTATGCCAGACATGATGCATTTCTTTTTTTCTTCTTCGTATATTTGCCTATTTTTTTATCAACAATGAGCTAAAACAATCTCAAATGTCTTCTCTCTAGGAACAAACAGGCCGTGTCTCGCGTGTCCAAGTCCAACCTGTTCTGTCTGTTCCGCTCTCTGTGCCAGAAGTGTGGTCGCACTGACCTCCTCTCCCTGCCCTCCTACGCTCAGGCCAAGATTTCAGCCACAGCTTTCCAACATGCCAAACAACAGTTCTTCCAAGCTGTCAGTGTTCACGGCTATGGAGCTTGGATTGGCAAACCACTGGAAGAGAAGAGCTTTGAGGCAGTGGTGGATGGAACTGGAAACAACGGAGCAAGCATCCCACTGGGATGTGGAAACGGTAGAAATGGAGAGGCGTGGATGAGTGCATAGGATGTCGCTGAGTACATATGTGGGGAAAGAGAAGCACAAGCAGGGGCAGATCAAAGGGAATTCATGGCATAACGTAAAAGGACAATCAAACGATGCACAGCCCGTGGCCAGAACTGTCTTCTGATGGAGCGTAGCTGAAGGCTGCAGGGAGAATGATGGAGAGTGACAGAGTGAGTCAAAAGCAAAGCCTGAAGTATGAGTGAGGTCACAGTTGATGGGAAAGAGCTAGGGACAGATCCACAGGGTGTACAGAATATTTTAAACACTACATTCAAAAGGAATAAGTCTGAAGTTAATAAATCTCTGGCAAAGACTGGTACATGGCATGCAACGGCTTCATGACCTGTTTTTTTTTATTTTATTTTAATGTTAATACTGTTAATTACATCTTTTCTTTGTCTTAAGTGAATGACATAGACAATGACAGATCTGTCATAATATTATCACCACATGATTAAGTCCTACTTACACCACCTTCAGAAGTTGGACTAGTCTGTGAACTGAGAACATCTCTGGGTCTCGTACTAGGATTGGTTAGTAACCCAGGATGGGTTACTAACCAATCCTTGACACTGTATTTTGGGGGTATCTGTAAATTGAGGTTGCTTCCAACAGATGCCTTCAGTTCTGTAGATTGGTGTCTGAAGAGGTTGGAGGCTGGGTGAGAACCTCAGATTGTCCTTTTGGTTTTATTAACTGTCATCTCTCAGGCAGTGGTTGTAATGTCATTTTTTTTGCCATTTTCCTTCACACAAAAATGTTTTTTCAGGTTCTGCAGACATAATGCAACCTAAACAAAGACGGTTTGTACTCATTCGACCACTGCTTATTGCCTCATTTTCCTGTGAAAGCTCAACCATGTGACAGAAGCAGCTAATTGGCATTAACCCTGTTTTTTTTTTTGTTTTGTTTTTTAGATGTTAAGTACAAAACTACAGCTGCTTAGTACAGTCCAGTTCCACCTAATGGCATCAATAAGAAATGTTTACCATACAGAAGATCAGCATTCAGAAATCTGTTTCACTGTCTATTATCTTCTGTACATGTACTGATGTCCGTTCAGGCTCATCTGATTTACACCAGCTGTAAAGTTTTAAGTGACTGTACACTCATCCATCCACCTTCATGTGATGTTGTCATGGTTTTCCCATAATGGACTGCTGCTGCCCTTTGATCAGCCCCATTTGTCTGTGCTTATAAGCTTCTTTTCTTCAAATACAATTATTGATGTCATGACATCCAATAAGTACAGTACATCTGTTCTTATGTTTGTGTGGTTTTTGAGTGAGTTTTTTTTCTTTTACCCATGTCATGGTCCTCCACCGTAGGTTATCCTAGAAAGTCATTGAAAACTTTGAATTGTTCTCCCGGTGTGTTTTTTTAAAATCTCCCAGTATAGACTGTCAGGTCGAGATGTATGGTGAGTTTCTAACTGAAGGTTTAAAACTGTTAAAAAAATGTTTTTGAAGTTGAACAGATGATGCAAGATATACATCAGCTGCACACAAATACATGAACATACAGATGTACAGTGGGATCCAGAAGCCTGAATCTACATGTAGAATTTAATTTTTTAAGACACTGCAGGCAGATTTTGCACTTGACATTTGACTATAAGCAAGAATCACCATTTGCATGAACCGATGCTCATATGCATTTTTTTTTATCATAGTAAGGAAAAGCTATGCAAGTTGGCAATGCACTTCAGTTTGGGGTAGCTATAATGCTTGTACAGAGTTATTGTTCAGTTTAAAAGAAGCTTGAAGTTGTGTCTGTAGAACAGTGTACCATCTGTTTTTGGACAGTGTAGCAGTCCTCAAGCTAATTCTTACAACTTCATTTTGTAGTTGATGCGGGACCTTAGTCTGTTCACCTAGAATGCAGAGACATTGAAACCTTGATAAATGCATTGCTAAACCAGTGTGATATAAAGTATGCATACATTGCATAGTAAATTAGATCGTTTTATTGAAAAAAAAACAGATTTAACGTGAAATTGTACAGATATTTTTTTCTATTGGACTCAGACCTCTCGTACCCACTGTATGCAGAAATGGATGTTTAATGCTAAATGTATAGCCTGTGTGTGTATGTATTTGTGTGGGTTTTAATGTATATATTTTGTAAATCATCTAAAATAAATCTTACTTTTCTATTCTACATGGTGTTTAACTAGGCTCCAGTGGAGTTTTTTTATTTTTTAAACATTCAACTGTGTGTGGGGTGGGGGTGGGGGGGGGGGAAATAAAATAAGCAGTATGTTGAATCAATCATTTATTTATGCTTTTTATACTTGCATATGAATCCCTTAGATGTTCAAGGGGTCTGAATGACATAGAGGCACTGAACTGTATTTAGTAGCGTTTATAAATCGAATATCGGTGCTGCTAAGTATTTTAAAGCGCTCCTTAAATGACTGTCGGTTTCTCTTCAGCCATGCAAAGCTGTGGATTACCATTATGCTGAAGCACATGAGCAGATATTGTCAACCTGTAGTACGTGTTTTCTCTTCAAGAAGACATTTCCATCTATTCTATCTCTTGATAGTTGTGTTCCTTATTGCAGTGCTCTGAAGGATCAGCAGATGGAAACATGTGCACATGCCTGTCTATAGAAAGCTTGCTGTTTATATATAAGCATGAAGGAGTGAGGTGATATTCCTGATAAGTGCCTGGCCAAATCTTTTTAGTAGATGTCTTCTGACATTTTTCCGATAGACCAGAGCATGGGAATACATAATGACCATTTACCTTAATTAACCTGAAGTTGCTGATGTTTAATAGCATCATCAAATCAGAGGAAGCAAATATAGTTTTAATATCTGACCAGTGAGTACTTAACAACGGATACAAAAAAATCAGAGCAACATGAGTAGGTCCATGATGTCTTTACAGTAAAAGATATGCAAAATATAAAGCTGGCAATAGACATTTAGTAAGATTTCTTAATTGTTAGATTATTTAAGATGTAATGTGCTAAAAAAAAATAACATTGTTCAACAGGAATGACATTTAAAACATGTGATGCCACATTGGAAACAAACAGACCTGGTGGATCTAATCCCAAAGCCAGCAACAGTAAGCCAGTATCCAGCAAGCAGTTTTCATTGGAGTGAGTAAGATCTGAGGCTAACACTAAACACATGCATACACATAAGTTGGTTATGTGCAGCAGCAATTGTCTGTTTCAATCAGGACCATAACCCATCAAGTTGGGCTGTCTCTCCAGTCAGTTATTTAGAGGGGGAGGGGGGCAGGACTAATAATGGAGGGAGAGAAGTGAGGCACGATGGAGAAAAGGATGGACGAGTGGAGTGAGGCTGCATGAAGTGAAATATTAGTCCAGACTGAGGGGCTTAAATGAGCCAATCGATGCTCTCCAATGGAAATAAATGAGTGTTGGGAAGGAGGGAATACATGAAGGCTGAGTGGGGAGAAAGATGGTTTAGAAGCTTAGATAGAGAAAAAAAAAGAAAGCATAAGATTACGATCTTCCAAGGGGCATCAGGACGCAGCTTCAGGGCACTGAAGTATCAGAAATGGAAACAGGGTAACCTGGAAGGGATGTAGTTCTGCTGTGAGGCAAGTCACTTGAACTTTGTACGCTATAGTTTAAGAATGGCACCATTGCACTCCCATTTTTTTCTGCCTTGGTGCTAAATGATGGATGTAATGTGATAGAACAAACTCTGTATCACTAAAAGTGACCAAAGCAGTCCCTGCATGAGTGTGAAAACATGCTTTTTGTAGCAGAATACACTGTTCTTAAATAGCATACCAGTGTAGGCATAAAATGTTGCTTGTGTTGCAATACACAATGCTGCAAGGGTATGAGTGCAGCTTTTTTGTTGTAAAAGTGTTTTTATAATGTAAAAACATAATTCTTTATTCATGTGACACTTCTGGAAGGTTAGTAAAATTACAAACCTAATATGTACACTTTGGTGTGCATCATGATCTACTGGAGTCCTCCACAACCCTAGAACTTGCAGAAATAATAGAATTACACCCATTGAAGAAGAAGTAATACAAAAAAGAATTTTAAAAACTTTTAATAAATGTCAGAATGTGAAAAACTGTTTGATATGGTCATTTTAGAGCAAAACAGCAGCAATAAGCCTCAGGGAGTGAGGGAAGAAAAGCCCATTCCTGGTATCTATATAACTGTATTGTATAACTGAGTGATTTAAATCTGCTGATGAGGAGCTTGTTATATAGTTTGGATTGTTCCAGCCGCCCTTCCTGTTATCAGACTCACCAAAGTGAAACTATGCAGAGTATAAAATACCACACAGGCCAACTAAAAACTATTACAGCTATTTAACCGGTAAAATATTAGAGCCACAATATGCAGCTAATTATGAATACATTTGATCTTCAAGTTGAAGAGGGGACTTCTGTGGTGTCAAAAGTCTGAAAATCAGAGAGATGAATCTGGTAATGAGGAAAAAGCACCATCACATTGAAATGTAACAGCTGTACTGATCACTGTACTGTACTGATCACATTGTCCTCCTACATTAGTTCGTTTTGGTAGCTAAGTGCACACAGCATTGTGACATGGCCATTTGGTCATACTGTGTGTTTGCAAAGTAGTTTGGATCAAGGAAAGTTGGTTTTACTGCATTTTCCTGCTCTGTTTTTTATTTTTTTTATTTTTGGCTCTTTGTGTATTTGTGAGAAAATGTCACAAAACTGGAGTCAAAATTCAGGCAGTGTCACTTCTCTGACAGAAAACAGATGACTCGGGACGTTTGCAGTCATCTCAGAGGCACAAAAACAACAATCTTGCATAAACTTCCCAATCTGTTCGTTCACCTTTGTGAACTGGATGCAAAGATGTGAAGCAGCAACTGCTTCCACTTGCAACTGCTAACCCTTACCCTATCACAGCTTGGTTTGGTTCTTTTCCATTAAAATGAAGGTACCCTCTGTGTGTACGTGGCTGCCGTAGCAAAGAGGCCCGTAAATATTGTATAGGTAGTTTACGACACACAGCGCAGAAGCAGAGAACATTGAGGTCCTGCGTTACCTGCTACTCGGTCTGTGGCTTGTAATCAGGAAAGATTCCATGAAGCCATTGTGCTGCTGCCTAATGATACCCAAACCAGTATCAGCTTCTATGACTCCTCCTGTGATGTCAAACTCTGGCAATCAGTGACCTGCAAACTGTACACGTCACATTTTCAGCCATCTCCACATATTCAGAACCCTAACGGAGTAGGTTGTAAAAATGTGTCTGCTCAGCCCAGAATGTTCCTGATGGAAACACAGACAAACCAGGAAGACGTGTGTTGAGTTGGGCTTAATAGTACAACTGGAAAAGGGCCAGTTGTTGCCATCCTTTAGACCATTATCCATCATGTGCAAATAACTACAGATGGTTGATGTTTGTTAATGGGAATCTGGGTTTACTTACCATGACTATGGATGATATCAAAACAGTTTTTAACTAATTAGTTTTCATTTTAACTGATTTATTTGTAATCCCAAAATTTTAATTAAATTCTTCTTAAGTAGTTTCTACATTTAAACAGTTTAATATTTTTACTCTGTCTTCATTATGTTTCTTAGTTTTTTCTTACAGCAATTTGATGGAAAAAATGTTTCATATTCTTCAATGTGTTTGAGTTTAAATAAAAGTTGAAAAATCTGCAGGCAGTTTTGGTCAATTCATCCTTTAAATGTGGCACAAAAATCTAAATCAGTTGGTCAACATTAGGAACCAGAAGAAGCTAGTATGATTCCATCTTACATAATCTAAGCTCAGTGGTGTCTGTGCACCTTAAAGTCACGAGCCAGCCCACTTAGGAAAACTGGGACAGGTATATGGGTGGAATTACTGGTAAGATATAGAAACCTGGACAGAGCTTTCCGTGTCACGTGCTGATGCTGTTGATGAAACAGCTAAATGTGTATGAAGGTGTAAATGGCACACATCAACTGTCCCAATTGCACATCGTTATTTATCTGTTTGCTTGTTTTATCGTTTACAACATGGTTCAAACCAAGGACTTCCTTGCTGTGAGGCTATGTTGTCATTATGTGACTCCCTGTTTCCTCTGCATGTTTTTCTGGCTGTTTTGCATATAAAGAATTCATTTATGTGGACATTTTTGGTGATCTTATAATCACACTTGTCTGTTTAAGAATCATTTGCATATTTTTTACAAATATTTTTAACTCATTTTCTTTGTTTTACATATGCTTAACAATCTGTACATGAATGTGATGACAATAATAATCAAGTTATGTGAACTAGCTAAACATCATGATTATCTGCAGTAAGAAGGGTGTTTGATTTCTGCATCTGCAGAACCATAACTTTGTAAAGATCTATCAGAAGCAACTGGAGCACCTGAGGAAACATCAGATATTGTACATCAAAGCAATCCTATTCACACCTAAGAGCATCCAGCCAGACCCTAAAAGCCCAGAGTTGGATTTCCTTCAACGTATGAATGCAGAAATAGTTGCTTAGATAATTTAGATATAACACAAGACACTGTTCAAGAATAGCTTAAGTCTTTTTGGATGGTCTCATGACCCATAATAGGTTCTTTACCTAAATCCAAACTAATCTGTAATAAACTAATTGAATGACTTTGATCCATGGTTAACCTCCAACCTAAAGAGACCTCAATGTCAGACATTTGTCACCAGAATGGATTTTTCCCTATGTGTTAAAGTGTCAGGAACAGTGTGTATGAGTGTAAATCTGTCAGTGTCACAAGTCTGCTGACTAGTGTATTTTTCAGCCAGAAGACAGCTGACACAAACATGAATTCAGTCCATCAGCATCACCACATCACACACTGTGCCACCATGCTGACTGTGTAAAGCTGCAGTTATGCTCTGAACTCTTCAAACATCAAATACTAGTAACATTACAAAAT
Organism: Pseudomugil gertrudae; assembly: GCA_037177535.1. Lineage (NCBI taxonomy): Eukaryota > Metazoa > Chordata > Actinopteri > Atheriniformes > Pseudomugilidae > Pseudomugil > Pseudomugil gertrudae. Next base: position 12,083,235 of record JBAMHV010000006.1, on the reverse strand, counting down.
GCACACACATTTTAAGCAGCACATTCAACCAGCCACCTCTTCAGTTTGGGGTGAGATGTAATATGACCACATGCTGCGTCTTTTAACCCCCGATGCAGAGACTATTTAGTTTGGTGTGTCATATCATTCCTGGCAGACACAGTTTCTAATAAAGCTGTGTCAAAACGTTAGGTATGCATGTGTTTGTGTGCCAGTGAGTGTGTCGGTCTTATTAAAAGGGTACAGCTGTTTGGAGGCGAGATATTTTGCACTGATTGCTCACCACTTAAATGGAAGAGCAGACACATTAGCCACAGCTTTCTGCAAACTCGGACCATTTAGTCGCCCCAACACCACCTATACACCTCCTCCTCCCTTGTACCTTTCACCCCCTGCAGTCCCCCGCTCTCTGGATTTGATTAGTCTCTCAGGCAGCAGGACCAGAGTGCTGTTTGCTGTGCAGAAATCCATCTGCATATACAGCAGTTGGTTTTAGGTGGTGGGTTGGACTCTGCAGCTTTCTAGCCTCAAGTACAATCTGAGCCATTAGGATACAATGGAAGCAGTGTAGGGGCAGCGATTAGGGCATGTCTGATAGAGTCAGACCGGCTCAGTGGTCTATTAAGTAGAGCTATGCAACTTAACAATGCACTTACTCATCACTTCTATGACATTTTTCATAAATGCAGCCACTAAATGGGTGGCCTGGTGAAAGACAAAAAGTGCCTCTCCATTTCCTTTACTTTGCAGAGTGGCCTTGTAGATTGTCATTTACAAAAAAAGAAAACAAAGTTGAGCTTCAGTGTAAAACGACTCAAGACAATAATTTGCAATTCACTTAAAAGTGATGTTTAACTGACAATAACACAAAGCAAAGTGCTTTTTTTAAACCCATTTAATGCAAATAGCATGTTCATAACATGCTCTCACACATAACATACCTCACACATAAGTCTTGTGTGAGGTATTTTCAAATAAATGTAGAGTTTCAATTATTCTAAATTACATATAAAACATCTGCTGGACGCTGTGGAGACAAGTTTAGATTTAAATGTGGCAGATTATTTAGTTGCAAAGGGAAAGCATTTTATGTCATTTAATTTCAGACTTGTTTTTGAGACTGCTCAAGAGAAAGTGTTTGATTTTTTCTCGCCCTCTATTTGTCCGACAGCAATATTTATTTAAAAGTTTGAAGATTAATTTTTTTTGTTAGAGGGGGGTGTGAATATGAAGCATTTTTTTACTGCTTTTGGCTCTAAGAAGTCTTGGTAATCGTCTTTTCTCACCAGGCTCATTAAAATCACTCATTAATCCACTTGCACAAATCAGCCATTAAGTGTTACTATGACATCTGTTTTAATGTTTACTGTAAACAAGCTATTTTGCTCTTATAGAAGTACATTTTCTGAAGCAAACGTCTGAGTGAAGTAGTGTCCTGTGTTAGAAAATTTCCTCCAATCAACTGTGTCCAGCTTCCCTGAAGAAAAGCCTCCCTGCAGCACAATTCTGCCACCACTGTGTCACCATGTTTCACAGTGGGGATGTTCAACAGAAGGGATATTCAGGATGATGTGCTGTCGTAGTGTTCTGATGCACACAGCATTTTGCATTTAGGTGAGGAAGATCAGCTTTGGTCCCTTCTGATCACAGCACATAGTCACATGTTTGTTGTGTCCTCTGTAAGGTTTGTGGTGAACATCAAATAAAACTTTTTGTGGTTTTCTTTTTTTTTACTTTTCCATGAAGGACACATCTGTGGAAAACATGGTTAAAGGTTGTGGACAGGTTCTTCCATCTAAGCTGTGGCTCATTGCAGCTCTTCCGGAGTGGACCTCTTGATTGCTTCTGTAATTGATGTCTTCTTTGCTTAGTCTTTTCTTGGTAGGTTTGCGGGGTTACATCCTCTTTCCATTTTGGAACAAGAGGTTCAAGGCTTGAGGTTTTTTTTTTTTACATAACTGTGCTTTAGATTTCTCCACAACTTAATGCATGACCCTTCTAAAGTGTACCCTGGTCTCTTCATACTGTTCACTGATGCTCTATAGCAAACATTTAAAGCCCTCACAGAAAAGTTTTATCTATACTGAGAATAAATTACACATGCTATTTAATAACTGAATGACTTTTGAAGATATTTGCATACATGGAGCTGAATACAAATGCTTTTCATAATATTATTTACAAATTATTTTAAATATTATGTATTAGTTTCTTTCTACTTCACAATTATGCATAGCTTTGTATTTGGCTATCAATACTATTCAAACAAATTAAAGTTTGTTGTTTTAATATAAAAAAATTTAGATAAGTTTAAGTTGTAGGAAGTTTTATTAAATATGAATCTAATTAGATTCCACAGATTTTTATGATCATAGCGCTTTATAGTCAGTTACTGTAGATCAGCATGGGAATGAATATGTTGTTTGGTGTGAGCAAAGTCATCATCTTATTGTATATTTTGGATACAGAAATAGTTTAGTCTCAGCTGTTTCATGGGTCGGAAGTTATTTCCTATAACAAGGCTGCTGGAGGAAAAAGTTTCCATTTATAATACTTTACTTTTTGCCCAGTGGGCAGATTTTCATTTCCTTTTAGCAAAGCTGAGTTGTTTTTCCATATGTCTTTGTATGATATGCGCTTTGAGAAACATCTCTCTCCCATCCAGTCATTCCTTTTCAGTAAACTTTGACTCTTCCTGATAGGAAGATGTAACAGCTGAGACAAGAAGAGAGGTAGCCTTTTCTTCTGAACACAATAAAAAATGAAAAAACCTATATGTGGCATTAAATATTAATATTTTTGTAAAAACAAAATGGTTGTGATTGTTTTTATTTATCTATTAGGTATAATTTTATCAGTCCCTCTGCAGTCTTTTTAACCAAGTACCCACACTCCCTTTACTGCTCCTTCATCTCAGCCCAATCCTCATTACTCTCTTCCTTCATTTCCTCTCCCACCCACCTGCTTATTGCATCAGCATAAGTTTTATGTGATTTATACAGTGTCATTTCCTGTATCTCGGCTTTGATGTGACTTTAAAGTCTCAGAGAGATCAGAATACAGATACATCAGCTGGAATAAGAGCTCATCTGTATACAGAGTCGGCATAGCAACAGTCAACTGTTTTATTATTCCTCTTTATTCACTTTCTCCCTCATATATTTCTCTCCTTTACTTTTCTGAAACCACACATCTGACATATGCTGCAGGGCAAGACTGTTTACCAACCTTTTCATCCAGAGTGCCGATCATTTCTCCTTTCTGTCACTCCCCCTCTGCTTTCTTTACTCCAAACTCTCCATCTTCTGCTGCTGACCACTAACCTCTGGTGAAAAAAATTAAGACTGTTGAAAAATGTACACTGTGGCCTGACACCGTCCCTATTTTCTGTCAGGTTTAATGTCCCCCTGGCCTTCTGGCACACTTTTTTTTTACCATTTAGTCTTCTTCGTTGTGTTGTTAAACTCTTTCTCATCTCTGTTTTCATGACTGAACACCAGCGAGAAAGAAAAAATGCTGGCAGAGCATTAAAGTTTAGCCAAGACTGAGTTGAGGTTTTTATTTTATTGCATGAAAAATACATTCTTGAAGAAACAATGCAAAGGGACAGAGGGAAATACATCTGACACTAATTTAAATAATAGTAAATAAACAGGTTGCTACTGTGCTGACTTTTACTTATAAAAATTAGACCCAGTGCCATATTTTCTTGTTTGCTTCTATTTAAGAAACACTGTTCACTGCCTTACATATTTCTCACTTCTTTCTAATCAAGCTAAATAAATAACTAGCTTTGATCCGTGAGGGCGAACTCGTGATCTTTGACCTTTCCCCAGGCATTGATATAAAGAATTTCCAGCTTATTAAACTGGCCTCTCTCCATCACTGACCCATCACGAATCTGCCCAGGGCACAAGCAGCACATTACCATGCTCATTCCAAGCCACAAGAAAGGAAGAAATTAAATAATCCACTGTCAGATTCAGAAAGCTGCTTGTAGATGAAGAATGAAGCAAGACAAAACACACTGCTGGATATTCATAGCAGATCCAAACATGAGTTCAACATTATTTCCACCTCCCTTAATGGGTCCCCATCTGTCTTCCACACACTTTTGCTGTGCAAATAAAGTGTTGGCATATGGCTGATGTTGCTGAGACCCTCCGTGATATGATTTTTTTATTGATGTCTGTCAGGTTGCATATGGCAGGATGTTTGACCTCTTATAAGGAAATGGTCTAATCCTCTCTCACACAGTTTCATGTCTGCTTTCATCCGATTAAGGTGCACAAAGCAGACTGAGAACTAAAATATTAAACAATTTAGGCCAATAGAATAATCTAATTATGAGGGATTATAGCCTTGACCTTTATGGCTACTAATTTAATTAAATCAGTGTTTTTGCAATGGATATAGACTTAAAAATATAAACTAAAAGAAACCATGTATAGTGTATGCATTAGAAGTTAAAAGAAAGAAAGAAAAAAGCATAACGTCCTGGTGGAGTTTATACTGAGCACATGCTACCAAGACATGCTTTGAATTCCCCATGGGGGATCATTTTTTTCCTTTTTGGCTGTTCCCTTTTGGGGGTCGCCACAGCGACCATGTGTCTAATCTTATCCACTGACCAACTTCATTTTCTTTTTCACCTCTTATTCCTCTTTGGTCGTCCTCAAGCTCTCCAAACCTTCATCTTGCAATGGGGGTCCAATTGTTTACCAAAATAAAGCCTTTCCCACTACATGTCAGATTTGTTTAATTGTTTTGCGTGTCATTTCCCGATTTTTCCTTTTGAATACTTAATCCAAACTCATTCAAGGAGTCCCTTTCAACAGGTGCTATAGCCTACGACCAAATGACCCTGTCTTCATTATGGACACAGCAGTTATGAATGCCATATGGATCCTATTTTTTGAAGCTACAGTTAAAATAGCAACCCCGAAATAACCTGGGTATAATAAATCAGACAGCCGTTTGGCGGCCGTATCTTCCACAAATCCCACCACCTGTTTCCAGCGCTCATTTCGCCTCTGATGCTGGCCAATAGGAGAGCGCGGCGGGTCTGGAGGCGGAGAAAGGAGGCAGAAGTTGGTGGAGAGTGAGAGACGGATTGGGAGAGATGGGGAGCTGTGGAGTGGGGTGCCACTCGGTGTTGTGACATATTTAATCACAGACCTTAATGTTAATCTTGGACTATTAATTAACTCTTTGGCCCTTTTTGGAAGAGAAAAAAAAATCCCCATTAATGCAGCCGTGCATGTTTTTGACGCGCAGCCACAGGTTGGCGATTTAATCCTGTCACCATGGATTATTCCTCCCCACCTCGTGCCGACCGTCCCTGACTGGATGGAAATGGGCACCATCGACTTACCAGGGATGATTGAGGGAGAAACAAACTGCTCGTTTTGAGTGAGCGGACACGGAGGCAACATCAGTGGTGAAGCGACGCGCAATTTTGCGAGGCGAGGACCTGTGAGGGGACCTAAAAGGAGACGAAGAGAAAACATGATGTGGATGGCTGTGACAACATGAAAAAGAAAAAGTGTGTTGGTCAGTTTTCAGTCAGCCAGTAATTCATCACAACTAAACCTGGAGGACTGAGAGAGAAGAGGTCGGAGGTAGGTAAAGGAACAGACGGTGAGGAGGGGGGAAGGTGTCTGGTTATATCATACTGAAAGTAGGTTATTGTTTTGGATCGATCAGTGGCCAGTAATCACAGCCAACTTATGGTTATGGAGTCTTAAACATACTCACACTTCTGCTTCGACAATTGACAGATGTGAAATTATTATCCATGAGTCTGAGCCTGATCTCATTTTCATGGTGTAAAGCTAGAGGATTTTCACCCTCCTCCTGGCTAACAACAATGTTACACAGATGACATTTTATGGAAGAGATTGCTGGAAGCACTGTGGGATGTGAGAGAACAGGAAGATACTGAGAAACAGAAGAGTGCTGAGTTAGGCTGACTGGAAAGCTGACTCAAATGTGACTCAAGGAATAAGATATAAGAAAGCCTCTCTTTTCTCTGTTGCCCCTCTTTGTCACACATGCTTAACCGGCAGAGTTGAAAGATTCCCCTGGTTTAGTTTGCCAAAGATGGTTCAGCATCTAAAACATCTGTGTCTTTCATTGCTACTATGATTTAATGAGTGTGTGTATCCTGTTATTTTGTGCCACTGCTCATTGTTTTTCTTCTTTATCTTTGTGTTTGACTGCAGACAGGTGTGTGTCCATCGCACTGACCATGGAGCCTCCCCCCACTCTGAGCTTGGCTCTGCTAGGAGGAAGCGAGGATGAAGACCAGCGCTTTCTTCTTCCCCTAGGCAGCATATCTCATCCGTCCAGTGCTGGAAACCAGCCAGGATCAAACCACTCCAACCACATGGGAGGTTCAAGCCTCGATCGTCTAAATGGCAGCACCCCATCCCCATCACCTGCCACACCCAACTTGCCTCCAGCATCTCTCCCTAAGCTGCCCCTGTCCTCCTCTGGAACCCAACCTCTCCCTCCTCCCATCCCTAATGCTCTTCACCCCACCAGCACCCCACTCTCCTCTTGCCTTGGTTCACAGCACAGCCTGAGCGGAGACAACTCCCCAGTCTACAATGCCCTCTTTTACTCCTCCCACTCGCCCTCCATGGAGCGAGAGAGGGACAGAGACCGTGACAGAGAAAGAGACAGGGGCAGCAAACATAGACAGGCTAGTCCTCTAGTTCACCGTAGAGACAGTAACCCCTTCACGGAGATTGCCATGAGCTCCTGTAAGTACACAGGTGGAGTCATGAAGCCCCTGAGCCGCCTCAGCGCCTCCCGCAGGAACCTTATTGAATCAGAAAGCAGTAGCGAAACCAAAGAGGGTGGCGTTTCAGCTGTTGCCGGGTTAACCGCCGCTGGTGGACACACAGACAGACAGCGAGACGCCCCGCCTACCTGCTCGGTGACCCAAACCTCCACTAATCAACCCCCGATTCAGAGTCCCCCAGAGATTGTGATTTCATCCAAAGAAGACTCACCATATCCCAGAGGATATGACATCACCGACTCCACATCCAACCAAATGTCCATCTACCACCAGAACCATGCACTAGTGGAGAGCAGGCGCGCACAGCCTGGACGGGGCAGTAGGCAGGGGGGGGTCGGAGCAGCGGGCACCCCAGCCAGGGGCAGCACCTCCAAGGCTCCCAAACGAAAGAACCAAAACATTGGCTATAAACTGGGGCACCGCAGGGCGCTGTTCGAGAAGAGGAAGAGGCTGAGTGACTATGCCCTCATCTTTGGAATGTTTGGCATCGTCGTCATGGTGATTGAGACAGAGCTATCCTGGGGAGTGTACAATAAGGTGAGGGAACGGGCCGCTGATAAACAAAGGCCCACTCTGTTTTTCCAAATAATACCCGTTTATCTGCTATGTGCTGCTACTGTTGTGTTTAATGTGTCTGAAGTTGGCAAGCTTCACTCAGTCAGGTGGTAGGATGTATCCTGATAATGGCATAACTATGCTAGGGTTCTCTAGGCTCAGACTTTAAAATGTTATACTTAATTTTTTACAAAAAACATTACAAAGTGTGGGAAAATGTGGAGATACATAAGGCAGTGAAAGACTGGAAAACACAAATGAGCAGCATTATGTGAGCTAGAGATGTTCGTGTTCTCACAGGCAGGGTGATGTGAATAAATGATGCAAAAACACTGAACAAATTCATTCACAGCGAATATGAGCTGATTATCCAAGTTTCCACAAAATGAGGAAAAATAATAACCTTACTGGATAAGTGAAAGCAATTGTGGATTTGCAAGGATGCATTGATAAACATAAACATAAAAACGTCACCTAGCAATGTCAGCATATCATAAAGTAGACCTCCAACATTCCTCTGATATTTTCTCCACACATTTCCTCTGAAGTCATCTATAATTCTTGCTCTGGCAGGGATGGATTTTAGACACCAAATGAGCAAGGGATGTCACAGCTGCTGGTCAGTAATGTTTCACCCACCTACGCTCTATTTGGTTGATTGCATTCATTTTAAAGAAAAAAATGGGGCTTTATGATGCATACATTTGGTCTTGGTCTAAATTAGTTAATTTATGACATGATAGCTTTAAAATAAAGCTTTTGTAAGAAACATCGAACAGACAAGTGGAGCTTTAAGCCTGCAAACAGGTGTTGCTTTCCTTCTGCTGCTCTGATTTTGACTAGATCTGTTTTTCATTTTCTTATTAAATCTGAATCCTCATTGCCTCCAACCTTTTGTGAGTATAATACTGAGCTGTTCAAGTGTCTCTTTGATGTGACATTCAAGTAAACAAATGTCACACCAAGCAGTCGCACAGTGGTTCTTCTTACCTACTCTCTTGCTTAGCTGGAACCTCATGCATTAACATCGCCTCACTTCTGCATTTCTGATCTACATTTGCTTTCATTTTATTGGCAACCAGCGAGAAGCAACGTGGAATGTTGACAGAAGGACTTGTCCAAAGGTCACCTGCAAGATTTCAACCAGCAGCATTTGTTTTGTTGAGCTCCCAGGTCACAGATACACACACATATGCATGTTGTAGGTGTATCTGGATGGGTCAGCAGCCTGACTTGCCATTTAGAAGGAGCTCGCCCTGGACTCATTCTGAGCAAGCCCGAATACATGTTGTTGGAGGGGGGTTGTGTACTGTAATGGTCAAGCTTGACAGTTGCTGCTTTCGGGTGATGTAAGGCAACGATGCAGAGGACATGGGGGGCAGATTATCAGTAGGAGGCTGGTTTCTCATTTGTCTGTGTAATGGGCAGTGTAATAAGCTGAACTGGCCCCTGGCTGCTATTGTGTGTTTATTTTGGGTGGGTGTGTTTGTGTGTTAAAGAGCCTCTGAGCATCCTTTAGTTCACCTCCCTGCAGCAAACACTCTTGTCTTTGTCCCATTCTTCATTTTTTACGCTAATATATCATAAAAGGTTGGTTTTTCTATAGCAAATGAAGTGGAAAGATTACTTCCACTCATGCAGCTTGCCACAGATGGATCATTGATCATGTGACAGAGTAGGTGGGATGATGTGAGAGGACAGATTTACAGGTAGCATTTAGAATAGGGATTCTTGGTATATCTCATCTCTCTGTTTGTGTTATGGTTTGATTCTAGTTGCCTTATGTTAATGTCATCGCAGGAAGGTTTCGTGTGCTCCGTACTGCCAGCTTTGTGTGGCGCTCCCGCTCATTACTTTATGAAAATGGCTGTTTCAGAAGCAGTGTCTTTTTATTAATGAAAATGCATGGGTCTGAATTTCTCTTTTAATCCCTTCTTGTCTCTTTCCCTCACTTCTGTCGGGCCATTCTCTTTCTTGAAGGAGATGGCCGACACTTTAATGTTCCCTTTCTCCATCTGTCCCTTTTTTTATTTCAACTCTATGCCTGTCTCTTTATTCTCCCTCCTTTATTCTTTTCTTTCTTTCAATATTTTTCCCCTCTCTTTCTCACTCCCTTTGCTCCTGCTTGTAGAGTGGGCGTCAAACTGGGGGAGTGTGATCGGAAGAGGGAAGCGGCTGGGCGAGAATGAAAGTCTGTAGAAGGAGAGAAAAAGAGAAAGGCGATAATGAAAAGCCTGATTTAGTTCTTTAAGTCAGTCAATGATTCTCCTCATTCAAAACTGCCAGTGTTGTCTATCAAAACAAGTGACTGAAAATCCATTCATTCCAACACGGTGAAGAGTGTTTGTCCGTCCTGTCGTTATATTGATTCATTTTTAAGTAGTAAATATTCTTTTTTAGAGATGGATTTATTAAAGAGTGGTATGGGAAACATCCCAGAATCTCACTGTATTTTAAGAGATAGATTTCAGTGTTGAATGATTTCCATCGAATCATTTAAATGCCGGCTTGATTTGGTTTCGGTCCAACACACACTGGAGACCCATCGGACAGCTCAAACAGCTCCCATAACTGAGGTGGATGGAAGCCCAGTGGTTATTCTAGTGAAAAATGAATGGAGAGGTCAGAAAGAAAGATCAGTTGAAGGGTGGCTGAAAAAATAGTAAAGCGGTTTAAGCAGTGGTTTAAACCAATCTATGGGTGGGACTCTTGATGAAATACTTACAGTATATTGATTACTGATAATCACACACCCCTCCCCTCATGCTCTATTTACACCTACAAGAGCTTGGTTGCCAATCTTACTCCCTCTTTTTTTGCCGTTTTATATAT
>JBAMHV010000006.1:12050033-12072961 GCA_037177535.1 Pseudomugil gertrudae | reverse complement strand
ACTTTTAACATATTGCGACAGCTATAACTTAAAATCTGCTAAAGCTCCTGTATCTCTTTTGGAAGGAAGGTCCAGTTGCTGAAACATACTCCCAAAATTAGAGATGAATAAGAATGGAACTAAACAGGGTGGTTTGGATTGTGTAGCATGAGTGTGTTGCACTGGTGTGTAAGGATAAATTGAAGGAGAGAGGTTAACACTGGAGGACATCGTGTTCATAACTGTGAGTGTTGTGTGTACATATAGTGCATGTTCAAAAGCAGATTTCATACAGTCAGCACATCACGAAGCAACGGCTGTGATTTGTGATTCATTGCTTTCATTGCTTTGTGGCTTCTGTCTTCATTCATCATCCTGTCCATTTAATTCAATTCAAAACCGCATCCCGAGGTCTGAGATCAGTGTGATGAGTTTCGGTTACAGGTAAAACCTGTTTTTATGCACGCCAAGCCGTGACAATAAATCCCAGTGTTATAAATATTCAGCCACGCAGTTAAATTATGCATTGATGATCAAATAATTTATGAATATGAAATAATTTAATTTGTCCTCAGCTACAAATATAAAGCAAACAAACAAAAAAAGATAAAAACAAACAAAAAAATCTTTAAAATTGCTTCCAATACATATTTTTCCCCTCTGTGTATTTGACTATCAGTCCTCCTGATCAGTGTGGACTTTAACAGCAGTATCAAGGTCTATTTTTTGCTTGAAGTAGAGGACCATTACACAAACACAGACAGACAGTATTGTCCCTCTACTGCGTTGGTTACACGCATCATTTTGGTAGTTATCAAGGGCTTAGCTATTTACTTGATGCAGAAAACAGAGCAATACCTCTGAAAATCCTGTGGGCGGTGATGAGTTGTATAGCTGACATGAAACTAGTGAAAAGAACAAATCAGAAAAGATGAACAGGAAGAAGATGACACAGAAACTGAAAATAAAGAACCCAAAGCACTTCTGCTTGTGTTTTTACATGATTGTAAACAACTTATTGGCCTTACAACGACCAAACAATGTCAAATCAAAGTGAACATTGAACTCAGTGCTGCCCACTAGTGGATGAAATGACTTAACAACTATGGCAACGTAATAAAACTTATGGTTGAATAGGAGTAGTAATGTATGACAACGTTTGAAACGGATGTTACTATTTACATATGTAAAGAGGATAAATGGGAAGTTAAGATAAGTTTTCTTTAAAGAAAGTATTTCTGAACCAGAGGCCTGTTTGAGAGTTTCCAGGGCTCTTGGCTACTTGGGACCTTAGCATGTGGCTTTCCAGCATCAGATCAGGGGATCACATTATAAAGGCCCTTATGTCTCTCTGTGGCCATGCTTCACATTTCAGACCTGCCATGCTACATGGCTATTCTGAGGGAATGAACAGTTGTTGTCAAATTCACTTGTCATACTTTTGTGCACACCCTTGACAGATGTGAGACACAGAGGGATGGGATACCAAGGGTGGTGTACTGTACCTGTAATGGATTTTTTTATTCAGTTATGCAAGTTCCTGTATATATAAATGGATTTTTTTACCTTTTCAGCAGTTAGCCCCTACAGACCTTCTAGCTCATAGCTATCCTCTTCTCTTTGCTAACAATACCCTCTCAATTCATGGTGGGTAGAGATTTAGGCTGTATTAATTAGCATATTAAAACATTCCCATTCACTTAATGAGAGTCATATCCAGTCTGTTTTAAGGCCATGGGAGGTGGTTTTAAAAATGGAAAAAATGTCTACATGTATAATTTGGAAAAACCCAAAAGAGTATTCAGGGAATTAATTACTGCTTGAGTGGAACTCTGGATATTACTTAAGACAAGGTATACAGAGACTGCTGAATTTAATTTAATGTGGAAAAACATTACCCGTTTAGGCGCCAGAGTTTTTTCTGAAAAATGTACAATTTTGATATCAAGTTTTTAAAAGGTTATAACTTCAAAAGTAGTTTGAGATAAAAGTAAACGTTCAATTAAAAAATGATTCAGTATGACTCAAAGTCTGTGATGGGAGTGAAATTAATAATCTAATTCGCATACGATGAAGTCAACATTGCCGCGATTTTTTAGATTCAGATTCAGAGACAAACTGAGACAAATCACAAAATATTTATGTTCTGAATATTTATTTACCCAAAGCAACTTAATGTACATTAAAATGTGTTTTTTCAGCTACTTGTTACCACATGTTGGTTATTATCTTAATGAGTTACAAGGATATGCTCTGTACTGTAATTGTGGGAATGCATCCATACTCATAATAATGTGTGGCATATCTGTCATGAGATTGTAACACCGATACTTCTTTGTAATGAAAACTTAACATGATGGAATATTATGTTTATAAAGGAAATGACAATTACCAGCTGGAAAATAGCATTGGGTGTGTCTCACTCAGCACACTAACACAACTTTGCACACTATGTTTAAGTGCGTAGTGCATTTACACTGATATATAAGCAAAAAAGTCAGTGCACTGAAAGTACCCAGATGCTGCCCTAAAATTAGCAAAAGAATCCAGTGTAATATGACGACACTTTGTTCACTAAACAGAAGCCATCTTGCTGATGTAGCAGAAGAGGAGGGACTTTCCAGCTCTTTCCAAATAATGGCGGCAAATAATACTGGGTCGGAGGCTAATTTATATAGATATGAGTATGAAGTTATTTTGTTAAGATTTAAGTTAAGATAAAATAGTTTTCCGTACAGCAGAATAGTCCAACTCGAGTACGCCACTACCAGTAAGTGCCAAATGTCCAGTGTTCCATTTGAGACAGTATTTACCCACAATAGTGCATAATAGTACTGAGATACACTCATTAAGTTTTGGACACAAACTGAGGATATAAACTAACAAATCATTTAACTTTATTTAAGAAACTGAAAGTATGTTTGACAGCATATTGGTCTGTGAATAAGTACACTATGCTATTTTACCATGGGAACTTAACAGATCATGTTGACAGGATACACACTAAGTAATCCTTTAAATTTAATGATGTTCCAGTGTTGTGCCATGTTCATTAAGACACAAACCTCTAACCCATTCAAGACATTAATAATATAAAAAAAAACTGCACTGTGGCCTCACAGCAAGAAGGTTGCTGGTTCGAGCCGCTGCTGGAGGAGGTCTAACCAGTAACTGTGAGGAACAAGACTCCTGTAAAAAGAAACAAATAATTCTGAACAATGGTTGTTTAACATTCATTATTGGTTTGTTTCAGAGCATAACTTTATGCAATCTCTTCTTTCATTGCTAGTCTGCCCGGTGATGTAACGGTTATTACTGAGGCACATCAAGGTGGCTGGTTTGAGGGAGGTTCGAAACTGGTCTTTCTTGGCAGAGTTTGTATGTTCTCCCCCTGTATGTATGGGTTCTTTCCAGGTCATTCGGCTTCTTAGTGCCACCCAATGACATGCATGTTCGGTTGATTGCTGACTCTAAATCAGAGGTGGGAGACCTTGGCCCTCATCCATGTCTCCCTGTTTTAACACAAATGAATGAATGACTGTGTAGATCTTGCTAAGCTGTTGGATCAATTTGATTTTAATCAGGAGTGCTGGACCAGGGATAGATGGAAAACCTGCATAATTCTGACCCTCAAGGACCAGGGTTCCCCACCCCTGCTCTGAATTGTCTCTAGGAATGAGTGTGAGGGATTGTTTGTCTCTCTGTGTTGGCCCTGTGATGGAGCAGCGACCTGTCCAGGTGTATCTTGTCTCTTGCTTAATGCTGGGATAGGCTCCAGCTTCTCCACTACCCTGAATTGAATTAAGCCATATAGAAAATAAATGACTTAATAATTTCATTGTAGAGCATCTTTTTTGTCATGGGAATTTCAGTTGTTGTAAAAACAAAGACTCTAAGCCTAAGGCAAAATTGTATGAGTCAAATAACATAAATAAAAAAGTAAATAAATGAATATCTACCTAATGATGAAGCAAGGAAGCTCAGCCACATTCACCCGCTTATATGTGGGGATTCTCAAGCATTCCCAGTACAAAAGATATAATCCCTCCAGCATTAGAGGAATGTCCCCAGAACACCTCATCAGGGAGGCATCCTGACCTGATTCATGAACCACCTCACCCAACTCTTGTTGATGTGGAGGAGCAGCAGCTCTCCTCTGAGGCCCTCTTGAATGAAACCAAAACTGACTGGAGCTGGATGATTCCAAGATGCATGAGACGCGTAGGCCACGGCTACAGCTATATCACATTGCAGCAGTAACATTAGCAAGAAAACCTGCTCCCGTGGTCCACATGGAACTAGAAACAACAAATTTGAGCAGGCAGCATTCAAGGAATGGACAAGTGGTCGTTCACGTAAGTGGAAAGCATTAAGGACGGCAATTAGCACTGCATTATTATGCTAATTAGCTACAAACAACCCATGAGTTTTTGACTGCATGCAAACTGAGGTACAGTTACAACACTTCACTGTGTTTTGCAAGCAATGGCTAAAAGAAAAGGACTAATATAAGTCATCAAGAAACAATGGAATATGATACACAATCAGTAACAATAGAAAAACGGCAAGCAAAACCTACAGTGAAGGCTATGGAGGATGCATTACAAAGGAAAATAGGATCAACAAAGGCTTTGTTGGGTCAACTTACTGCAAAAAAGAATGAGATGCTTCAGTTAATGGATGATGATAGCAATATGGAAGTGGTGGAAAGGTGGTTGACTGGAGAGTTTAATGAGCTCTTCAGGGAGTTTTGTGAGATGAATATTTCTGTTAAAGGACTATTTCATCAGTGCATGTCAGAAGAAGACATAAACAAAGATCAACAGGACTGGTTTGAACCAAAGGCAGATTCATTCAAAGGCTTTGCTGAACAGGTGGATGGGTGGATTAAGAATGTACAAAAACGCAAAGAAGCTAAAACAATGGATGAAAGTGTTAAACCTTCAGATAACATATCTGTTGCTGCATCTAAAAAGCAAGCAGTCTTTCTACAGCATCGTCCGCATCCTCTGCATGCCTAAACAGAAATGGAACGGGCTGCACGTTTAGCTCAGGCAGCAACTCTTAAGCAGAGACGGGCTCTAGAGGAGCAAGAAGCTAGGATTAAAGCTGAGAAGGAACAATGGCAAGTACAAAGCTTTAGCAGCTACAGAACTCAAGGTTCTGCAGAAGTTTGAAGGATCAGTTGTTTCAAGATGTGAAAGCAGACACTCTGAAATGCAAATTCCTCCACTTGTTGATAGCAAACGTAATATTGGAACAGATACACAGCATGTGAACACAAAAGGCAAACAAAATCTAGAACCACCATCTCAACCTAAAACTTTTATTGAAGTGGATAATCACAGTTTGTCTGATATCGGTTCTACACAGTCAGAAGTCGGAATTGTGTCCAGATACTTTGGTGACTGCAATGCAGTGTAAAAATGATATAATAGAGTTCCTGGCCAAACAACAAAGGATTTCAACTCTTCCACCTCAGCAAATCTCCACGTTCAACGGAGACCCTTTGGAATATAGACTATTTATCAGAGCATTTGAGCACAGTGTAGAGAGTAAAACAGAAAACAACAGAGATCGTCTTTACTTTTTGGAGCAGTACACCAGTGAACAATCATCGAGAGTTAGTACGGAGTTGTTTACATATGGATGACGAGCGTGGTTACTGTGAGACAAAAAGGCTGTTGAAAGAACATTTTGGAAACGAGTACCGGATCTCTGTAGCCTACATAAAAAAGGCTTTAAGTTGGCCTACCATCAAGGCAGATGACGATGAAGCACTCAATCCACTTTCTCTCTTCCTCACCAGCTGTTGCAATGCTATGACAGATTCAGAATATATGGAGGAGTTGGATAATGTTGCAAATATGCGTGTTATTGTCAGTAAACTTTCATATAAGCTGAAAGAAAAATTGAGGAGTGTTGTATTTACTTAGAAGAACAAAAGGCTCGAAGACCTAAATTTAAAGACCTTGTTAAGTTTGTCCCTACACAAGCTCTTCACCCCTTATTTGGAGATATAAAGGATAACAGTCAAGGAGAACCAAGATTGTGCTAAACCTTTCAGCAGGAAAGAAGAGTGGCAAGACAATTTTCACAACTACTGTGACTCCAGTAGACAGACAGTTGAGTGTCAACACAGAACCAAAGCCAAGCAAGTTGGCATCTTTGGTGAGTGCCTTCATTAAACCTTGTCTCTTTTGTAAAAGTGAACACTACATGGCACAATGTAAAAAGATGAGGCAATCACTGCACAAAGAAAAGTTGGACCTTCGTTACACCAAAGGCTTGTGCTTCAGTTGCTTAAAACAAGGCCACATGAGCAAATTCTGTCAGGAGAAGCTGAACTGTGAAGTGTGCTCCTTGACTCATCCCACTGCGTTGCACATTAAGGTAAAGGACAAGCCTTTAAGGAATGAGGAAACATCAGTAGATGATGAGAAGCATCATACTGTGAGTGGGTTTGTGGATACAGAAAGTAAACTATGTCCTGATAATGGGGCTGGTGACACAGACAGTGTAGTTGCCATTGTTCCTTTCCAAGTGAAAGCTAAGAAAGGTAGCAAGATAGTGAGAACATATGCCTTTTTGGACCCAGGCAGTACTGCAACCTGTTGTACTGAGGAGCTTATGAATGAACTGAATCTACACGGAAAGAAGATTGACATTCTTCTAACATCTACGGGTCAGCAAAGGACTGTTAGCAGCAACATCCTAACAGGCATAGAGGTAAGCAGTCTAGAAAGTTGCAACTTCATAGAACTGCCAGAAGGGTTCCCCCAAACAACTATCCCTGCAAGCAAAAGGAATATTCCAGGACAAGAAGTTGTGGATAAATGGAATACAAAAAGTACAAATTCCTACTATTCAAGAAGAAATTGGTCTGCTGATTGGGACTAATGTGCCAAAGGTCATGGAACCTGAGGAGATCACCAGGAGTGTAAATGATGGACCTTATGCTGTAAGAACCCTTCTGGGATGGACAGTGAATGGACCCTTAAGGGAAACAGTTGTGTTGTAACAGGAAATGAAGTTGTTTACATAAACAGAATATCTGTTGCCAAGTTGGATGATATGTGGAACCAACAGTTCAAATATGACTTCCCTGAATGTCACAGAGAAGAACTGGAAATGCCAAGAGAAGATTTCCAGTTCATGGATAGTGTTTCTATGTCTGTGAAAGTGATAAATGAACATTACTGCATTAGCCTGCTACTGAAAGGCAAAGAGCAAAGGGTGTCTAACAACCGTGTTATGCAGAACAATGTGCCTTAAATTTAAGGAAACATTTTATCAAGAATCCTTCTTTTTGTGTGGAATACATCGCCTTCATGAGTGATATGATCAACAAAGGGTACGCTGTAAAGATTCCCGACAAGGATGTTAACCGCAGCGATGGAAAGATTTGGTACATTCCACACCATGGGGTGTACCATCCCAAAAAACATAAGTTACGGATTGTGTTTGATTGTGGTGCTTCTTATCAGGGTTTCACAATAAACAAACAACTTCTTCAGGGACGAAATCTTACCAGTACACTCATCGGAGTACTCAAAGAGATTCCATCATGAGCATGTACTGTAGCCCTTATGGCTGATGTGGAAGGCATGTTTCATCAGGTCTTAGTTCCACCAGAAGATGCAGACTTGCTTCGGTTCTTGTGTTGGCCAAAGGGAGACATCAGCAAGGATCTGTTGGAGTATAGTATGGCTGTACAACTTTTCAGTGCCACCTCATTCCAAAGTTGAGGAGATGAACATGGACTGGTCCGTCATGTGCACTTAAAGACTAGGACCAGAACTTTTCCATTAGTACCTGCGTGACGCGACTCTACCGGCCCGGGCAGTACGATATTGTACTGGACTGCTTTTCCATTACAAGTCGCCATCCTCTAATGTGGGAGGGGTCCCCCGCACAATGCGAGTTTCTAGACGCATTGCGCGGAGTCTGCAGAACACCACAGAAGAAGACAAATACCATAGAAAAAGATCAACACGAAGATAGAAGACTTCCTGGTAACTTTTTACCTGGGGCTCGGATTATGGTTATTCGTAAGAAATAGACTCATTGAAGAGATCAAGAGAAGTCGTCAGATGGCAAGACGAAACACCCTGGATCATATCAGACCAATCAATGGACGCCAGCCTGTGTACGTCACGCTACCCGCATGGCCCGACACGCTTAGAACCACAACGACTAGGTACGGAAAATGTAATGGCACGGCACGACAAATCCTAATGGAAACGCTCCGTTTCTGGGTATAATCGTGTAAGGCGGTGTAGAGAAGGTACTAATGGAAAAGCGCCTTTAGAAAGACCTATCACAAAGATTTGTCTACTCCTAGAATGTGAATGAGGCAGTGGTAAAGACTGCACTCCATCGATGTGTCAAGTACTAGTGACCACTGACACCACAAAAGACTTATTACAAAATGTTCAAAGGACTCTTTGGAGAATAATTGTTTGATTTAGTTGGTAATTGTTTCTAAGTTTAAAGAACAATTAGGGGCTGAATATGTATGAAGCAAACAAATTGTTTTGTATTCTAAAGGGTTTTTGCTATTTCTAAAGGATGACTTAATTCAATTTTTATGGTAAACAATAAGTTTATGATGTTTAAGTTCAAAATATCTTGTCATTACCATTTGTGCAACAAATAAAACACCTTTATTTTTTAACTACAAACCAAGACTAACTGGAGCTGGATGATTTCAAGACACGCGTAGGCTACGGCTACAGCTATATCACATTGCGGCAGTAACACCCTTCTATGCTCGACCTTGTTTTTTTCAGGTTCTACACACAGCTCGTGATCATAAGTGAGGGTAAAGGGTAAGGGTAAGGGTGAAGCTCAAATTGAGAGCTTTGCCATTTGAAGCTACTGATTTTCATTCCAACTGTTTGACACTCTGCTGAGAATCATAAAAGCAACAGCTGGAGATCAAAACCCAATTAAGTCCACATCAAGGACACCCTTAGTGGAGTCCAACCCTCACTGTAAATGAATCCAACTTACTGTGACCAGTCAAAGACAGCTTGTACAGGGAGGTCTGGTACATAATACTCCCAGAGCACCCCTACAGGCGTCACTGGCGGACACAGTTAAACATCCTCTTCAAGTCCATGAAACACATGTAGACTGTTCTATACTCTGAAGAGGCATACAAACCTTCTGAAGAAGTCTACACCCTTTGAAGAGGGTGTAGAACTGGTCCATTGTTCCACATCAAGGACAAAAATTACACTGCTCTTCCTCAATCTGAGGTTTGACTATCTGATTGATCCTCCTCTCCAGGGCCGTTGAATAAACCTTACCAAGGAAGCCAAATAGAGTGTGAGTCCCTGTAGTGTACACCCTCCCTTCCCTTTTCTTGAGGATGGAGACCAACACAGTCTGCCATTCCTGAATCACCGTTCCCGATGTCCATGCATGTAAATGTATCAACCAGGACAAACCCACAGAACCGGAGCCACAATATCTGGGGGGTAGATTTTGTTAACCCAAAATCTTGGTTGGGTTGAGGAGGTCTTTGAAGTATTGCTTCTGATGACCCAAAACATCCAATATTAAGGTCAGCAAGGCCCCCAAACATACACAGTGTTGATTGAGCGTTATTCCCCCTCCTGAGCCTCCCGATGGTGGACCAGAATCTCCTCAAAGCCCTCCAGAAATTGTTTTCCATGGCCTCTGCAAACACCCTCGGAGTTTTTGACTCAGCAACCGCTGAAGCAGCGTTCCATTTGCTTAAACCCAGCAGTTACCTCCAGAGTCAGACAAATGCCCAGAGGTCTCCTACATCCTTCACTGCTGATGTCCATCAATGGGTTTGGGGACTACTTCCACGACAAGCACCAATGACCTTAAGCCACAGCTCCACATTGCCACATCAACAATGAAGCCATGGAACATAGCCCAATCCGGTTCCTAGTGATCAGGAATCTCCAGGTCTCACATTCATTGCCCATGTTAGCATTTAGTAAGTAAAATTATAAAAGTTAAACCTTTTTTATTTAGATTTTTATTGTGTTTGTTTCTAGTGGCTAGACTAGTCACAACAATTAAGGTGTGTGAGGTGTGTGAGGTAAGGTGTGTGTGATGGAAGGTGGAGTTGCATTGTGGAAAAAGCCTGATGGTAATTCTTTATTGTTGTGTGTATGCAGACTAAAGTTTTGTGTAGATCTCTCTATTGCAAGTGTGGTCAAAGAAAAACATATTTTACATGAAAAAAAAACTTTAGGCATTGTGGAAAATCAAACATTATGTTGTGTTCCCTGAGCTTTAGATGCACCCCCCTATTCCACTCCATCTTACCATCTTTGGCACCATCTTTTTTTAGGGAGGGTTTATGTCCCTCCCCCTGGTCAGTCTCAAATATGTCTTATTTCCCTGAGGAGACTTTTGCTATCTCAGCAAGCTTACAGGATCTCCCTCATTCCCCTCCACTTATGTCATTGCTCTCGCCTCCCTCTCCATGTATGACATTTCTTGCAGACATACAGTACACTGGTAGACCTTTCCAGATCCTTCTCTGCTTGACTACTTACAGAGGCTGCATGTCACTTTTTAGATAGTACATGATGATGATGATGATAATGATCAGGGAATTAAATTCACCAACTGCCACCATGCTCTCAGAAGTAATCATCAGCAATCTCAGCTCTTCTGTGCCACTTCTCTTCTTCTTCTTCTTCTTCCTCTTCCTCCTCCTCCCTTTCCTCTACTTCACACTTCTTTAATCACAGTGTAAGGCAGTGGTGCCCAGCCTGGAGTCCCTGGACCCTGAGGGGTTCCCCAAAGGGCACGGGGGAAAGGGGGTTCCTGAAGCTTAGATTGTTCAAAGTCAATGTTATTTAAATCAGGCCATGTCAACACTCAATTCACTTAAGTTTATCTTTTATGTTTGACAATGTTTTATTGTCATGAAACCCATGTTTAGCTCAGTTTAGCTTTTGCGTGACAGCTGCTCCTTGAATGTAATCAGCTGTCTCACTGGTTAAACAGTTACACTTATGTCATAACACAACAGGTACCTTGGAGAGGTGTGCACGCTCCAAAATTGTTTCTGGAGCATCTGTCTTCATTTTGATTGATTGTGACGCTTGTATGCTAGTATGCCTGAACTACTGCTTCCTTTAAAAAGAGATTTAGATCCTAAAACTAAAAAATTGAGAACAAAGCAGCTGGTAACATCTGGAGCTGGGGTATAGATTTGGCTAACTACATCAACATTACAATGCAAATACTTTGAGGAGACTGCTGCAAACAAAGTCAAACACATTCATGCAACAATAAGAAGATAAGTTTTTTCAAAGTTTAATAAGGTCAAGATAGATACACAGAGACGCAAGTAGACAGGAAGCTAGATTATGAAAGTATTAAGCCAAGCACGGAGGTAGCTTTGCATCATTCCATGGTTACAAAATCACTTATGTCACAGAGTCTATATCATCTCCTCTGTGTGTACACACCTATGTAGTGTGTTTTTCCATGCCATTGTGTATTCAGCTCTGTGAAAGAAGCATAAATGGATGCACCTGATAATGTGTGCACATTCACATCTCTCTTTGACTGGATATAATTGAGTGTGTATGGCTGTAATGGTGTGTGCCAGTGTGAAGTAGAGAGTGTGTAAGTGGTGTGTGTGTGTGTTTATCCTGGTAAGGTGAAATCACTTCTCCACCTACTGCCTGTTTCCCTGGAGACTGATTGCAAGAAGGTGTCACTCTGACAGCAGAGAATCCCAAGGCTAAGTCATTAGAATAGACACGAACACACATGTACACATTTATATTCGTTTATATTCATCATCAACACATGTAGTGAGCGACTTATCACTGCAAGAGTAATGTGTTGGTAATCAACATGTAGTTACCTTCATATCTGTGTCAATGAAGTGGGGACAGTTGGGGGAAGCCCTCTAGTAACCTTCGTGTGACTGTGTCTGTGTGAGTAGGTGTGTTGTTGCCTTCTAACTGATCTAAAGGAGTCAGAAAAGCTCATTGTCTGTCAATATGCTGTCAGCTGAGGCAGTGATCAATACACCCTTATCACACACTTATGTGTACCCGGAGGAAAAATAGAAAGAAAAAAAATTAAACTAAACGAGCACATAAAGTCATAACTTTGAAATTTTATATTATTTGATATTATATTATATTATTATTTTAATTAGTCATAGATGATTCATAAGAACACATTACATATTATAACAACAGTTACATAAGGTTATGACATTAAAGGAACAAAATAATATTAAAGAGATCCAGAAAACCTTTTTTAGTTTCTTTCTTTCTTTTTCTCTTGTTGTCATGAAAATCCCCCACTGCCAATATTACAACAGAGTAATTCCAGGTAAAGGAATTCAGGTGCCACCTGCCCACCATTTTGTGCAAATGAAAAATATCACACACATGACAAGAAAATGAAAAGTTTAATTTCTGTCTCAAGCAAAAGTAGAAAACCCTTTTTACTTTCTACTTTTATGCCCTACTTCTGTTAAGATGAGGCAAGGTAAAATAATCCATCACAGTGGCAAATGTGTCTGTCTTAACCTTATCTGTCAAATACTAAGATCTTCCTGTCACCTGCAACTGCACACACACACACACAAACATATATATTATATTATATATATAGTATATATATATATATATATATTATATAAATACTGTATATATATTATATATATAACAGCAAAATAATTGTGAATGACACAAAGGCATGGCAAGTTTATTTTGTAAAGCACATCTCATGGAATAAGTCAGTGCTATACATCCATCCATTTTCTACCGCTTGCTCCCAGAGCGGGGTCGCGGGGGGGGCTGGAGCCTATCCCAGCTGTCAACGGGCGAAAGGCGGGGTACACCCTGGACAGGTCGCCAGTCCATCCAGGGCAGTGCTATACATAAAACATTAAAAGAATTGCAGATAGTGGGAAATTTAGGAGTTTTGATGGTGTTGCCAGTCATGTTGATGTGTAGCTGTATCTGACAGCCCTAATTTGTTGCAGTCACACAAGAACTACGTCATTAATAGCATGAACAGTATCCCACGTGGCAGGGTCACTGTAGTCTACTATGTCAAATATGTCACTATATCAGATGTCAAAGCTGAAATTCAGGTATTTATATTGCTTTAAGTACCTTGCCTTCATTGAGATACAAATCCAGGTCAGTTTTGCATCAAGAAAATTATTTTATCGCTGTTCCAAAGACCAACTGTTAATGCCTTGGTGTTCACATACCTGAGCGCAGTAGTGGCCAGCATTATCACAGAAAAATGCATGTCATTAGGATATGTGTTTAATAAATATAAGATTCCATATAAAATGAGCTTGTTTCACATATAACAGTCACTTGCATCAGAGCTGTAAATGTGGCCAAAGCTTAAAGTTCAGAAATATTTAATGATCTGCTGTAATTGTTTATTTTTATTGTCCCTGAAAAAATCTGGAGTTTTAAGCACATTTTTCATGGGTAATATTTCATGCAAATGTGTTTTGCCTACAAATAGCAAAAATGTTTATTTAAAAGATAAGTGTTTTTTAACTACAACATTAATTCAAATATTTGTGATTATATATTACTTTAAATTTACACATTTTTTTCACATACATTTTTCTATCACATTATTGAATTTTTTCCGTTTACATTTAATTGCCAAATATGAAAATATAAATAAAGAGCATATGTCGGACACTGAGAGGTGCTGTATATCTTCTCTGTGTTGCCAGTTTATCAGAGACTAATGATACAGTTAAGCATGTTTTCAAAAGCAAACCATACTGTTAGTTACATTACTTCTGTCACATCTCATCTATATTGTAATTATAAAGTAACACTTATGAATATAGTGACATAATAAGAGAAAAAGTTTGCAATATTAGTGGATGCCCTCTATGTCCAGCAAGCAGGTGCTAGGAGCAGCTGCTGCGGACTTGGTCGAGTCAACATTGGATACTAACTGTTTGCTTGCTCCATCACAGAAGAATAAAGCTAGCGCTTGCTCGCTTAGCCCCTGAGATTTCTCATTAATCTCCCAGTTAACTTTTCTTCTTAGCTATGCTTATTTGTCAGGGTTCCTCAAATGACGTGCAATATAGCTGTACAGCTCAATCCCACAAATATTCAAGGCCTATTCATATAATAACATGCAGGCTTGTGTAGCCTGCTTTGTTGAGACAGAAAGCAGCACCTTGCTTAAAACACGAATTCCATTGTCAGAAAATTTCTTGCTAAAATAAAGATTATCAGGCCAATCAATATGAAGCCGAACCAGTGGCACTGTCATCTTAAGGTAGGGGAGGCCACCTCTAGTCCTTGAAATCTCCTATGCAAGAAAAGTAATTGAAAAAAGGTGCATCTAAATGTTGCAGGATAGTACATCTTGAGGACCAGGCTTGGGCACCCCTAAATAACCTGTAAACAAGCTGGGGAATTTATGGTTCTCTGCATGCTTGTTCTCAAAGTGCACCAGTTGAAACATAATTCTAAATGTATTGATTGTCCTTAATTTGCTTTAGATGTTAGCATGAGTGGTTGTCCACAATCATGTTTTCCTTGTCATAACCGAGCTCATTTTACCTTGTCTGTCACCCACTGTCAGAGCAAATGCTGCTACGCAACATGCTACACAACCAGATTTGTGTCTACATTTTATATTGAGCTCATATAAGAGCTCATATATTGTTTTCTTTGAGTGAGCATATTAGGCTAAAAACAGCCAATGTTTTTCAGCAGTTTTCCCCCAAAAAATATTGGTAAAAAATATCATGAAAACCACCAAAAATCTTTTTTAAATACAGTAGACTTGTTGTTGTGAAGTCTCAATGTTTTTATTTGTAGAAAAATCTTCTTGTGAACCCACTACTGTCATTAATTAGAGGAATTTTTAGGTGACAGGTTTTTGAACTTCGCACACAGCTAAACAGCCCACCCACCATTGAGTTTTTATGCTAACCTATTTTCTAACTCACTCAGTAATACTGCACCAAATATATTCCAGATATTGTAAAACTTGTTAAACTAGTTCAGTAAATATTAGATTCCATCTGCTCCAATAAAAAAAGGTGTTTGTTTGTTAAGTGCACTAAAAGTACATGCACAAGAATCAGTTATGCGCATATTTAAATGGCAAAAACACAAATTGTAGAGTAAAAAGCATTTATCCTTTCTGCATGCAAATCTACAACTGTCCACATCAACATTTGTATTTACTGGCAAGAACAGTTTGACCACTTACTCAGATATGCCTTTTCATGGAAACTAATAGCAGTGTATTATATGGAGTATCAGTGATTATTGTAGAGTGAAAAGACAGACATGGTGCCAGTGTTAGGAATGGAAAGATTTTAAAATAAAAAATTAAGAAAAAATGTGGTTGGGTTTGGGGAATTAGACAGAAGTACGTAATCTCCAAGAAAGTCATTTCAGCTCACAAAGTGTGACTGTTTAACCAGAATAGCTGGAAGCCAAAGCGGAAACCTGCATTTTTCTCATTAGCACAACAGCGTCGGTTTTCTACGCTCCTAATTTGCTTCGGTGAGTACAAATGAGATTTTAGCAGAGAAGAGATTGAGACAGGACAAGCCTGCACAATAAAAAAAAAAAAAACAGACTAGAGGACAGATAGAGCTTTGGGCAGGCTAATAGAAAAAATCAGTGTGAGCCAGTGCCTGATAGTGTTTTCTCTGTATTGTGCAGTGTCCCGTAACCACCCTGGCATTAGCAACAAATGTGAATGCTTATACATTTTTGTGTGTAGAGTTACTGTTTAGTCTTTTCAGATTTTATTAATTATACAGAACAATGCGTACTCAACAGAGAGGCGTGTCTGAAAATAAACAAACTGACATTTAGTTAATACTGTTAAGGCCAAGATGCATCTACAGACCCTGAATAAACACAGTACCACACTAACACTCTATTTTCCACGAGGCGGATTTGTAATATATATTCATGAATCCAAAGTGCAGTGTGGATTCTGCTAAATAATGTCATGACGGAAAGGCTGAGTAATGTGTCTAAACTCAGTGCAGATTAGGGGAGTGTTTGGTGATGAATGCTTAGCAGTCGTCCTATTTAACCACTGACATATCAGATATGAAATATAGTAGTCTTAGATGTTTCTTGAGGAGGATATCAGGCTGCTGGGTCCATCATGTGACCTTGCTAATATGGATATGATTATGATGATATGTGATATGATGAATGTGTTTAGGAGTTATTTGTATGTGGAGTTTTGAGTGAACACATTCTGCAATTCAAAACATGGTCCTTGAGCTGATGTGGACAAATGAAGCAGTTTAGCAAGTATAACTTCCAGAAACCAAAACTGAACTAAAAAAAATCTAGGCTTATTATGAGAGAGAAGATTTTCTTGACCCAGAGTAAGTAATTTGACTCTAATAAATAAAAGACAAGATCTCGAGCATGTTTGTCATCAAACATTTTTGGGTTTAGGGAACATTAGTTTATTACTGTCCATATTCCTTTTTTATGTAAAAAAGATGTGGTTTTATTACTTAAACAGTGGCCTGTATTGGGTTTTCTTAAGGCTAAAGGTGAATATTTTCATTTTACTAACCTCTGTGGCTTTAGCAGCATGACAGATGTTAAAATGATGGCATTACCATTTTGCCATAATAACTGGCTATTTTATTCATCTATAAATTGGATCTTTTCACTTTGGACCAGGTTTATATTACTGGGAGAGCAGATGGCTTCAAAGGTCAGTTTATTCATTACTTTCAGTGGGATAGTTGTAGAAAAAGCATACAAGTTTCTTTTGGACTGGATTATAATGCTGGATTAGGGAAGGTCATGTTTAGACACAGCTTAAAAGGAGAAATCTGTCAAGAGTGAAACTTGAGCTGTATGTCGTCATAAACTGAAATGCATGTTTATGAGACGCTGTTTACCTGATAAGCAGAACTGATGGAAAGAAGTTAAATCTGTTTTTCATTTAACTCTGTGGATAAATATAAATATCTGTGCCAAACATTGAAGCAACCCTATCCAGTAGTTTTGAACTTGCATTTATAGTTTTGACCATAAGAACCGAAAACCTGGACATTTTAGTGTATGTAACCTTTGTTTTTGGTCAGAAATGTAAAAAAAATCCTGTTTTTAGGCTGTCAATAAAAGGCATCATGACTGATGTAAAAACTTAGAAGACTAGCTAACTGCCAGTAATGATGTTCTGTAAATCTAAAATGTATTTATTGACTACAATTTTAGACTACTAAAAAACATTTTCATCTTATTCTGCAGGCCTAAACGATTCTATGCAATTTCCACCAAAGCGTCATTGATGTTAAACAGCTAAAAGAGAAAACGCAAATAAAAAATATGGCAGGCCATGTCAGGCTCAATCCACTTGGCTCCCCGATTATTATCAGTTTGGGAAGCGTCTTTGGGTCACTGGCTCTGGTGCTGCTACTTCAACAGGCGGCTGCCAAGAAAGCAAAAATTTCTGTCATAGATACCAAAACTTTCTCAAGACATAAAGTCTGATACACATTTTTATTGTACACCAGCATTACCCAATAGCCAAAGATTGCGTCCATCCAACAGACAGACTGATTGACAGACGGCAGGGCTTTAGGAATGGCGGTGTCCCAAGCATGTCTCTAAACTTCCTCATGCATGACGAAAATGGATGAGATGAGCTAAAAGTAATAGCAGTGAGGTGAAATGGTTTGACATTTCCACCAAATTCCTTTCCCGCTGGTGTGCCAGTATGCTTCAGGGGATGAGATTTAAAATGAAGGCAGTAAATACACGTACACATGGCCAGTTCTCCAATTTCAATATTATAACCAAGAGCTAAATCTACATTTAAATTAATTTTACTTTTAGAAATTAATTAAGTTCAAATTAAAATTCTTTCATTCTTTCATTCATTCATTCATTCATTTATTCATCTGTTCAAATGAATTAAGAATCAGTCTTTTCTGAATTGATTGACTGAATCTTGCAGAGGATTTCTCTTCAATTCCTTCTTCTAGGTCGGGATTGTGCAGTGCTGTGTTATGTGTGGATGGGTTTGTGTATATGTGCAAACATGCGTATAATATCTCAAGTAAGTGTTGCTGTGCTGTTAGTGTGTGAGGTGAACAGGTTAAGGAAGCCACTGAAGTGTTATGAGCTGTATTGATTGGACGTTCCCCAGTGCATTGATTACAAGCTCAATCACATCAGACAAATGGATGGTTTAAAACTTAACTCCAGAAAAATGTTGGTGGGTGAAATAAAACTTCTGTTTATTAATTGTTTGAATGTTATGTAACTTTTGCATGTTGAGAGTGGCAGGTGAGCCTAACAATTTAATTACAGCAGTGATAACGAGCATAGAGAGAGGTACCATACTGAAATTAACCTAGCATATTAAAGTACATCTTGGACGTGTATTCATGAAGCATGTCTCTGATGATAAGTGTGTGTATGTTCTTTCTGCAGAGCTCCATGTACTCTCTGGCCCTGAAGTGTCTCATCAGCCTGTCCACAGTCATCCTGCTGGGGCTTATCATCGCCTACCATGCACGCGAGGTTCAGGTAAAACCATATAAATACAGTACATCTGCAGGCATATGTTATATTAGGAGCTTAATTTTATTAAGCCTGGTAAATTAGCTTGTGGTTTCATTTCTGAGGATGTGTTGAGATAATCTGATATGAACACAGGCACATTTAGGTCATTTCAATAATGACCAAAGCAATCTGCCAAGTGCAGGACAAATAAGCATGGAGTCACAAACAAGCAGATATTTTGTTATTCTGGGTTAGGCAATTAAATAACAACACAGGCACAGCTTGCTTCCTGCATAAACATAAGCTTGACCCTGCTAATTGACTCTTTTTAAATTGCCAAACTGTGAGAAAAGCTTTCAGTGTTCAGCATTAATATATTCTTTTACCCCTATCTGAATAAAATGACCAGCTGAATGACTAAATGTAAATGGCTCAGGTCCATAGACCATGCACAGGACTGCAACAGTTATTTATCTCTTAACTTGTAATTGGTTATAATATAAAGAATAGAGAAACATTTTTTATTGCTTGTCCTCAATTTATGTGACGTAGTGTGTCACTGACTGGACTGCCTCCTGGCCATTTTCGTATACGTTTCTGCACCTGAGGACAATGCAAGTAAACAATGTAAACAATAAAATCACAGCTAACATGTTATGGTAAGGAGATTTAAAAATAAATAAAAAGAATAGAACTAACTTGAATAAGTAGAAAAAGATTAGATCTGAAAGTGCTGTAAGACTAATTTTGTATTATTTCTCTCGTCTAGTTTTCTTTCAGTAAAATACTTCTAACAGAGATGAGGAGAGTGTTACAGATTATGTCTACTATTATCATAATATTGACATAAATGAGGAGACTTTCTGTGGTACATTATGATAAATGCATCTTGGAAATCACTATGTTATAATAACAACTTCCTCTGCCACTAAACTACCAGGCATGAATGATATTCTCTGCCCTCTACCACAAGCTCTCTGTTCCTGTCAGCTATCACAGCCATATAAAACATTTAAGATGTGTTTTTCTTGAAGTAAATAACAGCACATGACTCATTTGAATACTCTCATTCACCATTTTAGGGGAACCTGCTTTATGTTTATATTAGTTCAGCAATGACTCTTTTTAATCGCCATCTTTTTTATAATAACATCTTATCTTTTTTCACTAAGTCATACTTGGCAACAAGCTTTGTGTTCAGTGTACAAAATGGAAATGAACCATCCTCTATTTTCATCTTGGAGGCAGTGCAGTGAGAAACACTGCACAGAGAATAGTGGACTTCTGCACAAACTTTCCACGCATTGTGCTTCTGAAAGACCATGGTTGGATTATACAAGACAGTTTAGGATTTATGTGAGCTGAAGTAAAGATGACTGCTTTACAAAGTGTAGGCAGAATAATGAGATGATGAAAAAACTGGTGAGGTGGTGCATCTGAAAATTCAGGGTTATTGGTTACAAATGCAGTAAGTACATCATTATAAATTAAATTGTGCTGATTGGCCCTTCCATGCACAGATGAGAACGTCACTTTCCTGCAACAATTTTATTTGCTATTTTCTGATTAACATGAGTCCCAGTTAAAGACTGAGTTTATATAATGCAGGTACAGTAAGGTCACATATTCTATCTAATGAAGAGAAACATACAGGCTCTGTGAGGGTTACATAAAATGTTAGACCCAGAATACAATGGGGAGACTTTAGCAGTTTTTAAAAAATGGTCAGTTAGATATATTTGGATGACACCACATCGACATACGTTGTGCCAGTCTGGCAAATACTGCGCAGCTGATTTAGTAATAAAGACATTATCTAGGCTACACATTATAGATAATGTACAAACGTACGGTGTCACATAATAACCTATGTTATTATGGCGGACGCCTCGTCCTGTTGAATATCAATTCCTGAAACACAACCAGTTAGTTGGAAATCAAATATTTAATTAAATCAAAGGCAGTCGGCTACTTTACGTCCACATATGACAAGTTAAACATTTTCATTCTTTGTGCTGAAACAGGAAACCCTAGCAGGAACAGGACTGTGGTTCTCAGGGACTGGAGTTGTTCTCCTTTGGTTTAGGCCCTTTAATTGTTTGGTAATGTTTAGGTACCATGATTGCTTGGGAGAATTTAGGCACTAAAACCTTTTAGTAAGGTTTATGAAAACATTAGGTTAAATTACAATGTTATCCATGAGCCACATGACACTTTTTTCTTCTCCTGCAAGAAACTTTGCATCTGTTTTCAAAGGTACATTGTATTTTTAAAAAATTATCTAGAATCTGTATTATATCAACAGGATATTAAAACAAGCTGTACAAGGTCTTTCCACCCCACCTGCTCCCTATACGCTATGCAGAGTATATCAGTATGTATGACACTGATATTAAAGTTGTCATCTAAATCTTGGTAATGTATCGCGTAAGCAAACAGCTATTTTTTTTCTTAGCTTCCCATTCAGGAGTGATTTATTTTAAATACAAGCCCATCTGAGGTCTGCCTGAGCTCTGTCCACGTTGTACACATTATGTTATCCCTCGGGCTCCAAAGATAAACCCAGGACCCAGGTGTGTGTCGACTCCAGCCAATTAATGGCATTAATGAGAGTCTTAGTGGGATCGACAAAGCAGTCTGCATGGCTTGGCAGCAACTAGATAGACACTGAATGGTAAATACATGTTCAGCTAATAATAAAACAGTCACTCACTTGATGAGAAAAGAATACACATAAACCTGTAAACACACAGAAGTCACACACATTCTCGACCTCTGTTAGGCTGAAAGAATCAATCAGAAATGCTTTCATGCTTCATTATATCTGTTTTGCTGCTTGTCATTTGACTAATACAATAGTACCACAGTCATTTAGCTGGGGTTTCATCTGAAGCCATTTGCAATCGATGCACATTGACTATTTATGGGGGCCTTACGGGACCTAATGAGTGCCCCCACATCAGCTAATTCTCCCATTGGATAAACTGTGGAGCCACACTCTTCTGTTTAACTGCACAGTAGCTTAAAGCTCAGATTTTTATCTTTATTTCATCATCACAGCTTTTATGTTACTACGGTACACATATCTTATAAAGCACCACAAAACATGTCATTGAGATTCTGAAACATTCACTTGTGTGGTTTAGGTTCTATTTGCTGATCAATAACCACAGTGATTTATTACTCACTGTTACACACTGATTGACTGATAGTCATAATCAGTCCATACTGGGGAGCTGGCGTGTGTTAAAATTCATGGAGAAAATAAGATATTCATGGTTTGGACATATGGTGCTCATGCATGAACGTGCATTTTCATATTTGGTTTATGATTACTTGTTAAAAGAGCTCTTGTTTCTGTTCATCTAGTTTGATGTCACATTTAGATGCAGTCAGTATTCCAACCACACACACTGTGGCTGTTGCACGTGATGGGAAGGCTAATACCAACAGGAGATTGAGAGCATGTGAGACTAACAGAGAGATAAAATGTTCGCTGGTTAATCTACCTGAGAAATAATTCCTTTTGATTAAATTAAGTTAGGAGTTTGTGGTGGCTGATGTCAACACATGTACACACATACACAAAGGAATCCCAGCAGGCTGGTGGAAGTAATGTTGGGATTTAACCCCCAAACACTTTTAATAAAAGCTTGAGTTATAAAAAATATGTGAGTATTGTTGCCAGTGGCAGATGGCAACTGGGCAGACTGAGTCTCGTTTACAGCTTGAGTCTCATTTTGTCATTTTCTGGTATCATTTTTGCAACGTTTAACCTCCAAAAATTAATCAGTTTTAGTTTGTTATGTAGACTTTTCCTAATAACAAATCATTCTAAATAAAAAAATATGATATTATTATTATTAAAACAACTTTATTAGTTCAAATCAAGGGTTAGGACCTCTAAAAAACCTCATAATTCAGCAATGCTGAGGAAAAATTTCTGTTAAACATAAACTCGGCTAAAAGTATTTTATAATGTTAAATGTTTTTCTGTATGTCTTGTCTCAATAAGTGTGACCAGCATCTGCTTTTCATTGTTGCTGCAGTTTTATTTGTCAGCTCCAGTCGATTCATTGTTAGGGTAACAATAAGAATGGTGAAACAATTATAGAAAAATGCTGCAATTATCTGTCAATACATAGATGGGACCTGTAGAAACTCTTTTTTAACAAAAAATATTGGAACTTTTTAAGATGGCATGCTGAACTAACAGTAAATTGCAAACCTCCAGCAGATATGAAGCAACTTCATGTAACAAAAGAAAAGAAAAAAAGCAGAGAAACACAAAACTTGATAACATCATTTTAACTTTCCACAGACATACATGACCCCTCTGTATTACGAAGGCATTATTATAAAGTCTGTTTTAGCAATATTCAAGCCAGTAACCTTTCTGTGAGGAGTTTGCATGTTCTC
>JBAMHV010000006.1:12011470-12038225 GCA_037177535.1 Pseudomugil gertrudae | reverse complement strand
CAGTATATATATATATGAACAAAAACATTTGTTTTTTTTGTGTCTGCAGATACAAAGTCAATGAGTCCACTTGAAATAAAATCATCAAAGTTATTCGTCCTTGCAAATGATGTGCTCCTCCTCGTCCTCCTATATAGCTCCTAGTTCTATATGTTAGGTTGTTTTTTTTACTTGCAAATAAAAGTTTGTGGGCACAGGGTAGACTAGTTTGACAGCCCCTGACTGATACTCTTTTTCTTGGCAACGTGTGCTCATTTGACATATGTTCATGCAGGCAGAGTCAGACTAGTTACGCTTTTACGTTCAGTGAATATGCAACCGCTAGTGGTCTTGAGAGCAGCAGAATATAAAGGGTAAAACTAGTGACCATGACACTGACCATTACTTTGTAAAATGGATGTTAGTCTATTACAGCCCTCGTCATGCTCTAGTTCTCATCCTGACCAAGTAATTTTACTGCCTAAAGCCAAATGGGAAAAGACATAATGTGTTATGTTCACAACTTACATCTAATCATGATGTCATATCATTTTTAATATATTTAGGCCAAATTGTTATGAGTAATGTTTTTTCTTTTACTGTTACCAGGAAGTAATAAAAGTCTCAATGTAACTTGATGTATATTGACCCTTTACACCCTCATTTTTCCTTTTGCAGACTTTATGGCTTTTTTAAACAATAGGTTTGGCAATTATGTCTGCTTCGATGTCAAAACGCTTTTAAGAAGCTGTTTTGTGTTTTACTCATGCTGCCAGCAGAGACAGCATTTTACATGACACTATTTTTAGTCATATTAAATAGCAGAGCATATAGATGCTTGAGAAATATAACTCCAAAATCCATTGTGCTCTTGTATTAGCCTGGTTTTGAGGAGTTTGATTTAATGCAATTTCAGTCCGACTAAACAGCTTAGGTATATTTTAACATAGTTAACTAAATACATCAGTGTATTTTTCTGATGTCACTTTAACATACCAATATTACCAGGACATTGGCACATATGTGCATACCTACCTTCTTGAAAACTTGTGAAAAATTCAACAGAGTATGACACATTAATTGTGGCCAGCCCTTGTCCCACCATCCATCTATCCATTTTCTACTGCTTTTCCCTGAACGGGGTCGTGGGACATACAAATGTACCACATCTGTGGATATCAATGTGGCATCTTTTCTTACAAAATAAATCATTTTAATGGAACCAACAAAGTGCCCTGTGGTCACAGTTTTGAATATTTATTCTCTTAAATGTTCAAAGCGAAGGGAAAAGTTTTGAGGGCTCATGAGTAATAGACCAAGCCGCTGTAAAGGTTTGGTCATTTGTGTCCATATTCACATCAGAGCTCACAATGCATTATATTATACAGTATTATTCCACACTGATTAGCTATGTTTACAAATTTATACAAACTATTCTTTATGTAGTACTTTTGGTTTTTCATTAGCACAGGGCATCTGGACTCTTTGCTCTAATCTGCTCATAATTGATAAGCTTGTGCCCGTGAGACCAACAGAATAGTGGTAGAAATAAATAAATGGTGTTATTTTGGTAATTAGAAACATGTTTTACATAAGAGTCAATGCTCCAGATGACTCAGCAACTCTGATTTAATTTTAGTGAGAAAAGCCTTGCAGGTTAAATGAAAACAAGCCAAAGAGCTGTATGGCAAATGAAACGCTGATTAAATAGATTTAGTTTTCCATTTCAGAAAAGACATTTAGTGTGATTTGCTGCAGGTTTCTGTAATCACTGCACCAGTCACATCAGATTCAGCAGACTGTGCTGACAGAGGATCATCATGAAGGTTTAACAGAGACCCATTAAAAGAAATGCTGCACCTTTATTCATCTGACTCTTCTCATGCCTTTCTTGCCCTCACAGCTGTTTGTCATCGACAATGGAGCGGATGACTGGCGCATCGCCATGACGATGGAGAGGGTCCTGCTGATTGCTCTGGAGCTGCTGGTGTCGGCTGTGCATCCTGTGCCTGGGGAATTTAAATTTCAGTGGCGGGCACGGCTGGCATTCTCATATGCACCTTCACAGACCGAGGCTGACCTGGACATGGTGCTGAGTGTGCCCATGTTCCTGCGCCTCTACCTCATTGCCAGAGTCATGCTTCTTCACAGCAAACTCTTCACTGATGCCTCCTCTAGGAGTATAGGTGCCCTAAATAAGGTCAGAAGTATTTTCCTTGTTGTTTGTGTTGATTGTTTATAGATGTGTATCTGTGCAACATGCAATGGAGAGCGTCATTGACCGAAATTTTGCTGGAATGATGTCAGGGAGCTGTAAAGCTATTAAGGCCAAGAGCTCCTTTCCCTAAATCCTGTCTTTGCGTACCCTCTGTTCCATCTTTAGGTGTCAGTTATTCTTCTCTTCTCTCCTGACCTTATAGACCGCTTGTACATTTTCATCTGCCAACTCAAACGAG
Organism: Pseudomugil gertrudae; assembly: GCA_037177535.1. Classification (NCBI taxonomy): domain Eukaryota; kingdom Metazoa; phylum Chordata; class Actinopteri; order Atheriniformes; family Pseudomugilidae; genus Pseudomugil; species Pseudomugil gertrudae. The sequence continues at coordinate 12,035,790 of JBAMHV010000006.1, read as the reverse complement.
TTCCTCTCCTCTTTCTGAGCTATGCTGGATCTTTCATAATACAATATAAGATGACTGGATGAAATAGGAAAATCATTTCATATGGCTCAAATGGGCCATGAAAAGAAAGACTAAAATGAAAGTGGAATATGAGGGGGGTGAAAAAATGTGCACATCTTCCAATTGGTGATTGGACTGGTGCCACGTTCATTATAAAGCTCAACGATGAATACTGTACGATTACAATGTAGCTGGTCGTAGAAATATGAAAACTAGTTTGATGGGGGAGGGACTGGAGATGGAACAGGCTTAAAATTAGTAATCTAGTACTTTCTTAGTATACGTTGCAATGGTATCGCTCTGACCCCCAGGTGGCAACGAAAGACGTTAAAGATGTGCTGCTTTACATGTAACCTCTTTTACCAGTTGGGCTCAACCATTACAAAATTCATCGTTTAAAACTTGATCTGCTTCTTACTGGCAAGTGAGTCAAGTATAACAAGTTGGATAAAGCAGGCAAATTACTCAAAGACACTGTGTAGCTTGAACCGAGGGCAAGATTGGATCTTGACCCCGGTTACAGTGAGAATCTCTGCATTCCACCACTGTCTAATACTCTGAAGACCTATTTAGTAAAAACCTCAAGTCTTTATGAGAAGAAGCACTCTGGATGAGAATTTCCAGGTGGAATTTATTACTACTGCAGATCACATGTGTGAAACTGTCATTTTCAGTGCCATTTAACTGAGTGTGCATATATATGTGTGTATTTCAGGTCCATTTTAACACACGGTTCGTAATGAAAACCCTCATGACTATCTGCCCTGGGACGGTGCTGCTGGTCTTCAGCATCTCTCTGTGGATCATTGCTGCCTGGACCGTACGGGTTTGTGAGAGGTCAGTGCAGAAGCTGCACCATTTTAATGCGTGTTGGAGTTTGATAAGTAAGGTGTTCGATTCTTCTTCTGCCAGAAGATTGAATTTAAAAACAACATGATCAGTGTTTGATTTGTGTCGTGGTTTCTGTTTATTAACCAATGATAATATTTTCTTTGCATTTTTGTTTTTCATTTGGACAATAATTAGACAAATCTATGTTTTTTTAACAACTGACTAAGATAACAGTTAATATTAAAATCAAATATAGTTAAATGGTTTAAATAAATAAATTAACAGAATAACAGACATTTACTTTGGGAAGCCAAGTGGTAGAGATGGCTGAGACAAGCTAAAATCCACTAACATTTAATAAGGTCTATTATAGTCACCGATGAATGTGCTGTTTCCAGTTGATTACAAAAATGATGAACTTTGGCATAAGCAAGCATCTTTGTGGGTGGATCATAGATTTTTCTAAGTGATCACCCACATGAGACTCAGTAGAGGAGCATCACAGGTCTGTGTAGTCCGCTCCTCTACAGCCTGCTTACTCACAACTGCTCCCCACCACTCCCTGCTAATCTGGTTATTACATTGGAAGATGACACAACTGTGGCCTCATCTCAAATGGTTGCTTATAGAGATGAGGTGCATAAACTGAGTGGTGTTCTTATAACAACTCAGAATGCTAAAGAAAGCCAATCTGCCCCCAAACCTGCTCCAGTCTTGTGGAAAGTGTTTTACTTGAAACACAGAAAGTGAGGACAACACTGACCTCTTCCCCATTTTTGCATGACAGCTACCACTCCAGAAGTTGCAACAGAGCTTTTTCTGCTGTGACAGACAGCTCCCAACCATTTCACCACCTGTTTACTCTTCTGCCCTGTGGTTAACTATATAAGTCCTTTAAAACACACACTGTTAATACTGTCAAACCGTTTCTACCCATCGCCTGTCAGAATGCTGAGCTCTGCCTGTTATCCCTCTCTGTACAACTATAATGATTGATTAATAGCACTTCTTCCAACAGTAATGATTAATGGAGCTTCAGTGCAAACTGCACTATTTTGCACTTACTTTCCACCTAATATTGCTATAATCTACTTCAGCTTTTACACTTTCTTCATTTTTACCTGTTTATTAATGTTATTTATTATAATGCTTTGTTCTGTGTGTAGTTCTTTGTGGGTGAGACAGGGAGACCATGTAGCAGGCAGTTAAATGGTTAAAGGCAGGAATAACATAAGGATGACTTGATAACTAAGATGCTACACAACAGAAATTGCCCTATTGCATTTTTCTGCAGCAGTTCTTTGTTAAATCAGCTCATCAAATGAAGAGTTATTTGTTAATATTTAAAATTGTTAAAGAAAAAAATCATACTTGAAAATGCTCTTTTTGTCAGCTTATTACAATACTAATCATTTAACAACCTACAGTTACTTCAGCCCATTTATGAACCTTAAATAATGTACTAGTGAGATTCAACTAAAGTACTCACACAGAAAAGAAAAATATTCCTTTTATTGCTGCTTAAACCATGTTTTTGTTTTGTTTACAGACAAAAACACACTCGGTCCTTAAAACACCAGTAAACATATTGCTGTGCAGATCCAGCATCCAGATAGAAAAATGTGTTTTAAAGAATATTGTTACAATCACGTTGTTCTGTTCCAATTTGCAGTTTTTCTGACTTGTATAATGTTATTTATGCAGCTTTACATGGAAAGCAAGCGCTGACTCACGCTTCTGATATGTTCAGATGCTTTTAGGAGATAATTTAGGAAATTAGGAAAAATGTCACTAAAATGCTTGATTCCGTTCGCCAATCGGGCATGTGCGGGGAAGTTATTTATTGGTCCACAATCGACTTTAACTGGCATTTTCTCTCCTCTCCAAGCCAAAAGTTAAAATATAATTAAATGCTTCATCCACGTTAATAAAAGAATTTAGACCTTGGTCTCTTTGGGCCAGAGCATGGAGAGTCAATGTACTGTATCTACTGCAAACATTCAAGGCTAAATTTTTCATTTATCTGTTGAATGGCTTGGTATTTTTCTTTGAAAGAAGAACTTAGTCTCATCAGATCTGCACTAGCTTTGGTTGCTGTGGTAACAGTGTTGCATGTAGGGTAGGGATGATGGAGACAACAGATACAGTTATGTATTATGTTTTGTTTTGTAAGAACAACGGTTTTATTTGTGATGCCCACATTTGCAGACAGAGCCAGTGGGCCTTTTGTTTTCTGTTATTATTTATAGCTTTTACTATTGGCTGACTTTATCCACTAAATGCTGGGGTGGGGGCTGTTATTACTTTGTAGGTATCACGATGCTCAGGATGTGACCAGTAACTTCCTTGGAGCCATGTGGCTTATCTCCATCACTTTCCTGTCCATTGGCTATGGAGACATGGTTCCTCACACATACTGTGGCAAAGGAGTCTGTCTTCTCACAGGCATCATGGTCAGTATATTTCCTCTCCCTTCTCTCTTTCTGTGTCCCTCACACTCTCCCTGAAGTGATGTCCTCACCCTGTCCAAAGGTCAGCAGATTAGAGAGCATGCTGTCATTTGCAAGAGAAATTCTGCTTTGTGTAATTTAGGCAATCCTCTCTGAATTAGCTTACATCTGTGCTTCAGTGTGTTTTGGGTGTGTAGGCGTGCAAACAAGAGCATGTTAGTAGTTGATGTGTGTTTCTCTGTGTGTTATTCTCTTGCCTGTCCTCATTGCATAATGAAGGTCCTACCTTTCAATGTGCCATATCCTCCCACTCTCACTTTCTCACTTTTTCTGTCAGTCTCTTCCTTTCTTCACCACTATCTACCTCTCATGTTTTATCAAATTCTTACTCTTTTTCTATCTTTTCTTCTCTCTGTCCATCTCCCTTTCCCAGAGGACACATGTTTATTTCTATGTACCGTCCATCTCCTTGTATCAGTGTTTAAGCTGCTGGCTTCTCCTCTGCTAGCTTTACTTCACAAGGGTTTTTACACTCATCAGCTATTTCTTTCATTTTTAGATTTTTGCTTTTGTTATATTTCCTGTCTGTTCTGTCATATTGTGTTTCTTTTTTATCATTATTCTTTCAAAAGGCTTCATGCAATTATCTTTTCAAATGTAAGATAATAAGATTTTTTAATGGCTCTGCAGCTAAATGTCACATGATCTCAAGTTAACTATAAGAATATGCAAGCTTTTTGTTGCTTTTCTTTTTACTTCAAGGAGGAAGAAACAGGGTTTAAAACTTACATGTTTCCTGAGAATATTTCTCAGAGGACATGATGTAGCACTCTGTTGTTTTAGAAGAGTGAGTCTTCTGTCTGAGTGCTCACCTGCCTAGTGTTTATCACTTTATCATCCCTACAATATTATCAAAGAGCTTGGTTTAGACATTGGCAACATAATCAAAATAAACTGAAGCAAAGAAAGCAGTGATACTATACAAATCATCATAAGGAAAAGGGGGATTTTGTGCATGTGCATGCACTGGAATACTTACTGGCTGAGTCAGTCGTGAGAGTATTATAAAGATGCTACTGGATGGTAAACTAGTGAACCACTGATTCACTGGTGACCTGGTGGTAATAAAGAGGTTAACACAACTTAAGAAGTCAGCCTGAAAGTGAACATTAGTGAAATTAAATTTGTCTGCCATGAATGGGATAGAATGGGTTGTCCCACTACACTGCTACCACAACTCTGTTTCAAAATCCTGGTTTAATGATTGTCTATTGACTAAATACAATAAATGAACTAAGCCATTAAACTCTAGTGACCCAGGTATTTAAAACCAGGAAAAGAAGATAATGGTCCAACATTCACTGGTGCTACCATTGCAGCAGCTGTTATTGCTTTGCAAACTTACATAAACTTCACTTGATTGTTGTTTGATTGCACCAAAAAATAAAATCAAGACTGAAGAGAGTTCAAGAGAATGTAAAACTCAGTTTTAATATTAAAAAAACGACTAAGAAACCTGCTGTCATTTTTACACATGTATCTTCCACGGTTTGTTTTTAACTTTGAAAGCATTCAGTTAAATCGAGATAGATGATTCAGGTGGATTTCTCTCTTTCCCCAAAACTCCCGTAAGCTGCATGTGTATTCTTTCATCTTTACAAAGTCCAACCTCTGTATTTGCCAACTCACCTACTTTCCTCACTGTGTGATCCATTAAATGTGTGAATAAACACACTTTCACAAAGGAACACACAGACCCCCATTTGCAGGGTGAATCATCCAATGGATGTTTGAGATAGAGTACATCACTTACTGTAACACATACAGACATAAAACAGGGGGTGGATACAGATAGTCCCAAACCCACTGCTACAGACTGCAGCCTCCACGCAACACTGACACAAAACTTGACATACACTCTCATATTGCTCCCACACATGTTCTCCTCTCATGTCACACACAAACACAATGTCCTCAGAGTGGTCAGAGTGTTTTATTTTTGTTGATTATCAGATGGGGAGTGGGTATATGGATAGACAGGAAAGGGTGTAGCTGCTGCTTCAGGGCTCATGAAAAAATCACATTGAGGTAAAAACATGATTTCTTTTTGTTTTCCTTTTTTTTTAGGGAAAGAGAGGTCAAACCAAAATACATTTGTATTTATTTGTCTGTTTTTTGCTTGGTTGGGAATCATTGTAATGACTTTCTATAGACGAAACACTCACTGATGTTACTATGACAACCCACAAAGACAAACATTGGTGGAAAATACCACTGCCCTGAGGGTACCTGGGGGTGTTCTTGGTGTTAATGTGAACATGTGGGTGAGTGTGTTGATGTGAGTGGGTGGATGCTGGTAGGGTAAACTGCTACAGAATGCTGTGAATTAGCTTTCTTTTGTATTTACATACAAAAAAGATGGATTTCTAAATTGAATAATGGTGTTCTGTTATAAAATTATTTTTTTATTATTGAAAGTGCCAACATCTGCTCCAATAAGCATGTGATTGGATGCAACTGTTGCAGGGTGGTATGCTTGTATAGAAGTTACACCTGTATTGGTGCACTGGTGCAAGTATCCCACAATTATAAAGGAATACTCCACATTTAAGCTTTGTCAGCCATTGTTTAAATATCCTTGGACTGTATGGAAGTGCAAGCTATGCAGCTCCAGTCTAAATTAAGGTTTGACTTTGTCAATGGGTCTTACATGGTGAAAATACCAATAGGCACATGTTACCTGTGTAAATAAACACTCATTATTTTTTTTAAACAGCATACAATGCAGAACCAAATCCAGGGATATAAACTGAAATTGGGTTATGTATAGTAGTTTAAATTTTTTCAATTCCATTTTTGCCTTTTATGTTAATTCTAACTTATTGTATGTTCATGCGTGTATGTATGATTTTATAAAGAATGTCAAAATCAGAAATTTTAACTCCCTAAAATTATCATGATTCATGATTTGAATGTCTGCCATGCCTGCATGCCAAAGAACAAATTTTAGTCAGCATTGCATGTTATTAGCTGTTTGATCACACAGTCATGGTGGGACTCTGGAATTTTGATTGGAGCAGAGGGTGAAGAAGAGTTAATTTTAATATGGATATATGTGCAGATATCAAATGAAATCATAATAAAGGACTTGTTTAGGTAAATATATCATTTTCATGAGCAGAAATAATGTTTTAAAGGTTTAATTAATGCCAGAATGGGGCATATTTATAAAGTACTGCTATGGCCTGTGTATAAAAGGTAATGACATCACATATTTGTTTAGACACGCGTATAAGGTGGAGACTTGTCAATTTTTCCCCACCCTTTATCAAACTTTAGTTTATCAATTGTTTTTGCTAAATGGGGCAGTTATTTATAAAAAAAAATGTATCTTAATAATGACATTTAACCCAATGTAAATATGTTTACAGAAGAAAAAACCTGTGAAAATGTGATTATATTGATATACAACTTTTAACCAGTCATACTTTCATCCTTAAATTTCAAGACCTTGGAGCAATACATATTTTTAATTTGTAATGCCATATGGTACAATCTCCCTTCTGTTTCTGTTCCTCGGGTAAAAGACAGCAGCTGCATTTCAAACCTTTCTGTGTTAGGCTTTTTCGTGACAGAAAATGATTTTCTGGTGGTGGTTCTTTGCTTGAAGCTGAAGTTAAAAGATTTTACCTGGAGTGTGTGGATATAACAGATAAGCACAGATGGGTGATTCCCTGTTTTCTGACACCTTGGTAGAAGGCTGTGCTATACTGGAGGAAGTGAGGGAAACACCTAGACAGGCGTAGGAAACAAATCACAGCAGCACAGCCATCGTCAGCCGTGTGACTGTGTGGAGATTGTGCAGGGAACCCTGCTGGAATCAAATGGAAGCGGGCGTATACACAAACATACCCACACGCACACACACACACACACGCTAACACATGCATGCACATGCATACAGCGCATGATGAATCAATCAGTCTCCTACTGTTTCTGACCAAGGAGAACAATTTTGAACTCTTGCACAAACAAAGCGCACACACCTCTCTGCATGTGAACATACTGCGCTGCTAGATGATTGAGGGATTCTTTTTCCTTAAGCACAAACTCGTATGAATGCTTTGCAGGTTTCCCTTTGGCTCTCATCATATTTTATTCATAGTTTTTGTAAAGACACAAATAGACTGGGTGAGTTTATGGACGTGGGCACTAATGCCTATCTGTGAGTTGCATTCCACTGAAGTCTGGACCCAACTTATTTTTGGCAAACCTGCCTTGTCTTTCAAGAGTATGCAAGATGAAGTCCTGGGTATTTTCTACACATTTCAGGAATGATGCATGCTCCCTTGAGTTAGCTCTCCAGCTCATGTTTTTCTCTTTAAATGGGTTTGTTCTCTCCCTCCCTTTCTCTCCCACCATGAGATGCATGCACTTACAAGCACGATGGCAGACACTTATACACTTTCATTAAACACTCCTAATCTTAATTCATTGCTTATCAGGAGATATGTGACCTCATTAACATTGACTTCTTCTCCATCTTTCTCTCCTTCTTTTGCATGCACACACACACACTTGCTTCCTGTATTCATCTTTTTTTTACCACCCTCCATGTTTCCTTCCTTCCCCATTTATATTTACTCATAGCTCTTCTCTCTTTATCTTTTCTTCCCTTCTTTCTTTCCTCTCGGTGCCTGCTCCTTCAGAGGAACCTATGAGCACTCAGCAGCCCCATTCAAAACAGTGTCTAATCTGAAAGTTAATTAAGTCTGTCTTCCTCCTTGTGTTCCCGCTCCTCTTCTCCTCTCAAGCATGTCTTTCTGGTTGAGAGACTGCTGTCACTCTCCCAAATGAATTTGCCATATGTCCCATGTGGGTTGAGTTGGAATACAGACAAACTGGTCTGTGTTTTACACTTTTACACGTCCTGCAGGCCTCCAGCCTCTGGTGAGACGAGAAAACTGACACCATGTAATTCAGATCGACAGCATATAATTAAATGAAAGTAGGTGCTGTCAATCTTTTTTTTTTTTTTATCTATAACGGGCATATTTTTCAGCTACATATTGAGGCAATATAGAAGGTATCTCACAGCAGATGGATTGCCAGTGCAAACAGACTTGGCTTGCTTCTCAACTTGAGGAAATGTGGATGTGAAACAGCTATCCTTCCTAATCCATTCCGCATTCACTTCTCCTTCTGTCATTCAGATCCCGTCCTGTCCTCATATTTGTCCTTGCTCCCTGAGATCATCTGGGCTAATTCTCTGTCCAAAAGTCAGTTTCCGCAGTACGAACTGTTTTCTCCTCTTCTTCTTCTCTTGCCTTTTGTCTTGTAGGGTGCAGGCTGTACAGCTCTGGTGGTTGCCGTGGTAGCCAGGAAGCTGGAGCTGACCAAGGCCGAGAAGCATGTACACAACTTCATGATGGACACACAACTCACCAAAAGGGTGTGTAGGCTTTTGTGCTGTCAGTGGTGTGAATGAGGCTGCTGTACTGTAGCGGAGATAAAGTGAAGTTATCGGTTGTACAGAGCTTACATACTTTTGGTGTTTCTCCACTATGTTTTCGTATTTATGTGCAGTTGAGAGCCTGGTTGAACTGATTGTTCACCCTTCCTGACCACCTCATCACGCTATCAGCCTGTGATGTTGTGACAAAGTGCCATGCTATTTGAGTGAGCGAAGGCAGTAAAAGGTCATCTCTATCTGGCTCTTTCTGTACTGCTCTCTCACTTACCATCTCTCTTTTTCTTTCCATCTACAATCTTTTTCCTCCCACATGGCAATCCCTCCACCTCCCCTTTCCTTTGACATTTGTCTCTCTTACAGTAAATCCTTTTCTCTCTCTCTCTCTCTCTCCCTTTGCCACCCTCTGTCCTCTCCTTTTCTTGCTCCCTCCCTACCTCCTTCCCACCATCTCTCACTCCCATCCTCCTCCTCAAGTCCTTTTCAATTTTTCATACCGCTGAAAGACCCAAGTTTTAAAAATAGCTCCCATATCAAATATGTAGGGTACATTATGGCAGCGGGGTTATCTGGGTGACGAAGCCAGATATGATGATCAATAATTTGAGTGTGGATAAAATATCGACAGAGGAGGTGAACATGCTCTGTGTTTATTGGAGTCAGGCTCTCACTTGATTTGCCATTTCTGCTCAGATCAAACGTCTGTTTTCTCAAGACATTTGACACTGGTAATATTGTGCAATGTAAGTGTCGGTTTGTCTACATGTTTGTGTATTTACTGATATGTAAAGCAGCTGTGCTTTATAATGTTGACTGGAAAAATTGCTAAATGTAATTACTGCTAGAGTTATAGCAGTGATGTTGATTTTAGCATTTTAAAGTGGGGTGCTCTTTTTGGTCCAGTATTTCTGCCACTGTTTGGTTGCTTTTGGATTTTTTGTCATTTTTTTCTTTGTTTTTAAACAACAGAAGAATTATGTACACATTAGCCTCACATATACGTTTAGTATTGTGATGAAAAACTACATGGTTTGATGCATCAAACCATACAGAGTCATTTGTTGAAGTTGTTAATGCAGTTGTTCTGCAATATTTTGCAAGTGAAATATATCAGTCATCCTTTTATATTAGAATATTTAAGGACATACTGTCACCAGCATGCCCTGGGTCTTCCCCAGGGCCCTCGCCTAGTGGGATGTGCCCAGAATACCTCACCAGGGAGGCATCAAAGAGGCTTCCTAACCAGATGCTACCTGATCTTTTTTTTTTCAATGTGGAAGAGCAGCAGTTAAACTCTGAGCCCTCCTGGATGATTGAGCTCCTCACCCCATCTCTAAGGAAGATCCCATGGATTCTGTGGAGGAAACTCATTTTAACCACCAGTTTCCACAATCTTACACTTTTGGTCACTATCCGCAGATCATGACCATAGATTAGGATGGGAACGTAGATCAACCAGTAAAATAAGAGCTTTACCTTTTGGCTCAGTTGTTTCACCGACAGCACTGCAGATGCTGCACCAACATGTTATCCTCACACTTCATTCTTCCCTCACTCACAAACAAGACATTGAGATACTTGAACTTCTCCACTTGGGGCAGAATCTCATTCCTGACTCAGGAAGGTCACTCCACCGTTATTTGGCAGAGGACCATGGTTTCAGATTTGGAGGGGCTCCCAGCTCATCCTTGCCTGCATCACATTATCTGCAAAACACAGACTCAGTCCTCACCAGAAGTAGACCTGACTTATTGCTGGCAATGCAGACTAAGCTCTGACACCAGCTGCACAGAGACAAAACAGCCCTTATGAGAGGACCCAGTACTCCATACCTCCATACTCCTGAAGTACTCCCAACAGGACTCTATGAGAGGCTTAGTCCTTTGCTTTCTCCAAGTGAATCTATCATTTAAGGACATGTTTTGTTTTTGTCTGAATTGGGCTTAAAGTAGACAGCACTCAGTGCTGTCTGAGTTTGGAGAAATAGGGAGGAATTCTGACCAGGGAGTGAATCTCACAGCTACTCAGAACAGAGACACTTAAGAGAAAATCTCTAGTTAAAACAAATCATGCCTTAAAGCAGGAGTGCCCAAGTCCAGTCTTCGAAAGTTACCATCCTGCAACTTTTTAATGCAACCTTTCTCCAACAGGCTTGAATCAAATAGCTGATTCCTTCTTCTGCATGTCATCCAGCACTGCAAAGACCTGGTAACAAGTCATTTATAGATGCAGCTGTGTTGCATCTAAAAGTTGCAGGATGGTAGATCTGGAGGATCGGACTTGAGCACCCCTGCCTTAAAGTTTTTTATAAGAGTTCAAAAGTATACTTCATATAGTCATTTTTACACTACATCACTTTTCCACCACTCAGCTTTGTCTGGGCTTTACTGTGCTTTTCACTCATATTTGCATGTCTGGTGATGTATTGTGGAAATAGTATGGTAGCATTGGACCTATTTGTACTCAGTTGTTAGCTCTGCTTGCTTGTATTAAGATGTATTTTCTTTTGAACTCATTTAAGTAGTGAACCTCATAATACTAAAAGTTATCTGCAGCTTGTGGGATTATTGAACAAGGTAAAATAGGTATTTGTGTTGATGCTTTGTACATTTATATAATGTGGAAGCAAAAAGCAGCAAACACAGGTCCCTGTGAAAATAAATATAAATATTTAATTAAACAGTATAAGATAATACATAAATGCAATGCCTGGCCATGTTCACTTTTTGCCATCAGCAACGTTAAGAAGTGTGATGGCACAAAGAATAACAAGAATATTGATATTTGTTTGTTTCCCCTTGTATGGGGAGGGGTGGGTGGCAAAAGTAGCACTATTGCAAGGGTTTTAAACAGATTTCTAGGTTTAAGGGATGGTCTGAGCATCCCATAATCTGCCTGGCCTTCTTAATGGTTCCCTTTTATGCAGAGAGCTATCAGTCATGTGGACTCCTGTGATTTTGGAGCAAATGATGAATATTCTGCTGAAAATATTCTGTTCTTCACCAACAATAAAATAAAAGACAGCAGTGTTGTCATGAAATAATAAAAGACATTTTAAAAGACTTTCAATAAAGGTATTATTTAAAATAACAAAACTCTGTTTAAACATAAAAGAGCAAAGCTAATCTTCCTCATCAGATGGATCCTTTGTTGCTCCCTCGTAGCAGTTACCTCCATGGTTTTTTTTTTTGTTTTTGTTTTCAGACCTCAAGTTGGAGTCAAATTATAATCACTGATGCTAAGATTAGGAAAACTCAGACAGACAGTGACCCTGTTACACTGACTCTTATAAACAATATTATAATATTATATACAGTATATTATAATTACATTATAATATAATATAATATTATAATCATAACAAAATCACCCACCAAGTCACAGAGGTTTCATACAGCTGTATAACATTTAGTATAATACAGCAACAGCTTGGTGACATTTTCTTGAAAGGGTCTACAGTTTGTGTAGCTGTAATTATCTCCTTCCTTCTTCACTTACAGACCAATGAATAAAGCTGTTGTGTCTTTACTGATATACATGACTGGGACCATTCTTTGCCATATTATCGTAACAAGGGAACACAATCAGTCCAACCTTTGTAATGAATAATGCAACAATAGCACCTGCTATCATTATACGTGTGTGCATACACGAATAGACAAAGAAAACACACACACACACACAGGTTTTCTACCTCATTGAAATGCTGTCACATTCCCTTTGAAGGATTATCAGGAATGTCAGTGAAATGCCAAAGAGGGATGCATTTAGCTGATCTGATCAAGGCCGTTGCGTAATGAGTCTTGGGTGTGGCCGTGCACCAGCACCAAAAGGCAGTAAGCCAAGGCTCTCTGATTTCCCTCACCACACAATGACAACAACTTTGTCTTAGATGTGTGTTTTCTGAACTGATCATTTTTAGGTACAACTTATTAATACAAATGTTTTGTGCTTTCATCACCGGATCAGATTTTATGATGCATGTGCAGTGCAGATAGTGAACAGAATAACGGATACCCTTATCCGAAAGTGTTGGATCATTCAGAGTTCAATGCACAGGGTTAATTTTTATTTAGTGCTTAATCAAGCAGTCCCTCTTGATGGGATTAATACAATATTAATTAAGACAACAGTTAATGCAGCTTGCCTTTCCGTGAGATGCAAAGTGCTCATGTTTTATGTAGAGACATGTTTTCTTGAGGATCAGTGTTCAAGGTGTGTTTAAAAGGCAGTGGTTTTATGAATGAAATTAAATGAATGAATAGTTTATTGATCCCAGAGGGAAATTCAGATAGTAGTAGTTTTTTTTTTAAATACAAAAATAATTATTGAAGGGTATTGTTCTTAATGCTGATGGCTACGGGAAGGAAGGATAGTCTGTATTTTTCCTACATCGGACATGAACCAGCCTCTATGTGTCTTCTGCTTAAAGTTTTGGTTATTTCAGAGCTCTGCTGGAAGTCCATCTGCAGACATTTCCTCAGACATTCACACATCACACTTACTGCAGTTGCTAAGTCATCTGAGTGGCATCTTCATCCTTTTGATCACACTACAGTGCTCATTAAATGCCCCTCATTGAAGCAATGAGTCAATTGACTCAATATGACAGATAGGCAAGCTTTTGAATGTTTCTGAAAAGGTGGAAACGTTAGGTCTGTTCAACAATACAAGCAGACATTTATTCCACTTCCACTGTGAGCCATGGGTTAATTTGAGCATGTTTAGACATTCCTGTAGCATAGTCAGGGCTTCACCCTCTCTGAATATTCACCGATCACTCTGGACTCTGGCCAAAGAGGAGGTGCTGCAATGCTTTCCAATGTTTACACCACTTAGACAAATGGGAGCAATCTAACCCAAAGATTTCTTGTAAGCTAGCTTCCACTTCATACAGTAAAAATGACTCTTCTTTCAATGGCTTTTTAATTCACACTCACACCAGATGGATCACAAGTGGCATAGACTCTTTGTGACACACTATGATTGCATTCATTCATCTCAGTAGATGTTACGGTTTTTCCTGACATGTCCTGTGTTTACTCAGCCCGACAGTGTTGCATAGCTTCTTTATGCGGTGCTGTGAAAATTACTTATTATCTGAGCTTTAACTAGATGCTCTGATACAAGTAAATTATTAGGTTTAACTATGATTTGATTTTAAGTGTATCTTTCTGCTCTGCCTCAGATTTTGAGATATTTTCCTTGTGTCTGCATGCATAGACATGTGACCAGTTTGTCTGCCTAAAGGGTTGTGAGACCTGTCTCTTCTGTTTTTTACCACATTGGTGAGGGGAAGGTCAGGTAAGGCCACGTGTCACTATGGCACATGAATGAGGTTGTTTCCATGGTAATTGGCCTGTTTGTTTATGTTTTCTCATTGCCCATAGCACCATACCCTTTCATTACTAATTGCACGGACATGCTTACATAGGTTAAAAAGAGCTAATTACAGTGACTTAGTCTGTGTAAAATCTTTATTTTACTAATTTTTCTTATTCTATGATAGTGGTATTCAAGTTTCTCTCTCTCACTCTCTATCTGTCTCTCTCTCTGTCATGTATATATATTTATATGTATATTACGTTGCCCTGTTCCTTTAAATTTTTATCTTTGTCCTGATTGATTTATTCTCAATATGTCATCAACTGCATAACACGCTGAGATGTGGGAACCCCTTAAACAAACAGGTTTCACATGTACCTGCCATAAGGTGTGCTATGTAGGGGAGCAGCTAGAACAGATCTTTGGCCCAATCCGACCATATGGCCCCACCTTGGTTGCCCAAATTCTGTCCATATGGTACAGGAATGACTACTGCAGCCATCGTTTGGTTCCTCACGGAGTACAGTGAGCACTTCACGTTGAGTCGTATATTTTTTCATAATGGTGTTGCCCTTTTTGCTGCAGTTTTTTTCTCATTCCCTGGAGTAAATAAGTAATGAGGTAGGATTGACAAAGTAGGGAATCTGGAAAATACAGCCAGGTGTTTTCAGTGACTGTTATTTTCACGTGACGTGTGACATCATTCATTTTATTTTTATAACCCTGCAGTGAATAATCAATTTTGGCATTCGGACTGATATACTATTGCAAAGTTTTTAATAACTGACATTGAATAATGAACTTATAATAAATGAATGATTAACATTATCTGAAGCAGCAATGCTGTTTAGAGAAGTGCGTTGTCTTCTTTTGTTGTATATATTACTTTTAAATACCACCAACAAGGTGTTAGTAGGATTCAGGTGAGGTAAGAAACATTGTTCCAGTCTCAGCAAGCAGTTCAGAAACATCTTTATTACAAGGACCTCCCTGAAAGACTTTTTTTCTGTATCAGTGAATGAAGAAAGTATCTTTCAGTAACCCACAGCAGATTTAGGAGTTGATCTTCAGTCCAAACTGAAGTCCTATATACAGGTACATACATAAGTCCTCAAAGCTTACCCTTTGTGGTGGCAGCACATATCAGCATTCATCATCTCTTAAATGCCACCCTTTGTCTGTTAGTGATCCAGCTACAGATCCATCCATCTGCTCTTTCCAGTAACTTTCACTTCATCTTTCCATGAAACTATATTAAACATTTTCACATATTTACTTGCACAGTACTGGTGCTTTAACATGTGAACCGTATTCAGTGGAGGTCATGTTTTACCCTTCTTTAGTTTAGCGCTTGACACTTGACGATGAATGGACACTCTTGCAGGTTACAGCGGATGTTGCTTGAGGATAAACGCTGTAAAGCTGGAGGATTCACATTTAATAAATATCAAGTCTTCTGCTTCTAAGATTGCTGTGTTTACAATACTTATTTTCTCAAACGTTTTGCTATCCCATGAGTAATACATCCCTCTCAGCAGTTGTGTTTTATCTTGCAGAATGAGTATTATACACCTTGGTATAAGGTGTTAGTCACGTCAGGTTACACCTTCCCTCGTCTCATACACACAGACATACATACACACAGCTTTATATGAATTGTTGTTTTAAAATATCAATAGAAATTATTTTATTCATTTTAAGTAATAATGTGTAATGATTCACTGTCAGATATCAATAGCACAGCAACTCCATTTTTAAATAAACTTCCTTTATGTCATTGGAAAACACATCTGCAAGGCCCATGGCCTTCTACTCTCCTTCTATGTAGCCAGAAGTATGTGTAAGTCTGCATGTGTGTAATGTGTAGGCGTGTATGTGAGTGATCAGCTTTTGACTGGGGTGTATGGGTTATGATTAACCAAGCTGCCGGGGTCTTTTGTGCTCTTTAGACGGGGGTATAATTGTTCTTTGTTCAGTGTTCAACATCTCTTTGATGCTTCTCATTCAATTTATGTTCTCACAGTTTCTTTGTGCCTTTTCTCTTCACCATAATATCCACCCTCGCCTTCCACGTTGGGTGTCAGACCCCTGTGTCGTGATGAGGTAACATCCTATAGATACATATAAATGAAGCGGCTATGGATGTAGATTCATGTCTAAGAGTCTTTTTTCTTTAATGGACTGATGTTCACTTGGACACTTTGTCTTTTATTTGATCTAATCCTAATTTTTCTTCTCAGCTTAGAAGAAAAATGTCTTTAACAGCTAGTTTATAAGCAGTGAGTCTGGCACATTTGTTTCTTTTAGTTGTTATGACTATACAGAAGATTGTTGGTTTTAATAAACTATGATGGAACTTTGTTGAATGAGATCACCCTGTCTTGATAATGCTGTCCAATCAGAATAAGTCTATGTATTTTCTGGCAAGTAGACAAAGCAAGAAAAGAGAGGAGTGTGTGAAGGAGGGACTCCTGTTAGTTTTCATTGCCAATCTCCCTAAGGACAGAGGTGTGAATGTGCACATAAAAAGGACTGGCAAGCCTGCTAGAATATTTATATGAGACAGATAGAACAAGGGCAGCCTCCGAGAAGACAAAAAGTGTTATTTTTCTTTGCAGAGACAGTAAAGGAGGCTTAAAGAGGGGAGAATAAGACCAGGCGGACCTGTTGCCTGCTTTGGTTGCCAAGGGCCACCTGTTGCTAATAAAATGTGTTTATATGTGTATTTTGTCTGGAGACAGATAAAGAACGCAGCAGCTAACGTGCTGAGGGAGACCTGGCTCATCTACAAGCACACCAAGCTGATGAAGAAGATCGATCACTCCAGAGTCCGCAAACACCAGCGGAAGTTCCTCCAGGCTATACATCAGTGAGGCCACACCTCACACACACCCACATCCACATGCCTGTGCTAATAAGCACGTGCACACAACTGTGCATGCACTGAGCAGATGAAGCCTTTGAAATCACAGTACTTTCTGTCCACCCACAGTTTGAATCCACATTGATAATCAGATAAAATGTACAATTCCCACACACACACACACACTCACAAACACAAAATTATTCATTATCTACTAAAGGGCATGCTCATTTCAGGCAAATACAGTTGTGCAACTGGATGATCAGTGCGTTGTACTCTATTAGAGGAGCTCTGATCATATCATTTGTAACACTGAGCATGAAAAATACAAGTACATACATCCCAGCATAATCACATACTATGCTAACATGTTTCAGTAATCCCTTTTTAAATTTAATTTAGCTTGAAGATGGATAAATATGCCTCATTTTACCATCTACATTATGCTTCATCAGTGTTTCCTACACCTTTGATCTCTAACAGTTTGAACACATTAGCAAATGCATTGAAAAGCCTGAGTCAAGAGACCAAAACCTCTTTTAATTGTAACACAGAAAACCTGCTTCTGACACATGTAAACTGTAAGATGGGAAGCAAAGTGTAAGTCCAATAACGGGGTGATTTTGAGGGTGACTACTTAACACTACATTTCCAGGTTTGAACCTGTCAGAGTAAAAGAAACCAAGTTCACAAAAGAGGAGCCTTATAAAAGCTCTTCACTTGATTATATTGGAGGTTCCAGGGTTTGATGAAAACACAGATTGAGCCATTAATTATCATACTGTGTTGTGAGTGTGAGACATGGTCTGTTTTTAATTGGACTGAGGTAACATCGTTTATTTTATTTAATTTCCCGCAGTTTATTTCCCTGAAGGCTTTATTCCCTTTTAGCTTATTTTTCCACATTAACCCCCCCTCCTCAAACTGTTACTATGCTGTGTTGACACCTCTGTCTTTATTTTTTTCATACAAATATCACAATGCTTCAGAGAACGTTATGTGCCTGCTGTGTTTGTGCAAATCCAGGGACACTGCAGGTAGAAACGAGGCTAAACTAGGCAAGGTGACCGCTTGCTGTCTGGACCCAAAGGGATTAACTCTGCAGGCTGACCACTGTGTATTTACTGAGTTTCAACTCTGTTTGTGTGTTTTATGTGTGTATCTGTTTGCAGATTACGCAGCGTGAAAATGGAGCAGAGGAAGCTCAGTGATCAAGCCAACACACTAGTGGACCTCTCAAAGGTGAGATGAAAATAATGGTACACATCAGTGCTCCTTACTAAGCTTACAGGTTAGTAAGTCATACCTAACGTGCCTTTGCCCTCAGAGAATCTACCACGGCATTCCTCTGTTTCCATGCTGACCTGCCCATTTCTGTGGCTTTGTGTCTCCTAGCAACCAGCGCAAGTGTTAAAGCAGGGATGACTGAGTGAGAGAATGAGGAGGAAATGAGTGGAGGGAGGGGAGTGCTCGTGTTTTTCTGTTACTGTGTGGGTGTTTGAGAATGTGAGTGCGCACGTATGTGCGTGTTTGTGAAAGAGAGAAACTCAGAGGAGAGTGAAAGAGATACAGGCTTGAATAGAAAGGAGACAAAGATTGCAGAAGGGTGCATGTGTGTGAGTGTGTGTGTGTGAGTGAGCGTGTGCATCCTTCAGAGAAGCTATGCCTTTAGCACCAAATATTTTGCTATTATGGCATCTCAACGAATCCATCTGAATTGGCCACTTGCACATTTACCATGGTTACAGTGAGCAGAGTAAGCAATGCAGGGACACTGTGCTGCCTTCCTTTTATTCTGTCTTTCTTTACGCTCTTATTCAGCTCTTTCTTCACAGTGTAATATCACTCAGCTACTTCTTCATTCCAGCTTCTACTATCTGTTGGAGTTTTTGTCTTTTCCTGAGTCTCTTACTAAACCTTCACTTTAGAATTGTTCAGATGGTTTAATTTCCAATACAGCAATAATACTCCCTCATAAGTAAACATACTGCAAGAAAGGTATAAAAGTGTTGATATTGCAACATTAGATTATCAAGTTTCAAGTGTGAGTGTGTAAGTATGTGGAGGAGGTGCATACTGTTTTATATACAAGGACACTAGATAAACCTGGTGGGTTGCGTAATGATTAATATGAGAGCAAAAAAGAGAAACGAAACTTTCTGATACACATTGATTTCAGTGTCTGTACTTCGCTCTTTTTCCTTTTTATAAGATGTCAGATTAATTGAAAACTCATTCATTCATTCTTTATACTGCCTAATCCAATTCATGGCGACAGGGAAGCTGGACCTATCCCAGTAATTAGCAGACAAGAAGCAGGGTACACCCTGGAGATGTTTCCAGTCCAGCGCAGAGCAAACACAGAGACAAATAACCACTCCTGCCCATATTTAGAGTGACCAATTAACCTAACATACATGTCTTTGGATAGTTGGAGGAAACCAGTGTACACAGAGAGAATCCAAATATACACAAGAAGATCATGCAACTGTGCAGAAAGGTCACTGTTTGAACCTCACTCCAGCCGAGGCTCAAACCACCTGTGAGGTTGTCTTGCTAACCACCATACCACCATGCAGTATTTAAAAAAAAAATCATTGAAATAAAACTATTTGAGAACACATCAGTCTTTTTTTGTCTTATGTTAATAAAACGGAATGATTAAGAGGATGACAATTTGTCCATCAGTCCAACTTAGGAGACTGGCTGAAAGGTGTCCCATTCTGACTATATTTAAAGCAATATCTCCAACTACGCTGCAGCTATATCATTAAAAAAATAAGAAATTTGTTAATAAAAAACACAGAAAGTACAAACATAAAAATAAATGTTTTGTCATTTCACAATCCATATCATGCATGCATTACGAGCTCACCCCGACAGTTTGATTTAATATCCAATGTTTCAGTTCATTCAGGAAAACTTGTTTTTGTAGGTGTGACATAAAAACATTGTGAGTTTGGCTTTATAAAACTGAATGTTAAATAATAAAAAGAAAATTATTTGTCTCATTCATCCACTGTGGGTGTAATCTTCAAGGTAATGCTCAAATGAAATACTGTAACACTACTCATATTTCCAAAGTTTGATTAAATGTTGTGCTCTGATACATTCTATCTATATTGATTCACCTTCCCCACTTTGGCTTCTCTGTCTAACAACGTGTACTCTCTCTTTAGCAAATCCCAAATATGTTTATCCTTTTAACAAGCAGCAATAAAACAACCCTACTTTTCTCCTTCTTTGTACACGTGTTGTCTGTATATTTTACCGTGCACTGAGACATCTCCAAATCTTCTCCCACAGATGCAGAGCGTCATGTATGAGCTCATGTCAGAGCTCAATGACCGCAGCGAGGACTTAGAGCGACAGATGCTGTCTCTGGAGCAGCGGGTGGAGCAGCTCACAGCAGGCTTCAACGCCCTGCCTGCACACCTCTCTGCTACGCTAAGTGCCCAGCATGCTGCCCTGGTCCACCTGCTCCGCGAGAGGGATGCAAGGGATGGCAGAGGAGGTGCAGGTGGAGGAGGCGCTGTGGTCCCACTGTCCCAAGCCACATCTTTAACCACAGCGCCGGCTTCGACCTCTCCGGTTCTAGTTGCTGCTCCTCCTGCTCCCCTATCACAGGCTTCTACTTTGTCCTTAGAGTGCCCTCTATCACCCTCACCCCTGAGCCCAGAGGCAAGCCTGGAGGCTAGCACCAACCCTAACCCCTGCACCTCTAGCTGCTGAGGACAGCTCTGAGGAGCAGTAGAAGACAAATATGGAAGCAAAACAGGGAGCGAGGAGGGAGGTTGTTCCTCTTACGACAGATTAAAGGGGAGAAACTGGGAAAATCTGTGGAGATCTTTTCAAACTATCCCTCCACGAGGACAGGATGAAGATGCAATGTCAGGACAAGTAATGAGATGAAGATGGACCACTGGCTTGAGTGATGAGACATGTTCGGGACGTTGGGGGAGTTGATGGAGACAAAATGGAGACTCTAAAAGGTATGAGAGGGAGGAAGGATGTCAGGACGGTGAGAAATGGAGGAAGAGAGAATGAGGAGGGGGTTGAGACAGGAGGAGAAATAACTAAGAATAATTACATGAACTCCTAAATGGAATCCTCTCCAATTACTGCAAAAGGCCTTTTATTCTCTCTTTCTCGTTCTCTCCCTCTATCTCCTTCTCTGAATCTCTCACTCCCTTCATCAGGAATTAATGACCATGACTTTTTAATCCTTATGATGTATTTTCTATCTGAATGCTAATCGTGTGTTAACAAGCATCCCTTTAACAGAAGGTTCGATCAATACGACCGTGATGCTCAAAAAGATAAATAAACTAGCCACATGCATCACACACAGACACACACGGACACTCGCGCACAACATGCAATACAAGTCACAGACATAATTACACAATCGCTCATAAAAGCAGGCCCTCTTTACACACACACAAAAATGCACTAGTCCATGTGATAATTCTAAAGCCTATACTGCCAAGCACTTGATGCACTGTCTATCTCCATAGAGCACTGCCACGCTGTAAAAAATGTTCATCCAAACGAAGCCTCTCCTGTGGGTGTGAGCTAATGCAGCAGTTTAGACTTACGATGCATAGTTGTGACATTTTAACAATTCAACTGGGAGAATTGGAACAGGTCACCAGGAGATGCAAATTACAGATTAAACTGAAATAAGTAAGAGGAACATGAGTCATCATAGTATTTTTTAGTGATGCTGAAGATGGTAGCTGATGGTGCAATAAGATAGCATAACTACAACAGGGCTTTATTACTGCATTTGCTGAATCCCACATTGAACTAAGTGATGTTTAAGTGTACCCGTATCTTATTTGTAATGAGATGAGACTTGTATTGCAGGGCAGGTGTCCATTGAAAATGAATTGGATATTAATAGTTGTATCAAGTGCATTAATTTTTAGGTGGTTGTTGGAAAGAAGACACATTTTTTACTAGAATTTACACCAGTTCAAAAATATATTTACACTGTTTCAAAGCTATGAAAAATACTGACTCTGTAAGTCAGTTTTTTGCACAAACTTAATGCTCTGCATTTAGTCCAAGCTTCTATTTTTTGCTATTAAATTAACAACCCAGAGGTTTACAGCCAATCAGCATAACAATCTAAGCTCTTTCCACTGATAAAACATTGTAACTTCATGTAAATTTAGACTGAATGAGGTGCTTTAGAACATTTTACTATCCTTCATTTGCTCAGATAATGTCCTTATAATGGCCTAAACTCCAACTTTACACAGACAATTGAAATGACTTGATGAACAATCCAACAGACTTAAATGTATCATTTTAAGTTTACACACTTAAAATCTCTTACATGACCGGCTTTGACCATGACCCTCACTTTACTGCTATTTTTGTCTGACTCGGAGTCCCAAAAGCAGCTTACTGTTATCATGAATGTATTCTGTGCAAAAATACCCTCGCTTGCTCGATCATTGAAACTGCAATGCACAGGCACATATATATTCTCACACACACACACCCTAACACACACACACCTCAACAACCAAAGTGCTCTCTCTTAAATGGACTTCAATAAAGGCAGGGAACGCTGCTGTCACTGGGGACAAAAGATAGCAGGAGCAGGCGTTTCAGATATCTCTGACAATATTTCTGAGGGAATAACTGTGAACAAATGGGCATGGACATGTTTGAGTGTAGTACTTGGACTGCTCTAGAAGGAGGTGGACTACGGATGATCATAGGGAACACAAATAAACCTTTCAAAGGATCAATGGCCATGAAGGAACAGCTGTTCTTGAAATAAATAAGATTTGAAAGGGAATCTAAAGGTGTGATGGGAAAAGAGATGAATATGTTTGGAGACAATGCTGAAAACTATCTTATAGCGACACGCTGTGGCCGGAATACTGAATTACATGCGCTTGGAATATTGTACAGTATGCTAATAATGAATTTAGCTTTGTATTGCTTAGTCTTTTTTACCATTATGATTAAACACAGTTTCAGCTGATATCAAACATTATTATACTATAGTATTCTTCTCATTCATCATGACAATTATGATATATGTATTATCAATACATTAAATAATTATTGACAAGGAAAGTGCCGTTTGAGGTTGAAATTATTTTGTAATTTTATTTTACCAGAGAGAATTAATAAAGTATATATCTATAACATAATAGCTTTCACGTTTTCTGAGTCAGTTATTTATTCATCTTGGTTTGTTTTGTTTTTTGGTTGTTTGGGGGATTTTTTAACCCATTTTTTTATGCTCCATGCTTAAATGAAATACTCTTTAATGGACAAATCTAAGTTATATGTATAAAATCAGGCATTTCCAAAAGGTTTGCCAACAATATGCTCATTTTGACTTGAGAAGGATAAATATGCTTCTCCAAATTTTGAGCTCAAAATTTTGTCCCCTCATTCCGGGACAAAACATTTTTCCACATTTTGAGTTTATGAAAGAATTTGAGATTTTTTATATAACATTACTGGATTTCCATGGATTCCTGCATCCCTGTTGCATTATAGGTTTTCACTTTCCTGCTCTTTTTTCACAAACACATTAGCCTTGGAAAAGTCATGCTTAGTTAGAAAACAGTGTGCTCATTAGTGTTATCTGAATTAGTAAATATATGTTTTTCAGTGATAAGGCAATGACATTTGGGAGCCTGAAAACAACAGCCAAGTAATAATCCAAACACAACTGAAGATGAAAAGCTGTACACATTAACATGCTGCCTCAAATGCAATTATTTGTAATAATGTAAGTTGAAATCATTTGCTTTCAAAGTGTCAATTATTTTAACTGAAAGGACAGTTGTGCTTTGGAAATAAAAATTGATTAAGTGTTGGCGGATAATTGAGTGTGTAGTGAGTGTGCTTGTAATAATCCCTGTCTGTGAGGTTTAACACAAGTTTTCAGACTCTTTAGACTGAATATGAGTCTGAATATGGTTTCTATTTTTCTTTTTAAAATATAAATGACCAAAGAAACACATTGTTCTCGATGACAAAACTAAATCATGTTTTGTAAACAGTTTTTAAATTTATTAAATTTTTTATAATAGTATAAATACATAGTGGTATTCATAGTATAGAATAGAATTAATAGAATTATAGAATTCATAGTATTCATAGAATAGTAGTAGTTTAGTTGCAACAAAGCGTTGTGAATCGTCCACCTGCGTAATATTGTAAAAATTAGGGACATCCTGTCTCCGAGTGATGCAGAGAAGTTAGTCCATGCCTTTGTTACTTCAAGGCTGGACTATTGTAATTCCTTATTTATGGGATGTCCTAAATATGCCCTGAAAAGTCTCCAGCTGATCCAAAATGCTGC
>JBAMHV010000006.1:11993123-12009473 GCA_037177535.1 Pseudomugil gertrudae | reverse complement strand
TTGAATTGAATTGAATTGAATTGAATTGAATTGAATTGAATTGATTTGAATACTTTTTGGCAGAAATTATCATGTTGTGTGAAGATGGATGAGGGTATTAGAGCGTTAATGGGTTCAGGCTCTGGCAGGGTTAGTCCAGCACTTTTACAGGTAAACCATCCAGACCTTTCATATCTGAAAACATGGTACATCACCGTGAGCTTTTAAACCTGAATGTAGCTGTCACCTGGGATTGCTGTTAGTTTTTCAGCACATGTTGCTTCCTCTGTCCTGACCTGTCCCCAGTGTCTTATCATGACAAAACATCCTCATTTCTGACCTTTGAGATGATATTTCTGAGGTTTGGATATTAGCACACAGGATGTCAGGAATTATTGCAAAGTAGTACTTTTTTTTAATCAAATAAGACAATATTACTTCTTCTAAGAGTCATTCAAGTGTTTTCTGGCTAAATTCCCAACAAACCAGTGTGCCTTTAAAAAAGATGAGTATTTATCTGTCTGGTCTGCAATACAGGAATGATTGTCCAGAACAGGAACCGTTGTCCTTTTGTAACATCACTCAGACTTTAACACAGTGGAGGCATGCATCCACATGCACTCTGCTCACCAGGTATGCATCTACACACTGTGAGGTTTTATTTCATCATTTCTTGAGTTTTGTGGGGCTGATGAAATAACCTCCTGCTGAGTCTGAATGTTGGCTAATGGTTTTGTTAACGAGGGGTTAGCCAAATTGAACCCAGCATGACATTTTTAATACATTTAGCATCCATTTATGGTAAAAAGTCCTGTTGAAGTATAATATCTGATACATGTCTTCTGCCTTCTAACAAATACCAGGAAGCAGAAGCTACACAATAATGGTTTTGACATATCACATAAATGGCAAATTTCCTTAAAAAGAATTTATTTATTTTACATTTTGTTAAAAAAACAAATAGAGATCATCTTTTTCCAAAAATTGGACATTTCTTTAGTTTTTTATGGGTCGGTTCAAAAAGGGTTTATGTGCTATGTCCTCTTGATCCAAATAAAACAAATCAATACGGTAAAAAGCTGTTGTAGTAAATAATTTTTTTTGAGAACCATATTCTGTTGGTGGACCTGGGAGATGCAGGTGACTTGGACATTTATGGTACGATATTTCTTACTGTTGAAACGTAGATCTGCAGCGGGACCTTTAATGCACAAATGTACGCATTCCACTTCATCAGTGGTGTAATGTGAGTATTTTTCACCTGATTTGGATTATTTCATTTTTAATGATGTCAATATTATCAATAACTGTTAAAAATGTTCAAACCAGTTTGGTCCCAACTTTAAAATAATTTTTTTTTACATCTTCTCATCAACACAGTCAATGTACAACTTCATTTTACAGAGGTTGTAAAAACAACTTAAGGGATGGATGGAAAATCTGCAGGAAATACGGATCTCCGTCACAGGGAACCCTGGTCCTCGAGATCCGTATTTCCTGCAGATTTTCCATCCATCCCTGGTCCAGCACACCTGATTCAGATAAACGACTCAAAGCTTGATAAGCTGCTGGATCCATTTGATTTGAATCAGGTGTGATGGGTCAGGGATACATGGAAAATCTGCAGGAAATACAGCTCTCGAGGACCAGGGTTCCCTACCCCTGACTTAAACTCATCACTTTTATTTAAGTCTCTCTCTTGTTGTGCAATTATAGAGCTGTTTTAATCAAACACTTGCAAAGTTCCCACAAACACATCTATTGCAAAGGCAACCACACACACACACCAGCCTCATATCGTGTGGAAATTAATTCACCTGCATTAAACCAGCGTCACAACAACTACACTGTCTCTTCTCAGCAAAGGAAATAGATAACTTCTCATAAAAACAAAGCCTGTTGGGTGTTTTGCCCAAAGTGAAGGTAACGGAGGTGTGGAAGATATGCTGCCTGAGGTGGTGCTATGCAAAAACTAGAGAACACACACAGATGTGATGTGCTTGTCATCTAAGATATTTACCAGTAGGTTCTGCTGCCCCCCAGGGGCTTTCATCATCTCTTATCGGGGGATGTGGATTTTCATGATGGTGCTCTACAATTTTAAGGCTGGGGTAATGTCCTCATAGCCTATCTCTGAGTCCCTTTTCATTTTTCATGAAACCCATTAACTTTCTCAGGATTGCTGTCTGAGCCAAGAGGAGCAACACATGCAGATGTAATAATGAAAATTGGGAAACGTTTTCAGTCCCATTCCAGCCAAAAATAATGAGATTACGTTTACTGGAAAACTTTATTACACAGGAACATTTTACTAAAAGCAAAATCAAGAAGCTGCCAAGAAAGTGACATCAAAAAGCACATAACCAGAGAGAATAAAATCACTTTATAAAAGGTTCTGCTTAGATGCAACTATTCATCTTTGCATATTTACAACCATAACATATTTTTCCTCGTGAAAATCTTCACATGGTTTTTACTCGATAAGCTGCTATAGAATTTGATTTCCCTGTTTAGAAAAACAGAGAAAAAAAATGTTGTTTCCTCCTGACATGTTGAGAATGTTTTTAAATGAACAAATTTGCTAAATATAAAAATGTTTGTGAATTATGGTTATTTATCACCTCCCATCCTCCTTTTCTGAACTTTTCTCAAAATCTCAATGGCTTCTTATGGCTTGTATTGGTTTTTCAAGTCATCCGTTTTTGGAGCCTGTGCTTAAAAACTATAAAGTCCCACCCAATAGCCAAGAGCCATGCCTCCCAGTGCTAAAAAACTCCACTTTTAAAATAGTAACAGTGGCTAACATGCATGCTGTAGCAAGTAGCAAGAGTGGAATGGCTGTAGACTTTGAGGTTGCAGAGTTTTAAACTACTGGAACGACTGAAGCAAGAAAACATGGAAAAGTGTGCCATAGATCATTTTGCTTATGACTTCCCATGTTCTGTTCTCCTCTCCCTCTGTGGAAACCACCTGCTTTCAGGACTAAAAGCAGAGACCTGTTCCCACATGTATCGTTGCATCACAAAGATTGCATTCATTGTTCTCATGTGTGCAGGTGTGAATAAGTTACTGAATGCCTGTGCAGGAAGTGTGGAGGCTTCATTGTGAGCTGGACTGTAGTGTTACCATGGTGACGAGGACAGAGAGAATACTGTAGGAAATGAAAGGTGCAATTCACAAAACCGATGCACAAAAAGCCTTTAAGGGTTTATTCTAGGACCCCTGCTTTTCTGTTATTATATAAATGACCTGTGTGCACTGATGCTGACTTGTTGATGTATGTTGATGACACTGTGCTCTGTACTTACAATAAAATTAATTTAAAAAGAGGCTGAAATGGAGGGAAAAAATTTGTTAAATAGCAACAAATTACCTATTTAAACCTAAATGCTGACATAACTGGAGCCAATCCCAGCTGACATTGGGTAAGAGACAGGGTACACCCTGGACAGGTTCTCAGTCCATCACAGGGCCAACACACATGGACAAACAACCACAAACACACACTCACTCTATTATGAACCCTTCCTGATGAGGTGTTTTATAATTAGGGTTGGCACAATAAGCATGTGCCTTAGCCAAAACCTTTTTAAACATTCTTATAGTTTGTATCATTGTTTTTGTCATTGTTTTTTAATTCCTTCAGATTACTTAAATGCTAATTAAATAAATACTCACTACTTACTACATCATAAGCTGGTCTTGCTCCTCAAAATCTATGACAAATGCCTTGACTGTACCATGAAAATGTACAAAAATAAACCCCTTTGTACTTTTGAAAATGTGGTCAAATATTGCAACCTTTGAATTGTGTTTAAACTTTTTCGTAACTCTGTTAGTCCTTCTTCAAGAAAACGCCTAGAATGACACAGTGGGCAGCAAGGAGAGAACGTATTATTCCCAGTCATAAAACATGTGTGGCCACTATTCTATCTGCAAAGCCAAAAGTCTGAAACACTCTTCTGACAGAACTAATTGCATGTACAAAGCTAACGATGTCTCAGTGCCTGCCCAGGAAGTTACAGCTGTCTAAGCAAACATGTACAGACTGGTTTAATTGTTTTTTTCTGTGAATGTCTGTGTAAAGTCTGTATGTAAGTGTGTTTGGTTAAAATTATATTAGTTAACTTTTTTTCAATTGTTTGGCACCAAACATGTTTCTCTTTGAGGTCATTGTATTGCTGTGCATGTCCCTGTCAAATAAACAAGTTCCTTCATTTATGCATATAAACGCTTAACAGACTTGTACAGGATAGTTAAAACAATTTATTCCTATAAACAAATGCAAAATAAATTTATTTTGAAAAAGATTTTAAAGATGTTTCTTGCCCTCCTCTGCAGGTCATAAAATGCTTCGTCCTCATCATCCAGGGTAGACATGTACAAAATATGCTCTCTCCTTCGTACTATTTTGTCTTTGTCTGCTTACCTTCTGCCATTAATATTTTCCATTAGTCTCAACACCTCCACACTTTTAGAGCTTTTCTTAACCTCAGCACTTTAACATCTTAGATTAATGCTCCCCATCATTCACTAACTCACTTCAATGCTCCTTCCAAAGACACCTGCATAGACATTTTCACTTAATGTGCACTCTTAACTTAGAGCTTATTGTGCAAAAGAACATGAGTAAGGAGTTTGAAGGAAAATGTCTTCAGCCTTTCTTTTTTAATCAATTAAATCTTTTTTGCTAAGTCCATTAGAGAAATTAGTGGATCAGTTTAACTTGCTTGAAAGCAAGGCTTTTAAAGTTTTTAAAATAATAACTTGCACATTTCGTGATGTAATCAATCAGTTTTCAAGCTCTGGAATAAGCCTTAGTTTAGTGTACAGTGAGCTTATAATCCAACACACTAACTTTACTGCTGAGCATTTGTCTTTTTTAAATCAATAAATATTTTAAGTAGTTTTAACACTGAACTCAATACAATTTAATTTATTTATTTGCACCGGATATTTTAAAGCTTTTTATTATCAACTATGGACTACCGTATGTATTTATGAATATGTGAAATGTGAAATGTGTTTAATGGTGAACGAAAGACAATTTTCCATCATTTCATTAATGCCGAGGCTTAGAAAATCTGAACTAAACAGAAATTTATGCAGACATGTGAAGTGTGCGTGTATTTTCAACCAGGAATCTAATAAAAAGGAGAATGGTTCCTAGAAAGCATGGTTTGAGTGATACTAATGATCTCTGTGGGGAGCTGGTTGTTCCATGGGTTCTTTTTTTTATCCTAAAACTAAAAATGACATGTTTGTGTGTGCAGACCACACATGAGGGACCAAGCTTTGCCATTGTCACCTTTACAGCTTTGGTTCCATGGCAACGCTGCCCACTCACACTCTCCTCGGGCTGCATTAAGGGGACGCAATGGCATGTGCTCTTAAGACAGTGAGCAGAGGTTGTGATTTGCCTTTTTTTAACTGTTCATTTAAATTGGGATGAAGGGAGAGACGAGGTTTTTAATGATACCACAAGGGACTTCAGCTTTGCTCAGTTGCCTGGGAGGACTTCCACTGACATAACTGGGCTACCTGTTACTACACTGTATATTAAATTCTTTTTAAAATCACAGCAAGGCCACAGTGACATTCTTATATTATTTTCCTACCTCTTCTTTCTTCTCTTTTTCATTCTTCTTATCTTAGAGTCTCATCATATTTGAGGCAGGCTATATAGGAAAATGCAGACTGGCTGAAATTGAGACATTCAGCCAGTTAAAGATCAGAACTGGTCAATCACATAACAGTGTTGCCCATCTGGCTTTCTGCATCCAGGTGGGACAGGTATATAGTGAGATATTTTAAGCTTCCTTACTTCTTCACCTCTGTCCAATACACTTTTCCCCATCTCCTCTTATATTCAACCCACACCCTGCCCGTAGTCCCAGCACCCCACAAGCTCAGCAAGTTTTTCATTTAGTGAATTTTTACTGCACACTATCTTACCTTCATGCAGCTTGTGCTATAACTGCCTCTGCTTATCACATTCTCGCTCTATTGCCAGATGCTCAGGCATATACACCCCCCCCCCACACACACACACACACACACATATATATATAGTTGTGTTACTCTCTTCGTTCTTCGTTAGTATTTCTTCATGCAGTTATCCACCCCACTTTTTCTTCCTATCCTCTCTCCTTTCCCTTTTTCACTAAGCCATCCTTCATCATCCAATCTCCCCATTAATTCATTCATCCATTCTCCCTTTTCTAATCCATGTTTTCCCCAATTCATTCCTCTATCTGCCCTTTCACCCCCTCATTCATTCATCCATTCATACATCTTGCCCTCTCCAAAATCTCTTCCCTCACCTTGTTACCTGTTATTCTGTGCCTTGTTTAAATTGTTTGACACCCATTAATTTCTTCCTCTTTTTCAGGTATTTTCTAGGAGTCCTACCTTGGGTCACTGACATCCTGAAAATATATTTCCATCCTGAGTCCTCTCCTCCCAGTATTCAAACAGCCTTGATAAACCAGCTTTAGAATACATTGTAATACCTTTTATTCAGCCAATAAACTCATACTGCCATAATGAGCCTTTGCTAGTAAAACATCAGTTAGTAAGTCAATACAAAGTAATGTTATTCAGCTTGAGCATGCACTAGATAAGAATGAACTCAAACAAATTCTCTGAAAAAGCAAAAGAAAATGAGGACAAAGGTAGGAGAATGAGAAGAGGTGTTTTGGGTGAAAGTCAGTTTAGACTGAATAAATCAGGCTTAATCAACAATGAATTTTCGATAAGCTTGAAGAGTGAATGTTTCCACTCTCTAACTTCTACATCTCCAGGTTTAGTTTGTAAAAACAGTTCGTTTATCATGGAATAGTCCCTTAAAGGTTCTTAAAGACCAGAAAGCAGAATGTCCATGAGAGATGCAACTAAAGAGATAAACATGAAGAAACTACTCTTTCTATAATTAAATGCATAAATTGCCTTGCAAAAGTTTGCAATTAGTTTTTTGCATTCTTCCTTCTTCCTTCCTTCTAATGCAAATTAAAGGGGGTGATATATTTAAAATAATCTTGCAAAGAAACAAGTGTTAAAAATGTTTTTATTAGTATTTAAAAAAATACTAATGTTTAAACTGTTTAAAAAAATAAAGTTGTGCTTTTATGTTCACATATTTCCAATAAAACCGTAATTAGCACCTAAGTAGGTTTGAAAGGATCTCTCATCATGCACCTGTTTTGAAAAAGCCCCAGGCTGCAACCACACTGATCCAGTGGTACCACTCAACAAATGACATATTGAAAAACAGTTTTACAAGTCGCTGTATATCTAGGTTAATAGAAATAAAGAAAGAATAGCTCTCAGTCATTCCTTTTAATGGTGCAGTGGTGCACAATAATGTTTGTAACCTCATTTTAACAGTAAGACCCCACTAGTTGATGAAGTCAAAGTTTGTCTTCATTATGTGGGAAGGACAAGTACACACACACACACACACACACACACACATATGCAGGGGATTACATTAGAATTTCATATTCATTTTAACTCAGCAATGCCCTCTTTTCGCTGGCCGCTTCCATCCCTCAGTTATTTTGCCCAAAAAGGGAAAAAAAAAAGGGTTTCCATAGCAACTGTCTCTGTCTGGAGAGGAGATTCCAAACACACAAATAAAGTTCCATGTATGTATTTGGAAAACTTTGGATTAAAAATCACTGTCAATGTTACTATATAGGGAGACACGGGCAAAAGAAGGTTTATTTTGTGTTACATTGCAATACTTTTACATGACCACGCAATACTTTTCTAAGACTTTGCAGTAAGGACTCATCTGACAGACACTAATTACTGAGCTATAAGAGCAAGTACAGCCTATTAAACCCAGTTATCTTAGTATCTTCAGTTATTTCTGGTTGGCTTCTTTCCCTCTCAGCATCAAGTCAATATAACATGCACATCTGACATTATGTCCCTGTTAGGAAGTGTGTTGCAGTGCTTTAGGAGATTAATTACAAGATCAGGTTGGCTGTAATCAAAACGCTACCAAGCTTTTTGCTGCTTCACTGTCTGCTTGTATTTAAACTTTAAAAGGCACAAACAAATATGATTTATTGCTGATGTATTGAATAAACTGGATTCGTCCACTGTTACTCATGGCAGATCCACCAGATCCAAGATTATCCTAAAGTTTGATGACGTATTAAATAAGTTTATCCATCTATCCATTTTTTAACCACTTATCCAAATTAGGGTTAGGGTTAGTTGGAGCATATCCCAGCAGTCATTCAGGCGAGAGGCAGGGTACACCTTGGACAGGTCGCCAGTTCATCACAGATATAGGATCCAAATTTTAATTCATTTTCATGACTGTATTATTTACTCTCAATAATCTGCTGTTTATTATTAAGAATTAAGACTTTAACTGTGTAAAAATAACTAAATATTACATCTGCTAATGCACAACACATTTCAGGATTATTTGGTCTGCACTCTCCCTCTCCCTCTGCTATCTGACCGCTGTGATGTGCCGTTAATCAGCTGTTATTCATTGCAGATCTGCTTTGTGAGGCAAACCGTACGCCCAGTGCTAAAGTCAATAGAGAAGGCTTAGACAAAGACAAAAATATTAATTAAGGAGGGAAAGAAATCAGATAAAAGGTCAAGAAGACTATCAACATGGATGAAGAAGCTTTTATTCTCTCACATATTGACCATAGCTATCGCCACACTGTTTTGCCTGAACTCCTTATGTTGTTGAAGTTATGTATGTTTGATTGTGGGTCCCTGGATAAATAACTATTTTTTTTAAATCCTGTTTACAGAACAGTCTCTTGTTTAACATCGATTTGATAATCAATAATGGTTTGTGTGTGGATATCACATTCTTACTAACATACTCGAATCGACGCCTGCATTGCTGTCTCAGTTTGCAGAGGAATGTAGGTCAGGTGAAGTAGAAACCAAATTGGCCATTATGTATTTTATGATCCCTGCCTTCCATGGCAGCATGGAAATACCTCAGACAACTCTGACCCTAAACTAGGCTTTATGTGGATAGACAACAGCATGAATGGATGGATAAACGGATAAACATACAAATGAATGGCTCTAATGAAGCATTAAATCCAGCCTGCACAGCTTGCTACACTTGTCAGAACGCTTGTTCTCATCCTTTCCGTGTTTTTTTTTCACTTTGCATAATGTGATGCTAAAACACAGAAGTGTCCAATTCATTTTATATTTTCCAAAAACAAATTTCTTTAGTTTTAGTCAGAGCAGCTTACCTGCTACTTGGGAACAACTTCATTACACAAAAGAACTGAGTGGCATGTGGCCAGTAATTATGCTGTTTATTTACATTTTCTGAGCCTCTCCCTCATGTTAGCCATTGACAACAATCTTTATGCATCATCTGTCTCTTCCTTTAAAAGCCTGCTTGCCATTATCCAACGCAAGCAGGGTGGACAAACATCCGTAGCAGCTAGAACAGCCTGTGTTTACACTGCTACTTCTTTTCCTGTTTTCTCCACCCTGCACACTTATATGAGAAACTATAAGTTTATGGTTATTAATTGTGGTTTTACAAAAAATCCCCATAATACAGATGTTCTTTCCTCCCATGGTAACATAGTCTTGGTGCATGGCTGCAGCTCATGAGACACATTTTATACAGCTTCAGACCTCTTTTACTCCTCAAACTTCTGCCCATAGACCTCATAAACATAAAGTGATGACATAAAGATTCACAGCTTACAGACTATTTAAGCTGCAAAGTTATTATAATTAATGCAGGAAGTGTTGCAGACACATAAATGATTGATGTCAGGCTCTGACAAACTGACATGACTGAATGTTTTTACCAGGTCACTAGGCTTGTAATGCTCATGGCCACTTAGTGGGAGCATCCATCATAGTGGCCCTAGCTCCCACAGAGATGTGTGCTCCTGTGTTTCTGTGGATAAAGGCTTGTGAATAAAACAGATATATGTGTGTAGTTCAGTATAATTTTATAAATTTATACTTTCTGATTATGAAGGGTCGATAAATTTGGTCAAAAGTATCAGCAAAAGGAAAACAAACCACAGATCTATTTATCTTGTGGCAAACACATAGCCCATCATGGCCACATGTTTATATTCATGTTTCAACATATTTGTTGTCTTATTACATTTCACTTGTCTATATGTAGCATCCTTCTCTAGCTGGCTGTCTTCAGATTGTGCAGTGTGATAGCAGATCTTCTTGCTTCTTGTTGCATTGACACTGTTCACAAGTTTAAAAGCTTTGGTGTTTCAGGTAGACAGCCTTTTAAGGTAATGTTTGCATCTACACTGTATGTTTTCATAAAAAGGTCCAATCTGTCACGTGGTGTTTGGGTAAATGGGGAATCTTTTAAAACTGCAGGTGAAACATGGGCAGCTCCTTACCCTGTTTGAGTCTTCCCCCCTACACGAGCCCTGCATCTGGTTTTCAGAAATGTTTATCTAGCTGCGAGCTGCAGCTGTTTCCTGCCATATTGTCTCTCCTGCACTGCTTGGAAACATCTCTTGGGGAATTGCTGCCTGCTGGACTTTGTTTGCCTTGGAGCAATCTGCCTTTCCTTCCATCACCAGTCTACCCCTGTCTCTGCCTTCTTACACCAGTTTTCACCTGTTACCCTATGCTCCTGCCTCTACTTTCTGGGTAGGTTTAGTCTGCTAACATTTGCTGACATAACCTAAATATGAAAACTGAACCGTGCATTGGGCACCTCCTGGCCTGTGTTAATGCCAATCTGGTTAAATAAATTCTTATTTGTTTTACATACTGCCTTAAGTTTTTAAGAAATACAGTTGAATGTTGAGTTGTCAGCATTTGGTATTAATTGTTTTATAAAATATTTTGACAATAGTTTTCAACATAGTCGAACTGAGCACGAACTTTGTGTATTCAAGTTACTGTTTATACATGAAGTCTCTCTCTGTGACATGCAGGCAAGAGAGTTGTGAGTAGTCACTGACAGTTACTCCCTGTTTGTGGCTGTGGGGGAGTTTTTTAAACTAACAAAAAAAAGGAAAAAAAACTTTTGTTGAAAAATATTTAGAATTGTGCTTGACATAACATGTTATGCATGGCTGTCTTGTGTAGCAGAGATGCCACATGCCCTGTGCTCCGCACTCTGTCAGTGTGTGCGGCAGGACACAGCTTTTTACTGTGAACTCTCATGGGGAATGCTGACAAGTGGCTCTGTTCTGCTGGAGGCTGTTGCCATAGCGACATCTGGGGTCAGCCAGGCCCTGCTCACGGATACTAAGGTCAGTTAATTACGGACTGGGTATAAATTATGTTTAAGGACTGACTTTGGGTAAAGTCAAACTGAACGGTGTGTGCAGACAAATTACTTGATGAGTGTACTTTGTGTCTCTGTTCAGGGTTTTCTTGCTACTCAGAATGAATCGTCAGAGGGCACAGTTTAGCAATAACCTTGTGCTGCATTAGTGACACATACACACCCACACAGTTTCTCGTGCACTTTTTTAACTTCTGCACGGTCTTTGAAAGTGGCTTTTTATCTAGGCTTTCATGATTTTTTTTCATTTTACAGCTCTTATTTTACCCGTTTTAACACTGGGAAAAGAATAAAACCTTCTCAGATCAATACTGTTAAAACCAATCTACCATGTCTGAAAGAATTTTCTTCCATTTACTATTGATCCTTTCGTCCTATTTTCTTCTCTGGCTCAGAGTACCCGAGGCCATATATGTTCAGATTTTGACATCCAGTTGTGGTTTTCTGTCGAACAAAGAGTTTGAATTCCTCCTGTGAACATCTTAACCTTGCATGTTCCTGTTGTTCACATGCATTGCATCCAGTTTGAAAGGAGAATAATGTATTGTGCTTTAGAGCCACATAATCAAGTGAGCCTAGACCAAAATCAAACTGCATCCTGATGCATTGAAGCTCTTTAACACACAAACTGGTATATGTGCAATGCACACTGAAGCAATCTCTTATGTCTCATACATCAATTTACAACTTCAGATGTTGGTCTTTACCACCCCCTAGTGACAGTTTAATATTTTACACTCAGCTTTAATGTCCCAACCCTTGATAATCCAGTTTAAGTCCTCACTGTCCTGTCCCCTTCACTTTCTTTCCCTGCAGGTGTATCCAGATATCATGTGTGTGTGTGTGTTTGTTCTCAGGAAGCACCTGCTTCTCATTTTAGACTCTTTGAGAGTTTATTCTCCTCTTTCACAGCTGCTGTCTGATGTCCCAGAGACATTGTACTGCCTCCGGGTGCTCCACTAGTGTTGGCCCTGATCCAAATAAGCCTTCAGCCTGCTACTGAGTTTACCACAATGAGGATAAAAAAGTTACACTAACTGTTTACTCAGTGATGTATAGACACTGAATGACAGCATTGATTCAGTGACATATATACAAATAAAAACTTTGGATTATTCATTAAATGCATCATGTTCTGAAAGAGC
Source organism: Pseudomugil gertrudae (assembly GCA_037177535.1). Taxonomy (NCBI): domain Eukaryota; kingdom Metazoa; phylum Chordata; class Actinopteri; order Atheriniformes; family Pseudomugilidae; genus Pseudomugil; species Pseudomugil gertrudae. The sequence goes on along the minus strand of JBAMHV010000006.1, from coordinate 11,997,056 downwards.
ACAGACTCATGCTATGCACTTCACAGGACAGATGTTTTTTGACTAGAAGCTGAATTTTTTTAAAGAATTTAAAGTGAGTTAACAAGGTTATTCTTCATTAGTCAATCAAACACAAAAACAGCAGAATATTTAAATTTTTATCCTTTTATTTGTAAATAGTGCCCATAAACAAGCAAGACACAAAACATGTTACCATGAAAACAATAAAGTTGTCATGGAATAACTTTATTCTGTGTACACCTGTAGCATAGAAAGGCAGCAGATGGTCTACATGCCCACAAGCCCATGCAAAAGGTATGAGCTGCTGAAGGTCACAAAACCTCAATTATTCAGATTTCTCCCGTTATTCCCCAATTTCCAGCTTCACAAGCTGTTATTGTTCCACATATTTTCACAAGATGTTTGCATACACATATTCACAACTATGTGCTTAGCCATCAGGCAAAGATGCACCCCTGTGTGCTGCGCATTGGAAGCAGAAGCACATACGAGTCCCTGAATCGGTCAGGACGAGTGGGGGCTGCACAGACGTCACCGACTACAGCATCGTCTACAAAAAATACAATGCTGACTTTGCAGTTACTGAACTGGAAAATATTAATGTCTCACTTTGTTACCAGGGTAATGCTTTAAAAATAAAAATTGTACAACATTAAGACATTACTTACATGTAATTTGAGGTTGTATCTAAAAAAATTACACATTTGTTGGACTAAGAAGCAGGTTTTTCATGCAAATGTACACCTTCATGAAGCGGTGCACTACAAAAAATTAACGCCTGCCACAAAAATCCACGTTTTTAGCTCCAAATTGCTCATTTGACACATCATAATGTTGTAAAATGACCTGGTATTTTAAACTAGACCGCTGATATGCAAAAGAAACCTACTAAGGGTTAAAAAAAATGAGAAATTGGATGACAAACGTATAAGATTATTTAATCAAGAGCCCCAAATTTATGTAGAGAACAATTAAAAAGATGTGTTGCTGGGGTCTCAGCAAAGCCAGGCACTTCTCTGTGCATAATCTTAACATACACCACTTCATTGTGATTTATTTGGGCTGTCCACGTCCTCATCCCTATGTCACATCTTTGGCAGTGTCACTTGATGTCCATCAAGTTTTCTCTCATCTTCATATCATCATCATCTGGTCAAACTAGTGCTGTTTCCTCCTGAATGAGCATCCTGGTAAAGAAGAATGAGATTCAGTTTAGCTTAGGATGAACAAAATCATCCATTTTGTTTGCCTCAGTCTGTTTATTTTATTACATTTGCAGAAATAATTTTAAATAGAACTCAATCCTTGGTGATGAGCAGAGATGGTGTGTAAACTGAGTCAGTAAGGAGGTAATATATTACATTTAAATTCATGTTTCCATCTGCCTTTTTAAAAGACCAAACACTTTCCAACAAGTGCGGTTTTAGGGCCAAGGGTTGCAGCTGCACCCATAGTAACTTAGAGCAGAGTGAATAGGAAAGCTGCTGGTTACCACAGCAGCAAAACACAGTGGGTGGGACAGCAAGAGCATAGTTAAAAACAAACCTTGACCTGCAGCTCAACATATTCACAAAAGGGTAAAAACTTCTTCGATGTGCTTTGACTGGATACGCATTTCGGTGTCATGTTTTATCAGGCAGAGCAGATTGTATGTTAACCCTAAATCATTACACTAGTTATAAAATGCACATGCAAATAAAAAAATAAAGTATTGGTGTTCTTGTGATTTTATAGAAATAGATCAGTTATGAAAAATTTCTCTCAAAAACCACAAGTGACTGTATGCCTTTATCGACACCCTTTTCATGAGCAATATGATGAGAGGGCAACACAAAGGCAAATGTTTAGGAAATGGTGAAGGTGGTGGTTATCGCCATCTGAACATGAAAACTGTTGCATTTCTAACCCTTTTGCTCTCAACCCAAACTGGTACATGCCTACAGCATACCAAATGGGCAGAGGCTGTACATGATTTAGAAACCCCATAATGTATGCCATAAACCCTACTCATCAGTAACATGATGCATATACATATCTAAATCGTATGGCTTAAACAAACATAACAAGGAAGTTTTAAAGTAATGTTTTACAGTAATGGATAAAGTCCAGGCATCTGCTTTGTGCCGATTACCAAACTCAATACTATCCAGAAGGAAATTCCAAGTATAATTTCTTCCCTAAGGCTCCATAATCTTATTGACAATTTAATAAACAATAAACCTTGTACCCTTTGCTTAAGGCAGCACTTCCTCCAGCGAACTAATGGCTTTTCTGTCATTTATTTAAGAATTGCGCTTTAAAAATCCCTTCTAGGGATGTCCTCTAATTGTATAACATTTCTCTTCATGCAAGAAAATACCATGCATATGTAAACTTAACACAAACACGTGTGGTGGTTGTCTTCACCTTCTGTCAGACGAGCTTTCCCTCCCGTTGGCTGGCAAAGGACTGTGGAGCAGCCAACACAAAGCACTACGGTTTGAGCATGACTGAAAACTGTAGTGATCTTGTAGCAACCTGCAAAATAAGACGTTTAAAAAGGATTCAAATTAAACTTTCCAAAAAGGATTTTTATATATAAGGATTTTATATATAAATACAAATTATTATATATAAGAATTTCTGCATGTTAATGCAGAATTTTTCCTTTTGTTGTTTATTGGTAGTTTTTTGGGTATTTAGGGGGTAACATTGCTATGTTGTGTTGTATTGTTTTGGTGTAATTTAATTGATTTTATAATGTAAAGCACTTTGTGTTGCCTGTGGCCGGAAAAGCACTTTATGAATAAAGTTTGAAGTTTTGGTATTGAAAGCATCTTAAACTATGTTTTCTAAAGATCAGTTATTCAGTTTTCGAATCACATTTTTACTCAAAAGGTGAAATAATAAAAAGAAAATCCAATTTTTTTTTCAACAAAAGGGTAATTAAATATGCACTTGCATCTTATGCATGGATATCATGTGATCAATACACTCTGAAAACAACTTTTTTTTAATTAAATGAATAACTGAAGAGTTTGAGATAAAACATTTTATATTTGTTTAACTCAAGGGTACCAAAGACATCTTAAAACAAAGACTGGCCAATAAGTTAAGAAAATATTTTGAGACGATTCACAGATTTGCATGAAACGCTGTGTGTGCTTGGCATGTCCATGTAGTTGTTCGTGTAAATGAGTTTCTTCTAATCTCATTTTGCAAACAACCACAACTGTCACTGTATGCCTTATTTGACACCCCAATCACCATAGAAACAGTGAAAGGGCAACACATAAAGGCAAAGTACAACCTGTACCTACGTCAGCATACACACACACAAATATATATATTCTCCAATCTACAGGACTGATCAATATTATTACACTCACCTGGACATTTGACATCCATAAAATATGAATTAGGACTCTGTACAAGACGTTTTTTCTTGTGTCTCCTCTTTTCCTCCCCAGGGGTGGGTTGCAAGAGATCTTTCGCAAGCTGAAGGAAAAAATCAGACAATTTATATCTTTTTAAATCAATTAGTTTAGAATAGATAAATAAATCTGAATTAGGTAAAAAAAAATATACAGGTTAGAAATTGTATAATCACTGTTATATGAAAGCTTCAATTGAAACTGCTTTACTGTTTAACTTGAGAGATTATGACAAAGCAAAAGTAAATAACTAAAGTAGCTACTGCCTGTGCCTGACGAGTCATTTTACAGATGGAGCACCTGTGTGGCTGCAGTTACAGCAAATGTCCTAATGAGTGTGTGTGAGGGAGGGCCGCAGAAAAACCGGTATGGACTATACCAGAAATACCTAAATCCAGTCCTGAAGAGCTACCATCATGCAACTTTTAGGCCATGTACGTGGGTGGGGGGGGGGGGGGGGGGGGGGGGGGGGGGGGGGGGGGGAGGGGAGGGGGGGGGGGGGGGGGGGGGGGAGGGGGGG
>JBAMHV010000006.1:11967877-11993023 GCA_037177535.1 Pseudomugil gertrudae | reverse complement strand
TTCGTGTGGATGAAAAGCCTAAACGTATAAAAATAGATCCGTTTTCCCAGATACCCGGCTACGTGTGGACAAGCCCTTAGATGTAACTCTTGACCAACACACCTGAATCAAATCAATGGCTTGTCATTACCAGGCCTCTGCAGCGCTGAATGACATGTGGATGAGGGAAGGGAGTCATTTGATTTAGGCTTGTTACATATGGGTAGCACCTAAAAAAGGTGCAGGATAGTAGAGCTCAAGGATTGGACTTGGGCACCTTTTAACTATACAGACATCACTGAATCACTGATGTCCATCGTAAACCAATAAAAAACAGGATTATTCATTAAATGAATCCTGTTCTTTTGAATCACTATATCTGGGGAGGTGTCCATGTGAGTCCAATCTTGCGCACGCACACACACACACACACACACACCCACACACAACTGCCTCTGGCCAGCTCTTTGGAACAGTCATTTGGTGACTGCTGACTCACTCTGAAACAGATGTGGAGTCACAGCTCACAGATTAGAGCGTTAAAAGAAACCCCTCCAAGCACTGTTCCCAAACTAAAGGTCATATTTTTTTATTTACTGATTGCCAGAAGGGTTGAAGGAACACAATTATTTGACCCCAATTTTAACAGAACTTAAGGGTGGCACGTTAAACTTGGATTCCTTTAGATATAATTGATGGATAAGAAAAACACTGATCTTACACAATTTTCAAAATAAAATTTTGGGCAAGATTTAGAATTTTAGAATAAAAAGGAAATCCATTTTTTTTTCAACAAAAGGGTAACTAAATATGCATGGATATCATGTGATCAATGACTCTGAAAACAACTTTTTTTTTAATTAAATGAATAACTGAAGAGTTTGAGATAAAACATTTTATATTTGTTTAACTCAAGGGTACCAAAGACATCTTAAAACAAAGACTGACCAATAAGTTAAGAAAATATTTCGAGACGATTCACAGATCTGCATGAAACGCTGTGTGTGTTTGGCATGTCCATGTAGTTGTTCGTGTAAATGAGTTTCTTCTAATCTCATTTTGCAAACAACCACAACTATCACTGTATGCCTTATTTGACACCCCAATCACCATAGAAACAGTGAAAGGGCAACACATAAAGGCAAAGTACAGTAAATGTGTGACCTGGGGATATGACTTTTTGCACACAAAAAACCTACATAATTGTGCAAAATCCCTGACATATGAAAATTACCTTTCATACCATAAATGTGTCTTTCATAGTTAAAACTCTTGAGGTTTCTATTTGAAAGGCCAAATTTGCTCCAAGGTGGGCCGTCAAAAAAATTAATAAGTATTATTATATCAAATTAAAATATATTAAATTGCTATTATTGGCTAAATTCCATGTGATCGGAATAAAGATCTCATTTTGTGATTTTTTTGTGTAAACACAGTAGGCCAACACCTAACTAACACATGGCGCACAACTCACGACAAAGACGCACGTTTTTATATATATAACATTCATGGTACAAGGCGCTTTGTCAAATAGACGATGGAAACAAGAGAACTGCAAAATTGGTATTATACCTACTATTTGCTCATATATTAAATGTGTGCCTTAATGATTTCAGCCTCTGCATCCACAAAATGACGTATTAAAGTATATATTTTGCGCAGCTACAGGCTCATAGCGGACTTACATTTAACACGTCAAAAAAGGGGAATGCTTACTGTTAAATCACGAAATGGGTTTAATCACTTTAAAGTTAGAAGGTAGTACTAATTACTTTAACATTAACAGTTAATGTTCATACGTGTAAGAAACTTACAAGCTACCGCGTGCGCTTCTTTCTACCTCACGTGTTTCGCCATTTTGCCTTGTTTCGAATTTTAATATTTATACTGCGCAGATGTCCACGTAAACAAAGCACACAAACAATCCGCGTGATCAAATAAACATACAATCTAATTATTTATGGCAATTGCTGAAAAGAGCGTTTAAATTGTTCATACTTACAGGCATGTCTGCGTACAAAAGCCACGTTCGCCACGTACCGGAAGCTGCTGGCTGAGGAGGAGGAAGTGATGAGAGACTCGGAGGCGGAAAACAACGTGTTTCATAAGAAAACAGTTCAAGTGTTTCGTTTTGTAACATTTCAGAGAGTGAAAGAGAGTAGGAGAGAGAAAGTAATTATTTTTTTTACTTATAAGTCAATTATATTTTATTTTATTTTATCTATTTCAAAGTGATACAATTATTTTTATAATATAAATAAATATAAATAAAATTATATTTATATTTTACTATATTTTGTTATAGGAAATGCATATTTTGGAGGTTATTTCTTTATTAAATTCAAAATAAACCATTATCTATTCAAACAGTGCCACCTAGTGGCCATATTGCGCAGCTGCACGAACCCCTCCATAAATCACTCCCACACTACGTAACCAGGCCGACAGAAAGTTTTCAGCAGGCTGGAAAACACTTAGCCTTCCCGATATGTTTGTGAAGTAAATATTTTTGCTGCTTTGAATTCAGTGGGGTGACCCGTTTTTTAATAGAGTTTGCGACCAGGTCTGATCTGACATTTATAATTCGACTTTGGATGGAGTTCATTTCTCTGTTCCGGGCACTCCAAACTCACCAGAAGCACTGAGGATCGGAATTTACCGGTTTGTGAGGGAGAAAAGAGGGATCCAGTCGTTGTATCCTCAAGAAAGAAAGGAAATATTTACAAAGTTCTGTCGATGAGAAGGAACTTGGATTAAAGAGACAGTTCTCAGTTCCCCTTCTCCCCTGATTTCTGCCACAACTATGGCGAAAAAGTATGATTTCCTATATAAAGTGTTGCTTATCGGGGACAGCGGTGTGGGCAAAACATGTCTGATCATACGTTTTTCTGAGGACAATTTCAACACCACATACATTTCTACAATCGGTACGTTATTGATGTTTAATGTTTAAATTACAGTCTTCGACATGTCTGCATTAATGACCTGGCTCCTGTGAAACCAAGGGCATGGCAAGACAGACGCTTGCTGACATTTTAGTCGGTCCTTTTTGTTTTTATGCCAGTAGTCTGTGCAAACTGGTTTTCCAGATTCATTTTCATGTCTCAACTAGTTTGAACTCCGTTATTTTCTTCCTTATATAAATAAGCTGCCCTTCCCAGCTATTCCCTCATCTCCCTCCCAGATCTCACTCTCACTAGCTCTCAGAAGGTCCACCCACCCTCATTCCTATCTCTTTTACCATCTCTACGTTTCCAGAAGAATGGCTGGCATGCGTGGTTTTGCACAGGACAGCCCCTTCCTCTGTCCCCTGTAGTCTGTGTCTGTCAGCTTGTCCATCAGCTGTACAGACTGTCTTTTTGTCTCTTGGTGGATGGGAGAGTACTTAGTGAAAATGACAATTAATTTCCACTTGACCATATTTTTGCATTGTGTAGGTTTTGTATTTTCTTTCAGAAGTATTTAGCTTACTTTTTGTCACTTCTCGGTCCTTTCTTGTCCCCTTTTTATCTCTCAGGCATCGACTTTAAAGTAAAAACAATTGAAGTGGATGGGAAGAAAGTGAAACTCCAAATCTGGTAGGGTGACATTTTGATGCTTCCACGAAACTGATTTGGTTTGTGATTCACCCCCCTTTTTTCTCAAAAACATCCTCCTTCTACAACATTTTTTTCTGTATAGACATAGCATAAATAAATAAATATAGTCTATAAATAAATCTGTGCTGTAGGTGACTTATAATATGTATTTACTTTGTTTAGGGACACTGCAGGACAAGAGAGGTTCAAAACTATTACAACAGCCTACTACAGAGGGGCCATGGTGAGTACAGAACAAAGAGCAAATAATCTATGAAGAAAAATGAACCCAAAGTTGTAGATGTGTAAAATATTACTTTTTAATTGTGTTAATTTGTGTGTAACTTTGCATGCGGATATGTGAAATATGTGGTTTGTAAACCATGTCAACAAATTTGTATTTAACTTTGTAAATGTAAGCTCAGGTGCACATAGAAACATATAGAAATCACACACACAAAATAAATTTTCACATGCACAGATTCTTAAAAAATGCAAACATTATTTATTAGATTTTCCCCTTATGTTAAATGTGTGTTTTTGTGTTATAAATAATGCTCTTACCCATATAAATGTTTATCATCTGCCACAATTAGCCTGATAAGCAAAGATAAACTAGCATTCACTCACATCCATCCATTTTCTCCCACTTTTCCCTGAACGGGGTCGCGGGGGCATTCACTCATATCAGTTTAAAATCTCATGTATGCTCTTTACCAGGGATGAACAACTCCAGTCCTTGAGAGCCGCAGTCCTGCACGTGTTAGGACTTTCCCCTGCTGGCTGCAACACACCTGACACACATCAGACTTAATTAGCAGACCCGTGCAAACCCTAACATCAAACTCTGCACAAGTCTGCTAATTACCCATTGATCTAAGTCAGGTGTGTTGCAGCAGGGAAATGCCAAAAACTTGCAGGACTGCGGCCCTTGAGGACCGGAGTTGCCCATCTTAACAACATTCTTAACAACATTAAATTCTGCACTGCCCTCTAATGAATGTAAAGGACACATCGAAGTATGAGAGCAGTGACGTTTGCCTTACTATATTCTGTATGTAAATGAGCCTTACAGGTGCACAAAGGGTTTTGAGAGACTCTTCGCTCGCCTGGAAGCTTCCCGGTTTTGCAGGGTGTGTTGAAGTGCTGGTGAAAAGTTGCATCATCTAGACTTTCATTGGATTTTCTACACATTTAAAAGTGGGATAAGATACTTTGTGTAGTTCACCGTAGATAGATAGATATGAACAAACACATTTTGCAAAACAACACTTAATTATATTGAGCTGATCATCTCTCCATATACATTGTCTTTGTGTATACTTTTTAACTTTGGCTTCTTCAATTGTTTTTCCATATCTCAGGGCATCATCCTGGTGTATGACATCACTGATGAGAAGTCCTTTGAAAACATCCAGAACTGGATGAAGAGCATCAAAGAAGTGAGGCCGTTTTTATTTATCCATGATAAATCTAACCAAAGCTTTAGAAAGACTGTCTGTTCATGTTTGTGCATAAATATACTCTGTAAAGGCAAAGTTCTTAGTCCATATATGTGATAAAAGATTGAAATGTTGTCATAAATCTTTTTAAAGCCTTACAGGGGACTTCTTGCATTGTATTCATGACACACAAGCTGAGTCGGTAGAACAGGTTGACCTTAATTAATGTCATGCTACTCTTGTGCCTTGAGCATTCACATTCATACACCTGTAAGTGAGGAAAGGTGATTGGTTTGTGCCTGGCAGCCATGTTTCAATCAATCAGCCCCAGGGCAGCTGTGGCTACAAAGTCATATTATCCCACACATCAGCAGCCATGGCCTTCTTTAAAAACGTTTGAGTGAATTGCTTGTATGAGTCAAAATAAAAACCAGTTGGACTGTCTAAAGAGATTTTATAGGCTGGTTTGTGTTCAGGATGGTGCCCTGTGTTACTTCTCAGTCACACATGATAAATATAACCTTATAGATGATTCGAATAAAATGTTTCACTACAACATTCATTATCATAAGTTTACAAACTAAAATCTTAACAAGCTCTCAGACTGACAGGGTGAAGGCTTGTATGGGAATGACAAGTCTACACAAGAAAGTGATGCAAACAAACATCAGGGATTAAATACAAGGAAACAGATGCAACACACGAGGGTAGCAAAGTAAACAGGTGATATCAAATAGGGCATGGGCAGAGGAATTCTGGGAAATGTAGTGCTGGCTGGTGATCAGTAGCCTGAACGGGTCGCAGGGGGGCTGGAGCCAATCCCAGCTCACAACGGGCGAGAGGCGGGGTTGGAGATGAAATTAAAAAGTGAAAACAAATATTTGTTTGGAGCAGGACATGAAATGTAAAAATGCAATCGAATCAGAGTGATCACGCTCTGACCAGCATTTCATTTGTATGGTGAAGATGGATCCAACCGGTTACCAGCTAAGCTAAGAAGACATTGTCCTCACCATTTCCCAAAGTAAAAAATACATTTAAAAGAAAATCTATTAATTAAGCTCAACAGAGATCAGACTGAAGTACATACAGGACAGCTAAAGAATCTCATAGAATTACACGTTTTTTGCAGGAACGACTTAAAATCTCATAGCAAGAGCCAAGTCATTTGCTTCCAGGGTTATTTAGTGCTTACCAAGCAAGGTACCATGAATATGAAAATGGATTTATATTTATGTTTATTTGTTTGTTTAGACACTTGGTCCCTTCTTGACTTATTGAATGACTCACAGTTAAAGATGAGTCATAATCTATTTTATTTTTCTGTATTTGCATCTTTTTATTACATTTAAGTGCCCGCTTAGCTTACAAGAAGCAAAACATTCAGACAGGTGATGATATCGGTTACATGCTGATGGGTCACTAATCAAAGCAGAAGATATTACAAGAGGACTTTTTAGGTTATTATCCCTCATTATTAGAAACACTGTTTGTATTTCTGAATGACTTTTTAAATGTCATGTAACATCCAAATAGTGCCCCCATGAGAAAGATAGGTTTAGTTTACCTTTAGTTTTTTTTGGCCAAGATGTCAGTTTTCAGACATTAGTTTTAAGAAATGTGTTTAATTAGTTTCAAATGTTCATTTAATGCATTTAATTATTTCCTCTAAGTGAAGTAGTTTTCTGCCAACACATCATTCTGGCTGTTCAGGTTAGAGATGATGTTGATTTGCAGCTGAAACGTTGCAGTTGGGTGACTGCTTCTCTTCTTTCCCAGAATGCATCTGCTGGGGTCAATCGAATGCTGCTAGGCAACAAGTGTGACATTGAGACAAAGCGGAAAGTTTCCAAAGAGACTGGAGAGAAGGTGAGATGTTTCAAACAACTAGTGGAAGGAATTGCAAAGGCTTCTGATGTGCCAGCTTCATATTTGCTTTAGATAAGAACCAGGAAATGATTATTAGCTGTATCCTGACTAAGTCTGACCACCGCTGCGTCTGTTGTTGACAGCTGGCGAAAGATCATGGCATCAGATTCTTTGAGACCAGTGCAAAGTCCAGCATTAACGTGGAAGAGGTGAGCTGTGATAAGACTCTGACTTCCTACTTCACTGAACTTTTAACTTGATTTATTATATTTGTTGTGTTAAAGTGTTACCTTTTAACTTGCTACAAAGCACATTTTTAACTCTGCATTTTTCTCTCCCTACGTGTTCGGCAGTCTTTTCTGGCCTTGGCACGAGACATTCTATATAAATCCAGCAAGAAGACGGTAACAGAGCAGTTATACCATATATTTCCAATGTGAAACAATTGTCACTGTTTGAACAGTAAAGTTAGTCATTTATTTTCTTTTTGTCCTTGTTTTACAGGCCCAGACTAGCCGAGAGGTGAAAATCACCAGCAGTACGGAGAAAAAGGCCTCTAAGTGTGTTCTCCTCTAGATATGTACCCAGATATGATGCAGAAATAGAAAACAATGCCAGTCTTATTAAGGGAAATATGCATAATCTTTTCTGTCTCCATCTGGTGGGCCAAAAAGGCGACTGCATCAGGTGCTAAATATTCTTTATGTTGTCATACTGAAACATTTCATTGCGATGTTTCGATCAGATTTTCCACCATGGCCAAATTAATGTATACAGTGTCTGTATTCTAAATGGAACATGTGTCCTGTGACACTGACTGTTTTTAATGTCATGAAAATGGCCTGATAGCATCTTAGAAACCAGCCCCCTCCTTCATCCACACACGTTTCCACACACTGTCTTATAACTTCATTATCCTTACACCATCTTTACAGGACCAAATCTGTGTTTTAGTGTAACTTTTTCATTCCATTCTTATGTGTGTGCACCTGCAGTAACAAGGTGAAGGAGCTTTAAGGGACGTTAGTTGTAAAATATTTAGAAACACATGCAAACATGATGCACAGGAAGCTCTTTGTTGACCCCCACTTTTATTTTTAATCTTGGTCTCAACAAAAATTGTTTAATTGTTATATTCGTGTCAATAAGCATCACAATCTATGGTTTGAGATGCAAAAAGAATGGAGATGTATGAAGGCATGTGGATTGGAATTAGGTGAAAGAAATACTCAGGCTGCATGGTGGTGGGATGGTTGGTACCGTGACCTCACAGCCAGAGGGTTCCTGCTCTGAAACACATTCTCTGTATAGAGTTTGCATGTTCTTCTCGTGAATGTGCAGGTTTTCTGACACTCTGGCTTTCTCCTGAAAATCATTCACACTAGCTTAATTAGTCATTCTGTGTTCATGCCAAAGGATAGGTGGTTGTTTGTCTCATTTTCCATTCAGGGTTACATCATCCTACACATAACTGTAGTTATAAAAGCTCCTTTACCATAACCATGCATTTACCACCTAATCCTAACCTTCTGCTGGTAGTAGGAATTATGTGTCAGGAGGGAAAGTGTAAAACCACACACAGGATCCTGAACTTATCCTCTGACATGAAGATGTTCAGTGTCACAAATTTTGTGTAATAGTCCTTTAAAATGGCAGTAAGAAGGTTTTTTTTTTAATTCTGTGTACTTGTGACCAATGTAGCACTTTCACATGCTGCTATGATATTGGGTTGGATATTTTTGGTTAGGGATGCTGTATTTGTCTGATTGATCACAGAGAAGAAAACATGCCAGTCATGCTTAGCAGCACCTTATGTGTCAGAACCAATCATATGAACATTTAATTTCTCTTTTCAGTGCCATGCAGATACAATGTAAACATGTCTTAAACTCGACACACAGCACTAAGCGTTAATGTTATGTCTGTTATTTGGAGATGAATGAAAATTCACAGGTTTCTGCTTCCGTCAGTAGAATTCACAAGACCAAATCCATTACATTGTTAAAATGCTGAGTTTATAACGTATAGGCATCCTGGTTCCTGTCTAAAGGTTAAAAAAAATTATATAAAGGATTCTGTGCTAATGAATATGAGATCTTCTTCAGTGGAATCCAAAACTGGCTTGGTTTTATGAATGAACTGAGAATGTTTGAGATGGAGAATAGACATAAGTGCTACAATATGAGGAGCTGAGAGATGAGATGAGTAAAGCAAGTGAATGGACAGGATGCGAGAGCCAATGAGGGGGTACTGTACACATGCCCATCACTCTGACATGATTTAGCAGCTCTAACTTGGTATCTGAGAAGCCGAAGTACTACCACACATTCACATCTAGCATGTAAACATGCTCACACAGTTTTTTTATTCAAAATGATTGTAGCTATTCATCTTATCCTGACAGTTTCTGTTGTTTGTTTGTTTGCTTTTTATTTTTTTGCACACAGACACAGTTTTTTTCAAGTATTTCCACCATATTGTGTTACTTTAATATTACTTTATCATTGTAAACTTGTAGAAAACATTGGATGTAGTATACAAGCCTGATGCTAGATTAATAAAAATGTTTAAAGGGAAGGTTTGCCTTGAATGTTTTTTAGTTAATTCTATCATTTTATATATAAATATCTATGATTACTATTTTGCCACAGAGCTTTACACTACATAAATAATCTAACTTTAGCTTCACAGTGTAGAGCTTTAATTCCCAAAGCGTCCATTCAAGTTTCACAGTTGCTGAAACCCTGAAAAACACACCTTTTTTTAAAAAAAAAAAGTGTTTCAATATTTTTCTGCCAAAATGAGAAGGAAAAATACAACTTTTAGAGCCTTAATTTTATGTGATAGCCTATTCTTTGTTATTCCTTATTCTGTGAATGTAACAAACATTTTCATATGTGTCTGTCCATCTCAGCCGCAAAGCATTCTGTCTGCAAACCTCACTGTTCTACACTCATATTGTACAGAACAGACAGCAAGTGCACAATGAGGCAGATTATTCATTCAATAGGCACAAAAATCTTCGGTTTTTCATACAAGGTGCAGCATTCACCTACACAGTGATAGAGTTGCTCTTAGTAAAAATATTGTTTACTATGGAGTCAACATTCAAGAAGAGAGTGTAAATGTATACTGCTCTGTTTCCTCAGAAACTGTGAAAACTGTTGGGATGTGCTGCCTCCAATGTATTCTGAAGAAATAAATCTTAAGTAGCCTAATCTTAAGTAATGCGGACTCTGCGCAGGTGTGTTCAGGTGAAGAAGGAGCTGAGCCCGAAAGCCAAATTTTTAGTTAATATACCCTCACCTATGGTCACAAGCTGTGGGTAATGGTAGAAAAATGAGATTGCAAATACAGGCTGAATTGAGTTTCCTCTGCAGGGTGGCTGGATGCCTTTCAAGTGACATATGTGAGTGATGCGCACAGTCATGGGGCAAAACAGCTTTGTTATTGGACCAACTCAAAAACTCACGACTTTGAGGAAGTTTTCAAAACTTAAAATGCCATCTTGCTGTGCTGTATGATGCACAAATTGGAGTAAAGACAATCCACATTTTTGTTTTTACTTCATGCCAGGTGGCAAGCATCCGTTTACAAGAATAGACGGGTTTAATGGTTACGTGCTATCAGTCGGGATAACTGGATGAAGGCCAAAATAAAAATACAAGACTATGCAGTGCACATTTTATTTCAGGTAGATATAATTATATTTATCTATGACTATTAAGTCTTGTAGTAATATATGGACATGAAATAAATATTGTAGCTAAACATATAATAAAGTGACATAAAAGTGAGTGATAATAGTCTGACATTACATATGTTAGCACAGCACTTCTAAGACATGCCCACAAAGCACAAAATAAACTGATTTGTAGGCTTTCTTGGTAGCCTATGTTAGGCCGCTGCAAACTAGGCCATTTTTTCATGTCCATAAGCCAATCTTGTAACAAATACGGGTCAGGTAGTTGCTACCTAGGTACGATCAGTGAGTGAAAGGCTTTCCGTATAGTTGTTTTTAGAGTTTGAGCTTGCCATTATGTACACACACGGGTAGCAGGGCTGCGCGCACATACCGTTTGTCATTGCAAGGGGTCTGGGTGAAAGGCTCAGTGACCTGGGAGGGGGTCAGAGTAGAGCTGCTGCTCCTCGGCATCAAGAGGAGCCAATTGAGATTCCTCTAGCATCTGGTTAGGATGGAATCCTGGACTCCTCCCTGGTAAGGTGTTCCTGGGACATCCCTGTGAAAGGAGATCCTGGGGAGACTACACTGGAAGGATTATATCTCTTGAGGAGATGGAAGGCTGGGCTTCCATTCTTAGGCTGCTACCCCTGAGACCTGACCCCAAATAAGCAGGAGAAAAATTATGAATGAATGGATAATAGTACTAACATATTACTAATACACTACTATTACTACTACTACTAATAATAATAATAGTACGTGAAATATTGCACGTGAAAAATAAAAGAATGTTACATGAGCAACTTATAATATACTTATTCTTGTTAGGATGAACCCTGCTGCCTGCTGTAAACCGGCTGATACCGTTTTGCTGCAGCAGTGGGGAGCCGGAGCCTGTCGCTAGGCAACCACCCCTCCTCCCCAGCATCAGCGCCATGACTGTGTGCGCGCGATCTGCCGCATCTCAAAGTTGCCTGCACGTTCCGCGCGCCTTATCACGCAGGCCAGGTTTTAGCTTGCTAACACATTTCTCTGACAATGTCAGAGCTGAAGGCGCGAGGGCAGCAGAGGGCGGGGCTCGTGAGAAAGAAGAAAATCAAGGCAAACTTGGATTTATGTTATCTCGCACATCCAGACCTAGGTGAACAACGCTATGTTGCTGTGTCCATGTGAATCCTGGTGGGGGTACGTGGAGTACACGTCCGGGATAGATGCACACACACACAAACACACGAGCTGAACGGGATGCCCGCGTGACTGCAGGGAGGGAAGATGCGGAGAAGAAGGGGGGTCTAGGTGTTACTGGACCATAAGCCCTGGGATGGACTTTGTAAGGATTTAATGAAATATATCAACGAGTGATATTTTCCAGCTTGGCTGCTAATTCCGATGTTTTTGAAAATCGATGACAGATCACCTCGAGGCAAGTCTTCGCCACCTGCACGAACCGAATGTGATCTTAGGGCTTTGGTCTTCAAGATGTCTTTTCTTCTCGGTGACAGGACGAGGATTTAAAATATAAGGTCGCTGAAGGGGAAACGGTTCTTCCTGACTGGACGCGCGGAATAACCTGTCACTCAAACAACGAGGGACCAGCTGCTTTCTTTGGGATGCTTTAGAAATCGCGGCCTGCTTGGGTCTCCGGTTACCGCAATGCCACACGGGCGAGAGGAGGGAGACATGGAAGAAGGAAAATGGAGAGAAGGACGCCACAAAAAGCTAATAAGCATAGCAATAATGTGAAGATCTAAAAGGCAAAAAAAAAAACTTGCTCCATTTGTGTGATTGCGTTTAAATAGGACTGAGCGGGAGGATGGCACATACTGTACTCTGTAGCTACAGTGGCCTGTGAGCTGCAGGGGTTGGAAGGGATTCTGCATTTAAGGAGACAGTCTTGATTTAATCGCTGAAACGTCAAATGAGGTGAGTAAACGGCGGCTGTGACTGTTTCTCAACTTTCTGCTGACGAAGTTCCTGGAGTCACTAACTGGACTTTAGTGCGCACATGGGACATTGCTGATTAAATATTGCAACTGTGGGGAGTTTTGCGCATAATTTTGATAGACTGAAGCTCTGATGCCAGCATTTAAGTCTCTCCCTCCTCTGTTTCTGCTCGCGCAACTTGTTTTTTTTTTTTTTTTTAACTTAAAGTAAGCGTGAAACTTCTCCCGGGCATCTTCACTCACACACACACACACACACACACACACACACAAGCCAAGCATGCCTTCCCCCTCAGATTCTAGCAGCGTGGCTTCAGCCTCCGGGTCTCGAGGTTGGTCAGACAGCCGCAGGGGCATGTCAGGTCGCGGGCCTGGAGGGGCACGGCTGCTCCTGTACCTGGGGCTGTGTCACCTGGGTCTTGGGGCCATGGTGCTGGCCTTCTCCTTCACCAGCATGGCCTTCACCTCCTCTGCTCGTGTGAGGCAGTCCTGTCCATTCTGGGCTGGCTTCTTTGTAAGTATCTTTCTGACTAAAGACACACAAGCTTTATTAAAAAAAAAAAAAACACAAGGCCACCCTAAAAGGGGGTGTTTGTTTCCTGGTTTATGTTTCCAGGTGGTGGCTTCAGGGATAGTTGGAATAATATCCTGGAGGAGACCCCTGACTCTGGTGGTACGTGTATTATTGCATCTTTTGAGCTTAAAACTAAATCTAAAGCATTGACCCTTAAAGAAATTAAGGTGGGACCGGTATTAAATCTTGTTGGACCTTATGATAAGACAATATGACAAATGAACACTAAATACATAAGCTGGATTTTTGAAGGTTGCATCATTTTAGTTCTTAAACAGAAACATCATCAAACGTTGTCCCTCCACAGGTGTCACTGTTCATGTTGCTATCTGCAGTGTGTGTCATCCTCAGCCTGGCTGGCTCAATGCTCTCCTGCCAGAATGCACAGATGGTCAATTCTATGACCCACTGCCAGGTATGCAAGCATTGTCTTTTGCCATGTGCTGGATGTCCTTCCAGCAAAATGCCAGGAATAGTTTGAAAAATGTTTGAAGAGTCCAGATTACTGCATCACAGCCTTTCACTGTGCATGGAAATGTGTGTAGAGGGAGAAGAGCCTGTGTGTGTGCTGTGCATCCTCGCAACCCTGCTCCACAAACGAAGATGAGGAGGAGGATACCCTGGTCCTATACCCGAACGCTAACTGCACCTCAGTCAGACAGCAACTGAAGGTGTGGCATTCACTTTGAATATGAGAATTTATGTGTTTCAACAATTTTAATTAAAAAATGAATAAAAATGAAAAACATGCCATACTGTATAAACAAGGTTTTTACGAATGCATGTTTCTCTGTTTCTCTGCAGGACCTTTTATTCAGTGCATGTGGCCTCAGCATTCTCTCAACCATAATCTGCACGCTGTCCACTGTGACTTGCAGTATCCACATTTTCTCCCTGGACCTTGTGCACCTGGTAAGCTTAGACACAGCACTTTACATTAAGTGACTGACTTTTTTTTTCTTTACGTCAGTTGCCTGCAATGCTGTATTTCAAGATTAGGAAATACAGATTTAAGACTTAACATAGAGAAAACATTTTTGTGGCGTGATTTTATGCACCACTCTCTCGCCTAGCTGGCCCCACATCGCTCTCGGTCCGTAAACCCAGAATGCACCACTCCCCAAGATGCATTCCTGACCAACATCATGGATTTTGAGGAGTTTGTTCCACCCATCCCTCCACCTCCTTATTATCCTCCTGAGTATACTTGTAGCTCAGAGACAGATGCTCAGAGGTAATACTTTTGATATAAATTGTGTTGTGTTGACACGATAGACTGCAAGAGAATTGCTTGTATGTAAGACCATAATGTGCTGTGTGAGAATAATCTGTATGTTTTCACTTGTAGCATCACCTATAATGGCTCCATGGAGAGCCCTGTTCCACTATACCCCACTGACTGCCCCCCTCCATATGAAGTTGTGATGGGACAAAAAGCCGCTAGCCAGGTGACTGTGTGTGTGCAGATATTTGGGCACCCCAATGTTTCTCTTACTGTAATCCAGGTTTAAAACAATAGTAAACGTTGTACGTACTTTCAAAAACATTTTTTCATAACTCATTCAGAAATCTTGACTGGGAGTTACCAAACACTTTCAAGCTACTGTGCGTGTGTGAACATACCTATTGACCATGCTCATTTTCTTTTTTGTGACTGTCAAGGCAACAGTGTTTGACCCTCATGGCACTGAGCAGTTTGGAGAGAGAGGAACGTCTACAGCCTTCAGTGGAGAAGGTGCAAACATAGTTTATCATTATTCTTAAAGTGCCAGTGTGCAGGACGAAGTAGTGCTAAGTTATATGAAGTAACTTACAACATGCACCCCAACAGAGTTCCACTTTACAACCTATTAATACCACTAACAACCAATACAGAGCATTACTTTTTATCTCAAGTTACTTACATAGTAGTCACAGGAAGCATCGCCCAACAATATGGAAAATGTCAGCGCAATATTACGTTTGTTTTTGTTAAATACCATACTACCTTACCTTACTGACTAGTAATTTGAGTGTGTAATCTGGTAATAAGATATTAGAGAAAAGCGTGTAAAGGATTAAAACAATAGCCTACAAAGAGGAAGTGAAAAGTCTGAATGTTGTACAGTCAAGTCTCTGACCCCCTCCTCTTCTCTGATTTCCTTACGTTGTCCATGTTTCTGATTTATAAGTAAACCCATTAAACTGATGTGTTCCTGTCACCTCTGAAGCACCAGCTGTGGCAACAGAAACTTACCTCTGTAGATCTGAATTAAAAAACTACAATAGCCAGTATTAGGGTGAGGAGGGGGATAGACATGTCTCTCTATCAAGGAGCTTGAGTTTCATTGTAATTATGGAAAGGTGTTTTCCACCTTCTTTGTTTTGTTCTTTATTGGAATACCCTTCATTCAATCTGCTACCATACAACTTCTTCACACATCAAAACAATTTAGGAAATGTGATGATCAGGAAAAAACTAACATTTTATTATAAATGGTTTTCCCAAAACTGTTCCCTCTGTTCCACGATGTTTCATGGTGCCTGGCATAGCAGGCTCCTGACCAAAATGTGTAGAGTGAAAACAGGTAGTTAAAAACCATACAATAAGTTATTTTTTTCTTGATTGTGAACAAATACATTTCTTTTATTAGTGTCAATGGATAGCGGATCTTTGTTAATGTCAGAGATTGTGGACATCCCAGATGATTCCTCCCCTTCTGAGGACTCCTGTCTGATGGAGGTTGGGCTAAGGAACCGGGAGAGGAGCAATAGGATGTCTAGTGACGGCGGAGATACAGGGGAGTACATCAGCTTCCGTGGACTGCCATCTCAAACACCAGAGAGTCCCCTGGCAGGGGGACCAAGAGCCAAGCGATTCCTCAGAGGAGAGAGGTCCAACTCCTGCTCCTCACCCAGCACAGCTACCACCACACACAGGTAAGAAGAAACACAGTACAGGTAATTCTGTGCTGATGGAATTTATCATTTATAATAGCTTTTTTAAGCTTAAAGTATTATTTTAAATAATAGTACTATCCTATTAGGGCTAGTATAATAATAATATAATTTATATTATAATAATAATAGTGCTATTCTATTTTGTTGCCCAGGTCTCCAGTATTGTATCGCCAAGCTATGCTAGCTAGCAGCTGTTCACAGCTTGAAGCATTAGATAGTTCAGCTGATCTGCAGCGATCCTCAATCCCTGAGATTCGGGTTCGACCTTCCACTCCCTCGGGCCAAGGTGTTCCGCCCTCTTCATCTCCCTCAGCTGCCAGTGAACATGGGGGTGTTTTGCCTTTTCCTTACCAGTCTCTCTGCCTTCAAAGAAGGGCTGGCAGAAGTGAAAAATATAGAGAGAACGTGAGAAGACACAGTGGAAGCTTCCTACATCTTGTGAGGTCACATAGTGAACCAGGGCTCAGTTCCTCGACAGATACAAGTGAGTCTGACACTGTAAATAACACATCTCTGCCGCAGGTTTGTCAGGACTATAACCTACTCTTTTATGCAATATTGTCTAGTTGACTTTGGCTCTGGAGGAAGCAAAGCATCTACAGAAACAGGTAAGCGTTGGTGTTACATCTACAGGGCTTATGTGTAATATTTAAGTGCATGATTAATTAAAGCCAAAAATATTCTTGTGTAAAATATTCTCAAGTTTTCCTTTTTTCCATTATGGGGGAAATGATTGAACAAGAGTTTTATTACAACTTGTACAAGTGAGAGCAATCACACAGCAGGAATGAGGCGCTGCTGGGGCAGAGTTTGGCCAAGTATTTAAAGCGGTGATCACATGTGAACAAGCGGGACCGGGTTTGAGATGAAAGTGACAAAGCAGAAGAATCATTCAGTCAGACCCCGTCTGTTGATGGGTGTCTTCTTGTTTGGCTAGTTATCTTCTTAGAGTGCAGTTGGTCTGAGGCTCCGGTGAGGTGAACCTGTAGTTCCTGTTTCTTAAACATTTCTGTATTTTAATAGACTTCTATTGGTTACAAGCTTTTTTTAAAGGGTTGCAGTAGCATTACAATGCACAAACATGACTTTATGAACATTTATTTTACACAGTTAAATGTGAAAGTGTCAAATTAAACAAAAACACATCAGTAATGTTTTGATGCGACATCTTACCATATTACAGCTAATTATTTTGATTAACCAAACTCTAGGTAACCAAACATAAGCACTAGATGCCAACTGCAAACTTGTTCGTGTTAAATGTGCTCTTGAGGTAAAACTGTTATATGAAATCTATTAGATTAGAGTCTTCAGTGGAACTATGAGTCACCAGCTTGATATTTTCATATTAATTTTAGCTTCCCCCACCACCAGATATGTATGAAAGTGGTTATTATTGTCCTATTAACAAGTGTAAACTACAAAATAAGCACCAATATAACAACGTGCAAACATATCTGCCACAGTCATGCTGCTGGATTTTCCAGCTATAGTCACATCACATGAAAATGTTCATGAGGTTTGAGAAGGACTAATTTGTTATGTAAGGGATAATGCCGGAAGATGTGTCCATTATCAGAAAATAATGGACAACAAAGAGGCCTGAACCGTCCGCTTTTATGGGTTCAATTTGATTTGTTCCTATTTGACGATTAAAAGCTTTTGAAAATGCAAACTGCTCATATTTTATTCTAATTATTTGCTGCTCTCTTCTTCTATAAGCAGTCCATCTGATCACAGCATAAGTTAATAAGCATTTGGTCAAGTTTTAGTCTCTTTTTTTTTATTCAAAGGTCCATCCTCAGAGGCGTGTCTGTTGCCCCGCACTTCTCTGCCTCCTGCTGCAGCTCTTCCTTGCAAAAGCAACATGAAGTCAGAAACTACAGGGGTGCAGGTGCCCTCCAAACCTGCATCCACCTCAGCAATACGTTTACCTAAAGACTGCCACCGTTCTCTTGGTGATCTCAAAGTAAGTCACATAATGTTAATAGAAGATACAGAAGAAATAAACACATTAAGCTCATGTCCAGTCAGATGGAGAGTAAAGTACATCCTATTAAAATATTGTGTTATTATTATATGGGGAAAAAATCCTCTGGTCTTTAGATTTTATTATTAGATTAACACAATTTAAGAGGAACAACTGGATTACTTAGTCATGATTTATCATATGTGCTTTTTGCTTTAACAACAACTGGGCCAAACACAGAAGCTGTGTGAGGAAAAACTAAGTACATCCTTACTACTTCTGTAGGAATTACGAAAATGATTAGCAGCCAAGTTCTGCCAACAAAATGCATCTAGTTATTTGATCTCTCCATCTGAGGTGCTTATTTTGAACATGAACCAAAAAAACTATAACATAATACTCACAGATGCATATTCAAAAATGAGTGGGAAAAATTAAATTTGTAAACCTCCACCACCTCTCCGTGAATAATAAATCATAATAAAAATAAAGTTATCAAAAGGACGAGGTACTGCCAGTTTGTTAGATGTATGTTAACACAATGCCATAGAAGAAGAACATCAGCAGTAATGTTAAAGAAGCAACTGCTGCCCATCAGTCTGAGAAGGATTAATTTATATCTACCATTTGGATTTCATCTTTCTGCAGCAAGAAAAACAAGTAGCAAATATGCAAGACAGGTGTCAGTCTTCTGAGAAGTGGATGCCCAATCAAGTTCACCCTAAAGTCAGGTCATACAGTGCTCCGAGAAACTCCAAAACATCTAACAGCTACATCTCAGCTGTGATTTAGAAAGTTGCTGTTGAACAAACTACAACATCTCTAGAACCAAGTTGTTTATACAGATGGGACCAAAGTGGCCATGTTTGGCCATAATGCATAAGATCCCACAACAAACATTTTACACCAGCTATAAAGGAGGGTGATAGTTATGACTTGCAGTTTGTAAGTCAACTATTAACTTTTCCTTATACAAAAGTATTCTAGAATAAAATGCGACACCATCTGTCCAACAGATGAAGCTTGAGTAAAATTGGGTCATGCTACATGCTAATGTTTTCCTGCACAGCAGGCTCGAACTGCTTCCTCTCCTTATAAAATGACTTAATTCTCCACAGGTTACCCGAGTTCTGGTGGCTCGCTTCCTGCAACGCTCCAAACGTAATCTTTCACCTTCCTCCGAGCATGCTGGGAGCACAGGACAGGGGTCTAAGAGAAGGAGCGGAGCTGAGGGTGCAACCACCAACCATTTTCCACTGGAACAAGTATGATCAGGATCTCTAACTCATCTCTTTCTCCTTGCCACTTCGTTTAGTTTCCCCTTTCTCTGTCTAATTTCTTTCTTCCTTTATTGAAATTATCTTCAGGTCTTGCGGGCCCCTTGGAGTACCACCCGGGGACATCCAACCCATCATTCCCATCATCCTCACCACCGTGGACATCATCATTCCCACAGCGACAGTCGACACAACCGACATCACAGCAGCCGCTCGCCAGAGGGAATGCACCTGCGCAGTTGTGGCGATTTAAGCTTCTCCTCATCTGCATCATTACGGCGCTTAGTGACGCCTCATCCATCGCATGGTTCGTCAGGGGCTCTCTATTCAGAGTCGGCACTGTAACGAGAGCGAGGTGGTGAAGCATAGACAGAGGGAGGCGCCTCGTGATGGTGAGGTTGTGACAAAAGTCCAAAATGAACATTTAAAAATGAGAGTTGAAATGTCTTCCCCTCTTTTCTGTTTGTCAACACCATTCCCTGAAGCCAGCTGAACAAAAGTGCTTCTTTATTGGTGCTCAGCATTACATGACCCGTCAGCCTGGAGCTGCTTATTTCACAAACAATCAATGCAATGGCCAGAAGAAGCATATTTCTGACAGATACGGTTCCCCATCACTCAGAAAACACCCAGTATTCTTTGAAACCAACCTACCAGAAGCATCTTTATCCTCATACTCCCTTCCTGTCTCTCAAACAGTCCAGAATGAAGACAGAGCTCATCTGGCATTCATTCTGCAACCGCTTACACAGGCGTTCAGCCTGTTATAAATTCATGGATTGTGAAATGCTTTTAGCCTGTTTGTACACAGTCAGATCTCTTAGGGAAAGTGAATCATGGAAGAAACCCTTATGTTGTCTTCCATTCATATGAAGAAATGCAGCAGTACACATATAGTCAGCTCAGTACAGTGTAAGATAAACTGATGAGGTTGTATATAAGGACAGATGCTGCCATGTACAAAACCTCTTGATGAGTTGTATTTCCTTTTTTTCTAATGGGGTCCTACTTTATTTTTCACCCACATGATGGCTGTCACAAAACAAGTCAGTCCGCAGACATTGTTGCACACCACAGACACGTGTTCAGCCTTTAAAATGTACTCTATGGGTGGATGCGCTTGTTTTATTTCTGTGTGTGCATGTTTTGCTACAGCTGTGATACAAGCAGGAACCTCGTGCATCCAATCCTTTTCGTGTAACTAAGTATCAAGTGCTCAGAATGTCTTTATCTGCATGTTTGCTTCTTTCTTTTCTCCTCTTACACCCAAGACCTATGATAAGTAGCCTGTTTGAATTGCATTTGATTTAGTAGATAACTGAGCAGCAAAGGTCAAGGACAAAGTTTCCTCATTTCTTTAGCAATGTTTGAGATGTTGGCTAAAACAGCCTGGTTCTTGTAATATAAAGAGGTGTAAACTACCGTGTGACCATCTTTAGCAGTAAATGTACAGACAAATTTATCATTTGGTCGGGCTTCACACTGTGTGCTGGCACATGTCCTTCTGGACTTGCAGTAATGGTTGAAGCACGATTAAAGGGAACAAAATAAAGCTTCCAGAACTGTCCTCATACTGAACAGATGGTTGGTCTGGCAGCTCTGGACAATATTTTGAAGTGTATTTGTAGTGTATAAAACTTATTCTTTCTTTTTTGTTTTCTTTGGAAGATTTCTGGTGTGCTCAATAAGTCGAAAGATTCACACACGTATGCACACATACTTGTACACCCCCTTATGAAAGGCACTGAGCTGTGTTTCTACCTCCAGTTCTGCATAAAGCATCGTTTATTTGGAGAAATTGTATCTGTATTGCGGGCTTAACAGGATACAGTCTTGGAACCTGAATGATATGTATTCTAAATATGTCACTTATTCCAGATATGAAATAAATTATAAAAATTAAAAGACATTTTTCTCCCAGTTGTGTGACTGTTGCCATGCATACGATCATGCCACCCTGAAATGTAATCCACATCTTTTTGTTTTTATGCACTTCTCCAGCTGTAAATCCACCTCTTCTCAGATCATATTGGTTAAAACTCAAAAACCCCTAAACTAAACTAACAGATCTATTCAAATGTATAATAACAATGTGCTCATTTTAAAATATATTTAAGTCAGATTTTATGTAATAAAACCGTAGGACTGAATGCTGCTTTGGAGAGACGTCCACAGCCGCAGGAAACAAAAGAAAGAGGGTGTATGATAAGACGACAGTGTCATTATGGTATGTAGAAACATATATGCTATAAAGAACACAGCACACAGCTTGGTAGATGCTGGTTACTGAATATATTAGATGCAATAGATGCCAAAACTAATGTGTTGCATAAACATGCAGGTTAACGTCTCAAAAAACATGTTTTCCACAACTTAGTTCAGTTAGAGACAAACTACATGAGCACATTTGTAAGATGATAAGAACTATTTTACAATGATTTGGCAGACACCTTTATCCAGAGTGACTTGCATATGATAAGCAGTCATTTTAATCATAGCTATTAATCTAACATGCACGTGTTGTTGGTGGGAGGAAGCCGGAGTACCTGAAGAGAACCCATGCATACATGGAGAGAACATGCAAACTCCACACAGAAAGGCCACTGAACAACCCTCCCCAGCCTGGGTTTGAACCAGCAACCTTTCTGTGAGGCCACAGCTCTAATCACTGTACCACCGTGCTGCCCTGCCCTTACATCACATTTTAAGAAAAATCTTAAAATGTTTTACTAATGTTACTTCATTGGCCAAAAAGTAAAATTGGACAAAATGTAGTATGTAGAAAGTAAATAATTAATTTATTGTCTCAGCTTTCTTTAACTTATATTTTCTATTTTATGCAACATCTTTTCCTTTAATAATTTTATTTGAATAGCATGAAGAATCTAAGTAAATCAAATCCATTTGAAAATATAGAATTCAATAAAGATAAACAATTCTTTCTTTTTAAACATTTTTTTATTCCTAGGAAATTTTAATGCATATTTATACATTTATTTAATTTTGTAATGCCGTATTTAGACCTACTTTCTAGATTTTTGTCCTCTATTCATTTAAAATGTGGTTTTCTATAATAATTCTATGTAATCATATACTCATAATAATTTTTTAATTCAATCATTTACTTCAAAGGCATATTAACCTAACTGGGATATTTATTCTTAAGTGTTTATTTACTCTAAGATTGCTCAGATTGAATTGTCTGACCTCTCCGGGAAGGCTGCTTGATAGGTTTATGTAAATGTTTTCAGATGTTATTTACCATTTATTCATTTCATTATAATAAATCTTCCCATTTGTATTGTTGTTTGCTGTCCTTGTCTGGTTCTTCTTATGGATTTTTGGATATGGATTTCTTCTTGTTTGAATTTTTTGGGAATTTAGTGTCACAAATAACTACTCTGTCTTCACACTGCCAGGAGAGTGTGTATTTATTTACATCTTTCATCGTTCTGTGATCTTGTGTAGCCTTACCAATCGGAAAGTTGTGTCTTCCTTGAAAAGGCATTGCAGTCAGATTGTCAGCTGTTTGAGGCCACATTTGAGGAGCTGGTGACAGAGCTGACACAAAAAGACCTCACAGATCCTGCACTGGCTGATGCCTTAAACAGGATGAGAGTATCTAAGTATGCTTAGGTGTCCTCGTCTCTTACTTAGTTAATGTGAAATGCACAATAATTCAGTGATATTTATATACCAATGTTTTACATCAGGATATAGTAAACTGTGCTGCAAGAAAAACAAAGGACTATCTGTTTTTGGCTCATTATGTAAACCTCTCCCACTCTCTCAGCTGGTGCATTGAGACAGTGAGCATTTATGTCATGATATGTTTAGTCCCGAGCCCCAGGCAATGAGTAACCTCACATGTCTTAATAACCAGGGTCCTTTTGCAGCAGTTTATTGTCTTTATCGATTATGCTGTAGTTCTGGCACAGAACTAGGTACAGTTAAAGTATGGTTAAGTAGTAATAATAATCAAAATACAAGAAAATACAGCAGTATTTACAGACTATTTACAGCAAATACAGACTCTGGACATTAACAAAACAAAATAGCCAACAAGAAATTTAACAAAAACTTTCTGCTCTAAAATTAAAGTAAAAATTCCACCTTTTAAGTTAATTTTTATTTATATTGAATATCACCTTTCCTTCTTACCTATCTATGTTACATATAATAATTAGCTAAACATAACAATCCCTGTGACAATAAGCTCATTCATTAGATTTCTCGGTTTTTCAGATTTGCATCATTATTCTTTCCGTTTTGCATCTGCTCATGACAGATCGCTTTGTATGCTCATCTGTTCCAGGCACTATCTAAAGCCTTTGTTTGTTTCAGTACAACATGTACCCAGAAAGTCACAACATTAACAGATATTATAGTGGTTTTGTTCCAAAAGGTTTAGGAATGAGGCCGAGGCTATGGCAGCTGGACTAACTGGAGACTTGATAGTTGGCAAGATGGCTGAGTTGCTGCCGGTCTAGCAAGTTGCTGATGCATTTCAGCAGCAGAGGGGAGGCTGAGCAAATGCCAATTTGAGAAACCAGACAGGCAAAGTGTACTGAGGAGACAAAAGTCCAGCTGGCAAAGAAGATTCACCTCAAAATAACTAAACTAGATCAATTTCAAAGAACACGCAACCATTGTCAGTTTACAGAACTATGAGGGGAAGACTTAATGAAGCATTATCTCCCATTACATGTGGCGTGTTCATAGAGTGAATGTCTTTATCTTATTTACAATTTGAGTACTTCTTCACCTACATGTTTTTCCCAATACATTTCTTTTTAGATTGCAATAGATTCTTTAGAAATCTATTAAAGTCAACCTTTAATTGAGAGAATGAAAGGTTGTCTGTCTGAGATAGTAGTTAGCAATACTGGAGCACCACATAGGACTGTATTCTCACCATTTCTTTTCATAATGTACACCTCAAATTTCCAATACAACCCAGAGTCCTGTCATCCACAGAAATACTGTGATGAATATGTAGTTGTTGGGAGTTATGGGGGACACCGTCATAACCTCAAGTACCTCAGAGTTTGGTAAGACAACAGGCTGAACTGAAAATGCAACATAAAATAATCTACAAGGACAGAGCTGACTCTAGTTCTTAAGAAAGCTAAGATCATTAGCTAAGATTTAATATATGCATATCTTCTATAAGTCTGTTGTAGAAAGTGCAATCAGCTTTGCAGACATCTCTTGGGCAGCAGCATCAGACCCAGAGACTAAAATATACTGAATAAACTGAAGAAGACTTGATTTATGCTGAGAATAACTGGAGCTAATTGTATAGGAAAAAATACTACATGCTGCTGAAGATTCTTTAAATCCTCTGTTCAACACAGCAAATTAACAACAGCGTGTGTTCAGTGTAAGCCTTTGTCAACTCCAGTGCAGGACAAAAAAGTACCAAAAATCCTTCCTGCCAGCAGCCCAACAGCCCTTTGGAACAAGACAATATCATCTTTAAATGATTTTTTCCAAATCAACAACAACAAAGTTGCAACTTCTCTTTGGGATTATTCAATTTTTTTCACTTAATTTCATTTTAAATTGAATAAAAGACTATACTTCTGTTTTGCCACACAATAGGATATAAGCATAACAATAGGGTTCTCCCGTACTTCATGTGGCTCGAACCCTAATAAGGTTTCACTTCATCTCACAAGCACAGACTCATTGTTGCTGTTGTTACCATAATTCCCAGTGTTATGTTTCCTATTTTAAGCATGACTTCTGTTATTAGCAGGATTAGGGATTTCTACTTGTGGCAGAAGACATCATGTGACTCATCAAGGACTGCCATGCTGGTACAAGAAAGTGGGTTTTGATGGACAAAACAAATGCACAATTTTGGAATAAACTTCTTGTGTTGAAA
>JBAMHV010000006.1:11939789-11967777 GCA_037177535.1 Pseudomugil gertrudae | reverse complement strand
CTACATCACTCACATGTATGGAAGGAAAGATGACAACAGACCCCAGGTTAAAAAAAAGCGAAGTTCTCCTTTAATTTAACGCAAACAAAATTAACAAGGTGACAAAAGTAAGTTAACTATATGTGTGCACCCAATCAGCTAACCACCTTGCCAAACATGTTAATAAAAATGTGAAATGATGCATATATTTAAAAATGTTTTCCAAAATAACTATTTTAAACAAAATAAGAGTTACCAGACTTTCTGTGTAGCAGCTCACACTGCTGTCACAAATGAATTAAATGGGTGCCATGCAGACACCAAAAGACATTGCTTAACGAAACCCACTTCATACCACAGCATCATTTGTTTTGTTTATCTGGAAAACATAATTGTTTTGTTTGCACAATGTCAGAAAATGCCTTCACATATTGCATGTTTAAATTGATATCAGAAGCATTGTTGCCTGTTATCTTTCTGAATACAGTCTAATTAAAAGTGGGGGAAGAACATTTGCATGTGTTGATGCAGTTTTACAGCTAATGATGATCATTTCAACACCACATATAAATCCAAATGTTCATACTCACACTCAGAGAGAATATAGAGCCACCTAATAATCTAACATCTTTGGACTGTGGGAGGAAACCAGAGTACCCAGAGAGCCCACACAGACACTGGGAGAACATGCAGACAAGCCCCTGTTTATACACAGAATTACATAATCCATAAAGTGGAGCAATAAGAGCCTTCCTTGTTTTCTGCTGATTTAAAAAAAAGGATCAAATAAATACTAAGCTGTGTACAAGGTAAAGCAAACTCATGAGTCCCATTTTGATTTATAGTATAGCCCTTCCAAAAGAGACAGCCAACAGGATTCTTGTTTAATGTACATTGATTTGATGTGCGCAGGATTTTGTTACAGCTGTATGATACAGTAAGAACTGCATCGAGTCATAAGTGATTTAAATGTAATTATCAGCATACCAACATAGTGGTAAACCATCAGTAGTGGGTGAAAAAAGAAGAAAGCATGTAGATAAATACATTTTACATTGAGCAGCATGGTTTGTTTCTTTTTTTATTTATTTTTATTTAATACTTGCAAACCTTTAGAATGTTTTGATGGATAACAAAAAGGCAAGATCAGCAACAGAAATGCCATCAAAGTTTCTACCAGATGGTTTGGGTTTACCTGCCTCCTAGTTTAACTTTGATATACTCCGAATATGTCTCAAGATCACAAGCTTAGCTGTGACACTGACCAAGGTGTAGTGATATGTAACATAAATATTGCCTGTGCTCAAACTCTGGTCAGAGCCTTTTGCAGGCAAAGCAAATCTATCATATTATTTTACTTTGCTGTGTTTTTTGAAGGAAAATAGTCTCTGATCTTGCTGACATAGGCCTACCAGCCAATTAAATATCTGTAATGAAGTCTCTCTATGTACTTTTTAATAAAACTGTAATTTTCTACACGTGTTTTTATGTAATCTAATCTAAATTAACTGGGTCCTTTATCATACGAATACGTGCCATTGAGTGGGTGGTAACTGTCAAACAAGTTGCCCATCATTGAAATAAACTTCAAAATACCCTCCCCTTACAGACATACAAACGCCACCACCACTTTCTTCGTCTGGTCCGGTGAGGCTTAAGTTCCCTCGCGCCACTCCGCTCCACCTGAACTCCGCCTACTGTCCATTCCTATTGGTTTACTAACATAAAAACCCATCCTGGTTCGATTTAAACAACCAATGAAAATATTCAATGTCAAATCAGCACGTTTACGACACGCCCACTCGCAAAGAATGCTGGGAGTTATAGTCTGATAAGCTGAAGATAAAAACAGCAAAAGCTGAATGGTAAACTACAGTCTACATATCCTGGTTCGAGGAAACATTCAAAGACCTCAGTTTGACTATAAGAAATAGAAAAGAATAACCGGAGAAATTGTTGAATTATTTGGTGAAAATTGGAATAAGAAGACAGTGGAATTATGGTATGTAAAGTCATATGAATGGACAGAAAAACATTTTGATTTGTGATGCTACAATTAGCCTAGCAATGAACCGGATGCAGAAAACTATGTAGGCTAACACCAGGTAACGCTTTATTTTGCAGGAAGGGAACTTGCAATAATCCTCACTCTAAGATAAAAAGAAGACACTATCATGAATCAAATTAAATTGGGTAGTTTTTAAGGTCATGTAGCCTAAAATTGGCAACATTTAATAGGCGGAGTCTGACAAATTTAACTCCAGTCTCTAAGTTGGGAGATTTTTTACTTCCAAAAATGAGACTCTTGCTAAACCATGCCATTAACGCACCCAGATTATTCCGGACCGTGTGGCTGAAAGTTTCCCCGGTTAGATTAAAAAGCCCATCTGTTATACTGTGCACCTCGTCTTTCCAGGGAGACGCTGTTTGCAACGGGACACAGAGCAAAAAGCCATTGTTGTCGGACCCGCAGCTGTTTGAAGAGCAGTTCAGTGAGCTGGTGACGGAGCTCACAGAAAGAGACTTTAAGGATCCTGACCTGGCTGATGCTTTAAATAGGCTGAGACAGGTTTGTGTTGTCTCACCTTTTATTATCTACGTTTTTCTTACAGGTCTGAAAATGTCATCTTATTGTGCAAATCTTTTACTTCAGATTATGTTATACAATGTACCTGGAGGAAAGAAGAACCGAGGTCTGTCAGTGATTGGTTCACTGCGGGAGCTTGTCCCAGCGTCCCAGCTTTCACAGGACACCGTGCAGCGGGCTTTACTGGTCGGCTGGTGCATTGAGATGGTGAGGATTTAGCAATACAGCTTAAGCTTGGGGGTCAGGTCACAGCCATTCCTGCTCATTTAGTGACACCTGGTGAAATCTGTGCTGTCTAAATTCCTGGTCTTTCATGGAAAATGTGCATGCTTTTGTTAAAGAACATTTGTGGCTTGAAATCACATTGGTTGTTTTTTTAACTATAATTTGCATTCATCTGTGTAATACTGAAGTTCTTGAATGTTTTGCAAATTAATAAATGGTTACAGTGCACTAAGTGGTCCTGCTGGAAAGATTGAAGAACAAATGGGGAAAGAGAGACTTGAGATGCCTAATATTTATACAGATGCATTGAAATACCTGAATCATGTAAATTTGATTCAGATTTTATTCAGTTTGGCTCAGTTCTAAATTCTTTTACACTCCTACCCCTTTATCCAACTTCATTTGCAGAAATTGCCTATTTTCTTAGGGGATTAATGAGTTGTGGTCATCCAGACCAGCCCTTAAGCCATTTGTTTGACAAGGGTGCCTTTAACCCTTCAACCCTCAAGTTATTTCCACTTCACTGTGTTACTAAAATCTATCGTCCCTATCAATTACCATATTTATTGTTGACATATATGTTAATAGTTATGCCACTGTTTTTGTTTCTTGCAGCTTCAGGCTTTCCTCCTCATGGCAGATGACATTATGGATGGATCACTGACTCGAAGAGGACAGCCATGTTGGTACAAGCAGGTGAGATTTGAAAAATCTAGAAAAGCTAGTTAAAATGTTTTTTGATAGTGTGGTAACTAAAGTTTTTCTACTATTGATGTAATTCCATGCAACCTTTGCATGTGTCTTTTTGTTTTACGAAGGATGGAATAGGTCTGGATGCCATCAATGATTCACTTCTTGTGGAGGGATCAATCTACAGACTACTGCGGCGCCACTGCAGAGATCAGCCCTACTATGTCCACCTACTGGAGCTATTTAATGAAGTAAGTCTTCATGAAAAGCAGTAATAAGGTATTCCGACTGTCTCAAATCTGGGATTCTGCCAATTTAATTGTAGGAAATGTGAAGCGTCACATCTGCTATGGTTGAATCCTGCTACCAATAATGGATCAAGACATCTCCCTGCCATTATTGTTAAATAATGCACAGTATGTTTTTGATTTACACAAATGTAAAATCAGAAAGGTAAAACTTGGTGTAGAACAGCCTCTTATCCACTTCTCTGCTGGTCACTGAAATCTGGGAAGTATGAGTCAGTGGTTTGGATCAGAAACCAAACAAGCAATGATAAGACATGCTTAACAAAGAAAAATGAAAGCTCAACAAAAAATGTAAAGCAAACAACCCTAAACACACACAGAGTAACGAAGATCAATTCTTTGTTTTTTGTATTTCAGACCACTTTCCAGACGGAGCTCGGTCAATCTCTGGACCTCATAACGGCTCCACCTGGTCAGATTGACCTCAGCAGATTCTCAATGCAAAGGTAAGGAAAAGATGCATGTGTAAGATTAATAAAAATGCTTTTTAAAAAGCATAAGTTATCTGAATTTTTTTTTTTTTTGTCTTGTCATCCAGATATCGAGCTATAGTAAAATACAAGACGGCCTTCTACTCGTTTTACCTTCCCGTGGCTTCTGCAATGTACATGGTGAGCATGTTTGTTTTGGAAACTCAGTAGAGACTGCAGAACTGCTTGTGGAAAGATAAACTCATCCAGTCTGGGCTCATGAAGTGACCGCATATCTATTCTTTTCCATTTTCAGGCAGGAATTGATAGCGAAGAGGAACACAATAATGCCAAACACATTTTACTTGAGATGGGCGAGTTCTTCCAAATACAGGTCATTATTTCTGTACTTTATTAGAGTTATAATGCTCCAGATTTTCACACAATGTTAATAAAGCACTGCTGAGCATGCTAGTGGTGCTAAGGCTTTTATGTACCTTATTGGCAGGATGACTACCTGGACTGCTATGGTGACCCTGCAGTTACTGGAAAGATTGGTACAGACATCCAGGACAACAAATGCAGCTGGCTGGTAGTGAAAGCGCTGGAAATCATGACTCCTGAGCAGAAAGCAGAGCTGGAAGTGAGGCTCTTCTAAGTTTAAGCATCGTAGCTTTAAAATGAGAGATTTACTCTATTATTATTTTTATTGTGGAACAACACTTGGAAGTCCTTGTGTTTGCTCTTGGCTGTCCTTGTTTTTATCTTGCTAGGTAAGCACTGCAGCCACTCACTGGGGTTAAAAGCTGATGTCATTTTCATGTCCTCCTCAGGCTTGTTACGGGCGTCAGGATGAAGTCAGCGTGGAAAAGGTCAAAGCACTGTACAACGCCTTGCAAATGCAAACACTGTATCACAAATACGAAGATGAAAGCTTCCAGAGATTGCAGAAACTCATTGCTCATCACGCCCAGAATCTTCCTCACTTCATCTTCCTCAATTTTGCCAAGAAAATCTACAAGAGGAACAAGTGAGAGACCGTGCTGCTTAGTGGGTGTATAGTCAGTCTCAGATGAGGTTCAGTTGGCTCTTTGATCTGGTTTCATTGAACATTTGCCTGGAAATGTTTTATCTTGAAGTTTCAACGGCTAAAATGAATGCAAAGACCCCCCCCGCCCCCCCCTCTTTTATTGATAAGCCTCTTGTGTCAACAGGGCTCGGATACTTTGAGAATGTCAATTGGTTTTGTTCTATAGCTGCTATTTATTAAACTAGTTGCTTACTCATACTGTATGTGTTTTTTAATTAATCAGACATGAATTTAATCAAAATGTTTGCCTGATCTTATTGTTGCAACAGAATGACAAAACTGTGGGCATTTCCCCAAGCATAGATCTATTTTTTTCTTTTTAACGAGGCATAAAAATCTAGTACAGAAAAGTGGTTGCATTCAGGCAAAGTACAGTTTTTATACTGGTGTTATGGGTACTGACCTGGATGTTATTTCTTTTAATAAATTATTTATGGTTAACACTATTTGCATTCTGTCATGTGTCAGACACAAGAGCACTAATTGGCAACTATTTTAGTTAGTTTTTCTTCATAAGGTATTGACAGTTCTAAACCTTTGAGCCACGACCCCCAATATATTTGTAAGATGGTATTCACACATATATACACACACACACACACTCAACCCTCATAGTAATTGAGTGATCAAATGTGTAATATATATATATATATATATATATATATATAATATTAGCTTCTCACACTAACAAAATGTCAAAGTCAGATTTTTAACATTGCATGTGGACTAATTTTGCAGCATTCACAGAATAGGCTGTGTTTTGCCTTTATGGTTTTTGCCCATGTCTGTCTGTTTCTTAGCAACTACATGCACAAATTAATGAGCAGGTTTATTTTTCTGACAATGGATCTTGTTTGACTTGGATACTTTTTTTGAGTGATCTGGAAGGTATTGTAGACTTTGTGAATTGTGTATAATTAAGGTGCTAATGTCTAATTTTCTGATAACCCATGGAAATATCCCACATCCCACAAAGAATCCCAACCACCATTGAGAACCACTGTCATTTGTGAATGTGTTGTAATTTTTGACTGTATGTGACATATTCAACCAGAAGAAATAAATTTAGCCTGGAAAAACTGACAGTTTCTGAACTCTATAATTCCATTCAAGACTGGTCAATATACTGGGTTCATCTGGGCTAGGATTGGGAATAACAACCAATAACATGCAGGCAAAGTTGACTTTGAAGGTCTGACAACGTTGAATTAATCTACAACACATTTATAGATGTAATGACACAGTAAAGAAAAACTGACTCTTTGTTAAGCACTAATAATTTAAGGACAAGGTTAAGTACATGCGCTGATAAATAAACGAGGGTGCGGTTTGGTTGAGTCTGGAGAAGGGATGCGTTGTGTTCTCGCGAGAATACAGATACTGAGGCTGTCACCGCCGAGAAGATACCCATCCACACGGACTGAGATGAGCCCGAGGAGATGGAGACCTTCATCCATCTTTACCCGAATCTACTCGTGAGTCTTTAAAAAAATAAGACCAATTTGATTTCAATATGTATATTTGTATGTATTGTTTTAAAGCGAACACGCATTACCGAGTTGTGTAAGAAAAGGATCGAAATTTACACGGACACCGCGCTCCGTGTAAAAAAATTCCGATTTTGGTGATGAAATATTTTGGAACATGGATAATACGTAGGAATTTTTATTGTAATTTTACATCCGAATTTGGATGTAATATGCACACTGATATTTGAGTTATAAATGGGGCTTGTGGCCTGTGTGTCAGAGCAATGCGGTTGGATGATACCCCCTCCTCTTCCTTTCCTCCACCCATCCACCTCTGTCTCCATCAGCTCCGTGGGATCAATACAAGCAGGTTTTACCTCTGTGCACGGGACGGGTTAATGCTCATTTGCTGTTTTTTGTTTGTTTGTGTGATTTCACGACATTCCGACAGAGGCCCAGCATAGACAGGCACTTAGGTGATAGTATTCTGGTGCTGTGAAGGACACTGGAGGAATATTTGAGCTGTTCAGTGCTGATTATTTCATGCTCCAGTTAAATGCACGTTATGTTCAGTCATTGCTCCAGGTATGGAGTCATTTTATTTATTTCTGTGTAGATCACACTGCTTTTTTTCACAGACGGACAGATTCCCACAACTGTAAACTCGTGAATATCAGTGATGGGAATAGATGATAAGTGATAGATAAATTAGCTGAGATCCATATTTATGTCTTGTGTGGCTCTGGATTTTATGTATTTGAATTGGTTTACAGTTAGAGACCATATTTTTAAATATTACATCAATTAATTTGACTGAAGAGGGGAAAAAAACTTTAAAGTGCACAGGCCTTCCACAGAAAAAGGGATTTAGATGTTTTCAAATGTTCAGCAGTCAAAGATATTTTGTTTATTCTCACAATTTAAAAAAACAAGTATTATTCAAAAATGCACTTCAGTGTTATTATTACTATATTTTATATACCTAACAGAATCCGCAGCTGTTCTTTCAGTAAATTGGCTGTTGTAACTATAAACATTTTTAAAAAATATCCCACAGTAGTTGACTTTAAAGAAAAAGTGAGGATGATTGGTTTACTTCAAAGATTTTACATGAAAATGTGTATAAATGATGAAACTTTGATGAATGGGGGTAAGCTCATAGTCATTATTCACTGTGTGTCTCCTTTGATGTTGCAGGATTTTGGGAGTGAAGCCAAGATGTGACTGTCACGGTGCATCATAGTTTGGATCTGTCCAGCTTTTACAACACTTGTTTCTATAGCAACAGAAAAATCGCACAATCCTAAACAGTCCTATTCTCATGATGCAGTCATCCTCTCAGCCTCCAAAGCCACGGCGTTTCGACGTCAAAAGGCGGACCAATACCTTATCTGGATCAAAGTCTAATGGCCCCGGTGTTCGGAAGGAGGATAAAAACATGAACACTATTACCACATCCTCCCCACCGCGAGCTACCAAAGGCCCCACTGCTCCCTGCAGGACGAGAGTGGGTGTGCAGCCTCGAGCTCCAGTAATCCAGCCCAGGCTAAGTTCACAAAAGCAGGGTTCCACTATGTCCAAACCAGCGAAACCCAAACCTAAGAGTGCTCATGCAACGACGGCACCAAAGAGCACAGCAGCTCCTCCTCCGCTCCCTTCTGTTCTCCCTCTTGACCCAAACTGCAATGAGCCAAGCCTCCCTTGTCTGTGCTGCGATGGGCGCTCTCCGCAGGACAGTAACAGCATGTTCAATCACAACCACAACAATAACAACACTGTTTCTATCAGACGGCAGCTCCAGCTACCGCCTCCTCCGGCCCAGTTGCACCAGAAGCATGATGGGACGGAAGACAAGAAGCAGCCTCCTTCACAAGCTCAGGCCCAGATGGAGCCGCCTGCTCGCCCCTCTGCCAATCTTGAAAATAAGAAGATTGCAGATGAAAATGCTGATCTAGACAACAAGAAAAAGATACAGGAGGAAGAAGATGACGACGAAAACAGTGGGGATATTGATATTGATGATGAAGAAGAAGCTGATGATGATGATGATACCCTTGTGCCCTCATGCTGCGACGGGCCTCCATCCTTTTTGGAGTTTTCGCTGTCCTCATCTACCTCTTCATCCTCCACTTCCATCAGCTCCTGTTCGGATTTAGAGTCTGACTATGTAGACCAGTCCTCCTCCACCTGCTCCTCCCTTGAACAGGACAATCTGTCAGCTGCTCTGGCCCCACAAAACCAGTCTCTTTTACAAGTCCCTGAATGCCAGCCTCCAGCATGTTCACCTCCATCCCTTCCTCTTAGCCGAAATCCTTTCTTAACATCAGATTCCCCAGTTGCTCCCTGCTCCCCTGATGAGGGCTACCCCTCTGCACTAAACTCACCTTCTCCTGACTATTTAGGAACCAGTGGTGACTCTGAAGTCACCAAACTGGGTTTGCTTGACTTTTTAGAGTCAGTGGGGGAGTTTGGGAAAATGGAGCGCTTCAGCCAGGTGATACAAGTTGCGCGTTGGGATCTGGAAGGGGAACAACACTGGGATATTTTGCGGGATCGTTTAGATCACCTGGATCATTTGGAAAAGGTGAACAGGGAAGTGAAGTTGGCCTACTTTGCCAGACTACATGAGAAGGGATTTGACCTGGAGGACCTGGAAGAACAGGACCTCACAGATGTTCTGGATGAAATGGGCAACATCAACATTCCATGGAAGTTGTATAAAACACATGATGAAACAATGGAACGGTCTCAGGAGTTTTCAGATGCTGGTGTCGACCTTACTGCTCCATCAGACTGCGATGACGCTCTCCTTCCAGATTCTCTCACTCCTTCCCCTGAGGAACCCCCACCCAGACCCCCTAAACCTCCAGCACGGCATGCCAGCGTGAGCTCAGATCTCCACACCTACATAAACATCAGCAGAGAGACCACCTCCATGGCTGTCACCACCTCACCCACACTATCTACATTCTCCCCTAACTCTTCATCGCCCACATTCACCACTTTTAGGTGTGAGAAACCCCTCCCTCCATCTCCACCATCAATTCCTCCTCTTCCTGCCTCTAAGCCAGTCCCTTATCTCACTCTCTACACCACTCCTTCACCACCTCCATCTATCCCCACCCCAACCCCTCCCATTCCTCCGCCTCGAAGGCGACACCTCGCAAGGAAGGAAGCTCAGCGCCTTGCCGCTCTTCAAGCCGAACAGGAAAACACCCCTGTGTCGCTCCCACCACCCACCACACGCCCTCCACCTCTCCCTCCTCCACCTGTTATCTCAGTTACTACGTCCTCCTCTCCACCTCCACCTGCCCTCCCTCCTCCTCCTTCTTTCCACGCACTGGATGTAGAGATTCGGAAGCTTCTCATGCTCGCTGGATTGACCCAAGCTGAGCTCCTCAAACTCAGCCCAGAGCTTGGCGTCTGTGTCGGGCAGTTAGAGGATGAGGAAGATGGAGGTAATGACGTTTCATCTAGCTTTCTTGAGTCAAAAGAGTTTAGACTAAAAGACAGAGAGAATGAGAATGAATCTTATAGAGATGGTGTAAGCAACACCAACAAGCTGAACAGAGATAAAAAAGCAGGTACAGCTGAAGAAGGCAAGCAGAAAGAAGAGAGCAAAGATGCCCAACGAACCACTTCGTTTACTGAAATGGCAAGAAGAAGAAAGAGGAATACTGGTCTGACCACTGACCATTACTACAGCACCAGTTGTAGCAATACTCTTGAAACAAAAGCGAAGAATATAAGCATGGAAACTTTCTGTTATCCCACTGAGGTACCAGATTCACCCCCACCTCCTCCTCCTCCTCGGCCCTTACCGCCAATCCCACCTTCTATACCGTCCCTCAAAGTCAGCACTTTACCTGCCAATTCTGAGCAACCTGAGCGTTTCGATTGGCTCATTGCTTTCACCCCTGAATGCGAAGCCTCGCCACAGCCACCAAGCCTGGAAAATAAGAAATCTCACTTGGAAACCTCAAACAAGCACATGTCTTCAGGTTCATCTCCAGGCTCAGCTCCAAAAGTTACAACTTTTAAAGAGCTGCGTTATCGCAACAAGAGCGCTTCCCCTCCGACAAAGATGATCAGCGGGCCTGAACCCGACCCCATGGTCATCACACCCGATCCAGATATACTCTACAACTTGAAGTGGAGAAGGGAGAAGGCAGGAAGCGATGGCAACCAGTGGGAGTACACCTCACAGGCTCAGGCCTTCTTCATGCAGCCACCTCCGGCCCTCACCTCCATGGACGCCCTGAAAGAGATGCTCCAGAGAGTATATGAAGACGGTGGACAACTTGAACTGTGCCCATCACAGAAGATTGGCTGTTCAACTAGTGACAGCAACCTACTGACCATGGATAGAGAGTGGAAGGAGGAGGCTGTTAAACAAGAGGAAAAGAAAAGGAAGGAAGAAGAAGAACAGAAGGTGGAGGTGAGAGGGCGGGCTGATGGAGGAAGGAGTTTGGAATCAAGAACATCCGGTGAGTATGTTTTTAATGATGAGGATATGAGTAATAAATAAGGCAGTTAGGTTTCTATCAAAATGTAGATGGCTATATATGTATAGAGGAAATAAACAACTAAACAAATCTGTGATAGGAAGATGATAAAGTGGAACAGATGGGTAAGAGACAGACTCATAGAGCTTCTGTTTATGATCTCACTCATGCACATATAATATCTTCAGACAGTGCAAGAGAAAGAAACAGAAAACCGAAGGGGGGGATGGAAATGTAGTCTCATTAATGGTAGTGATACATGGCATGAGTGCAAATAGATGGAGGATGAATATGAGTCACAGAAAGAGATGATGCATTACATGATGGATGCTTGATGATGAGGGATAAAGAGAGTGGTTTCAGAGCCAAAAGCAAGAGAGCTAATACTATCGACAGTAGGCATGGTGAAGGTAATGTGAAGAGAAAGAGGAGGTTGGAAACTTTCCAATCAGTATATCCTGTACTGGTTATCACAGTGTGATGTCATTGCAACCTTGTTTAATTACTCATCCTCTTTATGCTGAGGGGAGGGGATAATAGAGATCCTGCTGAGGATTTCTTTCTTTTCCCTTTTGGCTTGCATTTTTTTCCCCTATAGTCTAAAATCTCCTGTTCCCATCTCCCTGTCTTTTCTTCTGGTTTTTAATATAAACTTTGAGAAGTCTGTGTGTTTCCTGCATATTCTGCTTCCTGCCTTACTCACTACCTCCACCCTGGAGTACCACAGATGGCTCAGATCAAGTTACTTATCTAATGCAGTGCAGCAAGCCACACAGAAACTCAGCAAGAGGTTTGTTCAGTTTAACGGCAAAGAACTCCTGATTTTAGAAGTGAAAGGTGTTTTGGATATACTGTGTGAGTAATTTAACATGCATAATGACTTCATTTGCACTTTATCTTACTCTTAAATTAAAGCAAACTGGTAAGTTAAATGAATCAAATCTGTCCTTAAAGTCAGTGTAACTAGGTACTGTATGGAGGGCAAACTGGTAAAGGTGTGTACACCTTTAAGGGCCCAATGGGTGGATCTTAACGCATGGGCCAATTGCTGGCAGCCTTACACGAGAAAATAGGAAGTACAATGTGGTGAATATAGTTCAGAGACAGCTCAATCTTTACAAGGTATTGTTTCTCTCAAGTTCATTTTTTAGCCTATAGCCTTGCAGAAAATTTGTGGTGATGCTTTGTGTGTCTCCAAAGAGACAGACAGGATGATTAAGCAGGAACAGACAGACTTCTGATAGCTGATCACTGACTCAGCAGTACACTGCTGTGCTGGTGAAGAAGGAAAGGAGGTTGATGGGGGAGGAAGTCAGAGAG
This sequence comes from Pseudomugil gertrudae, assembly GCA_037177535.1. Classification (NCBI taxonomy): domain Eukaryota; kingdom Metazoa; phylum Chordata; class Actinopteri; order Atheriniformes; family Pseudomugilidae; genus Pseudomugil; species Pseudomugil gertrudae. The sequence continues at coordinate 11,955,194 of JBAMHV010000006.1, read as the reverse complement.
AAATAAAAACAAAACAAAGTCAGAGAACCAAGACGGCAAAGGTGATCCATAGGTAGGGATTGTATGCACTGCAGTGGTGTATAAAACATATGAAATAGCTCTCATTGTGTTGTCTTATATTTATTATAGTCACTTATTACAGGAAAATAGAAAGTAAATGCAGATTGTCATAAAGAATGTGTTATGGTATTTTAATCTTGATGAATGCTTAGTATGAAAGACCCACACTGTCAATGAAACTAATTTTTTTCTGGCATGTTAAGGCTGATTTTAGGAAACAAAAAACGACAAAGAAAGACCTTTATAAAAATTCCTGTTTTAAAAAGTAAAACAGGTGTTTGGGAATGTGATCAGATTTCCAGTTTATGTTCTTACTGTGGAGATGCTGGCACTTACAGGCAAATATTTACCACAGAATCTGCATAAATATATCAACTTTGACATATAGATACTGTTATGTCATTCAGTGATATGTTGACAATCTTGCAACACCCTGAATTTATCACAGATTTTATTTTGAACCTAAATCTCATGTTGTCTTATGTGAATGAGATGTAGTAGTTAATGATGTGCTGTTATGTAAAAACACATCAAACTTACATTTTTATATGAACATCACAGGAATGGCAGATTGAGTATTTCTGCAGAGCAGCTGTGAAATGGCTCAGCTTTTACAGCAAGCATATAATTTCCTGTTTTATCAAACCCTTGCTAAATGGTAGCGCTCTTCATAACTCAGTTCCATTTACTTCCATATGGTGTCAGTGTGTAACTGTCAGTCCTACTGAAATGCTGTGTGATGTTACATGTTGACAGGTTTTGCTTGATTTCTCTCAGGAATGTACTTTTTCTCTCAACTGACACTAACATTTTCTGCATCTCTCTCCTTCCCATTTCTTTGCCACATTTCCTTTCTTTAATCTTCCTGCTCTTTCTCACCTATCCATTCCACTTGATTGTTTACATTGTTTGTTCAATGGCTCCGCTTTGCTCCTTCATACCACTGTGCTTGTGCGTCTGCCCCCTCCACGCTCACACCTTACAATTTTTTTTACCCCTTAAACTAAACAGTTTCCTCACCCCCGCTCTCCCTCGCCCAGGCCTCCCAACCCTACTTCCTGCATTCTGCCCTCCCTTTCTTTCGTCCAGGCTACTGTAACTCACAGCCTCGTGCATATCCCACACCTAACAGCCATGCAGGCCTAGAGTCCGCTGACAAGCGCAGCAGCACACAGTGGGCCCCCGCTGCCAGCTCAGCTAGTAATCACAGGGATGATTCTCTGATGAATTTCAGTGCAGGCTCTCCTTCTGACTATGGCGATGTCTTCAAGCAAAACACACACTCTGCATATCACTACATCAGTGACTCCAAAGCTAACAAAAGGGAGTTTGCATCTGACTCAATCTGCAATTTTGACTCTCTTTACAGCAGTGATTCAGTGAAGCAGATGGAAACCCACACTATGTGTGACACACCTGTTAGTAGTACTACTGAGCCAGCAGGTTGCACCACACCATATAAGAATATAGATGTTCTGCTGTCGTATTCAGACAGCATCAGCGCTGCAGATTCATTGTATTCAGGAAAACGTTCAGTCATAGACAGCAGCAGCAACAAAGCCCGAACATCCAAAGATCTCCCTCCTCTCCCCACCTATTACCTGTACCACCCTAAGAACTGTCCTCTTCATCGGGGTGCACCACCTCGCCTCTCACCCATCGGGGCCCTCTCCCCGCCCCAGCGTTCTGGAGCACCCCCACTGGGTGCAGCCGGCTCTGGCCTCAGTTCCCCGCTTTTTCCCCGCTCGCACACCTTACCCGCTTTAGCTGCTCCCCTCTACTATCCCAACCTGTACCCTCCTATACCCCCCAGGGCGCCCCCCCTACCCCCAAAACTCTACCAGGCTCCTCTGCAGTCACACGTGGCGAGTAAGATTTCTCTCTTTCCCTACATCTTACACACTCTTTCTCTGTTTGACATCTTGCTTGCATGTTTGTTTGTCTATTTGTGTTGCTCTGAACTCTGCCTGGGGTTGTGCAAAAGAAAAAAGAAACACAATGTGATGATTTACAAATCCCTTTTAGCCTATATTCAATTGAATGCACTACAAAGATGAGATATTTAATGTTCAGACTGATAAACATTCACTCATTTTGAATGTGATGCCTGCAAGTTGTTCCAGAAAAGCTGGGATATTTTTACCACCGTGTTGCACATTACCTTCCCTTTTTAACAACACTCAATAAGTGTTTGGGAACTGAGGACGCTAAGTGTTGACACTTTGCCTATATATTTTGAAGCTTACGGTAGGCTACAAGAACATTTGAATGCTTTAAGGTAAGCTATAACAAACCCTCATCCCTTATCCAACACACCTGAATCAAAGAGCTGAATTCCCTCCTCTGCATGCCATCCAGCTCTGCAGAGGTCTGGTAGGGAGCCATTTATTTGATTCATCTGTGTTGCATCTAAAAGTTGCAGGGTGATAGATCTCAAGGACCGAACCTCGGCACATGTTCTAGACAGATGTTCTTTGAGCATTCCTCAACTTCCCAGTGTTGCTCCTGTATAAGCTTAATTGGATTGCGTTGCTGGAATTAAATTTAAAAGTAGTGAATATTTGCAAATAATTGTTTTGTTTATGTTTTACAAAATGTCCTAGCTTCATTGGAATTGGGGTTGTATGGATTTGTAAGGACTGAGTAAAGCTAGCTGATTTCAATACCAGAAGACTCCCTGGAGGTTGTCTGATATGTCTTATCTGCACTAACCTCTCAAATCTGCAAAGACCCTTCAGACAACGAACAGCTGTTCCTGTCATAAGATGTCTGGAGTCACTCTCCTCACTCTCGTCTATCTCCGTTCTCTTCTATCTGTTTGTGTCAGTCTTGTCTTTCCATGTTGTGTTTTTGTTTTCGCGTAGTGTTTTGAAATGGATTCATGCATTTCATGCAAAACGCAATCCATGATGGTAGTAAAAAGAAAATATGTACGGCTGTTTGGAGTTGGCTGTAAGTGTGCAGAATGAATAAGTTCCACATCCTGTCCATCTTCATATTTGCATTCTTCTAACATGCACTTCAGAGTACACAACACCTGTTCTTTGTACATGTTATTTAATGTTTAATCTGGTTTGTATGGCAGTTCCTCCTCTCTACACTTTTATTTATTGTTAAGTGTGTGGACCATTTTATGGCAACTCAGCTAAACCTCTAAGCTCATGTCATGGATTTTCTTCCAAAATTTAATGAAGAAATGTTTAGTTGGAGTTCTTCAATATCACAAAGCTATGCGCTAAACCTTTCTCCCCTAAAGATCATTTATGTTTGACTAATAATAACAGCAATTATTACCAAATTATCCCTTTGTAACATTTATATTCTATTAGATGTCATTTGCCCATTAAATGAATAACAACAAAAATATACCACAGATCTTACTAAATATAGCTTCAGAAAAATCCTACTTTTATTCTTTTTTGGCTAATAATAGTCCCAAAAGCACATTTTTTAACATCACTGAAACATTACTGTAAAGTGTTGATATTCCTTAATAGGGGTCAAACCCCCCCCCCCTCCCTTGTGGATGCTTGTAAATGCTTCCTTGTCCCAACACACCCTGTTTTATTGAGATTCCTGCTGTGTGGGGATGCATGATAAATTTGAAGTAGTGTGAAAGATGTTACATCGCTGCACAGAATGGCGGCATGGACTTCACCATTCTTTTTAGTAAATGAAGAATAATTGGATTAATATTGGGCATTTTGGCTAGCTGAAAATTTCATTTATACTTTGGCACATGTGCAATGTTGTTAAAATTCAACCTAATGCAATAGATAGTTTGCAATAAATTATTCAGTTTCACAACAAATATTACACTTAGTTTAGAGAACTATTTAAAAATGCATAACTGCTGTTGTAGCTGGAGTCGAGCTTTGAAAGTATCCAAGAGTCCATGAACTTTATAGAAGGTTTAACATGCATCTTTTTTAATTCCAAGAAAATCCATGTAGTGAAGTGGAAGTATCAGGTGAGTTGACATAAAATGACCTGTGTGCATATGTGTGTGTGTTTGGATCTATGCATTTGTTTGAGCTGAGGTCAATGCATGGGATTCGGTTTAGCTCTCATGCAGACAGGAAGCTGTCACCGTGGATGCCGATGTGGAAAGCTAAGCAGAGCAGACCAAGACTTAACAAGATGTGCTCACACATCGTTGTCATTTTGCATCATCTACTTCCATCGGCTTAATCTTACTAATGACTAAACTTTATGATATTTCAGTGATTTATTTACTTAATTGGTGTTTTGATAGTTCTGTGCAGTAAATAATTCTTATTTTGTTGTCGCTGTCAGCTGTCCGAAGCATCTCATTTACCGGCTCCATACAGAAGACAGACACACCCTGGATGGGCGAGGATGTTAAGCATCCAGTGAGGGGTTTTGACCTGTCCTCTCAGTGCCTGCTGGAAAAGAAAGGTGCTTATGTGTTTGCTTGTCTCAGCATGATCTGTTCAGCGGAGCTGCTCAGCAACTCCTTCTCTTTCTTGTCTCATTGTGGACTGTTTCTTTTCTCTTCAGCCCTGGTCAGTGCAGTCAGTGTTGCAGTGGAAGCCATCTTGGCCCAGTTCAGTTCATCTCGGACTGTGGTCCAGAAGGTTAGTCACCACTGAGCTGAGAACACTAGCTGGAGTTTAACACTTTGAATGACTAAAAAAAAGTCCTTTTTGTGTTTGTCAGTAGATGACATGCTATATTAAACTGTATTGTGTATTTTTGACAGTGCTTTCTTTCATCCATCTTATTTTGACTTTTCATATTCTGTTTATGTCTCCTCAGTCTTTCTCAGTTAACAAGGTACAATAATAACCCAGTCTCTTAGTTATAAAAATTTCTTTTGAAAAACTAACTCCACACTCCCCCAAATCATCATTGCTCACATCCTTTCAACCCTCATTGCCCAGTGTTCCCCTCAAACACCCATTCATGTCCTATATTCCTTACCTTCCTCTTTTATTCTATCATCCTTTTTGAATCCCTGTCTCTCCTAATCACTGCATGTTTCTTCCTCACCCTTTCCCGTTTTCCCTCACCATCTCCCTTCTTTTTCCTTCTCCTGCCCTCAGGCCTTATCCGGAGACAGCGCCATAAATCCTTCTCTGGGCCGGCTGGTGCTGCAGTGCTTCTGCCCCGCCCTGCACAGCCTGCTGACCGATGGCTTGAAACCCCACCAGAGTGACCTGATTGCTGGCAGGAGGCCAAACTCTGCCTGGGGTCTGGTCCAGGCCACAGCAAAACCAGGTAGCATCCCACAAAGATGTGGACATAAAGAAGCTGGTTTTATTGTTTTTCTGTAGATTTTGCCATCTGGTTGATAACGATAAAGCCTTTTATCTGTGTGTCCCACACACCACTTGATTTTATTGTCAGAAATGCTGAATAAAGTGGACTGACAGGATGTGGATAATGACTGATCTTATGAGTGCCAAGCATTCATCTCTCTTATTTCCTTCTCATCTTTCCTCTCATATTTTTCCTTTTTTTTAAACCCAATTTTCCAAGGCCTTAAAACCCAAGCCTTGTTCAACCTTCATGTCCGAGTTGACGAGCTTCCCCAGCTCAGACAGAGCAAGCACAGGTTCAACGCTTTTCTCCTTGGCCTACTGAAGTAAGACTGGCTTTAAATATTCTTATTCTCTACTTGAAAATAAAAGAGTCCAAAGTACTGGTTTAAAATTCATGTTTACTAAGTAACTCATTGCTTTGCTCAGATCAGTTTTCTACTTTTTTTTCTAGCACCAAGCTTCTTGATTCCTGGTTATGTCACCTCCAGTCTTGCAGTGGTCAGTCTCAATGCTTCCAACTTTTGCAGTGCTTATAAGCAAATATGTAAAATAGTGTAACAGTGGTTTGTTTTTGTTTTTTTGTTCTCAGATGTTTTGGAGGCCTATTATCATCCCACCTCTTTTATGCGTCTATCACTGACCGCCTGTCAGCCTCTGTTTGAAGAACTGCTCCTTGTGTTGCAGCCTCTCAGCCTGCTCACCTTCAATCTTGATCTGCTCTTCCAGCATCACCATTTAGAGCCAGACAGCCACAGGCCAGAAATTCCCAGCCCTCCGTTCAATGAGGCTCGGTTTCAGCAGTCATTGAAGGGAACATCCAAAATCACAGGCAACAAATACATGGAGAGCCTCACAGAAGTAGACTTTGGAAGTCCAGAACATTCAGTGACTAAAGATCCAAAGTCTTCATCTTTTGCTAATCTACAGAGTGGAGGATCAAGGTCATGTGCAAATACAGATGCTGCACCGATAAAGGCTTCTTTATCTTTTAGCCAAACAAGTCCTCAGCTGTTGTGGGTTCAGGAAAAGGAAATTGGAAATTTACCTCCACCGAATGTTGAAGAGGATAGCTTTGCTCAGCAGGCAGGACAGGTAGTCACATGCTCTGTTGTATGTTATTATTAATCCTTTATGACGGCTTAATCATGCAAAGTTAAATTATTTTTTTGTTTTTATTGTAGGTGATTCAGCAGGGTTGGGGGGCTGTAATGCGCTGGGGAGGCCGCCTGAGCCAGAACCTTGCTGACTTGAGTCTGTCAGCAGTGAAAAAGGATGAGATTAGGACTGATCTACCAGACCTCCAGGCCCAAGCAGGAAGCAACTATACTACCGTCAGCAGTGGCACTCAGGTTTCCTTCGGTCTGGGCCGACTCTTTGGAGCCTTTAAAAGCCCCAACAGCCCAACTGGGCACACACAGTCAACCAGGTCAGCCACTAACTGTAAAAGTACAGCACTTATCGAATAGCGTATGACATCCTGACCCCGATTCAGTAACACATCTAGAAATAAACATTTTAACCTCTCAATGATTCCCTCTTATGTTACAAAAGGCACACTTTGAGCATAATCAAAACTATTAAGAGAACAGACCTGGATGAAAAGGGGAGAAGAACAGGATCCAGTAAAGTTATCAGTTCTGGATTTGCTGCTTTGTCTAATCTGACTGAATGCACAACGTCCCAGACTGACCATGAGGAACAGTGCTGCACAGAGGAGTGTAATGATAGGAAGCAGTACAGAGTGAGATGACGTAATGATGTCACCATGAAGGTCTGGCTGATGTGAGAACTCCCAGCTCTTTAAAAGAAGAGCATTACAGTAAAATATTTTCCTAAGCACATTGAATTCCAAGCAGCATTTAAAATAGGAAATAAATGTCAATCTATAACTTGGCCACGAATGCAGCCTGAAATGAACCAATAAAGCAAGTTTAGGGTATCTTTAGGAGAGAAGTGGAGGACCAAAGTGCCTGCATTATATTAAAAGGAATTAAAAGAAAATCTGTGTTTGATATTTATCTTTTCGTAGATTTTTGTTAATTATCAATGCTTCATCTTTCTCCTTCTTTTTGAAGAATCATTATGATGTTGGGTATTTAGCGTTAGCCTTTTGTTTAACACAAGAGCAGACATCTCACTGTTAGGATCAGAGGTTATGCAGTTATTGAGGCGTGCCTTAGTCTTTAATTAACTTAAATACCTTGTTTGAACCACTTGAGCTGCACTGACCTATGACTTTGTCTGCATGTGACTTTGCTATCCCCTCCCTCCCTACTAGACGTCCTTCTCAGTGGTTAGCTCCTGGTGTTACTGCTCTGACCCGAATGGTGAGCAGCAACTCTGCCCCGATGCTACGAAGGACTCCTGAGCCCCAGGGAGGAAGAGAGCTAGAGTCAGAGAAAGATGCTGACACACCGGATATTAAGGACAAATCCAGAGCACTCAGGTACGATGAGCATAAAATAATGAAAGAGGACTTTAGAAAGTTCTTTATATAAGACAAATAGAGTTGTGGAGTGGGATGACCTGTAAATTGTTTTCTCCGTTACCATCTGGAAGAATGCATTTGAAACTTTAGATTAGTTAGTTAGTTAGTTTGTTTATTGTCCCTTACGGGAAATTTGTTTTCACAGAAAAACTGTACAGTTATATTACGCTTTTAACAAACCTAATAGATTAAACCTGATGACTTGCACCACAGCACCCCAAACGTACAAAACCGGAAGTGCTTTAATCTCTGGAGTATAAGTTGTATTTATATAGTTTTAAATCTATACAGAAATCCACTGTAGCTGGTGTTTTCAGATTTCCAGTGTCCTTCTGGAAGATTACGTAAAAAACCATAAATAAATGAGGGCACTCACCGTTAATAGCATCATTTTTATGTTTGACTGTAACTGATGACTCACCAGTCTTACTGATCATTATCGTGACTCATCTAGTCCCATAATTTGTTGATATTTTTACCTGGGATCACTGAATATGTTGATTACTGTAGCTTATCACCTGCCTCAGGTCCATACGAACGCTGTGCAACCACACGGGAACCGGTTCAGAGCTCAGCTTCTGCAAAGGGGAAGAACTCGTGGTGTTAGCAGGCGTCGATCAAGACTGGATTCGCTGTCGTCAGGGAGACAAAGAGGGGCTGGTACCTATTGGCTATACCTCCCTCATCATGTGACATTGGCACTGATAACTGCTGCTCCAAATAAATACAAGAATAAAGAATACATAAATATAAAATAATATATATATATATTTTAGGTGATTATTGAGAGGTTACAGTGATGTTGTGCTACTCTGAAAGGGATATTTCATGCATGGCTTAATTATAGTTTAAGTTAAGCACACCATCTGCTCTGCTTTACTTTCATCAAGCGAGACCTGCAGCCTTCTCCTGCTATGAACATATGGGGATTTTTCCATCACTATACAGTTTGGTAGCATTCAGCTAATGGATTTTAGCAGCAGGAATCCAGCAGATGGTGTGAAATAATGACTTAACACACATTTAGGCCGTTTCACACAAGAAGCCTTTATATCTTTGTTTGAAGTATCCCTTTAGATGTCTTTTCCTCATTTTTTTGCCATCCTCCTCAGCCACTGATCTCAAATGGATCACAGAGGAAGGTTGTTGCGGCTGATTTCTGAGATCTTTGTGATCAATGGCTGTGTTTTTAAGAAGGCGAGTCGAGGCCTGACTGCAATCACATTACCTTCTGTGTCAGTCAGGTCCAGACTCATGGCTCACGGGTCATCAAGTGGAGAAGACATGTTGGAGTACTGCGCCGCAGCTCCTGTCGCATACTGCGTATTGATGTAGTGAATTGTAGCTGTGTAGATCTGTGTTATATTTGACCTTTCACCCTTACTGACCTCTCATCTTTTTCGCCTGGTTTGTGTGTGTTTCTGCTATTATATTTCACTGTAAAAAATCTATTTAAAAACTCTATATGTATAGGTAAACAAATTGAGAATGATGCTACTATAATAGATAGAAAGATAGATAAACAAGAGAAAGAAGATAGAGATACACAGGTAGCAGCAGAGGACTGTGGCTTCATTGTGCGAATGATTGATCAGAAATTAATGAAGTGATCCATCTCTTCATCTGCTGTTTTCCCTCACACATCAAGTAGGTGTTATACGTGTAAAATGATGTATTAATTTTAAGTATGAAATCCAGTATCTTCCCTTTAGTGTGCTTTTATGTGTTGCCACTGTATTGACCTAATCTTCATAATATTATTATACATAACTCATATCTTTAAGCCTGTATGCATTTGAATGTGCCGTGAATGCTTTGAATGAATGCAAGACAAATTTTTTCCCACAGGTGAAAGAACACAACAGCAATCTGTAGTTAATCTAATAATAATCTCACAAAACTATCCTCAGCTCTTGTTCAACAGAAACGAATGCAGTGAGAAAATCTCCCATCCTCACCTCGTACCGCAGCTTCCTCAATCATAATCATTGATATTAAGGATAGTTGTAGTGGTGGATGTGGTATCTTGGTTCTGGTGTTGCTCATATGAAATGTGTTATTTTGAGTCATATATTTATTGGTTTATCTCCAGATTCTGTTTAAATTACTATGCATATGCTTTAGTCTTCAACTGTTTTGTTTGCTATTAGATAAAAGTTTTGAGGTCAACATTTGAGGCATTCAAAAATAGCTCAGATTAAAGAAGCTATATTGTAAAAATACACGTAAGGGCCTCTATTTTATTCATCAACAATCTTTCTTTTGTTGTCAATAAATCAGGGAAAGTATAGTTTTTCCAAATTGCCTCGTACTTTTGTGTCGGTGCCGTGTAGCATGGGATCACTGGCGCTATGGTGACGGTCCAGTAGCAGCGAGTTAAACCAGTTCTCATGACATGCAAGTTAAAATGCCATCAAATTAATAGTGATAAAACATATGTTGATATTCTATTAGAATATTGATTGACACATGAAGCATTTTGTTAATAAGGTGATTGAAAGCTGTTAAATTATTGGATGTACTATTTATTAGGCTCAAGGTGTCTGAAAGGGACAGCTCTCTATCTATCTGGGTTCTTTAAGCAAGAGTGTGTACATGTATGTGAGTGTGTATGTGGCAGTAAAGTGGAGATGAGTGTAAAGACTTCCTGCTTTGACACTGTGTGTGTCAGTAAGTTCTGAATCTCCTTCTCTTCTCTCTCTCTGGTGTCACGTAGCCTGTAGACATTCCTGTGTCCCGCTGTTGCATATAATTGGGTGCCCCTTTAGTGTCAGTCACTGTCTCAATCCTGCATGTGCTTGTTTGTACATACACCAAATAAAAATGAGCTGTATAAACCAAACCTGAGCTATCTGTTTGCTTCTATATTGGCTTCGCATTTCGTGGAAAATCTCTAAGGAGTTAGTGTCAAGGCGTATTGAGAAACTTAATTTACATTCAAGTTTATAAATGTGGGCTGGAAAACAATAACACTGAATCCTGTATTACGCTGCGATACTGACGCTAAGAAGGGCTGTTTTAAAAGCAATCTTATTTAAAATATGCTGCCAACATCATACGTCATACAAAGTTGATTTAGGAGTTTATTTACTGCCATTTCTTCTGTCAACAACTCGGTACAGGTTTTCCACCTGAATTAAAGTAAAGGGATCTATTAGATGAGTTTGAGTCAGGCATATGTGGAAACTCTGCTGGACTGTGGCTCTCATACGACCGGAATGAGTAACCCTGGCTTTACTTTACTGCTTTTTTGCGTTAAATCTGCCCCGACTTTCCTTTTAAATAAATAGTTGGCGTACCATTATATAAAGAAATGAGTTTATTCATTTAGAGCATCACTTATTTAATTTTTGAGATATTTAATTTTATTTATTCAATTTGATTATTTTATTGATATTAAATATCCCACATTGGATTTCTTCAGAAGGGCTGCACAGTGGTGTGGTGGTTAGCACTGTGGTCAATGAGGTCGTCACTGGTTTGAGCCTTGGCTTGGCCAGTGGCCTTTCTTCTGGGGAGTGTTCTCTCCGTGTACACGTGGATTCCCTCTTTCTCCCACCGTTTTAAGACAAGCATGTTAGGCTGATTGGTTGTTTAAAATTGTCCTTAGGAGTGAATGTGTGTGTGAGTGGTTGTTTGTCTTTCTGTGTTGGCCCTGTGATGGCGACCTGTCCAGTGTGTACCCCGCCTCTCACCTGATGACTGCTGCAATAGGCTCCAGCTATGCACAATCCTCACCTGGATGAAGCAGTACAAATACTGGATGGATGGAATTTTCTTCACTTTTCAATTTAGGTAGAGTCAGAGTTATTTAATCTTATATATAAAAGAAAGAAGATAACCAGTCCTCTTTCAAAAACCCAAACACTTAACTTAGCTTTTTCTGACATATCTCATTTGTTTTTCTCATATCAAATGTTACCAGAAGGCCGCCGGGCGTCCTGAAGGGCTGGCAGAAGGCAAATATTTCTTCAGAGTGAGCTCCAGCTTTCCCCCCCATCTTGTACTCGTGCTCCTCCATTGTGGGTCATTACGGAGGACAACACAGTGTGAAATTTACAATCTAACACCACTAGATAGCACTGTTAGCTCAAGTTAATTAATGTCACTGCAGTATTTAACTCGGAATACACACAAGCATGCTGGAAGCCTTGTAGATTTGCATGAAGGATTTCCACTGTTTAGTACTAGTAGACGTAAAACGCTTTTATTATTATGGATATAGAGGCAAAAAGTTTGAGCGGACATTCGATGGCATTGAGCTATCACTGTGTTTTGATGTTTTGTTTTTCAAATGCACACCATCAGAGGCAACAAGCAAAGGTTACATATCATGCAAACTAGATAAATAACTCTTTATGTGTACCTTTGCTATAAAGTTAATCATCCACTGGCAATAATGTAGTGCTCTTAGTTTAAAAAAGGAACAAAGAAAAAAATATACATACCGTATGTAAACAGTCAAAGAAATTGCACTTTCTTGGCTTGTTATAAAAAGCCATACTATTGAAAGAGAGCAGGAATTTAACACTGGAAAAACTAATTCACTGTCACTGATTGTCTGACCAAAATCAAACGTACACTCAGCTAAAAGATAAAGAGACAAAATAGGTAACTACAAAAAAAATCATATACAATCATAGTCACTTGTAAAGAGAAATGTTTGATATATTGGTCAGCTGAAAAATTTGTTAAAAACATCTCGGTAAAATGAAAGTGTGATAACTAGCTTTTATGGATATTCCAGATAATATTGTCATGTATACTACGAGTTAACACACTACTGCTGATGGAAGAAAAGAAGTCTCTATGTACTGTACATTCACATGAAACTGAAAGCTTACGTCCACTAAGTGGGTTTGCCTGATGCTCTTAAGATGATAACAATCTACTATTCATTTTACAGAAAAATGACCTCCAACCCTCATATATTCACAACTTAAAAAAAAATAAAAATAACAAACAACGGAAGTTCTTATATAGTCCTTATCAGAGGAGATATTGCTTTTAAAGACTGCATGAGTTCGCTTAGGTACGCATACAAGACAACATGGCACTTCTACAGAGCATTTGGGGTAAATCGGTTCTGGTTTCCATTCCCTTTCCTCTCTGCTCTCCCCCTCCGAGGACATTCTGATTGTCAATGCTCTGAAGCAAAGAGTGAAACATTCTCAAAGGCAGTCTGAAGTAAACACGACCACTTTATACACATCCATGATCTCGCTCTCTGAAGCAATACTGACAAAAGGTAACAATAAACATTCCTGTTACGAATATATTCTGCCCTTTAACTGCTCTTTAACAGGCAGGGCTCAAGCTATCCCTTTTTTTTTCAAAAATAAACTCTTTCTTTAAACCTCATTAGAAATTCTCTTGCAGCAATGCCAAAATTCCTATTGCTAAGCCCACCCCCTCCCCTGCCTGATCACTGGTACATGGCAGACACTGTCTTGTTAAAGTACAGCAAAACCTCAACACTGTCTCGACAGTTAACTGGCTCACTTCTATTCATGCCATCTCCCAAAGGTGCAATGTGACTTTGAAAGCTTAACAAGTAAATGAAGGTTCAATTTTGACCTACTTAGGGCCCAGGCTACATTCATGTTCCCCTGGGCTTGCTTGTGAGCTCCTTGTCTCTTGGAAACTATGGAGCCGAAATGCTGAGTACCTTATATGTCCTCTTTCAACCTCCAATGCAACATCTGTCTTTTCTGATTTGCTTAAGGTGCCGAAGTAAGAGCAATCAAAGTGTATGTGTGTGTTTATAGTATGTCCACTCAGCATACATACAGTCTTTAGTGTGCTTGTTCATCCAGCACTAGTGCAAATTCATTTCAGCTGGTCTGTTTCTTTCTTTCATCCAGGATAGTCCGTCTCTGTTTTTCTCATCTCTCGCCGCTCGGACAAAAGATGCGTTGCCATGGTTTCATGCTTGGTGTGATGCCCTTCAAAGCGCAAGGTCAACAAACTCATCTAGCAGTGTGCGAGAAGTCTTTCTTGCATTTTCAGCCAATATAATTTTCCAGGTCCGCTTGCTTTTTCTCCCATGTTCTCTGGGGCGCTACTACTGCTAATTGCAGCGCTGTGACATTAGTTGTTGTCCATCTGTCCAGTGATGGGGCTGGTCTCTTTCTCAGAGTGGTTCCGCCTACATAAAAAGCATGATTAATCATTAAAACTGTGCGTGCGCTTGTGAATCTCCAGTTTCGGTAGCTGATGCTCCCACTTACCTCTGTCTGTGTTAGCTTATGAATGCTGCAGGGTCAAAAGTAAATCATTCAGCCGTTTCCTCCTCTGTTCTCTGCTGCAGGCCTCTCTCTCCCCTCGTTTTATTTCCTCTCCCTCCTCCTCTCGACTGTTCTGGGTTTTGGTGGGCTGCAGAGAACAAGCGCACACAACTAATCGCAAAAGCAGATTTTTTCTTCTCCTTTCCATTTTTTTATCCATGCATTTGTTTAAAGTTTTTCTTTTTCATGTGGGTGGTTTTCCGTTGTTTAACTTACATAGGGACTGGCAGTGAGTGCGCTGGAGATGTCCTGACTTTGGTGTTGGGGGTCACTGCTGATAATTGTCACTTCCACCCCCACAGACTGATCTAAGGGTCAAGTATTCTGTATGTTAGCAAAGAGAGGAGGTGCAGGCAGAACATTATGTCTTTTGCAGACACAACTAATTATGTGTTCTTATTTCCCCTTGATTTTTATCGGCAGTCAGTCTGAGAGTCATTGATGGAAAGTTTGTGGTTTCATTGCTAATGGGGAAAGTTGATGCCTGCTGGGTTCTTGGACACCAGCAGTAGATGACAGAAAAGGGGAAACATTTCTGCAGGCTGCATTCTGTGGTTGGAAAACCACTTAGTTTAAGCTGCTGAGTATGATATGGTGAGACAAGCCAAACATGAGCACAGTAGACACACATACATGCAAACATCAAATATAAGACACAACACAGGACAACCACCAGGAAAAAAAGCCCACACAGATGCAGAGTAAAAAAAAAACAGATGTGTAAAGTTCAACCACATATGCACAAACACCTACAGAAACAAAAACTAACACACACACTTGCTTCATGGACCTGACTTGATGTGGCTGTCGTCCCCATTGGTTCCATCACAGGACAGACTTTGAGAGTCGCCTTCCTCTCCATCTTCTTCCTCCTCCCTGTCCTCGTCTCGCTCCCCCTCTCTTTCTATTCTCATTTGGATCTGTCGATCTCTCACGAGCTCCCAGTTCCTCACGAGGAACACATGGTGATTTACCACGAAGCTCCTGGCCCAGCACACAGGAAGAGACGTGAGCTGCCGGTGTGGTTGCAGTGCATCAAGTTCACTGTGAAATGTGAAAATCCATACCTCTCACTGCTGGTCAAAGGCTCCATGTCGAGGTGTGGAAATAAGCTGGTAATGTCACTGGAGCTCTCCTCCTGTGTGGTCAAAAGGCACACATGCAGATGCATAGGGAATTTATAGGTCAAATTATCAAAACCATCCATCCATCCATCCATCCATTTTCCACCGCTTATCCGAGGTCGGGTCGCGGGGGCAGCAGCCTAAGGAGGGAAGCCCAGACT
>JBAMHV010000006.1:11923728-11939689 GCA_037177535.1 Pseudomugil gertrudae | reverse complement strand
CAGCGTGTCCTGGGTCTCCCCCGGGGCCTCCTCCCACAGGGGCGTGCCCGGAACACCTCACCAGGGAGGCGTCCAGGGTGGCGTCCATTATCAAAACTGAATTTGAATAAAATAACTTTAAGCAGAAAACTCACCGCTATCTGCTGGGAGGATGCAGTCCTCTCTTTCATGCGGCCTGAGTAAATTAGATATACCATTTAATAAGACACTCAAACAGCAGTTTAACAAAACAGTTTAATTAGTTTAATTTCATCTAATATTGGTAACTCACAATAACGCCGCTTCCTCTTCAGGGGAACAGCAGGCTGGCGGTAAAGCTAAAGGCAAATACCATGAAAAATACAGTAAAATTAAACCACTTTGAAAAAGTAAAGTTTTGTTTTTGTCTTTCCAACTTGCTTATTTTGTGTTTCTTAGCCCAACTGTACCTGGTTGTGTTGCCACAGCCACATCACATCGTAGGGCAGCTGGAAATTAATTCTCTTCAGCCTCAAGTACTTTCCTAAAGAAGATTAAAGAAAATTTTAATCAATGATCGCAGGAATAACAAACCATTATCAGTTATGATATTCTTTTATACGCACCAACATGTATTGGAGCCGGTAAAAGGCTGTACTCGCGATCTCCTGGGGTGTACTCCATACTCTTGCTGCAGTTCTTCTGGGATTGGGAGGGGGTGCTTGAAAAGATCCAAATAAGTCAACTAAAAAAGCCACTGAAAAACATGTTACTGCAAATTTCTTTTAAGTTCATTCAACTCACTCTGTAGTTTTGTAATCATCAGAATACAGCCCTGCCTTCAGAAACTTCTTCCAGGGAGGACCATCAGCTTGCTCTTCTCTTTGGATGGTTGGAGGCTGGAAGAGGGCCTGGTCAACATCTGACTGGCATTCAGGGAGGGTGTCACACTCACTTTTATCTATAGTGAGACTAAAAGGAAAGCAAAAAAAAGAGGTAGAATGATAGAGAGGGAATAGAGAAAGAGAGAGACGGCACTGGTTTAGCACACAGTGCTGAAAACAATGGGTTAATATAAAAATAATGAGTGGTTGAATATTCAAGTCAACCAACTCTGGTGTTTACCTCTGATGACAAGGAGAGTCACCGTGTTTTCTCTTCCGACTTCTCTTCCTCTTTGCCTGCAAATCCAGTACTGTCACCTGCTGTATCATGTCTCCGTCTCCTTTCCCTGGCGCTGTTTCTTCTCTTCTCCCTCCCACTTCTCTCCCATCCCTGTTGTGGCTGCATGCTGACAAGAGGCCAGGTGATGGCATGGACGTTGGTGCAGAAGAGCGAGTGGGAGAGGGTGAGGGCAGGGGATGTTTCCTGGGTCGCCCTGGCCCTCTTTTGGTTTTTACAGCCGTATTGTCTGAAGATGGCACATTTTTTTGCTGCCCGCAGCTTCTCGAGTCACCTTGTAAACCTGCAGCCATTGAAATAGAAAGCAGGAGGGAGATGGTGAGGCAGACGGAGGCGGGGAGGGGGCAGGGGGTTGTGAGTGGCGGAGAGGAAATGAGACAGATGTGGATCAGAGATTGAGCCAGCAGGAGGTGTGAGGTGAGGGCAGTCTAGGCTGAGTCATGCGGATGGACCACAGATTAGGTGAGTCACAACATTTCCTCACTTCTGGGAAATGCATTAAAAAGTCATTTATGAGCTGAATACACACATTCAAACATTGTAAAGTAAGTCATGAACACAAACATGCACTAATATGCATCCCAGCACATTATATGTTTTTTCAACAGTTTAACACAGTCTGGAAATGCAGATTTGTTTAATTTCAACCCCTTTTTTAAAGATATGTATCATTCAACTCCTTTCAAAAACATTGTCCCTCACAAAGTCTGCTTGCCCCTCTTGTGACCTCCTTCCTGTTCCTTCCTCGTACCCTACTGAGGTCATCCATCTTTTTGTTCCATTTTCCACAGCTCCTGACAAGACTGACCACTCTTTCCTTATTGGATTTTTCCAAGTCAAATAGGCCCTGCTGGCCAGCAGTGAGGAATAGACCAAGCTTTAAATATAGCCGATGTGGTGGTTAACTAATGACTGTGTTCACTGAGCAGCCTTGGGCCGCGACAGTGTGCGGTTCAGTGCACACCGGGACGATTTCAAAGATTTTCTGGCAGATTCACCTCAAGACGCCGTCTTCCAGCTAAGAGAAAATTCTTTAAAAATTCTTCCAGGAGTGGCTGCAGAGTGGCTGTGTATGTCTGCGACTACTCTTGCACAGAACAGTGAGTATGAAACTGACTATAAAAAGAATAGTCTGATTTCTTCCCATACACCCTCCAGGCTTTGATGTGTGGCTTGGCAACACCTGGGAAAAAGCCGTGTTGTCACTATAATGGGAAGATTATCTGTGCCAAAGTTTCATTTCCACATTGAGCAAATAAAGAAAATCTGTCAAACTGTGCAAGTGAAAAAAGTCTCTCAGCATAAACCTATTATCTCAGCTAGCTGTCACAATTGTGTTGCTATTGTCATATTTCAAAAGTGTTAAAGTGTCTGTTTTGTTTAGATTACTGTCAGTATACAATATATATTCATATTTTCTGCCAAAGAAGCAATCACAGCACACAGCTGTGCATACATGCAGCTCACCCAGCAATGCTTTCTATTGAGATTTCCGCAGCATTCATCAGTACGCAGTTTCCAGCCAGAAAAATACCATCATGCCGAAATTGCTTCCTTCTGAGCCACAAACCTGTCACCCATCCACTCATTCACATGCTTAATGATCATATCATTCATGCATCCTCACCCGCCTCTCTCCGCTCTGTCCATGCTGGTTCATCTCTCCTCCATGACCTCTCTCCGCTTCCTGGATTCCTACCACCAAATCCACTCCTCAAACCCCTCTCCCCTGTTGCCATGACAGCAGAAGTGAACAGGTTGGTGTGTGACGGAGGTGTGGATGTGTCGTACAGGTGAGACTCGTGAACGTCATCGCTGTCTTCATCCTCCCCATCTGACACTGTCAGTCTTTCCGCTACCCGGTCGCCAGTGAAACCTCTCCAGCTGGGGTTGGATTTTCCAAATCCTGAGCTACTGAGATTTCCAAATTTAGTCGAACTCTGGCCCAAGCCACCCCAGCCTCCTCCAAATGAAGACAGGTGAGAGGAACCCAGCCCTAGTGAGGTGAGAGATATGTGTTTGTACCTCTCTGCTGAAGATGAGGGAGAGGAAGCAGTGGCTGAGAAGGGAATGTTTCCATTCTGACGTAACCAGGGCAATTCCTTAGATAGCATATTCCCAGATCCTCTTGCAACTTTCCTTCTCCGCTCTCCTTGCCCCACAATGAACCCTGGCCGTCCTTTTGAACCAGCCAACATCTCTGGTTCCTCCTCATCCTCGTGTAGCTCCTCTTCATCATCCACATCTCGCTCGCAGTGCCTGTGACGATGTTTATGTTTGTGTTTGTGTTCATTCCTCCCACATCCACAAGAGAGACTGGATGTGAACCCAGCGGGTCCTCCACCGTTGCCTCCCCTTAGATCTCCCTCGACCTCTCCACCAAAAGCTCCCTCCCTTAGGAGCCTACTCCTCCGCCGGTGGAATCTGGCCGGGTTCAGGAAGAAGTGAGCATGATGAGGTTGATGGGGGGCATACTGGTGAGGAGGTGGAAGTGGGTAAGAGGCAGGGAGGTGGTGGTAGAGGGTTGGGGGCACTGGGGGATAGCTGCTGTAAAACCCCATATTTTCGATTGTTTCCTGGAACTTCGTTGGACAGCCGCACTGCCGGCTGTCTGGCTTCCTGTTGCAGTGACAGGGGTAGTAAGGCTGTGGGGTGAAGGAGGGGTTGGCAGAGAAAGATGGAGGGTGAGGGGAATAGAAGCCATTTAGATTGATCCTGAATATGTTAGAACGGAGAGAATGAGAGGAGGAATGGCGCCTTACTCCAGCAGCACTCCCATCAAAGCCCTGACCCAGACCCATCCTTGCCCAGCTTCTTCGGCCGATGTGGATCTCATTGAAGTGAGCGATCAGATCATCTAGCTCTGCCAGAAACTCTGGATCCTGCATGTGCGACTGCTGGTGCTTCTTCTTATGTTTATTTTTTTGCCTCTTCAGTGCATTGCAAGGATAAAAGTCTGTGTGAGTGCATTTGTTGTGCCCCGGGAAGGGACAAGGACACAAGCAGGTATAGGAAGAGGGACAGTCATATTCCCTATGCCTATGCCGGTGTCTGTCTCTATGCCTCTCCACAGTATTGGAGCTAGCCAGAGGATTTGTGTGTCTAGGCATGTGAGAAAAGGGGGATGAAACTGGAGAAGGTCGGTCTACAAGAGACGAGGATAGTCTTTGAATCATCCCTGACCCCTGACCCAACCTCAGCATTGCTCGGGCTCCCCTCATTTCCCCTCGCTCAGAGACACTGTTGTTATCCGTCCCAATCCCACTGTCACTGGGCAATGTCTCATCACTGTGTGACTCACTCCTAGGGGAGGGAGTGGCTTCTTTCAAATGGCCGGGAGAGCCAGATGTGTGATGGCATAAAGGGGGGGCATAGGAGAGCTTACATGAAGACTGGTGAAAAGGGAAGTGATGTCTTCCCTGACATGGACAACTCTTCTTCACAAAGGGAGAGAGGGATGAGGAGGAGGGAGGACGGGGGGATGTGCAGGAGGAGGATGGAGAAGGGAGGGAGAAAGGGTGAGAAAAAAGGAGGGAAGGTGTCGGCTCTGTAAGGCTTCCTTCGCTGTAAGGGCTCTGGGCTCCACTGGAGTGGGTAAGAGATGGGGAAGGAAAGGGATGAGAGGGAAGATGCTGTGGTTGGTTAGATGCAAAGAGAGATGTTTCAGAGGGATTGGTAAACAGCGATGTCTGGGTGGAGTTCTGCGAGCTGGAATTTAGGTTAGCTGTTTGAGATTTAGGCTTGCGTCCACGTCTCTTGCCCATGTAGATGGTCCCTCTCTTGCTCACATTGATTTGAGGGCCCAGCTTGCTCCCAAAAGAGGAAGACAGGGCTGAAAGTGTGTGTACTGTTGTAGCTTCAGTTGATTTACACATTCTCAGAGAGGTTTCAGCTACCTTACCTCCCTTTCCCACATAACCAGACAGAATAGCTTTATGAAGTCTTCTTTTCTTTCGTTTCTTCATCTCGTTAATCAGTCTTCTTATCTTTAGCTGCCGAGTTTCCTTTTCAGGAGGACGAAAATCTTTGCTGCCTTCCCTGTGATCAGCGTGATTCAGTGCATCTCCATTCCGGTCCTCAAGAAAGTGGCGTTTGGGAGGACGACCACGCTTCTTAGGATTGGATTTAGACTGAGAGACAAACTGCAGGGCTGGACTTGGCTCCAGCACAGGGGCTTTCTGAGCTCCATCACATCCCAGATGCACCTCAGTCGGGATATCCTTTGGTGAAAGTTGAGGAGGAGGCTCATCTATGCTACAGCTGTGGGATTTTGGTCGACCCCTTTTTCGGACAGTGTTTATAGGGAATCTGGAAGCAGACGGGCTTGAATCGGATGTAGGTTGATCCTGCTTTGGAGGTGGTTTGACTACAGAAGATGAAGGAGAAGAGCTGCTAAATAAGGAGCTAGACTGTCCTGGGTTTAACTCACCACTCTGCTGAATAGGGGCTTTGGCAGGAAAGAGCGTCTTGGTGTTCTGGGCAAAACTTTGAAAAGAAGCATTTAGGGAATCTGAAGGGGATTCCTGATTTTCCAGCCTCTGCGAACGGTGCACCAGCTTGGTCCAGCTGGGCCTTCTGGCTTTGCGTTTCTTAAGCGGTCGGCTATCCTGCTCAGGGGGTGAAGAAGGGGGAGAAATGGGAGCATGGGCAGAAGGCATAAGCAAAGGGGGAGGCGCAGAGGAAACAGAGTGGGTTGGAGGAACATTTGGATGTCTTGAGATGTCTTGTTCTTTTGATTTACTGGTGTCACCTGTTGTTGCTGGTTCAGCTTGTTTAGCTGGCTTGCAACTGTCATCCGTCTTTTCGCTCTCGTCTAATCTGCTTGGATTCACCACTTTACAGGTTTTATCTGGTTTACCATTAACAGCTGTTTCACTGCATTTTGTATTATTATCTTCAGTGCTCTGTTTGTCTGGACCGAGCTTTTCTTTCCTTTTCTCAACCTGTAGTTCATCCCTCCTTGAATGATCAGTTCTGTGTTTTTCCTCCTTTTCTTTGTCATGTCTTGGTTTTCCATCCTTGACCTTCTCCTTTTTCTTCTTCCTAACTTCCTCATTTCTGCTCTCACTC
This sequence comes from Pseudomugil gertrudae, assembly GCA_037177535.1. Lineage (NCBI taxonomy): Eukaryota > Metazoa > Chordata > Actinopteri > Atheriniformes > Pseudomugilidae > Pseudomugil > Pseudomugil gertrudae. The sequence goes on along the minus strand of JBAMHV010000006.1, from coordinate 11,933,479 downwards.
TTTGCTCCATCAGCTTCCAGTCTACCTTGCTTTGATTTTTTATCTCTCCGCTTCTCTTTTTTAGCTTTCTTTTCTTTCTTTTTCTCTGGTAGAGGCTGTAGAGAAGGATCCTGGCTGTGTAACTGGGCAGAGGAGAGATCCTCAGTGGAGGATAACTGCTGTTTTGGGGTGACTGGGTGATAAGACGGAGCGTCTGTTGAGCTAGAGGTGACTGGAAGCCTTGTTGAGTTGTCCATGGAAGAAACAGAGGCAATACTGCTTTGTTTTTCAGCTTTGCTTTTGAATGAGCTTGAAGTGCCGTGGATGTTTGCAGAGATTCTCCCATTTGATACTCCCTTCTGTTTGGCCATCTGAACCAAACCATTATGTTTCTTGGAGCTCTTCCCGTCATTCCTGGTTTCCGGTGTGGGGGCTATCTGCATGCACGGAGTGGATGGAGTACTTGAAGTTGCTGGTTCTGCTGCGGGCGAACAGGGTTTGGGTTCTGCAGGGACAGGCTGACCATTGACACTTGGAACCTTGTCTCTCTTTCCTTTCTCTGATGAGCCATTTGAATTCTTCTCTGTCTTATTGTCCAGCTTGACAGGAACCTGAAAAATGCAAACATGCAACCTCTGTCACATAAGGCACGGGCTTTCACATCCATCAGTTTACTGTTGACAACAGTGAGGTTCAAAAGGAAAGAGACAGCAACTGAAATGATTAGTTTGAAGTGCCCATTAATAGAGTACAAGGATAAAATGACTCAATCGGAGTGAAAAAAGAGGGCATACTGAGAAGGAGAGAGTGGGGTGATGGAAACAAGAATGGGGTTAACACAGAAAGAAGAAATACAAAGGCAGAGAAACATAGAGAAGGGAGTAGGACAGAGAGGGGAGTGAAAGATAAATGAGAGCAGGTACAGAAAAGAGGGGATGTAAAAATAGCAGAGAGACAGATATAGAGAGCCAAGCAGAGACTGAAAGAGAGTGGGAAAGCGTTGCTATTGGTAGTTATAAATTGCCACTAATACCAATGAGAAGGCTTGACATTTTATACTTGTTCTGTAATTTTGGTATGTTGCTGCTTGAGTGGCATTTTAGCAGCTAACACTATAAGCTTCCCCTTGGGTGATTAGTATAAGGACTAATGGACCAATGTTTGTAATAACTCCAAGTGGTTGCTGTGCTGTTGTCCTATTTATAGATCTGTTAATTCTAAAGTGCTGCTTAGGTTTCAGTGTTGAGACAATAGCTCATTTTACAAGAGAGCACAAAGCTGGGTGACTTTGCACCATTTAGGCTCATCTATAAGCCTGGAAGTTAACAGCAACAGCACATGCATGTCATTATTAATTTACTAAGACTTTCTGTAAATGCAACTCTTAGTGATTTCTCATTCCTTTTCTCTAATTCAATCTAACTTAGGAGCACATTTACATCTTGCAGATAAGGAAGTTGTATGTGTGTGAGGTGATTTATCCTCGTTCTCGACCTACCTGTTTGACGGTCTTGGTCCCTTGGCCGGTTGTGGCAGGGACTGAGGCGGGGGTAGAATCTGTAGTAAATGTTGACGATAACAACAGAGTCTGTGCTGACGAGGATGATGATGATGATGTAAGTGGTGGTGAAGCAGCAGATGCAGTATTTTTGGATGTGGTCTGGACAGCATCCAAGCCTGAGCATTGCTCTCTGTTTGCTTCGTCTGTGGTGGAGCTGCCTTTACTCTGCTGGCCTGCTCCTCCTTCTCCATCCCCCCTCAGCAGTCCCCCCCGGCCTTGTCTCTGATAGGTCCTGATGGTGGGCTTGCAAACGTAGCTCTCCAAAATCTTGGGAGGCTTTTTGGTGCGCTTGGCTTCGAGTCCAATCCGGACTCGTACATTCCCCTCGGGGCAGCTGGTCTCTCTGCCAGAGATAGGAAGCTCTTGCTGCCCTAAGCTTCCACAACGTCCCTCAATGAGCAGCTCCAGTACTGTCCCCTTGTCTCCTTCCCTCTTTTTTCCTACTCTTTTCTCCTCCTCTTTTTTCCCCACACTGCCATTCTCCACCTCCCCTCTCCTCCTTTTCTCTGGCACTTTGTCCTGCTCAGAGTCTTCAGGTACAGAAGCGGGGTCCAGCGTGGAGGCGGCGGTTGGAGGGGTTCCCCCCTTCACTCTCTGGTCCATCAGAGAAGTCAGGGGGGAGAAGCAGGGGTTGTTGGGGTCCCAGTATAACAGTTTTAAATCAGCTTTGTCGGGCTGGTGGAGCGAAAGATGGAGAGAAGAATGCAGGTGTTGATTAGAGTTATAAAAATAAATCCTTTAACAGTCCAGGTATGGTTGAGCACTTTCATCCAGCAAGGAAAGGTCTTTCTCTTGTCCTTTAGGTTTTAGCTGAGTAAATCTGAAACACAAAGAGAGTCAGAGTGAGGACAGAAAGACAGGCAGTGATTAGTCATTTCAGTGAGCTCAGATGCAGAATTGCAACACGAAGGGAAAGTCCCTCTGCTGCAGGCAGCTGTAGAGGTGCTAAAGACTGTGTCCACAGAGATGATCTCATCATAAAGAAAACCCAGGAGGCCAATCAACGTCGTACATTCCCAGAATGTCGCCACTAACTGGAAGTCTTACTCACATTCCCCCAAAACAACTTTGACCACTTTTCTTAAAAATCTGCAAAAAAAAAAGAGACATCTGAAAGCCGGACAGCTCTCCTTAAACCTGTCCACTTTCACTGATGTTCTAAACCTTGGTGTACCTTTCATCAAATCAATACATCAGTCAATCAGCTCCTGATTCACTTGATCCAGTCTCCTCCCCTCCTCTCTCCAGTGTCTTTGCGCCTTCTGTTCTCAGCTACTCCCACAAGCACTTCTCCTCCCACCCTTTCTACTGCCATACTTTCTTTTCTCTCTGAAACCCCCCTTTTCATGTTTGGCTGTAAGCTTTTTTCATGCGCTCGCTATTAGTCCCATCCTCTCTCTTCCCCTCTCGGCAGACCACACAGTAAAATAGTCAACTCACACACTGTATCGATGTTAATAAGAACCATGTTTCCTCCTCTGAGTTTTTCTTTTCCTCCTTACCAGCCTAAAGCCCTCCATTCACAGTAACCATTCCCCTCCTCCCCTTTCAGTAGTGGTAACACAAATCCGTAGGAAAGGGTAAAACTTATTTTTGGAAAGGAGTGCAAATTCCTCCTCCTCCCATTGCTTCCTCTAAGTCAAGTAAGCTTTTCATTGACCCCATTGTAAATGGATTTTAAATGTAACACTACAGCAGAGAAACACACCCTAAAATAACATTCCCCTCACTACAGAAACTTTCACCCACACTGTGTAACTGCAGTAACTGAATGCAGCATCTTCTGTCATGCTTCCTTCATTATTCTGCATCTTTCATTAAGGGACATTTTCTAATAAAACACATCCTGTCTCTCTCATGGGAGACTCTTACAAAAAAGCTCATCTGTCTCTCACACAGCAAACTGTCCCCTTAAACTTACAAGAGCATCTCAGATAATGTTTTCGTTTAAGAGCTCTGTGGGCTATCTCTGCTGCCTCTCGGTCCCTCCACACCCAAACCCTTTTTCTTGAATCACACAGAACAAGAATCAACATCTGTTCCCGTAACTGCTCTTATGTAACAGTATTGGAAAACGTTTTCAAGGGCGATCCTACTTACAGTAAAATAAAAACACTGGCAAGGGGGTGGAAAGTGGTCATCTTAGAGAACTCCAACCACCTTTCTCTGAAAGTCTGGCATAAAGTAACAGTGTACGCATGTCTCCAATCAAAACAACCAGATTTCAAACTCAAAAGGGCAAGTTCATTCAGTTTTTTTTTACTTCTCATTCTCATACATAACTCAAAATGGTCCTTAGAATAAAGAAGCTATTTCCAGCGACCAGATGATGTGTGGGCTTGACACGGTAGTCAGTGTGGTCCCCCTGGAGCACAGAGGCGACAATTAAATCATGATAATGGCCCACCATATTTCCAGCCCATCATCACATCCCGTGACCGGTGTTATCATCGATAACTACAACACCACTGTCATCTGCCTGACAACAGCACGCGCACAGTTGGAAACTGGGCCCCGGTGATGGCATCTCTGAAGCCTCGCAGTCAGAGCCGCCACACACACACACACACACACACACACACACTCCACATTTTCAGGGAACTTTCTCACATGAGTCTCTCCTTCTCACACACACTTCCCTCCAGTGAGTGTATGAGAAGTGCAGGCTATAGCTCGAACATTTTGTACCCCAGGTCGCAGCTGCGTAGGCTTAAATCATGTTGCTACTGTAGATACAGTATGGACACTGGGGCTGTTACCGCACTGGAGAAACATTTCACTGCTTAATAAACGGGAGCTTCCGTCTCCATAATGACTTTGCGCACCATCTGTCTAAGTGCTGTCGCACTTACAAATGAAACACATACGCACGTGTTGTTGTCGTCACTCCTAATCTCCGACATATTAAAAAAAATGTGTACGCGTCCGAAAACACGCACAGCTGGCAACTAAAACTCAACATGAAAGCAAAAGGGTGCGTAGCTTCAAAATGCGCCTGCAGTTGGTGGTGTTTGTGATGTGGATTAACCCCGAGTAACATTTTTTTTCTCTCCCTCTCTTCTATCTGTCCTCTGCCAGTCCCCCTGCTGGTGTCAGCAACATTGAAAAAAGAAATATCACCGTGCAAGAACAGAGGGGAAACATGCTCAGCAACAAGGGGTAAAATTAGCGCAAAGCAAACGCACGCAATTCTCTCTAACCTGCCGTGTTTTGGGCTCGCTGATGATAACAGGCCTGCACATACTAATACAGACTGCCATGACAATCTGTAATAAGGCTACGTAGGCTACTTACCCGAGAGCGCGTCCCAAAGCCAACTGCGTTTCGGCAGGAGGTGAAGGTGTTGCTGTCCTGCCTTCGCACCAACAGCAATCCGCCGCTTTTGGTGCATTAGATGTTGTCTTGATTACATAACTAAGGCCAGCGGAGGTTAAAACACCCCCTAAAACCGAATTTCAGTCCCAACGGAGCGCAGAGCCTACTGTGCAACAACATTAGCGCGGGTGTTTTCATAATCATACAGATCTCCGTCGGCGCGTCTCCGCAGCTAGGTGGCGAGCTGGTTACACTCACTGGATCTTCTCTCAGGGAAAGTTGCATCGCTCCCGCCAGCTCTGACGGCTCGTTTTGCTCTCTAATGCGTGCAAGCTGTCAGGAGGACGGAGTGAAAGCTGCAGCTTTGCGTATCTGTGTGCGCGCACCAGGCTGACGGCGCAGAAGGGTTGGTTAGTGGATGTACGGGAATGTTATTGCGTGGCCATTTTCATGTGGACAGAGGAGGAGATTAAAAAAAAAAGAGGCTAATACAGCAAAGGACCTCGCTGCGGCTCATAATAGGCGATCGGGGAGGGCTGTTTAGGTGCTTAATAAAATGGCGACGACTTGGCTAAAGTGGGCTGCTGGTGGGATTTGGGGAGCAGCTCAGAAGTTGCGGTGCGTCATGCGAGATGGTTTTCAGCTCACACTGGAGGGGGAGGCAGATGGGTTATAAACACTTTGTTTATTTAAAAGTTAACGTTTATTATGCATCAGGTAAACGTCGCACCCAAACACTCCCAGACCTATGAACTGGACAAAAACATTATATTTGTGGTTTAAGCTTAAGCATAAATCAGGTAATTGTGTTAAAACATTATGAAAATAAGTTATAGGTCTGCCACTGTTTTTTGTAAAATTACTTTTGTTGTTATTTGAATTTTAAGGTTGAGAGCATTATGTAGCCTAATCTATATATAGGTCCATACAATGTAGGCAAAATATAATGGCAAATTGTAAGCCCTTCTCACACAGGAACAATTTTGGGCCCTTGTTGATCCCTATTGCTGGTCTTAGTAAGCGTTTAAGTAGAGGATAAAGCAAAACAGGTAACCTGAGGCTGCATTGTGCAGCGTGTAAGGGTTTTAAGGTTTATTATGCACCCTTGCTGCATCATTGTATGCATGCACTGCACAGAAGCATGCACATAAATAACATTGCTCTTACCTGGAACAGTTATTAAAGTTCAGACAACTGATCCCTTTTTGGTAACAAATAAGAAATACATTTTCTGAAGAGATAAAAACTTTAGCTTATTATTTGTGGGTTTTTTTGTTTTTTGCATTTGTCCCTAATGGTATCTATATAAGCAACTTGGATAGGAAGCCTACTCATACTGAGGTCAGAACTCAGACAAAGTACTAAGGAAATCGTTGTTAGTATAGCTTATATATGATCTGCTACATACTGGTGCTCTGAGTAGACTCGGAGAAATTATTTGTTGTATCACACAGATGTACTGGTACCACATCTTTTTATTTCAGTTTTCTGAGTTTGCTCAATTCTGTGTTACAGTGTATCAAATATGAATTCTTAATTTGCCTTCTTCAAGAAGATGCCCTCACTACACAGCGTAAAACACGTCAAAGCTTGAAAACAAAAAGCTTTTTTAAAAAGTAACATTTTTGTGGTGATGAATATTTTCTCAAATATAGGCCTACTGTCTTTTACTGGTTGTTTGCAAATAGGTTATTTTGATGAATTTAGCATCTTTATTTATTTATTTATTCATTCTTTCATTCAGTATTTCTGCATAATTGCAATTCCTGTTATACCACAGTGTAACATTTCGTATAATGTAACAGTAAAAAACAGGTTATAGGCTCCATTGATGCATACATACAATCCCATTTCCCAGTTGGGATGTTGTGTAAAACATAAATAAAAACATAATGCAACATAATGATAAACCTTATTGGTTTTGCAAATATTTGCTCATTTTGAATGAATGCCTACAACAAGATCCAAAGAATCTCGGGGGCATGTTTACCAATGTGTTGCATTGCATTTCCTTTAACAACAATCAATAAAAGTTTGGGAAGTAATGACACTAATTATAGATGTTTTGCTGATATATGTAACAGATCAGGCAACAAGAGCATATGAATGCTTTAAAGTTAGATATGAAAAACATCAGTTGAGACTCAATGCACAATTTTATATGTATTTGTGTGTGTTAAAGTATTCGTAAAATGGTGATAGAAATTCTGCTTCTCATAGATCTGGTTCTTTTTTTTAATATAGCAAGTTTCACTTTCTTCTTTTTGTTTGATCTGACTAAAACAAACAATCAAAAAACAAACAATAACATTAAAAGGCACTTTTTCAAAAGGTAAAATTGTATGTCTTCATCATAATCAAAAGCTATATTAAGATAGCAACACCATCTGTTTAAAAAATAATGAAATAACTTATTTAGACACTTTTTTTAAAAAAAACAACTATGTATTAGGACTTTAAAATTGTGATGTTAAAAATTACAGATCAAATCTATAAAATACATAGCAACTGAGATTTTGTTTGTTAGTGTACATAATCAGCTTAAATTAGCATCTTTTGTACTGAAACTTTAAATTGGAAAATTATAGCTAAATGACTTTAAAAAGCACAACAATAGTTGAACGTTAGGTAATTTAGGCATTGTTGGATAAAATTTTGTTGCCTACTTTATAAAAATGTGCCCAAAGTCCTTAGAACTTCAGCAAAAATGATCTGTTTGGTGCTTTCTGAATCTCCACAAGGTGTCTGAAACTTAGGCTACATTTTTAGAGGAAAAGTTTTCTAAAGTTGTGTTGTCTCCATGCTGATCTATTTGGCTCGTGACGATTACGTCACTTCCTGTAATGCGTAATGGCGTTGCCCATGACAGATCTGGCACGTTGACTTCCACTGGGGATGTGTATGCTCACATCTTCGCGAGCTAAACTTTGGGCGTTTTATTCCTAAGTGAAATAGACCGACATATTCACTGCTTAATATTTGAAGAACTGAGCCGCAGGTGAGCAGCTTTTCCAGCCCACACATTTCGCTGTTATGTTACTGGGAGCTACAGCTAGCTGTTAGCTAAATGTTTATACAAGGTTACAGGTCACTGTGGTTTAGGTGTGATCCCTTTTGATCCCACATGATCTCAGAAATGTGACCCTAATTCACTGAAGCTGTTGTTTTTCAGATTATGGCCCTACAGAGACTTACTTTCAGGCTACGGCCGACGGTAAGGTTGATATATGATGCATTTTCAGTGACTGCCGCATCATAACCTGAACATCTCATTATAAACAAATCCTTTTGAATATTTCTGACATTATTGTATTGTTACATTCGGAATAGGCTCGATATAAAGTTTTAAACTCAAAGTAGTTTTGTTGCAGGTAACACATATAAGGCCTCTCCATACCAGTGGATGTGGGAAGCAGCAGGAGGCTGTGCAGTCACAACCAGAGTCCATTTCAGTCTTCCGAGCACAGGAGAGCGATCCGGTATGAGAAGCTGGCTGTTCATGGGATTCAAATCAGACACCTGGGTTATATTATATGAGATAATTTAGAAATGCAATTAAAACAAAATCTAGAATGATTAGTCATTGTTAGATTTGGTCATTAATAGTGATATAATAACACTGCTGCTAATATCTGCTTTATATATATAAAATTAGATTAAAAATATCTTTATGTGCCACTCAAATATGATCCTAGGTTATGCTTTTCTGTTTAGATGATGAGCCATAAGCTCACTCTTGTTTCTTTTCAGGCTAGCCAGTCAGAGAAGCATATCGGACAGTTCTACACTGTGCCTTCTGCACATGTTCGTCCTCTGTTCCCTCATGGCCTCCCATGGCGCTATCAGCAACAGGCAAGGGTTTTATTGGATGTCCAATGAAGAATATCGTCAACAAATCACTTCTGTCTGATTAATTATATTATGTATTGTAAATTGAAAGTAAAAATACCTGTGTCGGATAGGTATATACTTTTTCACGTCTGGTTTTAGATAAAGACATTTAATGAAGCCTGCATCATGGTGAGACAGCCAGCTTTGGAGGTCATCTCTTATCTGAAGAAAATGGACTACAGCAAACCTGCTCCTAGATATTTGTTCTGTATCCTTCAAAACACACACACACACAAAACTGAACACACTCTTGTTCTCTTCAATCCGGAATTATACTGCTATCATCCTTATTTATGGTTTTCTAGATGGGTTGAAAGGTACTGGGAAAACAATGTCTCTTTGTCACACAGTTCACTTCTGCTATACGCAGGGATGGTTGGTGATGCATATTCCTGATGGTAAGACAAAACACACATGCTACATCTTTGACTGCTGACCAGAAAGGACCGCACACAATGATAATGGTATTCCCTCTGCATGTCCAATGTCTTTTGTTCAGCCCACCTCTGGGTGAAGAATTGTAGGGAGCTGCTGCCATCATCCTTTAAGCCTACACGGTTCGATCAGCCACTACAAGCCACAGCCTGGTTACGCAACTTCCGAATCACCAATGAACCCTTCCTCTCAAAGGTATCAACACGGTAACGTTTTACAGGCATTAGAAAGGCACTGGCTGTGTGTTAAGGACATTGTATCACCTAAATCTATCCACATATGCAGATATGAAAAGTAAAAATTGCAGTGGGAGATTTTTCTTTAGCACGTTAATGAGAATACTGTGTAAAAGAAGCTGCTTGTTGCTATTACATGATGTAACATTTTACTAAACAGCTGCCTTAACTGTTGTACTTAACCATATAAATAACATATGTTGGACTGTTGTGATGGGCTTCACGGTGGCGCAGCTGGTTAGCACTGTGTCCTCACCGCAAGAAGGTTGCCGGTTCGATCCCCGGTGTGAGCGGGGCTCCAACCGGAATCCTTTCTGTGTGGAGTTTGCATGTT
>JBAMHV010000006.1:11911750-11923628 GCA_037177535.1 Pseudomugil gertrudae | reverse complement strand
TACCCCGCCTCTCGCCCGTAGGCAGCTGGGATCGGCTCCAGCCCCCCCGCGACCCCGCTCTGGGATAAAGCGGTTGATAATGGTTGGATGGATGGACTGTTGTGATGCTTCTCAGAGCCTAACTTGTAATATGAAACAACATCTTCATGGTAGCAAATAAAAGCCAGAGTCATACAATAGCAGTACCTATAATTATATAATTATAACTTGGAGATGTGAGTCTAACTTTAATTTAACCTATGAAATTGACAGCTCTTAGATTCTTTTCAATGGTAAGTACTTTTCCTGTAGGTCAAGTCTTCACCTACCTCTATTTTCACCTCAGAAACCACCTAACCGGTATGAGGGGGCTATGTTACGCTTAAAATGCATGTAAATTGGAATGTAGCAGTGTTAAAATTATCAGTAACCTTTATCAAAGTGGGACTTTGGTGGAGAGCGTCGAAGTTAGCATCATATTTCCACCTTTCATTTTCAGTCTTGTTGGGGTTATTTTATATACAATACCCTTAGAGATTAACTAGGAATAGTTGTAACATTCAGAATCAGAGATTTATCTCTGCTTCAATCAGCTGAGTATACGCAGTCTCCCTTAAACACACAGTATAGATAAATAGTGTGGTGAACAAATCTGAAGTAAACTAAAGTATACTTCTTTGTCTCTTGGAAACTGGAGTCTCTGTATCATTGCTGTCCCCGTAGCAACAGCAATCATCATTTTTAAAAAAGCTGAGATTGAGAGATACAAAACATTGATCTTTTTTTTACAGCAAAAATTCTCATTGTATCAATAAAAACAATAAAAACAACCCTAATAAAAATGTATTACGTGAACACATTGAGAATAAATGCAGCTGAAGGGCACTTCCTGGTTTAACTCTGATCAGTCCTGCAGCTCCAACACTTCAGGAGGGAGTAACACATTTCAGCAGGTTTAATGAATCCAGTCTACCTGTTATCTTAGACGTCTGAGAATTTACCTGAGCAGAGCTGACTCTTAATGCACCTCATGGATTGAGATAATGATTATTTCCATATGATAGTATTCACAGTCATCGAATGCGCTGATGATCATCTCATTGCATGAATTCAAGTAAATCTGAAAATTTTTACAAATCATGACTTGCAATTCGGCACTAGCTAGTGTACTTCTGCATGTACTTGTCATCACGTTGTCGGCTGACTTGATGCAAACCTTTATTTATTTTTACCATGAAAGAAATTCTGGGAATTTTAAAACTTATTGACACAGTTGTGTTTGCCTGCCAGATAAAAACAAAGCACCGCTATGTGTGGACAAAGCGCGAATCCACAGAGGAAGGATGTCCTTTAGGAGAACTTGTGGATAAGGTGAGGCATCACGCTGTACATATGAGGGCAGATGACTTTATTTCTCTGTTATTTAATTTATTTTATATTAGAGATGTGTTTTATTGCAGTCTGCAAGACATTCCAATCACACATTCTTTATATCTGCCCAAATCGATCTCCTTCTGGGGTCTTTAAAGTTTCATCTTTCAGCTGGCCCGTGCTTGTTCGTGATCATTATCTAATGAGCTGAGCATAATGATGGATCATCACAATATTGTTGCACCACACACAGACTGATGAGGACAAATGGGAGCAGTAGATTCGTGTGTAGCCTGTGAATTTCCCCCTTTCTGTCAGTTATTCTCGTGTTTGGCATGTTTAGCTGGCACGATGGGTATTGGCTTGCTAGGAAAAGTGTTTTTATCTGTGATTGGAGGATAAATGAATAAGCAGCAATCTGTCTGTAGAGATTAAATAAGTAGGTTGGATTGATAAATGGTCTTATTCCCTCTCACACACCTTCTGTTTAATTTCCTGTAATAAACAGTTGAATGTTCATTGGCTTGAAAGGAAATAAATTGTGCATGAAATGACTCTTCTGCTCTAAAAATATCCTACTCAGTGTTTTTGATTACGATTCAGCTGCTTGCGTTATTCCTTCCTTCCACAGTACTGATGTTTGAATCATGATTCATGGTGGTCAGGTCTCTGATGATGTTTTCTTTGCTCCAGGGCATATCTCGCGTGAAGAGCAGCAGTGATGTGGTTGGGGCAGTGATGAAGGAACTAAGGCTGCAAAGCGGACAACCGGGGACAGGTTTTCGCCTGGCTGTAGCGGTGGATGGTGTCAATGCCCTGTGGGGACGATCCACCATCAAGAAGGAAGATAAGAGCGCTGTGAGAAAGCACATAACAACGCCGTCATGCCTTGAATTCAGTTCTTTTCGCTTGCCACAGATAGGAAGCGTTATGTGACTCATTTCCTGTCTGTCATCAGGTGGATCCAGAAGAGCTCACACTGGTTTATAACCTGCGAAAGTTAATGAAGAATGATTGGGTGAGACGAATGCGATTGCTGAAATCAGTGTTGGTATAGATCGTTTCAGGAACTTTTAATAAGTGTCTCCTCTCTGGTCTTAGATCGGAGGTGCGATTGTTGCCACTCTGTCTCAGACAGGGTCTCTCTACTCTTCAAAATCTGCCTACTTGCCTCAAGAGCTGCTCGGAGAGGTCAGAGGGCTTTTTTTTTACTTTTGCATCTGTAGCAGATGGAGTGATTTTGCATCAGAGGGCAAAAAAGCTGTTTGTAAACAATAAAAAGGTTCTCATGATCTTTTCAGTATACAGATATGATGTTTTATTCAGTGGAGAAGCATAAAAAGGAAGAGTTCCAGTCCGGGTTTTCTCTTTTAGTAGCACTTTGCCAGCAGACAGTCATATCACTTTAGAAATGTAGTTATTGTTATAAGATTTGTTTTATATCTGCATGTCACAGGATCATTCCACTAATGGACCAATAAATCCATCACTGTTGGCATCTTTTACTCTTTAATACTCGCTCATGACTGCCGTTGAATAATAGGACTCCAGGCAGGAAAATTGTAACACTCCCACTGGATGAAATATATTTAGACAAAATGCGTATAAAATACATTTACAAACATGCATTATTGATTTCCTCCCTCTGTGAATCTGACTTTTATAAATATTGATGAATTTTTTAAAAACCTTTACTAAGATGTGCAGAGCACTCGATATGATGCATCTATATTTTTCCAGTTTAATTTATTGGAAAGAACAGTGACTTTTTGGTTATTTTGCATAACTGACTATGATAATGTAATTGGGGTCAATGTTACACATTCCTGGAGACGATCGCTTTAATGTCCTGTTCTGTAACTTTCTGTTTGGCTCATCAGATGGGGTTTGACAGCATGGATCCATTCATTCCGGTCTCTGTGCCCAGCTACAGCGAGAAGGAGTTTGAGAGCTGTTACCTCTACTATTTGGACCGCCACTGGCTGCAACATCCACATAGTAAGTGATGATGATGTTGCTGCTTGGCCATGACAGCCCAATAATAACATTATTGTCTTTGTCTGCTTCCATCAGGCCAAACAGAAGAAGGGAAGAAAGAACTCGTCTTTTTGTGCAACAGGAATCCATCCATGTTTGACAGAATTTGCAGTTCTTTATAAAGTTACATAAATATTTTATCACAAATACAATAAAACTGTAAATATCACTGCACCAGGGTTACATGTGCAAACAAACATCTGTGTCTTCTCATATGTGCTGATGTAAATTATAACATGATGTTGCTTTGGTAATAAAATATTAGTAAAATCATTCAGTTTGTTTTTACTTTGACAAGTTAAATCTGCAATTATATTTTTTAGCATTGAAAATATATAAACATGTTAAAAATGTGCAGTAGGAACAATGCTGCTGTAATAGACAGAAATAAGCATGTTCTTCCCAATAAACTGTTGGATTGGTAACACAGTATGCCCTGCTGTAACACCTGTAACTGCTCACTGATCAGAGGCCTTTCTGAATCACTGGACATGAAGATTCAGACCAATCAGCTGTACTTTTAAAACATACTCAATAAACATTTTCCCAAATTTTTACTTACATCAAGGTAGAAATTAATTTTAAAAAAAATTGTTGTACAATTTCCAGTCAGTAAACCTTTACTGTGCCTTTGAATCACTGCTTTTCTAACTTTATATTGATTTCATGGAAAGCACTTCTGGTCCTCCACGTAAAATAAAGATAAATACAGATAAGTACTATAGTAGCCTGAGACTATTACGATTTTTCTATCAATATTATGTAATTAAACAATAATAAAACTGTAATGAAAACATTTACAAGCACAAAAAAACAAATGTAAAAAGTGAAGAAGAACCGAGCCTAGGTTCCTGCTTGGTGATACAGCGCCACCTGGCGCCTGGTGCGTCTTATTGCAGTTTTTATCACGTGACTGTCTCTTAAGTCACATGATCAGTCAAAAACTACACGAAACTACCTGGGAAGCCATGAGATGTCATATTAGAGCTCAAACGATAGAGGTGTAAACCTCTTTTATATAGTCTAAGGTGTAAACACGCGAAGCTCACATCGTGGGAATACCTGAGTTGCGATTTAGGGCGAGATAATCATTTTGAAGTCCTCTGGATGAGATGTGCGCATGTCAGCCGAGGGAACAGCAGTCTGGTCGTGTTTATAAGCTTCTGCTAGTTTTGAGTCTAACTTAACTAGTCTGTCAAAAAGATGGCAATCCCAGTGCCATCGTCTGTTGTTTTGGTGTTTGTTTTCATCGCATCAGAAGTGATTCTTTGTTCAGGTAAACACACAGACAATCATTTAATCTGTTCCTGTTGGTATCTGATCAAAAATATTATGTCTTCTCTCTCTAGGCCGCAATAAATGTGTTGCCAGAAACTTTGGTCATGACTCCGTTGTGTGTGAATGTAACTCTACTGAGTGTGACAGTGTTGGTTTGGTCACCCTTCCTCCACTGGGTCATTATTCCTCCTACCTGAGCAGCATGGCAGGCAGCAGGTTGGAGCCCAGCCAGGGTCAGGTGAAAGTGAACAGCACTGGAACAGGTGAGCCGAAGAGAAAACACTTCATTTACTGTTGTGTGGTACTAGTACACTTCCACTTTTTTTCCTGTTCTTTTCCAGGCCTCAGGTTAACAGTTATTCCCTACCAGAAATATCAGAGGATCAGGGGCTTTGGTGGAGCGATGACAGATGCAGCAGCCATCAACATACTATCTCTCTCTGATGGTGCTCAGAAGCAGCTGCTTCGCCAGTACTTCTCAGATGAAGGTACACTATATGAACTGAAGTATGTTCTCTCTATCCAAAGACAGCTTTTTCAGTAGTTGGAAAAAAAACACAACAATCCATCTGTAGTTTTTGGGTAAAGTTGCTAACAGACACCTCCTTTTTGGAGTTAATAAACAATAATAAATAAGGAATAACTGAAAAATACTATAATTAATAATCTTTCTTTATATTCAAGAAATAATGAAGAATATATAAGATTTTGTGGCTTATTAACCAGTAGATGCTAGTAAGCCAAGGGAATGATCCTATTTCCTGCTATGGATCATTCGGCAGTATTTTGAACACAGATTTTGTCAAATTTGTCGCGTTTAATTTACTTTTAATCTCCACATGTGACAATAAAGCCAGGAAACACTGAGCCTCCTCCTCAGACATATTCTGCTTGTTCTTAGAGTCCATTTCTTTGTTTTTATCAAGATATGGGTCCATGTTTCAATGCTATTATTTTGGCCAGGTAGCCCCGCCTCCAGCTGCGGACGCAAGCTGCGTGAACCGGTTCTCAACTCTGGCCCAGCAATGAGGTGGTGCCTGGATTGAACCAGTTTTGAGAACCAAGAGCCGTTGCTCAGGCGGTGGAAAACCAAATAATCAGTGCCTAATCTGGCTCTGGCTCCGAACTAGAACGGGAACCAGCCGGGTAGAAAAAGGCCCTCAGAATACTGAAATGAACTGAACTGATAGCTTTGATTGTGAGAAAGTGGCAGAAAGATAGATGAGACTATTGATTTTAGTCGTTGCAAGAACAAGGTGCCTATTGTCATTTATGATTCTTAGGTACAAATGGTTGATAAACATAAGTTTTTACCTAAGTGCCACTCTCTTCAGTGATCTGAGCTAGCAGTTAAACACTAGTAACATTACTAAAAAGGCTCCCAGCATCTCTTCTTTTTACAAAAATTCACTCAAAACAAAACTCTCCTTTAAACTCTTATCATCGTGGCAGTGAAAGTCTTCTTACCAGCTCTGCCACTGTGTGGATTGGTAATCTCACAGGACAACAGGTCGCGACCTATCAGTTCTGGAGGACATTTACAAATCTAGACTTTTACCAAGAGCTTTACATTTCATCAGTGGCCATTGGCCACCCCCTACAGAGATGTTTGACCTTCTGAGAAACCATAATAAATGCAGTACATCTCGTCATATTAAACGTATTTTTCCACAAGCTGTCGTGACTTTAAACAATGCACTTTGAAATACCTCAGACATGCACCTTACTGTTTTAGTTTATTTATTTATGTGTTATTGTTTCTTTAGATTTCTGCGTTTCAGGATGTGTCCATGTGTGTACTGCATGTTCTGGCTGTTAAATGTTGACAGCGCATCTGTTTCCAGATGTGGTTTCATACTGCAAATTGCAAATAAACTGAACTTTGTTGTTTTTTTTGCTGTTTTAAACCAAGACCCAACTATCTACATGTTACTACAGACACATACCTCTCTTCATTTTTGCAGTGTATTCTTGTAGTGATGCTTCTGCTTTTTGCATTTAAATATGCTTTTTTACATAGTGCGTTAGCAATGAGGGCATTTTTGAGTTACTGTTGTTGATCTATAAGCTGAAAACATCACGACCATTCCTGTACAGTGAGTTCTGCACAGCAAACTGGTTTCTCACTTATATTCATTTTTCTTCTTCATACAGTAAAATAAAATATTTGTTGTAACGTAGAATTTATGTTAGATCAACTGGTCACTACATTTTCCCAGAAGTTAGAATGAGTGTTTGGTCTCTGTGTTGGTCCTGTGAAGGACTGCAGACCTGGACTGGGTGTACCCTGCTAATTGCTGGGATCATATAAAATAGAACTTGTTTAGCAGTTGATTATGTGCACTTATGATACATGTCTCTGTTATCCCTCAGCTGCTCTAGTTTCTTATTTTCCGTGTTGCAGGTATTGGCTACAGTGTTGTACGTGTCCCCATGGCCAGCTGTGACTTCTCCAGCCGCCTTTACACGTATGCTGACAAACCTGGAGACTACAACCTGAGCAGTTTCACTTTGGCCCCTGAGGACGTAAAAATGAAGGTCTCTATCTTGTCACATCAAGATGTGTCCATTTTTCTAAGTTTCTTTAATTCCATCCCTCTCTTCTTTGTCTCAGATCCCTCTCCTGCAGCATGCTCAAGCCATGTCTCCAAATCCCCTCTACCTGCTGGCCAGTGCCTGGAGCGCCCCTGCCTGGATGAAAACCAATAATGCACTCACGGGAAAGGGCTCCCTGAAGGGCCAGCCGGGGGGAAAGGAGCATAAAACATGGGCTCAGTACTACATCAGGTAACTTTTATGACTATATATTTAGTGGTGATATTGCACAATGGAGGTGTTTGATACAAATAGAAGTATTTCTAATGTCTGCTTTAATTAATCCTCAGGTTCCTAGAGGAATATGCTAAATATAACTTGACCTTTTGGGCAGTCACTACAGGAAATGAGCCCTCTGCAGGACGTATGACAAACTACAGGTCTGTCCTCATACGACTTTAGACCTGATTTCATCAGCAACGACATGAAGCATCCTCGTGGCTTCTAGCATCTTTTTTTCTCTTTAGTTTCCAGGCTCTGGGTTTCACTCCAGAGGAGCAGAGAGATTGGGTGGCTATGGACTTGGGCCCTGCCATGCATGCCTCATCATTCCAACACACACACATCATCATACTGGACGACAACCGCCTGCTGCTGCCCCACTGGGCCAAAGTGGTGAGTCCAAGGATGGAGATATAAAGTAGGAGAAGGTCATAGCTTAACTTTAGTTTACCAGAAGCTACACTGATGCCCAAGATGGGAGTGTCAAGTATTTTTCTTTCCTTACAGGTCTTAAAAGATGTTCATGCAGGACGATACATTCATGGCGTGGCAGTCCATTGGTACATGGATAAGGTTATCCCTGCAGAGATAAGCTTGGGAGTCACCCATCATCTCTACCCAGAGTATTACCTGATTGGCACTGAGGCCTGTGCTGGCTGGAATCCAGTAGACAGGGGAGTGAAGCTGGGAAGCTGGGACAGGGCTGAACAGTATGCCCATGACATTATTGAGGTGAGATCATCTGATCTTGCAGCGTGTATGAGGGTTGTGCTTGTCGAGTCAGATCCACTGTAACAGATGTATGTTTAACAAGCTGTGAGCTGTCCCCAGAAAAGGTGAGTCACCTCCTTTCATGCTGCAGTGCAGGTTGCAAGTTACACTCTGCTGCACACACTCCAGAGACACTGTCTGCAAGCCAGCAAAGCAAGCTGGAACTGGTGTTTTGTTTCTTCTTTCTTCAAGAGAAATTGGACTCCTTCCATTCAATCCATTTTGCATGAGCTCATTCAGACTGTAGATGTACCCAGAATCCAGAGGAATAATGCAGAAGTGCTGTGCCACTGCATCTTAGCTAGATACCTGGCCCCATTTCAACAGATGCCCTTGATGAAAAGACACTACTACTCCACAAATATACACACAAGGTACAGTACATACTGAACTTTCCTGTTTTTTAGGACTTAAATCACTACGTAGTGGGCTGGACTGATTGGAACCTTGCACTGGACCAAACTGGTGGGCCAAACTGGGTGAAAAACTTTGTGGACAGCCCTATTATAGTGGATGCAAAGCGTGATGTTTTCTACAAGCAGCCAACCTTTTACAGCATGGCCCACTTCAGGTAAAGCGGTCTGACAACTTTGTTCACACAAAGCTCCATCTGTTATAGCCTGATGGTATCATAACCTTTTTTTTTTGTTTGTTTTACACAGTAAGTTCTTATGGGAGGGGTCACAGAGGGTGGGAGTCTCTGCCAGTAAACAAACAAAGCTGGAATTCTCTGCCTTCATCAGACCGGATGATTCAGTGGTGCTCATTGTACTCAACAGGTATTGCATTTTAATTCAGTCTGAATACATTATGGTAACCAGTAAAAATAAAACTGTGTTTTTTCCAGGTCACCATCAGAGATCCAATTTGAAGTGTGGGATCCTGCCGTGGGGTACTTTTCCTGCACTGCTCCGGCTCATTCACTGCTCACGCTTGCTTGGAACACACACTGATCTATAACACAAACATACTGCACGTCGCTCTGCATATTTCACATGCAAGCCAAATTAAATGCAAGTGAAACAATATGACGGAAATCATCTAATTACCAAAACTATTCCATGAAATGAAACTTGAATTTTAACCTTTTCCGAGAGGCCGGCATCAAGGCTGAGGAGTCATGCACTCAACACTACTCCACCAATAACAATAACATAAGCAAATATCCTGAGGGTGATGGTACCACACGTAGCAGCAGACCAATCAGACTTCTCCAGCCAGAGAAGTATTTACCTTATCCTTAACATTTCCTTCATACACAGATCTGCTGTGGCCAGTAAATGTTTCCTTCTTTTATCTACACATGTTGTGTGTTTAACTGGCAGAGCTGAAGATATGCAACAGCCAGCTGGTTGGTTAATGACCCAAAGGAATCTTGTACCTTCCATCATGTGTCCATAACATAGGTTTTAGAGGTTAGCATTAAACTTTTGGTTATTTTAATTTATTTTAGCTATTTATTACCAAGTTAATGAGTTATTAATGTAATGGTGAAACTGCCAACAGTGTGTGTGGAAAAGCAGATTACTTCTGAGGTACAACACATGTATTGAAATGAGAAAAAGTCAAACATTTTCAAACCAATAAATCATCTAATAAAGTGACAAGTTGGGTTTTTTAAAGAGTTGAAGGTCATTAAAGCACACATTTCTTTCAGTATCACACCACCTTTGAAACCTGTACCTGGCAGTAAGAAAACTCCTTGGTTACCAGATTAGCCTGTACAGCAGCATCACTAGTGCCTTAAGCTTTAGATGTCATCACCTTGTCATATCACTGGAGTAAATGTTAAAATGACATAAAATATTTGTAAATGACTTCTGCTTTTAATTTTATTGTAAATAAAGCAAATATTTTAAAATGTTCTGTATCAACTTTGAGTGCTGAGAAAAGAAAATGCCACATCAAATAAATTTTAACATCACAGGTTTTTCTTTTTGTCAATTTATTAATACATCATAGAACTTTTTAATATATATAATATACAGTTTAACCATGTATTTCGTTTTCACATCTGAATTCGCAATGGGTGTTTTTCTTTGCACACCTTTAAGTTGTTGGACTAAAATTATTTACACCAAAAGAATAAAAATGCAAAACAAAAGACAAGAATAGAATGACAAAAGGATGTCATTTTTATAATATATACACGAGAAGGGGTATGTGAAATCTAACACGCAGGCAAGGGGGCCGAGCTCTGATTTAATTTAATTCCCTTGCTGGTATGTTTATAATTTCTGACTGAGAAGAGTACTGGAAAGCCTTCCTTTCATCTGAAGCCACAGCTTCTGCTTGTGGCCATGATTCCTATAAGAGTTTTTATTGGAGCATACAACACGAGTGCTGACACAATAAAGGGAACTCATTTACAATTCAATAAAACACAGCCAAGTCTGTAAACGAGTACAATCTGCATCCTCCTGGCACATTCCCCTACAGAAAAAAAACATTACCATGTCTTTACACCAAATAATCTTCATGTTATTACCTGTCTGTAAATGTAAAGGATGAATGTATGAACAAATATTTTCCCATGTGCCTTATGGGGCTCAGTTGCAGGGTTTAGCTCATCCTTGAGTAAAGACGTCATTGTATGCAATATAAAGTCTGGCATTTCCCCATCATAATGTATTGCAGCAGTACATTTAAAGGTGTAGATGGAGTTTGCTTAAGAGGTGGAAGTAGAGAGGATGGACAGGATCAATCTAGATGGGTTTGTATTAGGCATGAGAGAAAAATGGATTAAGCAAATCACAGTGGATAGTTAAGACGTCTGTATAGTACATGGTTGAAGAAGGCATTAAAAATAAAAAAATACAGAAAGTCAAACTGAGATGATTATGACTCCAACAGAAACAAACAGAGGGAAGTGAGAAGTGTTGTGTTGCATGTAGGCAAGATCAACCGAGGGGTGAGACAGGTGGGCATCTCAAAAGGACCATCTCTCCTGTGTGCGAGGATCCACAGAGAGGGAGGGGGACTCTGATGGGGTCTGGCTGCTGCTGTCTTCTCCATTTAAACTCATTCTACACACCGGACACGTGTCATGCTGCATGGCCAAACGACAAAATGCACATATTAGCATACAGCAGTATCTAGAAAGAGTTTAGCAGCAGATTTCTCTGTTAGGCCCAATTTACCTACTGATCAGGCTTTTTCTTTCTTTTTTAGTGCCCTAATCAAATGTGACATCTTCAATGTGGATGTTTTCATATTTGGTTAGTGCACTCACATCTGTGAGTGATGTGTTACAAATATACAAGGAATGTGTATATATATTTACACCATCACTGACGGAGACTTTTACAAAGCAGAGTTTTGGATGGCTTTCTGATAGTCATAACAAGGTTAGGTTAAAAGTGTTGCAAGGTTTTTTGTTCCTTTTATCGGACATTTTTGGGTTAGACTGGCAGAACGTGCTTTAATATCACTATATTCTCAGTTAAGCTGAATTGAACTGAAATTTTTGCTTCTAAGTATATAAACTCATGTCAGAACAGTAACCATTACTACCATCTGGACGTAGATACAGAACTTTGAGATTCAATACAGTTTCATCCCCTCAGCCATAACTGCACTGAACCACACATGAACACACAGTATCAGGACCTGCTGCTTTTGTCAT
>JBAMHV010000006.1:11847009-11868861 GCA_037177535.1 Pseudomugil gertrudae | reverse complement strand
TATATATATATTCACTAAATGTATCCAATTAACTAGAGAGAGATGTTTAAATATGCTGCATTGTTTTGTTTTTCATTTTTGAAACTGGACATTTACTATTGTAATCTGCAGCTTTAACGACGGGTCCTTATTGACAGTTTTGGTGTTCTGTGTTTCAAGTTTTGTTTCATAAAATGCCAAAGACTTTTGAAGCTCATTTCCTACACATGCATAATGCGGTTTGGCATTGTCTTGCTGAAACAAGCAGAGCATTGTACTCTGACTCCACCGTAGGTGTCAACATTGTTCTAATAGCTTCATGTCTCACATCACAGATGCTTTTGTTAACTTTTGAACTGTAAGGTAACATTGCAATGTCTTGTTTTGCTTTGTGTTTTTTTTTTTACATTTTTGTTTGTTTTGGACTTATTCTTCTTGCTATCTAAAGATGACAACTACATAATATTTAGTTGTAGAATATTGAATACAGTTCATTAGAGATAGAGAGTTATCCTTTACAAACAAAAATGTCTCCAGATGTAATTAAATAGCCAATGAACCAACATCTTGGCATCTTTACCATCATTAGCTTGCTTACTTGCTCAGTGCATTACAGTCAAACAGCTAAATATGTTTGCTTTTAACTAACTGTTTCTTTAAGGATTACACAACTTTGTCAACTGTGTATCATTTGTTTTACATAGCATCCAAAACCTTTCAGGAATAATGATCTATTGCTTCCAAACATCATCTGGTAGCTGAAAGTTTCCAACAAAATATGTTCTGTGTTTGTTTTCACTGACAGATTCACAGAAGGCTCAGACATTGACCCAGAAACCATTAGTTTGCCAGACTCCATTTTCTATATGTTTGATCTGTCTGACAAGTGGAGCGTGGCCACATGTTTGACTTTTCTTCTCTGCAAAGACTTCTCAGAAATGTCTGGTGAGAGATTTACTGTCACAAAATGCAGGAAGGCACACTTGACACCATTATTGACACATTGTCTGTTAAAGTTGAGCAGGTTAATGACCCACTCAGACATTACTGAGGGAAGAAGCCTAAACAAGAAACTACACAGAGGAAAACTTTGGAGATCAGTATTTATGTGGCTTTTTGACACATTCAGTGGCTTTATTTGTTAAATATAAATCAGTACTAAGTTTTGAAAAAGATTCAATTCATTTACTGGAAGAGAAACTTAACAACTTACCTTTAAGCAGGAGGATAAACTCCAGGCATAAGAGGTATCTGTGCAGCTCCATTTATAAAGCAGTCTTTCTTTCCTCTTCTCTGTGTACAAAGTGCCTCCCTAGAGTTACTAGAAATGCAATGCGTCTGTGTCCACAACGTTTTCAACTCTGACTTTCCTCTAGAGATGATTTAATCCTGTTACAAGCCGCATTGGCATGTTTTCTGTACGAGTTTGGCTCGCTTCACAACTGTTTGCAGACTTATTCTAGTTATTCTAACTTACATAGATGGAAACAGTTTTATTACGATAGTCAAAAAGACGTTTTCAAGAATCCAGGCTGTTTAAGCAGCTTAATTTCCAAACGTGCCTTTAATTATGAGAGGATTTTTGACACTTCAGTGATCCATGAATATCCCTGCACCTGTCCCATTCAAAAGGTTCAGCTCTTCAGTGTCCATCCATCATTTCACATGTTGTTGGGGGGAAACAACCAGCAGGAGATTTGATCCCTCAGGAGTCCTACTGGACCGAACTGGTCTGTGACAGAAACTCTGCTCCTCTCAAACCCAAAGCTTGAGCTGAACTGCTGTGCGCAACGTATCCATGATCCGGTTCGTGGAGTTTCTCAGGTCTTCAGTAAAACGGTTTATCCGCCATGCATCTGGGTGTAAATCTCTGCCCCGTGTAACGGACTTAAATGTAATGAAAGAGCACATTTATCTCCTCAGCTTCCCTCCCACCCGTTCACCTCCATCCACCAGACTGACTTACTGGTTCTTACTGGCAAACCTCAAACCCACATCTCTCCCTCTCTCCCCTTCTCACGACATTTTAAAAACTGCTTCTCTTAAAATCTTTAGGGTCTAGATTTTAATTTCCTAATAGATTTTTTAAAGAAAAAAGAACTGATTTGTGCCACGATGGAGGGGTTTTGTCTCAAACTTGTAATCCAACAGCAAGTTTAACTGGTTTAAAATATATTTAGATGGACAGAAATGCAGACATCTCTAAACCACCACCGCCTCTGTGTCCCTGCTTACCTGCTTTATGCCATGATCAATATTTTTACCTGAACCTTTTCTGAAACCACAAGTATGATGCCAAAACTCTTACTCATGAGAAAAAGGGGGGATTAAGTCAAACGTAGACCGATTTTGAGTAAAAAACGTAAGACAAAAACTATGTTTAGGCCTATTACCAATACTGCTAATTTGAAATCAGAAACTAAAGAATATTCGTGTCAAAGTTCCAGTTTATCTTTATTTTGTGAGTTTTATTTCAATTCCCGTATCATCAAATTAGTCTTTTACCCCGTTCAGTTTTCTTGAGGATTTGTGTTTTTTTTTAATAATCTAATAGCGCCATCTACAGGTCACCCGCAGTTACTGCAGTTACAGGGTCATTAGTCTTAAACCCAACAAAGTCTTAAGACAAGCTCATAAAAAAGGCCCAGACATGAACCCTTATACTACTAAATACAGAGTATTTTGTTTGAGAATTTAGAATTTATTTACAAAAATCAGAAAAAAACAACTCTCTCCTTGTTAAAGGAACAAACAAATCAAAATAAGGTAAAAACCTAAATGATCCATGTGTTCAGTAAAAGCAGATATCCAGTTAGGTCCCATTCTTATTTAAATTTATTAGAGTACTAACACTCTAAATTAAAATATAATTCACTATTTCAACAAATATTTAGCTATTTTATGAACACGTTTTGTCAAGGAGGTTGATTGATTAACTCACTAACAATGTCTGAGAGAAATAATACTAGTATTATCTACAAATGTATTTAAGCTACTTTTATATTAAGTAACTATACCGAATTCTATTTTGTTAATTGTATTTAGTTGGGAAAATTGGATTCTATTTAAAAGTTTGTCCTGATATGTTGTAATTGTAGATTTGCTTAATTTACATTTAAATACTGGTTCTATAAGTTTAGCATGTGTACCTACACAATGAAGCTATAATAATAAATATGCAATAAAAGTTCAGTACTTTCAATAAAAGTAAATGTGTAAAGTAAATAATATGCTGCAAAAACAACACCAGTCTTTTATGCAGAAAGGAACATTAGCAGTGATCACACCTACAGTTTCACCCTGGGGGAAACAAATTATGATGAAAATGCTAAACTTGACATCATTAATGCAACACTTAACAGGATGATACTTTAATTATGTGAACAGCAAGCTGAAAACCATTTTAACTTATCACCACATGGTGTCAGTCTGGTTTAACTTATGTACCTTCCATGTTAAGCTCAGCAGTGCTGAAGTGTTTAAGGGGTGTAACATGTCTTCTACATAGCAGGACATCTGTTTAGGGATAATTACAAAGATCACCTAAAGTTATCTTGCCTCCTGAATGCCAGTGTCAACTCATGATAGTCAGCTGATGTGAGATTCATAAATGGTGAATTCCTCCTTTGGCATATTTAAGAATGACACTGAATGTCTTTTTCTTTCTCTTGTAATCAGCTTTCTTAAGGCTTGTCATGTGGTGATGAATGTCTGCCAGCGGTAGCACAGAGAGTGCACTTGGTTGGAAGAGCAGACTCATAAGTCGCTAGCACATCTGATGATGGAAAAGATTTCCTTTGCTTTGATCTATGACTCCAGTAAGAGAGAAGATTATGGCTCTTGGAGAACTGACCTCAGTCTCACCATCATTTCCCCTACATTTAGTGCATAATTGACATTGATCTTCATAAGTGTCCTTGTCATTATTACCTTCATTTTTCATCTGTCTACATCTTCTGTCTTTGTCTTTTCTCCAGTTCTTTCCCATTTCATCACAGCCACAAGGAATCTTAATAACCTGTGGTTAATTATAATGTAAAATTATATGGGAAACTGCCAACAAATAATCAGTAAACTGTGTATAAAATAAATAACATGCTAATTAAATTGCATTTAATGTATTTATTTATGTATGTGTTATGTATTTATTTGTTGCAGTAAATAACATGAGCATATTGGCACACAGTGCTTAGTATAACTTGACTGGCAGCATACTCGTGCTGACTGGCAGCTGCATGTAAAATCTGATGCACTTGCTCACACGCAACCAAACCTCACTGTACACACCACCGATTTCTGCACTTAGGTGGAACCTGTATGTGAGCCAATATACACACACACACTTTCTCACACACACAAACTGTTTCACACCAGGATGAATTGTGCATGGAGAAACATTGGTTCCATCCATCTATCCATCCATCCATCCATATGCTCCAGCTAACAGGCCGGGTACTCCCTGTGTTTGCCAGTTCATCACAGGACCAACCCAGGCAGACAAACAGGCAGACAAACAACCAGTCACACACACATTTACTCCAAAGGACAGTTTGGAATAACACCCTTCGATACCCCTTCTTGAAAAGGGAGATCACCACCCCAGGCTAGGGACACTGTCCCCGTTGTCCATGTGATGCTGCAGAGGCACAAGTGGCACACGTAAACTTGAGCATAATTGGGCCCCATGGGCAAAGACCACCAGATGCTTGTCTTCATGCCCCATCCTCAGAGCTGGTTCCAGAAAGAGACCTTGGTTACTCTGTGGCAAAGAACCTTTTGTTAAATGGTTTTAATTGTCGGTCTTTGAGCTGCACTTGGTCTGGTCCCTCCCCTAAACACCCGTTAACCATGGGTGACCGTATCAGGGGCATAAAGCCCCCAAAAACATACCTGCTAAGCTCTTCAGGACACACAAACCCCTCAACCCAGATATGGTGGTGGCGCTCAGGGAGGGGTTAACGTCAGGCATAAAATCCTGTTTTGCAGTCTCGCTGGTGACAGAACAACATCAATGCATAGCTGATGACTTTTTCAGCTTTCACAAACTGATGCACATACGTATGAATGTTGGTGTAAACCAAACTTTATTTTCTGTAAACAAAATACTTTTCTTTTTTAAATATTTTATGCATCATAGTTGTCTGTTTTGGTCATGCATATTATGTTAAGATTCATGCATTTCCTACATGTGTAGGAGCAGAAAATGGTTAGTTTTGATGTTGAAAATCCTCAATGTCCAGTACTCACCGTGTCTGTGCTCTCCCACAGGAAAATGTACATTTCAGGGTGGAATGTCCACTGGATGTACCAGTATTAGTTGGCATGTTCATGGGGTATTTTGCCTGTTGCATGATCAGTAAATCAATGTCAGACAGAGAGGATGTCTTTGTAGATGCATAGATAGAGAGCATTAAAAGACCATAGCACTAGTGTGTCACATTTTATCTCTGCAGAACACTTGCTGTGATTTGTTGGCTACATTAGACAGTAGTGACAGTGTGGTGTTAGTAGACAAGCCTGTTTTCCTTTCAGCCATTGAGTGCTCCTGAAATGTCACTCATGTTTGGCTTGGCAGGAGCGATGCTAACATTTCACAACTGTGGCTATGAGGATTATTTTCTGTCAGTGTATTTTAATCTATTCCCATGAAAGGTGCTTATTGTTTTTTATCCCTCATAAATTTGCTTAAAATTTTGGAAAGCAGCTTTGGGATTTTTTTCAGGTACTCGCATGTTTTTGTTTGTTTGTTCAGAGCGTGTGCGCAACCACACAGGTTTTCTCACAGTGTGGTTCCTCTACCTCTGTTTCCTAAACTGGAGCACTGTGCAACTGACACCACAGCACAGCATGACTCACCTATATGCTTTGACACGGTGAGCTCTAGTACTTTGGATAAAAGAAAACAGAGTGTGATAGGCTGATATTGATGCATTAAATACTCAGATGCTTTAATCCCATATTCATTGGCTTGCAAGAGTTTGGTCAAAATTTCTGTTGATGTTAAAAAAGCAATTTGGGTTGAGAAGCTGGTTTTTAAAGGTGAAGGAAAATGTTTTCATCCCTTAAAAATATCATTAATAATAAGAAAAGATTGTTTTAATAAGATCAGACTTGAATTAGCTTGTTGGGCTTTTATAAGCTTGCTATGGTTGTGTTCACATCATTTTTAGGGAAGACCCAATGATGCAAAGTCATCCATCCATCCATCCATCCATCCATTTTCTACCGCTTGTTCCCAGTGACCCTAAAAACATAAGACATCTAGAACACTGTCCTCTTAATAAATTAGATAGAAGAAAGGATGACTATAACACAACTATAATATACAGTATTTGTTAGAAACCAAGCCTACTGTATCACCGCAAACACCTCAAAGCAACTTCCAGCTACAATTTCCCAAATGGTACAAAAGATTTTTGACATGATGTAATTTCAATTACAATTCAAGTACACAAGTGCTAGTTTATCTACAGATACATGCAAAAGGATACTGATCCCCCTCAAGGTGAGACCCCCAACATCACCGACTAAATAATTACTTCAGGTAATCACTTCTGAAGATTCACTTATAACCTTTTGAATCATTGGGTTTATTTTTATCATGCAGCATTTTTGCATTTTAATAAAACTTTTGTTTATTATTAATAATTACATGAAGGCATCATGTCCTGTTGTTCACCTAAAGTTGTGTTTACTGACCTGATTACCAGCAGATGATTTTTTTCTTATTTTGTCCTGATTTGTAAAACGTTTCAACCGAGACTATCATTATTCTTTCTAAGGACTATAATTAACAAATAATTGTGTCAGTGACAACCATATCACTTGTTGAAGGAAAAATGACTGTGACTGATTGGTAAGGATTGGATGACTTCAGTAAAACCTGTGAAGAAAGATAAGAAGAAGACATTTCCACATCTGCAAAGCTATCCTATATACAAACATCAGAAGATCAGTGCATGCAGAACAGCTCAGGAATGTCACACAACTGAAAGCAAGAAGGGCAGAAGACTCTTAGCTAACTCATAAAAGTATTTACGAGTTGTGATACTTGCCACAAGGGATACTACCAAGCACTAAGAAACTTTTGCTTTCAGGTTGAGGTTTTTTTATTACTTTGAAACCATAAAACAAAGAGATAAAAAAAAGGAATCTATCTTGAAATTATGCAGGATGTGTGGCATCTTTGACCTTAGTTTTATGGAGCTCAGGTCACATATTTGTCACTTGGCTAATCAGAGAAAAATGTACCCAAACATTTGCATTACTGAATGACCAAAAAGCCACAGCCCGAGAGCATAAAGAGAGTAGCTCTTTATGCTCTTGTTCTTTTCATCTATTTGTTTTTTTCCTTCTTTTGTTAGAGATTTCAGTGATTACCCATCCATCCATTCATTTTCTACATCAGGCGAGAGGCGGGGTACACCCTGGACAGGTCGCCAGTCCATCACAGGGCCAACACAGACAGACAGACAACCATGCACACTCACTCCTATGGGCATTTCAGTGATTACTTTAGATTTAATTAACAGAATTTTCCCCAGTTCTACTTAAAAACGCTGATTTTTATTCATGGATTTATTTCTATCTGTGTGTATGTGCAGTTTCTTTGTAAGACTTTGCAGATCTGACCATTAAAGGTGTCCAAGATTGTCATTCTAGACACATTTAAAGTACCCCCTGAGATCTAATGGAAAACCTTCAGTGGATATCTGTCAACCTGGTCTCAGTTTGGATAATATGGAAAGATTCCCATCATGGATTGTGAAATTAACCAGCTTGCAACATGCTGAGAAAATATCATGACAGAGAACATTATTATCTGATGGGAAAGGCACAATGTAAGCTTTGTTCCAACTGCTGCCACTTGTTTAAATAGTAGTAATTAACTCTTTGGTTGTCCTTTTTTTCCGAGCAGCTGGTATGAGAAGTGTATGATTCTTCAAACTAACAGTGCACCAACCACTATCTGAGTAATGACAAACAAAACTCTTAAAAATTCAGTGTTGGTGGATGGAAAAGTACATGATTTCTTCAGGTTATGATATCAACAAAAGATAATTAAAAGCAGGAGTTTGCAAAAGTGGACACATTGACTGTTAATGGTTTTAAAAATAGGTTTAAGACCTACCTCTTTAACTCAGCTTCAAACTGAATCAACTGTATCCTATATGATGTTTTTTATCACATTGTTTTATTCATTTAAGATTCATTTATTTATGTTTAAATATTTATTTGATCTATTTTTAAGCACTTTAAAGAAGTTCTGTATAGATAGTTTATTGTTTTTGCTCACGTTTGTTCCTATTGCCTCAAAATGGTATATAATTTAGTTTATTCTTCAGTGTTCTCCTCATGCGGATCCTCCACGCTGGGGGTGCTGCCTTCATGTCTGGGGTGAGACGGGGAGGGGGGGAGGTTGATTACCCCCACCTGGGCTGGACTGGACTGGTTGTTTGTGTGACAGTGTCACCTGTCAGACCCCATGACAGAAGTTAGGGAGTCATTACCACACCTTGTCTCAGTGTCTTCTGTCTTTAACACAATCTTCTCTGCTCTCCTCAGTTTATCCAGAGTTCAGCATTAATGGTCTGTAATCAGATTTCTTATTACATTTTTCAGGGCCACAAAGACTTCATTCAGCCCACTTCCAGTGTACTGTGAGACCATTGTCCGCAGCACTGGAGATGGATGAGCAAGCTCATGTCAGACTGGTGATATTAGTTTGGAGCACCTATATTTACCTCACTCTTCCTTTGGTCTCTATTAACCTCTCCATCTTTGATTTTCCCTTCTGAAAGAACATGTTGCTCAGATGTTGCAGTGCGAGCATTTTGAAGGGGTGCTGACTGGTCATTGTCCCGTGTACCTCAGCAGCCCAAAGGGCTCTATACTTGAAATTTCCAGACATCTTGAAAGATCTTTACTGCATACCTTCCACACTGTCTCATGTCTTTCCAGTGGCTTATTAACCCTGCAACTCTGAATAATGAAAAGAAGGAAACTTTGAGTGGTTTAAAATGACGTTTAATCTTTTGTTTTCATCTGTAGCTACATGTGTATAAAGTATGGGGGTTTTTGTGTCCTTTTTCCTCCCTCTGCCTTCATCTTTAAACCATGACATAAGAGCAGTAGTATGTATCAGTCATGTGTACTAACAGATGTTTTACAAGAGGTCTCAAAGGCTCCTTGGTGGTCTTATTGTGTTTGCCACCAGAGATTGCTAGCTTTTACCTCTGTCAGTGTGAAATATCAGATTGCACATGTGTGTAGGTGTAAATCAATATGAACAGCCAACAGCAGTCATCACACAGCTTTTTCTATTAAAATATGTGTTAATGCAACAGCACACTATCATAAGGATATGATGGGAGTGTGTCCATCACACACTAATGCTCAGCCTCCTGCAGGGCATATTCTCTGAGACCTCCCACCTCTTTACAATCTAACCCAGAAACAACTTGACCCTGTTGCTCATAGTTGCTTCAGTCAGATACAAATCACTTGTCTCGACTTTGTGACACACACTAAAGTATGCAGACAAGTACACACACTCCACTCCTACCTGCTCACAAGTTATCTTTCAAGCCTGAATCAGCCTGTGGCCCCGGGGCACCTTAACAACCTGCTCTCCCACAAATGTCAGACTTATCAACATTGGGTTGCTTATTGCTCACAGTTACCTTGTTGGACAGAGCATGTGTCAAATTTCTGACAAATGAAGCAGATTAGTGATTCATCTTGCAGATGGTTTTTATTTCACGTGAGATGTGTTTTAAATGTTGCCACAGTATGCCCGTTTTCATTTCTTGACTTTAAAGGAGTGCAGAAGTGTGACGTATATTTTTTTACTGATGTTGCGAAACTGTAGACGTTGGCTTCAGTTATTATTTTATTTTTTTGCAAAGCCATCAACCTGCAGAAATAATGATCTGTCAGGACGTGAGTGTGCTAAGTTTGCTGCCAAGATCTTCCGGCATCTCGTTTTTGAGACATTTTCAGGTTTTGTTCACCCAGCAGCTTGGCCGCTAACCTTTTGGGTTTAGACACAGCAGTGCTTTATGAGCTGTGTGTACAGTGTGAGCCTTTGATATGTGTGAACACTTCCCAGAATGTGTGTTTTTAGTTTAGTTTTTTTTTTTTATGTGGGTCCAGTTCTGGTTGGGCGTTTTGAAGGGGGCCAGACAGCTGCCTTTTACTGCCCCAGGGGGTAATAAACACAGAGAGAGGGGTAGTTATTTACCCCTTTTATTAGAGCAGGAGGCAGAGGAGAAGACTTTATTGGGGTCGCACTGTAACTACACGCAGCTGCAGGGCAAAAGAAGAAATAAAGAAGAGATACTTCTTAAAAGTAGTTTTATCATCACAGTTCCCCTTCAGGATTCCATCCACTTCTAGTTTTACTTGTGTGTGTGCATGCTAGCCTGATGCCCCCACCATCACCACACACACATACACCTCCTCCATTTCCAGGACCCTTAACATCCTGCTAGTTGTTAAGCACATCTGATGTCAATAAGCTGTACCCTGTAATCTAACTGGCATTTCCTGCCTCTGGAGACGTGCCCACTGACCTGCACTCTGACCATTGATGACTGGTCAACTGGTTCACAGTCCGACTTGCATGTTGACCTGTATTTGTCCTTTAATCCTCCAAGGTTGCCATTTATGTTCCATAAATAAGGATTTTTAATGGATTAGGCTGAAGATGGTGAGATCAATATCATGCTTGCGTCCGTGTGGTTACACATACAGATGGGTAACAACCTAAAACCTTAACCATCTGAGACCGAAGGGGCGTGGTGGGTGGGTGCAGGGGGGGAAGTGAACCTTCGGGGGTATAAACCGATCATTTGATAATTAGGTTACTCCACAATCTTCAAGCTCAATTTCAGAAATTCCTTTATATTCCTGTGAAAAAAACTTGACTTTGTCTTTTCTAATGTGTCATTCTTCTATACCTGTAAGGGACGGTAAAGACAGCTAGCCTGGTTTTGTCCAACTGCAGCATCATCTCCTTTACTAGGGTTGTGAAGCTTGGTCCACAATATCGTTTTCACTCTTTTTGGTGCTTTGAACTGCTCCACAGTTAAATGCTTGTAGGTAATATTATTTTCCTACTATATGTGGTGGCAGCTTGAAACTTTGTGGAACAATCTGGGTTATGGGTTACTCCTGTTTGTTTTTGTACTGTTGCAAAAAAGCAGATGTCCGTGTAGGTAAAGATCATCTCATGTGTGCATCTGCAGAGTTTAAAATACCCAAAAACTGTCCAGTGAAGCTGTTTTCTGAGGTTCTCGTCTGTATTTCATCATTCTTTTTTTTCCGTACTGCTTCCTTTGTGTGGTGTAATCTGTTGTGATCGTCCCCTTCTGGGTCAAGCCAACTTTTAACCAATTAACATTCATGCATCAATCTGTCAAAAGCTAATGGTTTTTGAAAGACATCACACAAAATCATCTGCATTGACTGAGTATAAAAACCTTGACTTTGCATGAGGCTGCAGAAAGTTTTTGAGCTCTGCACATCACTCATTGCAAAACAGATTAGTAATTTTTAGCTGATTTTTTTAAAAATTAAATTAAACAGCAAATGTGCTGACTGGGCACTTTTGCTATTCTTTGTGTGTTCTCAGGTAACCGTACCCATTTCTATTAACAGGATATTATTTCTTGCCATAAACTGACTTCATATGTTATTTGTTTTCATTGTAACAAACAAAAAAAATGCATGTCTTTGCTAAAAATAAAACTAAATGATGTACTGTATTACTTGCATATATAATAGCACACCTTGTGTGCTTGTTTTGGAGGGAAAGTTGCAAAATGAGCAGATTCACATGAATCGGTTTGGAGTAATGAGGTGTGCTGCACTGAGAGGATTAACATGTAGAGAGGAAGGGGGAAGGATGGCAAGATAGAAAAACTGAGAAGGGAGCGAGGGAGCCTGAGAGGGTGGGGACAAACAAGTTATTCTAGTTGCAGACAGCTGACAGAAAGCCCAAAATAAGATGGAGCCATCTAATGCGCACACATTCTGCAGCTACACTCACAAACCATAAAACATAGGCACCGTTATAAATGCTATTCTGCTCCTAATGGTTTTCACACATCAAGAGAGCCAAGAGACGGCATGAAACTGAGTTAATAATGTGGTTTATTGTTTTCCCATAGAAAGTGTTATTTTCCTATGATCATTTTTCATATAAAAGAGACACAATGTAAAAACCAACTCTAGTATAGTAATAAATATAAAAAGACGTTGTGAGATGGAAAAAGTTTGGGGGGGGGGGGGGGGGTTTCAGAGCTCCAAAAACAAGAAGGTCATACAACCATGTCAAAACTGACCTGATACAGGAAGAGCTCATATGGTTTACACATCTACAAATATAGTCTCACACCTCATCTGCTGTCATACAGCTCTTACTCTCTCTCTCTCTCTTTCTATCTCTCTCACACACACACACACACACACACATGCAGACAACAGCAATATGTGAGCTGTTGTTGAGCTAATCAAGCCAACAAAGCAACGCATTCATGTTTAAAATTCCAGCTGGTCAAGTTTGATGGGAGAGATGGAAAGCACAGGAGCTCATACTATAGTGTATTCATGACATGCTAGATACAGTAACCACACTAATTACATGGTGAAGCTAACGGGAACTGGAATAAAACTATAGGATGTTATCTCCCTCCGCACAAAGAAACAGGAGATGTGATGGAAGTGGTGATGCAGGAGAGGAGAGGGGAGCTGGAAGGATGAAAAGTGAGAAGTGCTCTTATTCATTGTCGTTCGTAGACCCTGGTGCATACCACATCATCTGCTCTCATGGTCTAAAAAGAAAGAGAGGGGCATTTAATGAGGACACTCATAGGACACAATTTCACACAACAGCAATTAAAGCTTATCCAACATAAACCTCTATTTTAGATTTTTATGTGACTCCAGAAACATAAAATTCAATTATTTTGTTACAACCAAATGCTGTTTATGGGAGGTTAGAGCCCAGAAATAAACATCTGCCTCTCACACATGCACTTTAACTACTGCTGGCTTCTAGATAGCCATTGTAGGTTTGGTGCTTTAAACCACATTGGAGTCCTAAATGCAAACTTACTGCCAACCCTCAAGAAAGCATCTCCTTGTAAATACTTGTTTTGTTTTTATAGATTACTCAGTTAACAAGAAATTTACAGCAAAGAGAGCGATATTGAATGTCTCTAAAATGCATCACCCCCAGTAAACTGGTTCACATTTAGACCTGTGTGGGTTCAGGTGGTTAAACATGTTGTATATAGCCAACTCTGTTTGCTATATTATGGTTCCAAGTATGCTGTGCATGCACACACAGTTGCACCTTTATCTGTAAAATGATCTGCATTGAGGTCATTTTGCAACAGAGTCCCAGTAGAACTGCCTTGTCCCTGTACAATAATGGCATGATTAACATTCATTTCACTTCATAATTCAACACCTCTGCCTCAAACAGACCAACTGTGGTTTGCAGTCAGGGCAATGTGAAGACACAAAAGACAAAAAAAAAATGTTGTTCTTAGCTTTAATATCTTGCACATAAATTTTAGGAGGGGTCAAAGGGTTAATCGAGGCAGTAGAGGAGTGATGCAGATACAACTCAACATAATAACTGCATATCCATCAGACTGTTTAGGCTTAACAGTTACTACACTGTTTTCACTGCCACAAAACACTTTAAGATTGGACAAATACATCTTAACTGAAGTTCTCCTAACCTTTTTGGCATTTAGTTTAATGTAACCCAAATTTAAAAGAACTGCATTTTTTCACATAAAATGCTAAAAGCTAGTAAACAGTATTAATTATCATGGTCCAATTGTTTTCTACAGAGCATTTAGGTGCGTATATGGAAAAGTATTTGGGAAACTCAGTGCATGGGCCACAACATACCTGCTCTGTAATTAGTATTGTGTAATCAACAGTCATTGTTAAAATAAATGTCTGCCTGTAGTGGAAAGTCTGTGTAATTTACCAGGATCAGCTTGCTATCGCTGGTGATCTCTCGGGTCCAGGATGTCTTGGGTCCCTCTCCTTTCTGCAGAGTCTGCTCACAAACGATTTTGCTGTCTGTTTCCCAACGTGGAAAACTCTGAGTTCATGAAGGGAAAAAACCATCAAACACTTTTCTGGATGCTCAGACGGGTGATTGGCTGCATAGATGTATGACATGTTATTCACGGGTAAATGAAATTAATGAGTGAGTGTCTAATGGAGAAAGCTCCAGCAGGGTGATAACTGAGAGGTGATAACTTGTGATGCGTTCATTGTTAGTAGAGTGAAGCCCTGCATGTGTTTGCTTTGGAGACGGACAAACAGAGGGCATCTATGCGAAAACGTGGAGAGTAACGGGGAGAATTAGGGAGGGACAGGGGCAAGAAAGGGCAAGAGAGAAGGAATGGAGAGTTGAAAGTGGCTGTAAAGAGTGTGAAGGAGTGTGATGTAGCATGATATGCCTTCAGAAAGTGAGGGAGAAATGAAGCTATCAGTCCAAATATGATTAGAAGCCAAAATAAACAGATCGATGTCATTTAGACATGAACACATTTCTTCTGCTGGGTTATGGGTTTCTGTGTGCAGATAAGACACAACATAAGTTAAATTAAGAAAGGTTCATGACAATGTGTTTAGTACCGTGCAGGGACGTCCGTCCACTGTGGTCTCATTGAACTCCTGTCCCACGGTGAAGGTAATGTGAGTGGTGCGGACTGTGGTGGACGTTTTAATAGACAAGGTCTCTCCATCTTGTGTGATCTCCACCAGTGGTTTTGATGC
Organism: Pseudomugil gertrudae; assembly: GCA_037177535.1. NCBI lineage: Eukaryota > Metazoa > Chordata > Actinopteri > Atheriniformes > Pseudomugilidae > Pseudomugil > Pseudomugil gertrudae. The sequence continues at coordinate 11,854,071 of JBAMHV010000006.1, read as the reverse complement.
TGCTTTTACAGCAATCTTACGCAGCATAACATTCACACCTGAAACAAATGACCAAAGAGGACATGTGAGACAGATAGTAAATATCATTCTTGTGTGAACATGAGGCACTTCCATAAGAAGAACTGATATCAAAACTCTTATCATCTTGGGACATTTGTAGGAAAGAACTGTGAAAACTATGCAAAAGTAGAAAACTTTAGGGCTTCTGGATTTTGCTCCTCCTACATGCTCACAGTAGGAAGCAGGCTTGTGTTGTACAGCTCTGTCCAGTAATGATGGCAGAGGAAACAATGAGGTCAGTAGACAAAGCATGTCTGCACATCTGAGTTCGCCTCAGACTTAATCATCTTTCACAGACATAAACACACACACACACATACACACTTAGACTCAAACACATGAACAAATGTGGGGATTTGTTCTCTCTGCAGTGTATATTCTTCTTATTCACCATTTTCCTTCTTCCAGAAACCACATGGAGATAATACACTCATCAATCAACATGAAGGGCTTGAAATCAGTTTAATGTAAGCTTGATTAAAAGATTCTTTCATTATGATGTATTTGCTTTTATGTAAGCAAGCTGCAAACATTATATCTATTCCCTTCACACACACTTGCACTTTAACTTTCTTTATATATAAAGTATTTTACATATAAAACATATATATTTGTATAAGTTACTTGGTTGTGATTTCCCCCTGCCTTTAATCTCAACTGCAAAATTAAAAGAGAAGAATGAACATTGAAGCTTTTACTGGAACATAAGAGAGGAAGGAGGAGTACCGATTTTACGGCTCGGGCTGAGATTGGTGCAAGGCAGAGACCGCTGTGGAGTGGTGTGTGTACATGTACGTGTGTGTGTGAAGATCTCAGTCCAAGTGTGAGGGGACGTGTTTATGCACTGCTGAGTTAGGTTTCACACCTCTCACACACATCCCCACCTGTCACCGAGTGTAAATAATTACACAGAGAAAAACACATCATTGAGCATGTCAGGATGTTCAGTCTATACATCAGGGCTGTTCAACTTGATCCCGTGAAGACTGCAGCCCTGCAAGGTTTCAGTGTATCCCTGCTACAACAAACCTGATTCAAGTTAATGAGTCATTGTGCAGAACTTCGTTTAATGAGTCAAGTGTGTTGAAGCAGGACTGCATTGAAAACCTGCAGTACGGTGGCCCTCGTGGAGCACTAAGTACTGGATGTGCATTGCCACTGCTCTGAATGTATATATATTGTCCGTTACCTTCTGTGAACCTGTGTTTCATTGTTATCACAAAGGAAATACTTGAATCTTTTTCCAGCAGGTACTAGTATGTTGTTAGTATGTTGTTGGGAGTTTCAATATACACCTTAACAGAATTTGTCTTTATTTTATTTATAATACATGTATTTTCACATTATCAATATTAAAGCAGCTTATATGTATAGCATTTGAACTAATATTGTGGAAAACCCTTATTCTCCATATGAGCCATATATAATAGCTCACAATTTCCTAATAAAAACAATGATAATATGAGTTCTCCATGTAAACATAGATTAAGTCTTGACTTGGGAACCATTTGGAACCTATAGCAAACTCCTAAAGATGACTCAGACCCAGGAAGAACAAAACATTTACATTCACATGGTCTTGACCACTGGGGACACATGCAGTCGCAGCTAGACAGACGGTCAGGGTCAGAGGTCAAAGAGCAGAGGAAGCATTTAAGACAGGGAAAGAAGGAAGCTGGAGGAGAGCAGGAGTGAGGAAAGGAAGAAAGGATGGATGGGGAGAAGAAGGTAGTGGGTGCTGACAGGCTGTATCCAGCTGCACTGTGCCCTCAATGAAACAAGGGATCAAGGGCCATTCCTCTCTGTCAGTCATACCAATGCAAAGGTATGTTATAGGGAACATGTGTGCAGGAGGAAAAAAGTATGGAGAATTGAGCTCTAGGGTTTATGTATGAGGGGGGAAATGATCTGGTCCTTAATGGTCTAAAAAAAAAACTAAATGCAACCTCAAATGTACTATGTAGCTTTTGTTTGTTTTTTGTTTGCTTTGTATGACTGTTTTTTGGGGGGGGGGGGAAGTTTCTCTGATTTTTGCAGATCCGGTCACCTGGCTGTGAGGTGAACTTACAGAGATGCCAATCAATAACTGTCTTTACAGTTCCAAATGATTTTATAGGCCTTCTTAAGATGGACAAATATGTAGGTCTACCTTATTTGTTAGTTTAATGAGCATTCCTTAATTCTCTTACATGCACCGCAAGGACATCATGCAATCTGTCGAATGCAGTGATACAGAAAAGCCAGACCTCTCATTAGTCAGCATGGTGCCAACTAATCATATCGCCATCACATCCTTTGTTATACGCCCTCCCTCCTGCTGTACCCATCACCCCTTCATATACAGTTAGAATGGAGACAAATACGCGGTTGTTGGACCGAAGCTGCAAGCTAATTGGCCCGTCAGGAATTGTTGCGTCCTCATTTTGACATGGCTGCACTCAGGACAGTGGTGCCATTTGACATCTCTGTCATTAACCTACTGCAGGATTAACCGCGTCGGAGAGAAAGCGAGATAAAGAGCAGCCTTGTTTGGCGCAATCTATTCTCTTACTGTGCGCAACGTGATGAAATGAATTCCAGGTGCTCGCTGAAAACTCATTTAATGAGAAACGACTACTAATAACAGACTGCTTCGCGTGCCCACGCACGCTCGTACACTGTGGCGCCCTGCAGACTGCAAGCTGACAAGTGATGGGGAGGTGTGCTCCCATCCCAGCAGCAGGTGTTTCTCTCTCTCTGTCTGCTGATGCTACTGTCCTGCACTGTATTGGGTCATAACGGTCCTCTTCAAAACCCACACTCTCGCGCGCGCACACTCTGAGGTTGTGACACAGACAGATGTGCCGCCGTTTGTCTCTATTGTGTTAGTTGGCGAGGCCAAAAGGGGAGACGAGAGAAAAAGGATGAAGCTGGCTGGGGGCCATGCAGTGAAGTTTGGGTTCTGCAGAATGACAAAAGACCCCCCTCCCACGCGGTAGTGCTACAGAGTGGTCCGTGCATGGATGCAAGGAAAGATTTGACCTACAATGGGCTGAGACAGCTTGGGCACAGTTTGAGATGACGTCTGATCTGTGTCATCAGTCAGGGATAATAATAAAAAAAAAGTTCATGCAACAGATAAACCAAATATTGAAGGCAATGATTTTATTTCCTGTCACTTACCCAACGCTTTCAATAGTTCCTCGAAGTTTTCAGAGCTTTTCATCTCCCAAGTGCCAGAGAAATCAGGAATATTGCGCTCCATGTTCAGCTACAGGTAGTTTGCTAATGCAAAGATGAACTGTCAGGTCCAAGTCTGACAAAACTGGTCCAATTATCCCCTCTAAATCTCGTCCGGAGGGGGTTGCTGGATACTCTGCCTCTGGTTTAAGTCTGTCTGAGCCGTTGCTTCTGCCCTCTTCCCAGGATGAGTGCCGGACAATCAGAGGTGTTATCACATCTATGTGCTAGTGCGCGTTTTAACCGGCTGCGCCTCAGTAGAATGGCACTGAAAGAAAAGATACTTGCGTGGGGTTGCACACGCCTCTTTCTTTGCGGGCACGCCCCAGAGACCTATCGAATACATGCAAAAGGTCCACAGGCTTCCAACTTGACCACGCCTCTGGGGGCAGCATGTAGATTTAAGAGCTGCATTTGGAAACACCTCCGATCCGCGCGCATTACCGCGCAACAGAGAGGGAGCCAAATTGGCCATTGCGCTCTACAGAACCCCAATCAAATAATATAACGCAGCTAAAACATCTAAGCATTATATGTTTTGTCTTTTGCAACTTATCCCATAATCACATGATTGAAAGAAGTGCTTGAATCCGGTGAGCTCTTTTCTTTTTCAAGAAAAGGAAGGATGTAGCTAAGCCAGTGTGTTGACAGAACATGTCGTCTTGGCAGGGCGGTGTGAAGGAAGAACTAGTCAACTGCTAGACTGGCAGACTGAGTGCATGGCAGGGCGTGTGTGTGTGTGTGTGTGTGTGTTGAGCGAAGAGAGAGCGCGCGTAAGGCAGAGAGGCCAAGTTCACCCCAGTCTCCTGTGCGCCACGGCACTGTGTCATAAAAATAAAAACGGTGGTAATGGGATACAGCTACTGGCTGCGACCTCTTTGCTCTCTATTTAACTGGGCCTGCGTCAGAGGAAAGAATACTCATGAGAAAAGCATACAGGGATTCAAAGAAAAGGTGGGATTGGCGCAGGTCTCCATTAAAGTTTGCCACCCCCTCCAAGCCACCCACCCGCTGTTAGGACGGAAGAAAAGGGCGAGAGGGGGAGGAGGAGATTTGTCAGACGGGGCAGGGTCAGGGGCCTGCGGGGTCGGAGGTAGCCTAATAAAGAACACACTCACTTAAACACAAATACGCACACTCTATGCGCGCACGGACACGCATGTATGTATGAGCTGATGATGGATGGAAAGTGCACAAAGCCGATGTTAACTATTGACTCTTGATGGATGATCCCATCAGCTACACTGCACGGCGAATTAGCGCGAGGTAACCCGGGCGATTTTAGAGGGGGGGCACAGTCAGGATTAGATCCCCTTGAGTATCATTTAGGTTTCCTGCACCGCAACTACACTAACTCAGTGTCAGACTTATAACAAAGGCCTACTGACTCACAAAGGTGAACAGTTTCATGTTATTTGGTAAAATGATACACGTTTTATGCACAATCCTGCCTTCAAACCACTCTGCCCTGGCGGCTCTGTCTGATGAAACAAAGCTTTCACACATTGTTCAAGTCACTGGCCCACACACCATTCTACAACCATGGCATGTCTTCACATGAAGTCCATATCCCAGTTTCCAATGTTCTGTTCTTTTTGAGCTTTTTACCTCTCCATTATGAAGACTAGATAGCATATCATTTACAGACAACATGGGTTCAAATTAAACAAAAATAATGTTATATTAAGACAGCAGTCTGCCTCGCTGCTGCAGCGGTGGTCCATTAAATGACGTTTGTTTAGAAAAATGGGAATCTATCATGTCACCAAATTCAAAGTAACTGAATGAAAGACTCTTTGTTTTCAGGGGGATTAATCTTTAGCTTCTCTGCAGGTTGTTAGCATATTACCATCATATAACAAGAGATTAATAAAAGGTCATTGAATCTAAGTAATGCAGTGACAGCCTCACCCATCCTGTGTGTGTGCAGTTCAGAAAGAGGGCTTGATAAAGAGCTCTGAAATCTCTGTGATGCTGCATGTCAGCACGTGATGACAAAGCAGGGCTCAGCATTCAGGTCCACTCAACCATGCGCTGCTCCTCTCAAACTCACTCTCTCCACTCATTCCTTCCCTCCATTCACCCTTTTCCTCTGCCTCTCCTCTACCTCACACAACTTTCTCCCCCTTTACTAGTCCTTTTCTTTCTCCGTGCTCCTGCTGACAAGCTTTTGTTCTTTTGTGCAGCTCTAACACATTCCTCAAGCATATTGAGAAGACGAAAAAGGGGTGAACAGGAGGATGAAACGTGTAAGAGACAAGAAGAGAAGTCAGTGAGAAAGTTAGAGACAAGAGCGTGGGTTGCTTCTTATCTCATTGTTGTGGAGAAAGGGATAGGGACTGAGTCAGCAAAGATGGGTAGAGACAGATGGACCTATAGGAGATCAAAAGCTGTGACAATGATGGAAAAGTTGAGAAGCGATGAAAGAAGAGAGGCTCCTCTGTCTACAGCAGGGTACGTATTAGTTTGCTCCTCTAGTGCCAACTTTATTTCAATAAGGTTTATTTCCTTATGTTGTCACAACTGGTATACTGTTAACCTATTTTGTTTCTCGCTGTGTTTTTTCTCACACAGTTAATTGTTGGTAACTAATACCACCTGATTTCATAATGATTGACAAGCCTTGGAAGCTGAAGTAAGTTATTGTGATGTGGAAATTCTAACACTTGTAGATGCTCATGCTCAGTATATTACACTGAAACTGTGTATTAATTAATATAGACATTTTGGGAAAAAATACACTTGACGGTTTCTTTTATGAAGATCGTATTTTCAATTATGTTTCATGCAGAAAAGAAACACTTTCAGATTCCAATCAGACACAAATGAGCTTTACTTGCTGTTTTTGTTTTATGTAATTCTGCATTAATACAAATTATCTGCATCAGTTGAAAACAAGTGCTTTCTAATTACATAATAAACCAAAAAATGAAGCAGATATTTAATGTATAACACATACCTTTAGCTCAAATGAACTCTTTAAAGCTTATTGAAAAGGCAACTCAAAAGCAGCAGGAGGTGAAGGAATAGTAAGTGTGTATTGGCATCAGACATTTGGGGTTTGTGTAAATTGAATTGCTAATCAACTATGTGGGATGTAGTGTGTGCACAGCCACTCAAATCATTATCAAAGGGACTGGTGAGCCAAGCATTATTGGACCACGAGCATCAACAACAGCTGATGTCACTTTGTCTGAGATGAGAAGAGTCAGCTCATCCCACAGAGGAGGAAGAAGTGCTTTTGGTGATTCCAACAATTTGTCGATCAGCTTTTAAAAAATACTCAGAAACTAACACACTGCTCTGAGTCGGTTCAAAGTTAGCTGAACCAACATTGATCAGCAAAAAAACACATTCATTCATTTATTTTCTACATTGCTTAATCCAAATTATGGTCGAGGGGAAGTGATCAGCAGGCCAGACGCAGGATACACTGGACATGCTGCCAGTCCATTGCAGGAATGTGAAAACATCATGTTTTACACAAATATGAGGGTACCCTGATTGTTTCTCTCTCTCTCTCCTCGGGTCAGGTTTAAGCAGCATGTTGAAGTTATGCAATTTGTCCACATCAAGTTGCAATCATTTGTCCGTCCATCCATTTTCTACCGCGTCTTCCTGCTCACAACGGGCGAGAGGCGGGGTACACCGTGGACAGGTCGCCAGTCCATCACAGGGCCAACACACTTAGACAAACAACCAGACGCACTCACACACACTCCTATGGGCAATTTAGAGTCTCCAATCAGCCTATCCCCAAGGTGCATGTCTTTGGACTGTGGG
>JBAMHV010000006.1:11817805-11836898 GCA_037177535.1 Pseudomugil gertrudae | reverse complement strand
CCCCCCCCCCCCCCCCCCCCCCCCCCTCCCCCCCCCCCCCCCCCCCCCCCCCCCCCCCCCCCCCCCCCCCCCCCCACACACAAACCATCTTTGTGTGTTTTCTTTTAATTCTTAATGAATTGTTAAATAAATGTTTGAATCATTTTGTATTGGAACCTGTCTGTTTAGGTGCATTTGTTTGAACCTATAGTGCAGTTCATGGTGACTGGGAGGAGGGTCCCCCAGTCTGTCATTCACTCAAAAGCAAGTTTCCAGTTTCGCTCGTGCCACAATGTCACGTCTTTTGTTTGTTAATTATCTGGATTTGGCTGAATATTCTGTTGCCATAAAAGGTTAACACCTGAAATAAGGAGGTTAAATTATACTAAATCCAATATATGAGGGACACAAAGACCAGAGATTTTGATTAATTTAATTGACGATTCTTTGTTAAAAAAAAAAGTGGTTATATATCTCTCAAGAGGAGGTCAGTTTTATCTCTAGCTGCTAGTTCTAATACATTGAGTGTCAAGCTCCAAGGTTCAGCCAAGAAGACCCGCCTGTTTTACAAAAACCTCCTTTTATTATACTGTGACTTTTTTTGTGACCATGTGCTTGTTTTTGGTAAAACTCATGTATCTTGAAAGTTGGCATTGCTTCTCTTCATAGGCTCAGCCTTTCTTCCTCGTGTGTCAGCCAGTCTGGATGCATTCACCTGCAAAACAAACCTGGCTACATCCATGCGATTCCAATTTCTATACTCCATTTGTTCTGCATTATCTCTCCTTCTGATACCAAGGCGCCTGCAGGCAGGAGAGTTATCTCAGAGTAAAGGTTGCTCTGTGTAGGCAGACTGACTGAAAACTAAATAAAATCAAACATCAAACTATACTCATTCAGAGGACTTATTCCTTAAGTAAATGATAATGAAAATAATTACAAAACACTGTCTTCAATTCCCACCAGCAGGAATGATTATTTTCCTTTTAGAATATCCGTTTCAGCCCCGAACGGACTTGTGGTGCTGTGTTCCTGGGCAGCTGGAGTTAAACAATGACGTGATGAACCTAACTGATCTAGCTGATGGGATTTGCAGTCACTTTGTTGCATGAAACTGAGGACAGAAAACTAAACTTAAGATAAGCAGCTACACTGTAGCTTGGAAATAACAAGGAGGGCTGAAGAATATTTTAGAGAGATTTCAGCCCACTTAAATAGGCTCAACAACATCAATGAGTTAAAGGGGCATAACGTGGTCTTGGATATCCCTGGTGCTTAAATCCAGCACTTTCCAACTTTAAAATTTAATTTTTATTTTGCTTTACAGTAACAAATAATCACCAACAACTGGAATAAAAGGAAAAGTTTTTTTCTAAAACATTTTTTTTGTTAAACTTATTAAACCTGAGATCTGTAATACTTTTTAAAAAGAAACATTCAAAACACTGAACAGTATATTTCTACACATTTTAAATCAACCATTCATCAAAATACATGAATGAATATTTCTGTTATAAAGAAGAACCAGAGTAGCCAAAGACAGGCACACATATAAAAGCTGGAACTTCAGTAACATACATAAATCTTTTAAAGACAGATACTGATTTAAAATTTGGGCTGATATGTTTTAAATGAGATTCTGATGTAATTTTGTCTTCAAGCAAATGATTCAAATGAATCAGGATTAAAAGAAGGGTGTAAAAATACCCTCAGATAAACGGTAGTCTCTTTTAGCTCATCAAATTATGATTAAAAACCCATTAAAAGCTTTAAACAACAATAAGAAGAGCCAACAACAACCAGATCCATGACGTTTTGGAGCTGGGAGCGTGATTTCTGCTCTGTGAGTCCTGGCAGCCTCTGGCGTTGTTGTTAGGCTTTAGATCAGTTGGGTTTCCCTCAAAGTGGACTGGCACGCACTGATTTTCCAACACTTCACACGCCAGGATCAGATGTTTGGTCTCCCTGGTGACCCTTTTGATCCCACAGGTTTCTAGTTCACTCCTCACCGTGACAAAGGTGAAAGGTTGCTGGCTGATGCACAGGTTATCCTTGTACACCTTCCCTCCTCTGTTTGTGCAGACAGCTTTCACCTTCTCCAGGTCATCTGGATGGAGGAACGACTGAGTGGGTCTGTTGCAGCTTCCAAAGCTCATTATGAACTTCTGCCATTCGTTCTGGTCGAGAGAATTTGGGGATCCAGAAGGGACGTGGCGTTGGAGGAATATCTTGTAGCCATTGTTCCATGTGGAGGGCTCGCAGGGAGCGTCATTTTTAGCCCATGCTAAAAACCCAGGACCCAGTAGGACGCACACGGCGACAGAGAGAAAAGCTCTGCAAGAGGCCATTATCCAGAAATCCTGCGGTGTAGAGAGAACTATCAAATCAAGCTTTTCAGTTGCCTGCGCTATTTTAAGCTATATGAAACACGATCCGGTAAATAAAGAGGCAGGCAGAGCCACAGCTGTGAAAGAAGAAGATGATGTGAACAGCTGCAGGAACTTCCTTACCTTGTTTTAACAATAGCAGAAGTTCCTCTGAGCCACAAAGGACCCTAAAGCTTCAGATGTTTGTCCTTTCTGTTGCCCTTCAGTTGCAGTTCCACGTTTCACTTCCCCATGGAGGGAAAGGAATCATGGGAGCGTCCTGCACTGACACCTCTGGCCACATGGCTGCGCTCGCGCACAGAAAAGGTCCATTTCTGTTCACTGAAGAGGTTTTATTTTCACTTTTATTGTTTAGATGTGCTTACACGGTACCTTCAGTGCTTCAATGCTGTTATTAAAACGAGCCTTTGCTTTATTCTCAGTCAGGATTTTAAAAATGGTCAATTTAATAAATGAAAAGTTAATAAATGAAAAGCAAATGCTGGAAGTTGAATGAATGACAGCAGGAATATTGTCTTGTTTTATGGTCACATTGAGAATAAATATTTAAATAACATACAATATCTCCTAATTCTGTTTTAATTTGTTTTCAATTATGACAAGTTGTATTATAATTAGTTGTATCAGATAAAACAGTTTCAATGTGTTAAAATCTGTTGGCTTTAATGGGTGAAATAGTTATTAAAAACAACAACAGAAAACTAAATCCTTCTTATGGCTGACTCTTTGGCATTATTCTGCCTGATGTGGGTATCATTATTTCATGTAACAAATATCATGTATGAAGCCAGCGTGTTTTAAAATAGTTTAGCTTATTTTGACATCCTTCTGGGGCCAATCAAAGGTTTGTTTTAGCTTACCTTCAGGTTATTACTGTATGCCTTTTTAAATTTTATTTCATTTTTGGCTTTAGTGGCATATTAGTGGGATAACTAATATGAGACAGAAATTAGTGTGAACTGGCCAATCATCTAGGACAGGGGTTAAAATCAGTGTAAAACAGGAGTTCTTGAGTTTCTGGAAACTTTTAAATAACAGCTTAGATTTCTTTCTAATGTCAGCAACAAAACTTTGTTTACAGTTTATTTATACTACATTACTAAAGCTTCAATTATAGCTTTGATATTTTTTAATACATTGTAATAAAAATACCGCAGTAAAGCAACATGGCCACTCAATGCTTGATTAAACTACTCATTGTTAATACAACCTGAATAATAATAATATAAACAGAGTAAGGTTTCAGGCATCATTTATATCACAAATAAAGCACACAACAAAATGCAGCTGCTAGAATCTGCAAGCTGAAGTGTGAATGTTTTTAAAGCAACACTATAGTTTTCTCCTCTGACTCATTTAGGTGACACAAACATCATGCAGACTCTGGAGCTGTCATTGGTTTGCAGACACACCTTTTTTCCAGCTTTAGGCATCATGTGATAAATGTGTTTTATTTTATGGCACCTCATCACATGCCAGCATGAGCAAAAGTTGAAGCTGCCTAGAACGAGTAAGAACATTTTAACAGACATTAGTGGCGGACGTGAGGAAAAGAAAAGAGAAACAGACTTAGTCATGAGCGAAGCGTCATCATTATCTAATTGGATTTTACTGACTGAATAGGAGGGAGCTTAGAGAAAAGGCATGATGCGAGGCAGATGAGGCATTAGCCTTCATTAGGCTGTTCAGAAAAGTTTCTTTAAGGGTAACACAGGGTTACTTACCCACATAAACCCTGTTATTCTTGTGATGTGTTCATCTATTTTTACATTATTAGCCATTAGTCATTAATATAATGCTGGATCCACTGCACAAAAATATTTCTGTAGCATTTCATTTGGAAAACAGATTTATTTATGTTTATTTACAAAGTTTAACTCAAGTTGACATTTATGGTATTCATCAAAAGCATAAAAACAAAAATGACACAAATATTAATAGATAGTAATATAGATGGTGACAAATATGCTTCCCATATTAATCATGACCAGCTACCAGTGATGCTCAAATAAAACAAACAAAACAGTAAATATCCTCTCATGTACTAGGATGATTGCTGGGATAGAGTCCAGTTACACAAGACCCTTCATTGGAATAAGCATAACAGATAATGGATGGATAGATGGATGTTATTGAATTTCCCTTGGGATTAATAAAGTTTTTATCTATCTATCTATATATTGTGGTGCTCCTGGTTTCATTACAACGTAATATGAATGTTTCATTTTGGTGTGAATTGCATGTCAACTGCATATCAAATATTCCATGTTTCTTATAAGGTTTTAGCTTTTTTTTGTAACAAAGGAGTGAAAATCTTCATAAATGACAACCTGAAGCAGAACTGAAGCAGCGGATGTGAAAGGAAAACAGGGAATAGTACCAAACGGTTTTACAGAGAAAGCCATGGAGTCATTAAAGGTGGGAGATGGTTTCCTCAAACTTTGTTTTCCTTACTCTGTTGCTTAAAATCCATTTCACACCCCGACTAATTAAACACCTCTACAAACACAAACATTTAGTCAGCTGTGATACAGACACCATCCAATGGTTTTAACCAGCCATTTCTAAATGATTGGATGATGATGTGTCTATGAAACTCTACCATCTGTCCTGTCCTCCTCCTCCTGCTGCAGAACAAGCAGTTTCTGTTTCTGTCTGGACTTTTGAATGGTATATTTTCCAAATGTAGCTTATTCAAACCATTTTTCCAGGATTTCCTACCCTACCTTTAAGTGGGATTTAGATGGGAAATCTTGTGCTTATACACAGGTTGACGTGCTAAATGGGGAAATAATTTCCATGCTGGAAAGAAGAAATCAAAACGTGTTTAACATTCAAGTGCTTTAATGCGGTGCTCAAGTTGACACGTTAGATACAAAATAAAGATGATATGTGCACCCAAAATCCTCTTTACAACTAAACAAAAGGCATAACTGAATTTAAATTAAAAGGCAGATTTGTAAATATAACTCATTTACAACATAATTTGTTGATTTAAATTCTGATCCAGGAATTTAGACATCTGTATATACAACTCAAACATACTTAAACTGCTGTGTGCTTTCAAACCAAATTGTCATTTTCTTTGAATATTCTTAGTAAAAAATAAAATAAAATTGAAACTAAGTAATTGACAAATAAACATATTACATTTCATTGTGGCGTGTGCTTGTGCCTCCAGAAATACGATTAAAATAATAGCCAGGTAAACAACAACAAAAACAATCAAATATATATTCCATTGAGTAATTACATAAATCCTTCATTTATCTAAAGCATGTCGCAGCCATGCCTGAACATAAACCAGTAAACGTGACAATTTGCATGCAGAGAAGAGGGAGTGGTTTATATAACTGATTTTAACTGGGAATAACTTCTGACAAAGGTCATGACAGCTGGAAGGTTTGCTCTGTGAACCACTTGCCATACGTCTGTCTCAGAAAGAGGATAAACATATTTGCTGTTTGTCCTGTGAGGAGACACGAATGAGTAAAAACAACTCTGTCAGATAAAAAGAGAGCGGTGTCACCAGCTACGGCTCAGTCTGCTGGGACTGTGAAGACTCTTCTTTCTTATCGGCCTCAGAGGTCATGTTTAGAGCCAGGTCTTGTTTTGTTTCTTTTGTTTTCTCTGGTTCATTTATCCTGGAACATAAAAGAGCTAAAGTTATCCACACTGAGTCAGCGTATTTGCTGAAAACCTGCCTAGAGAGTACAACTTTGTGCTGCAGTTCCTATGTTATCCAGAAGCGGTTCCTCTTTTTTTAACTAACAAAAACAAACAAACATAAAAAATTAACATGCCACATTTCAGCCCTGTTTTAAGGACCTAAACTGACATATAGCAACCATTTGTCCACTACAAGAACATTTAAATTAGGTACATATGAGAAAACCATGTAGCTGCCATATTAGTGGTTATTTGAAGGTGTAATTAGTACCATCAGGAAGTCTGACTTATACTAGTAGCCTACTTTAGGGTGAGGAGTTATAACAGAGAACTGTTTTATTAATTCCTATAACATCTTTTCTTCAAGTAATGATACTGATTGATGATGATTCTGACATTATATGAGTAAATAAATATGTCATTCACATTTAGGTGAGTTAACACTTGCTACACCATGCGGTGTGAGCTGCAGTCTCGCTGGTTACTGATGTCTGGCTCGGCAACATTATGTGCCCTAAAAATGACCTGAATACCCTAAATAAGCAGGTTTTCCCACTAATAGATTAATTTGTCTCTGAACACGTGGGCATGTTCCAAGATGCCAGGATTCATTTGAGGAGCAAGAGGCAGCATTTTCACACACGGCACCATGCTCAGACCTTAGCTCCTCTGAGAATCTTTGGGATGTGATGACAAATTAAATCATCACATCTTCACCAAAAGAGAACAAAACAGCACATAAGTACATCATACATAAACATACATAAAATGCTCCAAATAATGATAATCAAGTCAATAAGATTTCAAACTTTACTGTTTGTTTGTCACCACTTTGTTTTAAATAAAAACCTTTATTGGATATTACACTGTTATCTAATTAATTCTCTCTTGTGTCACTACCACTGAATTCATATCAGCTGTATTAATTCATATCAAAGTGTCTTTTCACACTGATTTACCACTTAAGGTCAGTTAAACGTCTTATCTTTGAGCATTATGAAGGAGGTGTTAAAGTCTACCCAAAGAGGTTATGTGACTTGAAATGAAAACAAAGAGATTTGGGAAGGGATTTAGGTTAGAGGTCATGATTTTGAACAGTAACCTTGGCATGGGAGCTGGTCGGTTGTTGTGCAGGACGTCCCAGCTAGAGGAAGAGCTGTTACAAGATCAAAAGACAGAATCACATGACCAAAACAGAAAGAAAAAGCTTGGAATTAACACTTAAAAAATTAGACGTTGTGCAAAATATCTTAAAACCTCATTCCTGCCACCCCCTCAGTTCTCATTAAACAGAACGGCTGGACAGAGAGGATGGAGATGACATTTTAAAACAAATGCACATGAGTGATTAATGTTAAAAAAATTAGTTCCCAAAGCTTGATCAGGGACACCCAGAAAATTATTATAATTTATATTGAAATAAATTTTATTGAAATAAAATTGGCAGTATGAGAAGGCCTTAATGTTGACCATTCAAGGAGTTGAATAAAACACATAGACACTGATCAGCCACAACATTAAAACCTAAGACAGAACGTTTGCATTGGAGTCACTTTGACAACTGAGTCAGAGGGTTTTCTAATTCAACATGTCTTGTGGAGTTTTCCTGTTATGCTGATGGTCCAGGGTACCAAAACAGGTGAGTGGACATAGTGGGCTATGAGCCTCCAAAGTCCAGTCTATGTGCATCAGAACCTAATCCATTTGGTCCAGTGCTACAAGAGGACAACTGCAGAATAAATGGCTGAAAACCAAATTCATTTTTTTTATTTTCTATACTGTTTAATCTAATTCAGGGAAGCTGGTCACCAGCCCATCACAGTGAGATAAACAACAAGTCAAGCTACCTGAGACTTATGTAGATGCTATTTCCACTTACACAAATATTATTGTAGACATCATCCTCTGAATGGCATCTCTGAGCTGGACACCACACAGCAAAAAAGAGGTCAAAACTCTGACTTGACTTACAAAAGTCCTCCTATTTTAGTCCAATTGAGCATTTGAAGTTAATTTTGGGGGAATAAAGTGATTCATGAAGGCCCCAACACACGCTGACGGTGCACCTTCAGAGTTCATGCACCAGTGGAGTTGTTTTGGGATGAAGGGCATTGTGAAGTAAGTAGTTTTAACATTGTGGTTAATTGTTGTGTTTGAGCATCTATGAAAACTTTGGGAACAGTTGAAATTAGTGGAGACGTAAAATCACCAGGACATGGGAGAAACCCACCACTTCAATTTATCTGTTAATTATGAGAGAAATAACAAGCAAACAGTTATTGCTGCAGAAAAGGTCAGGAGATCAGATTACCCCCTAGCATCCATCTTTAAGCTTTCCAAAGTGGAAACAGAACAAAGGGGATTGTTTAGCTTGTGATCCTGCTTGTTCAGCATGACCACATGGTGTGGAGGAGCAAGTGTTTCAAAACCTTTTGCTGTGCTTTATGTGAATGTCTGACTTCTGTGATGGATATGTGGACCCGAATAAAGTGTTTACATGTACATTACTTACTATATACAATATATTGTGTGACACCTTACAGATGTAATAAATGCAGACACACAAGTGAGTTAGAAATGCAACTTGCACATTTTTGCTTAACCGGTCTGTAAAAAATGTAGACATGTCTTCTCATATTTAGTTCTGATTGACACAGCTGATAAACGCTGTTTCATATCAACTCACATATTAATGTGCAACAAAGTACACACATTCTGACAGATATTAGATTATATATTAAGATAATAATAATTTTTTTAAAAACACATGTGCACATTAAAAATGTGGATCCTTCGTCTGTTCTACATGAAGTGAATGCAGCCTCAGATGAACTTCAGGTACTGCTTTACAAAGCACATGATTAATCAGCAGGTGTGAGCACCTCTATACAAGCAGAAGCTTTCTGATCTGGAGCATGCAGGTCCATGTTTGTTAACACAATGTCAAGAAGTACATAAGCAATGCTTTTAGCAGTTGTTGCTGATGGATTTGGGAATCTTAAAAGGTCATTTAAAAATAAATAGGAGTCCATCACAAACTCTCTCTTTTTTAGGTTATTCCCTGCTATAAGAAAATGGATTTCCTCGATTACGTTTACAGTTGTGCATGGACTGTGTGTTGTAGCAGAGTAAAGGTGACAGAACAGCACAGTTTGAGTTTATTATATGCGGAAAATTTTCAACACAGCTGCCAATCTTCAAGGGAAAGAAAACAGATAGTTCACACCCCAGTATCAGGATGTGAAATCCTTAGAGTTGTATTTTTTCTTTTCCAAGAGTTTACCTCAGACTCCAAAGGCCTGGGTTAATGTGTACATTTATGACAATACATTAAAAATACTGAACCCCATGTTGTTTGGGTTGCGGGCTCTGTTTGGTTCTTAGGTTAGGACCAGATTTGTTATTTCATCATGTTTCTTTATCATGTCCTTATAAGTAAAACCTCAGAACTGAATACATATATATATATATATATATATATATATATATATATATATAATTTTTTATATATTTTTTAGTTAAATTATAAGCTAAGATTTAAGCAAACAAAATAAAATCCCAGTGTCACTTGGACATCCTTGTCAGTTATAAGATCAGGTAAACCACCTGTTTACCACCACTGTTTCAAGGTGAAGGAGTTTTAAAAATCTGCCGAGAGAAAAGACATGAGAGTAGTTGAAAGATCCGACAGTCAGACAAGAACAGCAGGAGAGTGATCACCTTTATCTTCCTCTCAGAGGAACCAGGTTTCTGAATGTCTTACCGTATTGTCTTCACGATGAAGCGAACGATTACCGCCAGACCAACACATCCACACATCACTCCTATCACTATAGCCGTAACTTCACCTGTAAATCAAGGAGGCACAAAACATCCAGTTAATAATTTAATAAGTGATATTTCCAGCTTTATAGGTAAGACATTTACTGTGTTATGTGAAAATATGACTCATAATCTTTTTTTTCTTACCAGAGGAGAGCTCCTTCCCTGATTCTGCGAAAGAAACAGAATATATTTTAAACAATTAGATCAGTGTAAAATAATTAAACTCAGTAGAATCTGTTGCTCAGTTGTTTGGGGGATAATATAACTTTTAGCCTCGTTGCCTTTGAAAGCAGTGCTGAAATGACAGACCTTCCAGTTCAGTCACTCACCACAATGAGAACTTCACACAAATTCTTTCTCCTTTGTCTTTGTCTACCACTCTGTCTCCCTCCCTGTCTCTTTTTCCTCTTGCCTTTTGTCAGTTAGACTTTTGTAATAACAATAGAGTCAGTGTTTACTTTTGCAAATCCTTTTTCTAATCAGCTCACAAACACACAAACACAGCTTTTCTTACTATTTCCATTTCTTCCCCTGTATTTCTGATTCTGCCTTCAATTGACTCAGAGTCATTGCTGATATTCCTACACTTCTCTCCACTCTCTGCATGTCCTGTATTAACATCTAACTTCACCCGACATGGAACAGAAGCAGGCTTCCATTGCAATACACTACCGCAGAAGCACTGATGAGCTGCAACAACAAAGTTCAGAGACGGCTGCATGTATGAGAGCTGGTCCATATGAATGTAGAGCTTGTACAGCCAAAAATAGTTCTTAGTAATTCATACGCTAATCTCCTTTAGACATATTTTGTGTGCTAGTAGTAAAAAATGTTTAAGTTAAATTAAAGCCACCCTCTGGAGGTGGGGCATGAAGGCGAGCATTTTGAAGCTTGGCTTTTGCCCGTGGGCCTGGTCTGGCTCAGCCATAAATAGGCCTTTGCTCTTCCATGGCCACCTGTGGGAGGGCTTTAGGGGTTGTATAAAGAGTGAGCTGAGTAGAAACTAAAATTGTGAACCCTGACAGTCCTACAGTAGCTCTAGAGACATGGAAGGACACCTCTGTGGTGGGGAAGGAGTCTGAAGTGGTGCACATTATGGAGCAGTTCTGGCGCAACATAGCTGGACTCACTTCAAAACACAACTCAAGCTCTGAAACCAGAGTCCTAGAGAAGGGCTGGAGCCTCTTCTACTCTGGAGTTTCTCTCAGTAAGAGGCACTCAGCAAGTGTGGACATAGTCATTACCCCTTGACTTTTTGCTGCACATGGGTTTACCCCAGTGGAGAAGAGGGTAACCTCCTTCTACCTTCAGATGGGGATGGCAGGGCTGGAGAGTAGCACTGACTTTTGCCTACAGCAGTTTAGATAATCCACTCTCTTTACAGTCCTTGGACAAAGTGTTGGAGAGCTCGAGTGCTGGGAACTCCATTGTTCTGCTGGAGGACTTCCACACCGACCTGGGTGTTGAAGAGTTTTGTTCAAGAGGGAGGCAATGATGCGGTGCAACATCTGTAGTGATGCATCTGCCATGGTAAAGAAGTAACCAAAAGACTTAAGAAAGTCTTTTCTACCCTCACCTACATTTACAAGCCCTGGGTAGCGATCTACTGAATGAGATGGCATTGAAGCACATTGGGATTTCCTTATACTAAATGGTAAATGGGTTAGAGGTTAATGAGATCTACGCTTCCCTGCTTTGGTAGCTCCTCCACAACCCAACTCCAGTTAAGCAGCAGGGCAATGAATAAATGAAAGGGTTCTTAAAATGATCCCCCGTGATCCTCTCTAACCTGCTGAGAATGAGGCAAAGACGACTCTGTGGTTGAGCGGATGTGTGACCCGATAGTTGCCCTGAAGCAGCATTTTCTCTGGTTCTTCAACTTTACTGGAGTAAAGTATTGTCTCCATCTTCATCAGCTGGAGGGAGGAGATGGAAAACTCATTACACTACTGGGTCATGACTGCTAACTGAACTCAGCACTGATGTCCTTCAGGAATATTTTGCTGGAAAAGATGGTGAAATGTTCAGTAACGGCATCAGAGCACTGAGACAGAAAAGCATGTATATGAAAACTTAATCATATCAATTTAAGCTGATTTTCTCCTAATACATGGTTAAGAAGACATACAAATACTAACTGTAGAGCTATTAATATCAACATTGCATGTGTAAGACGACTTCTGACTTTCTTGAGGAACATGGAGTAGATGCTTGTTGGCATGTTTGAAACAGACCTGCGCTTTTGAGATTTGAACCCTTTCATGAAACACTGTCCACATAACACTCTGGTAACAGGGGGGTGTTGTCAGGGAGCCATTGTATCGGTAGTAGCGTCCCAGGTCCTTGGGCAGCAGAGACTGGACATCAAATGCTGGGATGAACACCTTCTGGTCTGATGGGAAATAAGTTAAAGTAGCCTGAGTGAAGCATTTTCATTGTCACTGTTGCAAACCTTTAAATATTTTAAATTACTAAGCACATTAATAGATCAATATTACTTAATAAAATACAAGGACATGTCAGCAATGGGGGAAAATGAGACACTAGATGGAGATCTACCTGCATGTCTGACGCGACTCAGGTAGTTGAGGATGTTGTTAAATGCTGGGTTTGTGTCTTCACCTGTCTAGGAAACCAAACCTCAGACTTGAAATAGGGAAAATATTACTGTATTTTTGGGTGGGAAGAGGAGGGGGGAGGGGTGTTTCATTACCACAATGAGAACTCCCAAAACAGCCAAGCCATCTTTCTGTGTCATTGCTGCCGACATGTTTGGGTAGAGCTCGGAGTTGTAGTGCACCACGTGGAGCTAAAAGCAAAAGGAGGAGCATGCAGATGAGTAAAAGAGACAGAAAGTGCAGCCTCCATTATCCTTACTTCTTCACAGCTTGGTGTTAAAAGGAGACAATGAAAACATTCTCCTTCAGTAAGCTGTTATTCTGCTATTCACTGATTTACTATTGTGAAGAGAAAATACACCATTATATATTTCTAGGATTTATTTATGAGGACATAATAAAAATCCTCCGCTTCTTATCGGATCATAAAATTAGGTGAGTTCTAAAAAAGGTTGTAAAAGCAACTGAATCACTGGAAATTTTATAACTCAATAGACCAAATGTTTATTTTGTCCTGACAGATAAAGTTTAAGAAATGAGAGCTTTAAAGTAAACTAAACTATTTACACAAAAATTAAGGAAATATGTGTTTGGTTGATTATTTCTCTTCTATGGGTAAAGCTGTATGTCCTGTGTTTATCGTGCACACGCTCTGTTTTTGTGTGACCGGTCGGTTTTAAAGCACACCACTTTTGGAATCAAACAAATGCCTTATACATGTGCTAGTATGCCCAGTACAACCACCCCAGTACAACAAACTCTGGTTTAAATAATGCCATCCTGCAATAAAAAGTGATCAGGCTGGTGACCAGCATGAGAAGAAAATTCGAAGTTGTTGTGGTTGGTGCTGCATATGGAGATCCCGCTGAAGTCCCAGACAGCGTGAAACACATGTTTTAAAATGGCTGATTTTTCCTTCAACCAGGGGAGAGTACAACCAATCCACCAAGAAACTCCAAACAAGAGTGAAAATCAACAGGAGAATATTGCAGCAGATTTTAGCACATATTTGTAAGA
Source organism: Pseudomugil gertrudae (assembly GCA_037177535.1). Classification (NCBI taxonomy): domain Eukaryota; kingdom Metazoa; phylum Chordata; class Actinopteri; order Atheriniformes; family Pseudomugilidae; genus Pseudomugil; species Pseudomugil gertrudae. The sequence continues at coordinate 11,823,403 of JBAMHV010000006.1, read as the reverse complement.
ATATTACCCAAACATCGAGCTGCATTATTTTAAGGATGCAGGATCTTTACAAGTCCTAATGCTGTATGTGGTAAGTGTAACTACCCAGGATCTGCTATTATGTATTCTACATCACCAATTGCTAATATTAGGGTGGAGAAATAATTAATCAAACCCAAATTTCTTACTTTTTTGTTAAGTTTGTGTCAAAGACTCTAAATACCTTTTGCTCCAGTTAATCATCTCTAGAAAAACAGGTTGTTGTTGGCATAGCTGACAAATGTGTAGGGATTCAGGTGGTGAGACACTCATCTTCCTCCCTACACTCCTTTCCTATCACGTTTTATCTACTTTTTGCACTATTTGCTGCTGTGTCTTTTCCTTCCTTTCCTTCTTTTTTAGCTTTTAAACAATCCACAGAAAAATTCCAGTCTTTTATTTTTACCATTATTGTGCTGACGATGACTGATGTGGCATGAATTAGGCTGTTTCCAGTCTCACGTTATAAATCAGAGCTAAGACAAATAAAGAAAAGTAACAAGAATAAAGAGAAAGATAAAGGAGCTGCAGGGAAGGGAGCAGGAATGAGAAGACAGAGCACAGCCTAACAGCTTTAAATCAAATGTTTCTTTACAACCCATCCAGGTTAAATGATTATTTATTGGTCACATAACTCATAACTGTTATGCCAAATGTTTTATCATATGTTTTATAACATGACATTCACAGTCTCAAATGTGGTCAATAAAAAGTAATCATGTTACATTTTACTTGAAGCATTAAATGTTTACTGTTTTTACAGGAAATAAATCAGAAGCAGCAAATAAAAATGACATCAGCTCATCACATCACTTACATTTAGTTTAATTCTTTAAAGAAATTTTTCAAGCAGGAAAGAACCAACTTTTTATAGAAGAGCATATTATTTGTTAGGGGACATTTTCAGCTATGTTTTTGTACATATTTTTCTTATATATTGCTTTCACTTTGTATGATTTACAGCCAGATGTGCTTATACCTCTGCATCTGCACTCTGCCCATTAATGGTGTGCTCACTGCCCCCGTCACTTGAGCCGCCATTGCCCCAGTGAAGGTGCAGCTGAATGGCTGAAAAGAGCCACGGCAGCCCACTAAGTCCCATCCAGTCTGGCAGCTCAATGATCACTGATGAAGAGAACATTAAATGCTGTTAACAAATTGTTGGTTTTTCTGAAAGTATGCACAAAAATGTCACCTCGTCGCTTAGTGAGGTTTAGAAGTGTGCTGCCAGGTAACATTGGAGTAGAGCATAATATGCAGGCTGCTAGAATACACACCAGAGGGTCATAAAGGGAAAAGAAAATCAGCGAGCTGCCATAGTTACCTGTGTGTCCATTGTTGAACAGAGTGAAGGGCTGGTTACCGTGCTGGCTGTAGCCAAGTGGCATCACTGGAATCAAACTGGGGTCATATTTAGTCTGAGTGGTTATAACATCTACAGGTGACTGGGATGTACCACCACAGTCAGGGAAATGCTCTGACCACTCAGCCTGACCAAGCAAACCTTTGACAGAGGACAAACAAAAGCAATGATGTCACCTAATCACACACCCCGCTGACTCCCAGTCGTTCAGTAAAAAGCCTCCATTGATCAGGCTCTAATTAAGCAGGACAATTATCCCACTTTATTCTGGTTATCTTCTCAGCCTCATGATGATATATGTTATAACATATGAAAAAAATCATGCACATATTTATTTAACAATAATAAACAATCCATTTTATTGAAAGGCAGTTTTGGAGATTCCTTCAAAAACACTTTACATGATAATAAACAACATTAAAATGAACCCAACATAAATAAAAACGACACACAAAATTCACTAAGAGAACAAAAGGAAAACATGAATGGTAGTTAAATTTCCAGTGTAGTGATTAAAATATGGAGGCTCTGCTACCCGTCATCCTGGATTGAGCAGGGAGCTCAGTGAGGAGGAGGATGATGAATGTGGAGATGCCAGACAGATATGGAAGATGAGGTTGAATGTATAGAGGAGGAGTTTGAACTAGATATGGCAGAAGGTCAGAAAAGTTGCTTTTATATGGAAGTGGTGTGATATGAGGTGTTTTAGTGATAGTAATCAATACAGGAGGTAATAAGACTGTGAATGAGGATAGTGGCAGTATGACGGGTGAGAAAAGAGCAGAGTCAGATGATGTTTTGTAAGTAAAAATAGAATGATATACAAAAATAGATCTACAGAGGACAGGAAAAACTGTCACAAAATATCTTTTTTGGACATTAATTTTAAGCCTCCGTGTATGATTAAAGGTTGCATTTGGGTCATTTTCTGGATGCATCGCTAATGAGAAATAAAAAGGAAAACCAATTAATCACATTCGGTACATTCAGCGCAAGCCAGCCTATCCTAATCTATTCCATTCAGTTCATTTCAAACATGTTTTTGCTGCATGAGAATGCTTAGTTAAGGATGTGACCCAAACGTCAAGTTGTGTGAAAGTCTTTGCAAATACTGGATGACTTTGGGAACATAAAGGCAATGTCCTCAACTGTTCTGCAAATATTACATAAGAGAAAAGTCCAATAATAAGGTGTCATGAAAGCCTTACATATTTTATTCACAAGCCATTTACAAAAGATTTTATAAAGTTCACTAAAGGTTCTGAAATTATTTCAGTAAACTGGAAGGAACACCTAGGAGGTATTGTCTTTAATATATGAAAGAAGACAAACCTGAAAAGTACCTGAAACACAAATGATGGTCTTCCAATCACGATTTTTTTCAGAAACTAAATCATATCTGCACATTCTTGTTTGCCTGTAATTTTTCAGCCCTTATTTGGCTGACATGGTATCAGTCAGAGTATCAGTCTGACAATTGTACTGTAAAAGTGCTAGTACATGTCAGCTGCCTCTGAAAAAAAATGTTTTTCATGCCCTAAAATATGACTAAAAGAACCTATAAATGTGGTAAATAATGAAAAGATTGTTCATTAAAATAAAAGCATATATATGCATATTAAGCATGTAAATCATGAAAAAAAGAAGACAGTAAGTGGTAGGCTACTGATTGAGGCCTGAGTTTACTGAATACTAAAAGGACTGGAATGCTAGAGAGTAACACTGGAGTGAATATATATTACAAATAGAGGGAAAATGCACATTACATACTTGCATTTAATTAATTGAAGCATACCATAATCCATTAATAACATTTAGGAGACTGGGTTTGCCCCCAAATCATTTATTTTTCCACACATGTGGAAAAAGTGTTTTATTTTAACGATTCAGCGTCTTTTCTTGTACTGCTCTCTGTGCCCGTAATCTGCATCTTTTCCTTCTAGTCTGCCCTCTTCCAGTTACCCCCACTCTGCCTCGTATCACAAATATGCTTAAAAAATGAGTCCCCCAGCTTTTAAATCGGTTGCCATGGATCTCACCATAGCAACCAGAGGCCGAATATTCTGACCCTTTGCACCCGCTCTACAGCAACTCTCGCGTGCTACCCCTGTCCTGAATGTAGCTACAAAACAAAGACACACAAATACAGATCTCCTTGCTGAGGGGTATAATGAAGCGTATAATTCTTCTCTACCGTGCAGAAACAATGTTGTACAGAAGAAAACTGCCTATGCACCTCAGCTTGTAGTTCAGTAGTTTTGAGCATCACATAGAGCAGTGTTACACAGCGTGCTAAACACACTAATCCAGTCATTCAACTGCCGTGAAAACTAATTCAGCATGTTGTAGCACAGTTGTTGTAGCACAGCATAGCACACACACGTCCAGCATAATGATGCCTACAAGCATATATGGACACCAACTGGCTCCAGGCACAGTCTCTAAAAATTGCTGTGCATTCTATCTGAACTAAACGTCAGTTTTACCCTCCTGAATACATCTGTGAGCCTCATTCATTCCTGCACAGTCATTGTCCACCACACAGGCAGCCAGTGTGTGTCAACAACACAATAAACACATAGGTTATTGTGCACTGCAACAATACACAGCGCAATTTGGTATGCTTTTGCCTCATCCCGTCCCATCTCCCTCACTTTGTCCAATACACTAATACTTGTGCACCTGCCACCCTCCGCCTGCCCCTCACTGTCTTTCTTACTCTCCTCTTCTCTATCACCGTCCACCCCTTCATCATCTGTGTGGCTGCTGTGCTCATGCCAGCCTGCTGAACTGTAACTAATACAGAGAGGGAAGGAGCGGAAAACAGAGGGGCACCCAGTGGGTGAGATATGAGGGGAAAGACACAAGTAAAACAAAAGTTCCAAAAGCCTTATTGATGTTTCATTTGTCCAGGGGAGGAAAGAATCAAAATTTCATTCATGAGTTGCTTCATTTATGCATATTGAAGAAATAACTTTCCCATGTTTTATGTACGTAATAATGCATTACATTTATACAAAATAAGGAAATATTCTTTCACTCCAGTAGTAAAATTTGGTTTCTGTTTACTTCTGGCTTGACTTTAGGATTTTTGTCCCTGATTGTAAAAGGCTTAAGAGTTTTGCTCCAGATTATAAATTACAACCAGATTACCGCCCTCTTTGTTTGTTCCACGTGTGAATTTTCTTTTTTCTAAATTACTGCATAAAACTCTGGGTTGAATTTCCTAAAATTTTACTGTTAAAAACAAGATGATAGTAAACGTGGGCTTACCAGTATAGGTCCAGCTGGTTTCCTCTGGAAATAAAGATGACAGAAAAGTTCCTAAAGTATCTGTTTTGATCATTTCTAATTCTTTTCATTTACATGGATCTAAGTTTTATTTCTGATAGGATAACATTCAATACTAATATTTAGGGGGGGAAAGTTATGTTAAAAAACATCTGTGCAACACTATTCATATGCTATTCTTAACTACAGTTGTGGATGTTAATGGGAATTAATGCTACTCCACTAGCAAAGTGCACACTGAGAAATCCAAACATATCCAGACAAAATCACAGGCAGCAAAATATCACATGATGTCTATTATTATGTTAATTAAGACCTTACCCACAGAAGAAGCATTGGTCCACTTGAAAAACTCAAGTATTAGTAGGATAAAAAGCCCTAAAAATTCCATGTTCGCCCTCTGTGCCCATACATAGAACTGAAATAAAGCAGACTGGGAGATGAGGAGCAAGTGAGGGAGAAACAAGGGGGTGATCGGGGTGGGGGGGTGGGGGGTGACTGGCTCAGCAATCCTACCTGCAGCAACTCCATTTAGCATGCTAAATCCTCTACAGCATACAGGGATCCAGAGCAGGACTCAACATGAGACAAATGCACAGATTTTTTTTAAAGAAAGGGAGAGTATGGTGATCTGACAACAAGATGGTTCTCAGGACCAGTGAGTGAGAATCTGCTTACAGTGTACTCTGTGGTGATGCTTGAGTGAACTGGTTTATTTATTTATTTAGTTTTTTAAATTTTATCAAATAAAAATAATAAGTGTAGCGACATGTAGTGAAAAAGAAACAGTTTGACTGTAGAAATGTAGCACCAAACATTATGTTTGGTGAGAAAAGCTTTATTTCCAGACATAACAGAAACTAGATATAAAATCATCATGTCATGTCATCACACATAAAGATAAATCATCATTCACTTAATCTTTC
>JBAMHV010000006.1:11798471-11814286 GCA_037177535.1 Pseudomugil gertrudae | reverse complement strand
GTGAGAGGAGCCTTCATTTCAGCATTTTAGCCACTAGGTGGCGATCTGACTGAGTATATTTTCACCAGGCTTACACTGCAGTGTATTTTATGGGATATGATCCCTTATCACAGCACCTTATTAAATGTCACAGTAGTCCTTAAATAGAGTGTAAATTGTTTGACAGGTTATCAGAATAAAACAATGTTACTTTCATAGGAAGCAAAGCAAATGTTTTTTCTGTGTCCTTGATGGGATAATTTTGTACCCTTTGATTTTTGTTAATATTCTACAAAGACTAGACATGAATATGCACAACAACAAGCATGTTACACATATTACTGTTATAAACCTCTTTATAGTATTGGGTGACATTGATATATCAACCTAAAGCCAGAATCAGTTGATCATCAGCTTGTAGACTGTGTCCTTCACAAACACAACATCCTTTAACCTTTCATTTTGGAGGAAAAAACAGAAAAGTATGCAAAAGAAACATTGTAAAATACTCATTGATTTTACAGTTTAACTGTTTTCTGTGCAGTTACAACAGTATGTGAAATGTTATGAGAGGGGTTTTATTCATTGAATTGTATTATTTTGTGCTCATTAACAGACAATGTGATGTGCTAATTAAGTCACACCTAGAAAGCTGAATCCAGAGAATATGATTGATATGATTTATTACAGAATGTGTGGTAAATGCTCATGATCAGCTAAATAAATTAACAATCAGATGCTGAGCCCATAACCCCTCCTCTCAAAATAAGTAGAATATGTGCAGTGAAAATGTATTCATGCTGGGGTTAATATCCTCAGCCCTACTCACATGCACAAATTAAAATGCATGGTTTCATGTGTTTAAGTGGGAATGTCCAGCTTTATCTTTTTCTGGTAGGATTACATAAACTTGCATCATTCTGTGTATGAATCTATATATGTTGCCTTTTTTTTTGCAAAATAAACAAGTTCCCCCTGTGAATGATCTTTTTATTTTATTATTCTTTTTTTTTTTTTTGTTATTGTTGTTCTAAATTGGGATATTATCTCTGTTGAGAGGTTACATAAGCTCAAAGTACAGTTCAAAACTCCCATTACAAGACTGGTTTATTGTGAACACAAGGTGGAGCCCTCTGCACGTGACACGTTGGTTTCAGACAGAAGGAGTCGAAAGGAGCATGTTTTCTGTAGCCGTAGAAAGATCTAGCACAATCCTGAACATGTTTCGCAGAGCAGTCATTCTAATGGAAGATGCTGGTTCACAATCACATAACATGTGACTCACATTGTAAACTAATCTGTAACCAAACTGCTACTCGATCCTTTGTGCTGTGTCGTGGATATAAAACATTTCAGGATTTATTAGAATAGCCAATTAAAAATCCCTCATAGGATCCAGCAATTATTTTTAGTAAACAAAATTTCAAGTAGGCTACAACTGAAAAGGTAACATCATCCATCCATTTTCTACCGCTTGGTCCCTCAGGCGGGGCACGAGGGGGGCAATGGAGTCTCTGATCAGCCTATCCCCAAGGTGCATGTCTGGACTGTGGGAGGAGGCTGGGACTTCCACCCCAGGCGGGCTCGAACCAGCAACCTTCTTGCTGCTAGGCCACAGTGCTAATATCTAAACATCTTTAGAAGAGATACGCTTCGTTGTCTCGTTAGTTTATTTTTCTCCGTAGTATTTATGTTATTTGAAACTTGTTTTACAGGTTACCAGTAACCACAACTCTCTATCTCATCGTCTCTCTGTCCGCATCTTTTCACAAGTAGCAGACCGCACCAACGTGAAGCGTTTCACACAAATTATGCAACACAAGTAACCTTCACTGGTCTCCGATTGGCTACTTAGCATCCCAGCGAGGGGCGTGGTTACAATTACAGTACGCTGGATTGGCTGCGTCTCGGCTGGGGGCGTGTCGTTTGATTTCATTCATAAATCCAGCGGCGGAGCGATTCTCCGACATGTGAAGAGCTGTTTCTGCAGGTGTATGCCTGCATCTGCTCAGCTAGAGACAGAGGAAGTCTGCAGCTTTGGAAGAAGATGGGACTCGATTACAATTAGATAAAACACTAATCTTTGGCATATAGCTTTCATTTATCAGTTATGTCATGCCTGTAAAGAGCTTTAATTCCTTCTATAGGCCCACCAGATGAGAGTCGTTTTCCTTTAATGCCAATACAGTGGACAATTCTTATTAGTAATATTCCTGTAGAAAGTGTTTGTTTTTAACATTTGTAGCTGCAATAACTGCAAGGAAGATTATTTATGATGGTAAAGTAGGCAAAGGTAAATAATTTTTTACATAATCTGGTCCTTTTTGTTACTTTTTTCAACATAAAATGACATTTTCATTTGTACAAAATAAATCAAATCAAATTATTGGAACCAAAGCTTTAAACTGAATGTTTGTTGAATGAGAGACCTACAAAACACATTTTCTTTGAGAGATATCAGTCACTGAGGTTTTAACCAAATTTTAAAAACAGGAAGAAAACAGACTGTAAGCTTTATCCTGTCATTTTCTAGAAAAATTACAAAAATTATGTGAAATGTGTGTGTATGAGAAAGAGTGTGTATATGTTTTCTGTGGTCAAAAGAGGGTGAACAAGAAGCTTGGGAGACATTGATTGAAAGAAAGCAATACAGCAGTTAGTAGGTGATAAAGAGCTGCCCGGGTGTTTAAGGGAAACATGATATGTTGAACACACTTTGACATGAGATGAGGGACAGTTTATGCTTTTGTCACTCTTAAGACCTCTGTCTTCCCACAGACAGATAACATTTCTGTTGTAGTGTCTTGCCATCATTACACGTGCCCATGCATTTGACCTTCTGCCTGCTTTAGCTTGCTGAGCTGATTGCATGCTATCAAAGGGGTCTGTATACTAGAATATACTCCTGTTTAAGCTTCACCAACAATTTTTTGAGCTGCACTGTAACTTCAGCATAGCAGATTATTTGTCATCTATACCTAATTTTGATTTCCATCTCCATTCAATTAAGGAGTGCTCCAATGTCAAAATGGACATTTAAAAAAGAAGGGATATAAGTTCAGACTGACTTGACAAAATCACTCACAAATGCCTCATTCATAGATTGGGTTTGCCACAGCCACCCTTATTGGATTCTCAAGCATGTCAATACAGAGAATGATAATGAGAAAAAGGACGAAGCAAGAAAAAAAAACCATGGAAACAGGTGGGGGATGGGAACCAGTGGGAAGGGAGATGGAAGGATGGAAGTGATGGGGGTTGTCTTCAACACACATGAACTCAAAGTAGGTTCACTAGGTTCATGTGTTGCAGAGGAATGCTGTGGGAGGGGATGGTAAGCTTTCAGACCTATACTATGTATACAAACAAGACCCTTCCCCCTGGTTTCCTGTATTCAAAGGTTAATCTTTATTGTGCTTTCATGGTTACTAGAGGTTAGTTGTGAATACTTAGAATTCTCAAAGACATGTATTGTTACTTTAACAGGACACCGCCTGTGTTGTGTACGTGGAGGAGAATGGGTCAGTGAGTTAATGTATATGTTGTATGTATAGAGGGGGATGGGCAGGCTCCACTCCTTCACTCTAACCTACAAGGCACTTCACATCTAAAAATATAGTTTAAGCCAGCATAACATGTGACCTTAAATTTAAGTCCTATGAGGGGAGAAAATACCATTATATGTAATTTGAACAGACGATGTAGTTGGTGATGTGTATGTGAGCCTATATGGTGGTGCCAGTGCCTGATTCAAAAGGCGGTCACTGAGGTCACCTGCTTGTGAGCTATAAACATGTGGCTGCATTATTGTTGGTCACAATGAACCTAGAAAAGTGACTACATTTGGATTTACACTTGGTTCAAATTGATAAACAGTATAAAACATGTTTTAGACATTATTTGTTTTAATAAAGCTGGACAAAAAAAGCATTTATATATAAGGTAAAATTGACAGAAAACACAAAACCAATAAAAAAAAAGCACCTGCAATGGCAGCAATATAATACAACATGTCTCAGACAGAATGAAACTAAAACTGGTAAAGCAACTTGAATGCTCAGAGAAATGTATTGTGAACCAAACAAGGACAAAGCTTGCAACGTGCATGTAGAGGAGAGGGTGTCAGTGAGTTCATATGTATGCTGTATGTATGGGGGAAGGGTGGGCTCTTATCCCTTACAGCAACATAGGAAACATGTCACGTCTAAAAATGCTTCTTTAAGTCAGTGTAACTACAAAACATCAATATGAGCCTCATGTGGCGAGAGAAAACAAATGCATTTGATGCTTTTTCAAAAGATTGTGTGTGTGTTGGTGTGCATGTATATGAACATGGGCTATACATACTAGTGCCTACTGCAATGCAAGCATTGAGAGCTGGTCACTGAGTTCGCTCTCAGTATGCTGGAGTCACGGCTGTATTATTTCTTTTCAACATGAACCTAGAAAACTGATTGTTTGACTTCATTTCAGTGTATTTGTTGAAATAAATTAACACTTAAATGTAGATTAAATAAACTGATTTTTGAACAGAAGAAAAGTTAAATTAAATATATTGAAATGAAATTGGAAAAACACAAAAACAATAGAACAATAAAATATTTTTAATACTAATCATTTAGGCAAAGATAGCTCAAATAGTACGAGATGATTGAAAATTGTGGTTTATCTCTATGCCATACTTTGTAAAAATAAGTCATGAGCTATGCATGATTGCTGCTTGTTGAATGTTACCATAAATATCACATATTCATGCATGCACCGGGCGCCTTTTGGTGGTTTAATTTACACTTGAAAAACTTCATAAGCTTCATGATGTTTAAGTATGAGAGCTGAGTGTATAGAAGCCTTATTTGCTGTGAAATTTAATCCTGACTTGAACCAAACAAGAGAGTTGTTGAAACTGCCCAGAGGCTGGTTGTGTAATAGTTTCTATGCAAAAAAAACTACAAAAACAACCTGGTTCAAATGCTGAGGAATTGCTGGGATGGTTAGAAATCTGCTTTAAATGCAATTTTGTATAGCTCTATACTATATCTATAATATAGTGTAATCCAGGGGTGATTCCAGGATCAGAGGTTTAGGGGTGCTGAGCACCCTGTGAGCTGCCTGGCCAAATACATTTCACTGTTTTGAACATTTGGACACAATTGTATTCCTGTGTTTGTGAAAGAAAAGCAAAAGATGTTTTGGGAAAGCCAGGATAAATTCCTCCATCCATCCATTTTCTACCGCTTGATCCCAGAGCGGGGTCGCTGGAGCCAATCCCAGCTGTCAACGGGCGAGAGGCGGGGTACACCCTGGACAGGTCGCCAGTCCATCACAGGACCAACACAGACAGACAGACAACCATGCACACACACACTCACTCCTATGGGCAATTTAGAGTCTCTAATCAGCCTATCCCCAAGGTGCATGTCTTTGGACTGTGGGAGGAAGCCGCTAACACGGGGAGAACATGCAAACTCCACACAGAAAGGATCCCGGCAGGAGCCCCGCTCACACCGGGGATCGAACCGGCAACCTTCTAGCTGTGAGGCCACAGTGTAAAGTTTATTTAAATGCTGAACAACAGCAAAAACAGGAATCCAATCATTAAAAAAACATATTGTAGGCCTACTTTCTGACACAAGTTATGTGAATCTGTGCTGAAAATTTTTAATATTGAGGGAAAAACCAAAACTTCCATCATAACTTACAAATCTACATTTTTTGACAGCGGTGGCTGTTTTGTGTGTCACGATTTTATCTGTTTTTTTTTTACCTGGTTCTTTGACTCTCTCCTCTCCTTCCCCTCTTTCTTTGAACTGACACTCATACACAAAAAGTTTTCAACTGGAGGAAAAAAATACATAAATATGAAAAAATACTGTTATGAATACTAAGAGATAAAGTTAGAAACTGCTGCTCTCTCTCTTTGTAGCACCAATCAAAAGACAAAAAAGTATGTTTTATATCTAATAAGAGATATGAATGTTGATACATTGATCCAGCTTTTGACATTATTGTTGATAGATCATTTGATCTTAAACTCCGATGTGAACCTGAAGTGCTGTCTTTGAAAAGAAAAATTTTGTCCATTATGAGGCTGTCTGTAGGCTCAAAAGAGGACAGTGGTACTGACCACCCATAACGTTTCGTAGCTAGAAAAAAAAGGTGAGCTAACTTCTAGTTAACAACAGCAACCTAAGCTTCAATAGAGCAACCTGAGTAATACTGATGATATTATCAATATGTTGGTATTAAGAATCAAGAATCTTTATTGTCATTGAGCAAGGCACAACAAAATTTTGTTTCAGGAGTTCTCGGCTTAAAAGGCATACTGTAACACACAAGATAAAAAGTATTAAAAAGGCTAAATATCTTTCAATAATATGAATGTATATATAAGAAAGGAGTAAAAGGAATTAAGTGATAGCCATTAGTATTGTATATTTTCTGGTATAAGCCAAATACTTACACCACTATTGTATATCAGCCACTCAGGAAAGCAGCACATATTTCTGTACAGAAAGGTACAGAACCAGAGTTGGAAAACACAGGTGAGGTGTGTGTGTGTGTGTGGGTGTGGCGTCTGTATTTTTGTTGTTAAAATATTACGTTTCGACCAAGTACTATGTGGTTTTTACATTTTTGTAGTTTGCTTTAACAAAATATATAGTAGAAATAGATAAAGAAATACAAATCTATAAAATTTTAGGGGCGCTGAGATTTATTTTAGGGGAGGGCTTCAGCACCCCCGGAAATGGATTAGTACCGCCCCTGGTGAAATCCCAACAAAAATCACGAGAGATGCCTTAATAGCGTTTACATCCAGACCGTTAAAACAATTTCATTGATTATTTTTCCCGTTGACTTGTCTTATATTGATTGGAGGAAAACTTTAATGTTTTGTTATGTCTTATTCAGCTAAATAATTGATAGGTTCGTTTGGTTGCATAAGGACTCTTGTTTTCCATATGATCGGGATTCCTATCATTTCTATGTGTGTAGGTGGAGTTACCATTTTTGTGCATCTATATCAGACATTTCCAAACTCTCCGTCCGTAGAGCGTGTGTGTGTGTGTGTGTGTGTGTGTGTGTGTGTGTGTGTTTACGCTCCCCTGTAGTAGAGCAGCATTACCCGACACCATGCACACTGGCGACACATGAGTAGGCGGGGCCGTGAGGGCTTGGATTGCTATCCAATCAAAAGCCAGTAATCCAATCACTGGCTGAACGCCTCAGCCAATGGCGTGTGTCACAACTGGGACGACAACCAATCAAATATGCACAAGCCGTGGCACGTGGACGTACGCACATGTTGACGCTCGTAAACTGCCAGGAGAAAGAGCTAGCTCAGGCAAAGAGCGATGAAAGGCTGGGCACTGTGATGCGGTTCCAGGCACGGAGTGTGTTTTAACGGATTTAATATACTATAACATATAAGCGCCGTTTATTACTTTTTAAAAAAAAATCCTTTTTGACCGCTGCTATTTGATACAATTAAAGGTAAGGTATTAACAATTGTTTTTTGCACGTAGCTCACGTTTCCCGAAGTTGTCTGACTAGCCTAAAGGAATTTCCTGCCCGATACATCCTGTGTGTTCCAGTACTGTTAGTTTAATGCTCATTTTATCATCTTACTGTATGTAATACACAATTTTGTTAGCATAGCTTTTACATTGATTGAACATAACAATCATAAATCATGTAATACTTAACATATGCTCATTTTTGCACGAATTTGCCCTATATAAGAATAAATTAGGTTAGATGTTACAAACATGCTTATAACTTTATGTTAATATTTGTGATCTATCGGTTCCTCTGGTGGGCATTGCTAAGCGCACAGACATGCAGGCAACACCTGCCTCTGCCTGTGGACTCACACCCACCATCCCACCCCAACACAGCTCCATTCACCGCAGCTTAGCCATGGCACAAAAGCTCTGGAAACACTAAGTAATAACAATCCTCTCTAAAAATGCAAATACATTTTAAAAGAAAGCCTTACAACGGGTTATCCAGCCATCAAGCAAACAAATAACCTGAATGAACAATCATCTTTTGTAAAAAATGAAATGTTACTTAAAAGCTATTTCTTTTTTTATTGGGTAAAATATCTAGTATGTGTTGGTGTGTTTTGTCTGATTGATACGAGCTGGAGTGGTGTGTTTTTGCAAACTGCATGCATTTCTGCCCCGCCCCTTCACTTTCCCATATGCGTTTGTGGGATCAGAGAGCAGCAGGCAGTAAGAGCTTGCACAGACTAAGAGATGGGAAAGACAAACAAGGGAAAGGCTCATAATCAGAGATGCAGAATACAAAATGTGAGAGGAAGAGGGCTGGTTTGCAGAGCGGGGCACCAAGCCTGTGTGCATAATGAACAGGATGAGCTGAGGGCAGCACAGGGGGAGATGAGAGGCATACAGAAATGCAGCCGGAGAGGAAAGAGGGTGGTTAATGTGTGTCTGTATGAATCCAAGGGGGGATGGAGTGCTAGCCCGAGACATTGGAGAGGAGGGGCTAAAGAGAATACTGGAGGCTGTGGTAGAGAGCTCCCATCCCCCTCACATTTTACTCTCTTTAGCTTCCTCAATGGGAGTCAAACATGTAACCATCATTTTGTGCCTTTTGCCTATCCCCAATCCCACTCTGCATCATGCTAAAATAGGACGCTGGTATAGCCACCATTTTGATTGTATGTGTTGTTTTTTTTGGTAGAGAGAAAGAGAAATGGAGTATTGCCAAAACAGAAGACATGTCTTTTCTAAGAACTTATGCATGTATTTGAGCTGAGTAACACTTCTAAGTTTATCCAAGTCTTTTTTTGTTTCTCACTAAGCTGATTTCACCCTTAAAAAATTCCTAACTCTCTGCTTTCAGCCCCAACAAGAGATGCAGTCTCAAGGAAGCACTTCCACTGCGCCCTCCATTGATTCCCTGAGCTCCAGCAACAGCTCCTTGTTCAGTGACTCGGAGCAGGTGGAGGATGACACAGACGTCTTTTTGACAGACAGCTCTCCATCCATCATCATTGGCAAAGAGAGCAGGCCCATGGCCAAAAAAGATGTTGAATCGGAGAGCCCCGTGTCCCGGTGGACCTGTGATGGCTTTACAGATAAAGAGGAAGAAGAGCAATCATACAGGTCGAAGAGCAGTGACAAAGCAGCCCACATTGGCTTGGTTGAAAGGGATGCTATGAGTCAAACACCAAAATCGGAGGGAGATCTGCTGTTTGCTCAGAAGGTAAAGGGGTCATGCAAAACCAAGACGGTGCTGAGATGACACAGCAATATGTGTTGAGAGGGAAGTTCAGTGGAATGCTTTAGAAAGCACGAACAAACCCAACCATAATCTGTCTTCTCTCCTTTTCCTTTGTCAGTGTGCTGAGCTGCAGGGTTTTGTCAGGCCTCTGCTCGAGCTGCTGAATGGACTGAAGAAGGGCCGATTTGACCATGGTAAGCATCCCTGCATCACTACCTTCAGCAAGCATGTATAAAGAGGTAACTTTGTAGACGTTAAAAGCAGGCTGTGATCAAAGCAGTGATTCCACTGCACTAGTAGAGTTTCCAGTGTGCAGCAGCCTGTATTGATGCAGTACAAAGTGCAGCATGTCAGAGATGACATGGCTAACTCATTAACTCAGTTGGGTTTACCAACATCCTGAGTGAACGTGTTGTCTGAGCATGTATCTGAAAAAGAAATAGCTGGTGTCCACATATGCATTTATGCAGTGTAAAACTGACCGGAGGGGGCGGGGTTGTGTTTTTGATTGACAGGTTTAAGTAGTTTCCAGCAAAGTGTTGCGATGGATCGCATCCAGAGGATTGTTGGGGTTTTACAGAAGCCTAATTGTGGGTAAGATGACATCCACATTGTCCCACCCTTAATGTTTTAGATGTACTATTAACCTTCAGTAGTATTTCCATCTGTTCCAAGCCCAAAATTTACATCTCCATTTCCTCTTGTAGGGAGAAATACTTGAACACTCTCCTCCAGGTAGAGGGGATGCTAAAACTGTGGTTTCCCCACGTTTCCACTCAGCCTGTGTCTATATCCTCAAGAAATGCTACATCCCCTAGTAGTTACCTCCAGGACATGACCAACTCCACCCCACCACACAAACACAGGGATCAGTTACATATTCCTGTCAAGGTGAGAACACATACATTTCTTATTTGAACAAATAAGACATTGCCCCCCCTACCATCTGCACCTCCATCAATTTAACTTCACATTCATTTGCAAATTACATTCCTGTTCATTTTTCAGAAGCGCAGACTCAGCTGGACCGATGCAGATTCCCCCACACATTCTCCCATACCTATTAAGTGCCCTCACAGCGCAGAGGACAGGAGGCACCATCGGGATGAAAGGGACTCCCACCCCTCTTCTCTATTGCTGGCTTCTGATGCAAACCAACACTCACCAGATGTGCTCAATAATAGCCAGCTGAATGATGTTGTCAGTGGAAAAGATAGCGAAGGACCGGGTAAGCAGTCAAAGTACAATGTAGGGCAAAGCTCTGAGCCAAGCCTGACATGGGTACATATCGCTCCCATCCTATCCCCACGAAAAACCCACGTCTCAAATGAAGGAACTGTTGTAGTGGGTAACAATGAAAACATCCATGCAACAAACAGGCGGGGCAATCCAGCAATGCAAGACAGCTCTATCTCTTCCACTACAATCTCCAAGCCGCCTAATAATCAAAAGAAGCTGATCAGGTGCCAAAGCCAGCCTGCTGTTGGATTACAGAATGAGAAAGAGACCACTGAAACATTTCAGGGTCAAAGCCAGTCTTCACTTGCCACTCTTCGGCCTTTGTCCACGGTCTCAGAAACATGAGGCACCTAACAATCAAACCAGCAGCTTTGTGTTTCCTACACCATCGAGCTTAAAGCTGCTGTGGCAGGAAGAGAGGAAAAGGCTGACAGTTTTTGATAGAAAATACCTTTTAAAGGAGAAATAGAAGAAGGAAGTTTGCAAAGTGTTGTGGAGTTTATCATAAATATATTAGATTAAATATGACCCCCTTGGAGACTACAATTAAAATGATTAATTCAACAGAATATAAAATGTTTCATTTGATCAAATCTAAAAAAAATGCAAGAATATTTTTTATTAATCCAAACCTGCACAAATGTTGTGGTTAATTAGGGAAGGAGTTAAAACACTTAAATTCAGGCCTACAGAGATAATGATCATTAGAGATATTTAAAGTTCTTTACTAACAGCATGAAAACAATCACCTCATTCAGGAATGGTTGTTTTAGTACAACTTTAAGGCCAGAAATACACTTGCTTTTTAATGTCACGCTGTGTAAGCAGCCATTTCCACCTCATCGTCCACATACCTGTTTACGTTTACTGGAAGATCCCACAAGGGGCCACGTGAACAGAGTTGGATCATATAGATCTTCTGGATTTACAGAATGTAAGCAATGAACATGGGTACCATAAAGGAGGTTAAGTGACACAATGATTATAGCAGAAATGGCAATGGGGGTATTGAAGTCCTACAAATCAAGGGCGTTTAATATTTGATGCTGTTTGTCCCCATACTGCCTCTACTGGTTACTTCCGTATTGCATCTCAGGTACAGTAATGAGGGCGCGGACAACCGATGCTCGCACACCAGCACAATGCGAGCCATTCAAAGCAAGTATATTTTTGGTGAAACTTTAAGGCAAATTAGTTGGAAAATTAAAAATTCAATGTCTGTATTAAAAATGATTGCGTCCAGTAATGTAATTCAGTCTAGAGTGAATCATAAAGAGTGAGCGGATTCTCGTCTCGTGGCAGAATCAGTGCTTTATTTTATATTAACTTGTAGATAAAACTGAGGCATCAGGTGTGGGGCGATCACATGGAAGAAAAATCGTGTAGCTACGTGATGTGAGAGTTATAAAAAAAAAAAAACACAGCAATTATTATATGTGGTGTGTTTGTTGTTGGAGAAAGTGGAAACATGATGTCACAAACCACGAATGTAATCCAGGAATTGTTTGGGCACTTGACTGGCAGATCAGTGACATCACGCTGATCGCATAACGTTTTCCATCATGCTGCAGATCATATGTTCCCGACTGCAAGCTGACCGGCAATCAGGGTCAAGACAAGAAAAATAAGGACCACTCAAAGACATATGACTCTCGAGTCACCACAGTTAATTTATTCATGTGTTGATCTGAATCTGCAGCTATTTATTGTTGTATTTATTTATTGGGCAGCTGATTATAGCCTGCTGTGCACTTGCATAGTTTGGCTCACATTGTTTTTGTTTTTTTTAATCATAAGGAAGATGCTGTTGACATTTCAATGGGATGTTTTTTTTATCATGAGGAGAAAAACAAAACAAGATGAAATGTTACCACTGGACAATTGGACTACTGTGCCTTTTACCAAATAGGATGTGTTCAGAAAACTGTTTGGTGCTTTCAGTGCATTCATGCTGCATTTTGATTGTTTGCATTTCACTAAACCAGTACACATTCAGTCTTGAAAGCCTACAAGTAGTCTTCATCATCTTCCTTTCAAAGAAGCACACCACAATTGACAGTGTCATTAACTCTTTAGGAGCCAGTGTTCATCTCTCTGGTATCCTGGCTTCTACAGTTAACCCACACTACCCACATCTCCAGCCAATACACACACTAACAGCACACCAACACCAGTGGCTTTTACTTTGTCAAAAGTACGGCGTATAACCTTCCTTTTGGCTCTAATCAGTGGAGGATCAGACTGAGCTGCACTTGAACCTGGTGCTAATTAAAACTTGAAAAGAGAAAAATATATATATATATAAATTAAGGAGGAAATCTTTATGTGCACCACCCTTCACTGCTGCTACTGTTATTCAGATTCCGGGGCTAATGTAGAGGTGTCGTAGCAAGCCCTCCCTTTATTTGGAAATTATATCACAGTATTCTTACAAATATTAATTGGTTTTATATTAATGTGATTGAATCTACCTATATAGCAAAATGTATTTTAAAAATTAAAATTATGTTTGAATTGGTATTAGTAGTTCATCCTCTACTTATGTATGTAGAGAGGATGGATATCCACATACCAGACTCCCCCAAAAGCAGCACATGTGAACACAGAGCTACAGGCAGCCATCATGTTTCTGCCTATGTTTTTTTTTGTTTTGGGAGTAAGGAGTGTACAAACCCTCAGTCACAGATCCAGATGCTGACAGATCAGAGATTGGGGGTGTCTTCCACCTCCTGTTTTTATACTGTATGGTTAAAGTATGACAGAGGAACCAATTGCACTTATTTTTCATTATGTCCTTTTTATTCTGTGTATGTTTTCTACTGCAGCGACCACTGCTGATTGGTCAGAAATAACTATGTCTTGTTTATTTTTGCTGCCTTCTTCTTATTTCATAGCAGAAGCTGGCTGCAAAAGCTTCCCCCCTCGCCTCCCTTCCCCCACTCTGCTGCACTGGTCTGCCCTTGCCCTCTTTCCTTGATCTTCCTCAATCCAGTTAGTCTCTTTTCTTTCTGAACAGGACTTCTTTCTTTCACCCCATCTTGGTGTGACGTTACGCCCCTGGTTCTGTCTTTTTCAGTAACGACATGAGAAAATAACGTTTTAATAAATCACACATTTTGAAAATCGACCTGCCTCCTCGTGTTTTATGCTGTTCAGTGTTCACCTGTGTTTACATGATTTTCTACGTCCATCTTTTTTAACTTCAGTTATGATGCAATGATATGAGTCGGACTACCATTTTTGTAAAAGCTGCTTTAATCCCACAGATGTGTGACTTAATGGGGTGCAGATTTAGAGATGGCAGTTTGAAATGTGTGTGAGCGGGTGGAGGGGGTATGACTGGAGGAAGGAGGGGATGTAGGGGGTGAAACTACAGTCTCTAATCTGACTGAAAGTAGTGGGGGTGCTGGCTGATCCTTCAACCAGCTGCCACTGCAGAGTCCAAACGTTGCTGTAGTTTGTGAGTTAGCTGTTAAAGAAATGTCTCAGTCGTATGTCTGAAATCAGATATACTCAGGAGGAAAATACAACAGAAAATGTTTTCTATGTTAAATCAGCAAAATATTGGGAGAAAATATTGTTCTGACAAGACAAACTAATTTGGAGCTTGCTGTATACAAAGATCTGATGATCACTCGGCTCATAAACAACAGAAATGTGTGTATATATGGTACAGTAAGCATAAGCATCAGGAAAAGTGAATTCATTAAACATATTAGCTACTTTTAATAAGCAAAAATAAGCAAGCCCATTTTTTCTGAACCTTTTTGACATCTTTCGGGTTTTACAGAGTGTAGAATATTTTCAGGAATTAATATAACTAAACACATTTTATCAACAATATTTTACTATGGTAAATATAACTAAACATTTAGATATTCTAAAATCAAATAATAAAAAAAATTAACATGTTAGATGGATATTAAATAAAGTAATACATTTTACAGACTTTGTCACACAGGAAAGGTTCATCTATGTTTATTTTATGTGGTAAATAGTTAAATTAGCTGATATAAGAAGATTTTAGAGTTTAAAAAATCAGCTTATTGTTTCTAGCTGTAGAGCATCATATAAGAAAACAAGAAATGCAATAACTGTTGCTTTGAGGTGATGATCAATCTGGAAATCTCAGTTTCAACTTTTACCAAAACCTTAACCATCTAATCACCAGTTTGTCACTTTCTGATGTACATTGTGGAAAAACATTATGAAGAATTGTAGCTGAAGGAACTGGAATGAAGCTTTCACCTAACATGACACACCGAAACATGTCTATAGATGAAGATAAAAGAAATCTACTGAAAGATTAGACTGACATTCCCACAGTCTTATGACAGTGTGCAGGTGAAGGAGGAAAGTAAAGAGCCAGTTAGGGCTGATTCTCACCTGCAGACCCTCCAAGCAATGTGTTTTAGTGAAAGTACAGAAAAGACCTGATGTAAATCTCACTGATAACCTAAGATAAGACACTAAATTAGGGGCAGAAGTTTCCAGATGGTCCCCAAAAAAAGTTTAAGAGGCTGTTTTTATTACCAAAGACTCAATCAGGTATTAAAATAGAGTCCAGCACCATACCAGTGATGCCATCAACTGTGTTCACAATCAGATCTATTGAAGAGTTTGAGTGTTGTCAGAACACAACTGAGGTATGGACCTGAAATTTAGTAGTGCCAATAAGGCTCACGAGTACTGTACACCGAGTGATTTAGTTACCGTAACAGTCAGAACCAAATGAGAACTATTATTCAGTGTGTTAAAAAATCTTAGTTTGACTCATTTAAGATGTCAGTTGATGCTTTCCTGACAGAAAAACTGATCTTTTTTGCCTTACAAAGTAAGGGCACTGCATGCACATGGGCAGGAAAGTGACAACATTTTAGAGGGTGTGGTGTTTACTCCTTTCGGCTCAGACTGGATGGAATCAGCCATAGTGCGCACACACACACACACACACACACTTATACAAGGAGCCCCAAGCTCGGGTGCACGCGTGCGCCACTCCCCATCACACCGTCTGACACACTGACTGGCTGATTTTTTTTTTCTGATGGGTTGTCTCTGACACACTGACTGGGCTACGTTACAATAACAGAGACGGCCCACGCCCTCCTCCCTCTCCTCCTCTCAGCCCCCCCTTGTATCCATGCAGTTTTTAGCAGACAGGCCCTTGCCCTGCCTCTCCCCCTCATTTTCTCCTCTAGAGGATGGAAGCAAGGGGCAAAAAGAAAAGGACAGGAAGGGGATGTGTGTGTGTGTGTGTGTGTGGGGGGGGGGGGGTCATTTTTTTAAATGCCAGGAAATTGGTAGAAACAACTCAGAAGAGCGTCGTATAGGGAAAAAATGTTTTC
>JBAMHV010000006.1:11778760-11794178 GCA_037177535.1 Pseudomugil gertrudae | reverse complement strand
ATAAATTTATTTTTAAAATATGTATTTGTTTCCTAAAATTTGAATTAGTTTTTTTTTACATTTAAATATGTTTTTTTTATTTAAACTTGTTTTTTATATTTAAATTTGTTTTTTAAATTGTAAATTGGCTTTCAAAATTTAATTTTGTTTACAAATTTTTAAATTTGTTTTTTACATTTTAATTTGTTTTGCACTTCCCAGCCACCGTAAAAGTGACTTGCCAAGTAGTTAATAGTAGTTTAATAATAATGCAGATTTTACATAATTGTATTCCAAATTGGAAAATTGGCATATTGAGGCAACTCAATCAAATCCGAAATAGATAGTTTCTAACATACGCACATCATTTTGAACAAAAAAAAAACATGATCATTTCGACCAACAGGGGGCGCTCGTGGACGACTAGTGGTCACACTTTGAGAAAGGCTAGTGTAGAAGAAGTCGCGAAGAAGAAACAGTCCCCGTTTCCGGTTCCGGGTCATGTGAAAGAAACGTTGTGCGATCGGCGCGGCTAAATAGAAAGTTTCAGGGAGAACCTGGCTATTTAAATGTTTTACACCTCTGAAATTTATTAGAATTGGTTTGGTTTTGTAATAAGCACGCAGTGAAAAAACGTGACGACATATTTTAGAGGTTGGTGAACTTAATCAAACTGTTTATCATGTTGGAGTCTCGCTCGCAGCACTGTGCTAACTTTAGTTAGCAGAGCACCAGGGAGTTTTAGCGGATGTAATTGATTTGAGCTTCTGTGTTATTCCGGCTTAACGCAATCATATACGCACTCTTAGATTTAGTACATCAAGCACGTAAGAGCTAAAACATGTCCTGGTTGGGCTTTAAATCAGAAGTACCTATTAAAACGGTACAGCTCTAGCTAAATGGATGAACAAGATTGTGTTAGAGCTTATATAACCTCTGTTTGGGTCACTCATATCTATTTGGCATTTTCCGAAGCCGGACTGGTACTCTGGTGAAGACCAATAGTTCGTAACGTGATGCATTAATGGTGATGTATCTATATGTGCGTTTGTAGGATAGCAGGATGTCTCTACCAAAGCGGGAGGTGGAGGAGTTGAGACCATGGGTGGAGCGCACTGTGAAGAAGGTGCTGGGTTTCTCAGAGCCGACTGTGGTCACTGCTGCTTTACACTGTGTTGGGAAGGGATTGGATAAAAGGAAGACTACAGGTAAATTTACTGACTCGTTCAATGTATCATTTTACCCAAACTTAAAGGTAACAGCAAAGGTCTTGTTACAATTGGTGAATAGTTTTCTCATTGATCAGTTCCTACATGCAATATTTATAAATTATTAAACATAAAAAAGAATTAATCACAGGGTCTGATTTGAAGCTTACTCTGTGTATTATTTTTATAATTATTGGGCACAATGTTGTGCATGAAATTGGTTTATTAGAAGGATTTTTTGTTACTTAAGCTGTATTTACTTGGCTTAATTTGTTAACTTTTAATTGTTTTCGTAACATAAAATTGATTTCACTTGTCATGGCTGCTTCGTTCTGCATATGCATGGTTACACAGTTCACAGATTAGGGCCTGGCAATTTGACCTCAAATCCACATCGCAATATTTGGAAGTTGACTCACATAATTAATTAATTCAGCCTTCATAGCTAACTGAGTTTTTGTTGGAAATGTCTGCAATGTATGAGTGTGTTTGTGTATGTTTTTTCCATTTAAGAGAACTTAAAATTTGCAATCATTTTAAATAATTGTGATTAAATCAACTATTGTTTCTGAATGTTAGTTTGAATTAATTTTCTATTATTCCCCAGTCCTTTTACAGATTATCCATTAGGTAATTCCTGAATCTGGTCAGTATACCTGGGCATCTTTTTGACATTTACAAAAGTGGCAATCACCGTAGGAAAAAAGACTATGTTCATACTGCAGGCTGAAGTAACCTAAAATCTATTTCTGTTGCCCCTATGTGACCTGTATCTGATCTTTTCATAACCGTCTGAACAACACAGATGCCCAGGCCACTTTGATATTTAATCCTAAATCTGATGTGTACAGTGTACCTAAGCTTTTGTCATGTAACTTCAATCTGAACAGCCAGATTACATTAATCCCACTTACATGTCACAAATGTACATAAAGGTTGTGGTCATCATTAGACATTTTTTTTATAAACTCCTTTCTGTGCAGCCAATCACATCACACTGCCACCTCTCCTGGCTTTGACTCCATACCCACATGTTTCTCTGTGCAGATGTTGCTGTCACTGCTCCACGAATTGGCATTCAACTCTCCTCTTATTCACCTCTTCCTTAGAACAACGCCAATAAAAATGTGCTTGCTATTTTTAAACTATAACTTTAAAATGGCAAGATGGGGGTTTGCTGTCACTGTCCATGTTTACTTATGCAAACACAAAGATGTCACGCGTATTCTTACTGTCACGTTGTCGTCTTCTACGAGAGATTAATATGAGATCACATACAAGTCACATTTAATTGGAAATGTAAACAAACTCTCTAAATAATCTGATTTCAGAAAAAAACATTTTTGTATTGAGCATTATGCCCTGCAGTTTGAACAGAGCCAAAGCGCCAAAAACTGCATTTCTCCCCTCATCCACTAGTGGTTTCAAAACAGAGCAAAGCCCCATAGGTTTCCTTGTTAAAAAGGCCAACATCACAGCAGAATTATACATGTTTACAGACTGGTACAAACACATTTTAATAGGTTTAATAGGTCAAGTTTACCTTCATGACAACTGTAAGGGGAGTGAATTTTTTTCATAACTCATCTGTTTTGATGTTTTTTAATCTTAACCTTCAGCATAATTAGGGATATGTCTTGTTGATTGATGTGTATCTGCAGTAAGAAGTCAGGGTGTAGCACAAATGCCGCGTTTAGCTGGCTAAGGGGTTACCTTAGCTTTATCGTAAGCTGGTTAGCTCCCGTTAGATCCAAGTTAGTTCTTGGCTTTGAATCAAATAAAACTTTATTTCCAAAGTGATTTTCATGCCAGAGGTAACAGAGTGTTTGACATAATAAAATCAATTAAATAAAATAAACATTTACACACCAAAATAGATAACATGGCAATTTAAAAAAGTACTCATGTTCACTGTCACGCAGTCATATGCGCACACACACACAAAGACATCAGTGTACTTTCCAGAAGCGATGGCACAAGTGACACTGCAAAGATGGCCGTGGTAGGAACCGCCCAACAAGCTTTACTTTTGCTCTTCAGAAACCTACTGGGAGGCTGTCTATGCTCGACCTGATGCTTGTTGAAGTTGTATTTACATTGTCAGATTTTTACAGCATGTTTTTAGTTCTTTTAATGCCAAATGTAGAAATGTTTTTATTTATTCTGACTATAGAAATTAACTCGAATATGTTTCTCAAATTGCAGATGTTTGTGTGAAAGCAGTAAAATGTTATAGTTTTAGTATAAGTGAAGGCTTTCTGCGAGGCTTTTATACTAAGACGATTATCAAAGTATTGGGGACTTGTATTAACATTTCTCATGCTCATTTGACCTCAGACCAGCTGCGACCTTTCCTGGATGATTCTGCTGGAGGTTTTGTGGAGCGTCTTTTTGAAGCTTTAGAGGAAAGCCGTACTGCCCGTGGCAACAAAGGAGCAGGAGAAAAGAACCGCAAGCGAGAACTGAAGGTTACTCAAGTCAACTATACCATCTTCACTGTATAACTAAATATAAATGACTGATCTACTTAACAAGATGTGACACTGATTACATTATGAAATGTAGGTGTTTACACATGTCAGTAGTTACACAACACGTGCAAAAGAAATCATACAATGTCAGAACTTCCATGTTTGTTTTTGATGATCAGATCTCTGTTGGTGTAAATCTTATCGTATGACTCTGCTAACCTCTTGAGTTTGTACAAGCTTGATGTCTGTGAATTGTTGCTTGGTCTTAGGAGGTCTTTGGAGAGGAGGCTGAAACAGGTGCAGTGCGAGAAGCCCCAGAGACTGGAGCTGGAGACGGGACAACAACAAAGCGTAAACGTGTCCCTCGCTTTGTGGAGGTGGAGGAACCTGAGGTGATACCTGGACCTCCATCTGAAAGCCCTGGCATGCTTACCAAAATGCAGGTACAAAAATGGTGGTACTACTGACTTACAGTGTATGCTCACCTTTTAGTTTTTATTTACTCATTTTCTGACTTTTTTTCATTTGCACAAACAGATCAAACAGATGATGGAAGCAGCCACGAAGCAGATCGAAGAAAGGAAGAAACAGCTGAGTTTTTCCTCTTCAGCAACAGTAATTATAATTCTTTATTTTATCATAGTCTTACACACTACATGTAAATAAACAATCAGCTAAACATTTTATGGCAGTGTTTGTATTTCATACTGGCATCAGTGTTTCCCTCTTACCATTCCAGTCTCAGCTAGATGGCTCACCAGCATCCCGGCTTCTTGGTGCGGCTGCCCTTGGTGCTGCTGGTGGTGCTTCATCCATCGCCCCTTCCCAGGCTGCCAGTTTTATGAACGACGCAATCGAGAAAGCTCGTAAGGCAGCTGAGCTTCAAGCCCGCATTCAGTCTCAGTTATCCATGAAGCCTGGTATCCTTGGAACTATAGCGACCCCTGGACCCCACAACTTAGTTGCACTTGCTAATCTGCATGCCATGGGAATTGCTCCACCGTAAGCAGAATCACAGCATGTTTAATCTAAATAGAACAACAAATGGAGGTAAAAAAATGTTGCTGTTTGTTCAACTGCAGGAAAGTAGAAATCAAAGAGCTAAATAAGCCCACACCTCTTATTCTGGATGATAAGGGAAGAACAGTTGATGCTACTGGCAAAGAAGTTGAACTCACACATCGTATGCCCACACTCAAAGGTATGTATGCGGGTGCATTACCTTTGCAAGCATGATTATCTACCCGCTTTTTGCATCTAATACTTCCCTCTCCTTGTGCAGCTAACATACGAGCAGTGAAGAGAGAGCAGTTCCGTCAGCAATTAAAGGAGAAGCCTGGGGATGACTTGGAGTCTACATCCTATTTTGACCTACGTGTGCCTATTGCACCAGCTCAGCGCGCTCGAAAGAGCTTCAGATTCCATGAGCAGGGGCGTTTTGAAAAGATTGCTCAGAGAGTTCGAACCAAGGTATGAGAAAACTCCCGAGTCCGACAGTAGCTTCACTTTATGGTTGTTTTGAAATGGAATATGTACTTACTGTTAGAATATGGCTCAATCTTGTATGACTGTATACTCTAATCAGGCCCAGCTGGAACGACTGCAGAATGAAATTGCTCAGGCAGCAAAGAAGACGGGAATCCAGGCATCCACTAAGCTAGCACTGATTGCTCCTAAAAAAGAGATTGGAGAAGGGGAGGTGCCACATATCGAATGGTGGGACTCTTATGTCTGGCCTTCAAATTTACCAATGTAAGTTTAAAAATTTTGAAGTGTTTTGCAAATGCATTATGATGATGTACAATTCTAGCATGATCTCTGTGACAGATTTAAGAAACTGTACAACAGACTTATTATTGTTAACAGAAACTCATTTTGTCTCACAAAGAAACCCAGAATTAAAAGTTGAAAACATGAATTTTTTTGGGATAACCAGCCTGGTAGAGCATCCGGCCCAAATGAGACCACCTGGTAAGTTATGAACGTTAGTAAAAAGTACTACAGAAAATTCAATACCAGGAAGTGGAAATTAGCCCTCCTCAAATCTACAAGCTACACCTGTAAAATGTCTCCCCACTGCTAACAGTTACATATTATGTGCCTTTAATTTTTCCCCCTAGTTGACACAGATAAACCAGTAACGCTGGGTGTATACTTGACAAAGAAAGAACAGAAGAAGCTGAGAAGACAGACACGGAGAGAGGGACAAAAAGAAGTGCAGGAGAAGGTCCGTCTAGGATTGATGCCTCCGCCAGAACCCAAAGGTAGACGTATACAGATGGCTAACCCTAACCCTAACCCTTGAACTGCGGCAATCAACAGATTGTAGCTGATTTTTATTGTATTCATAGTTCGCATCTCCAACCTGATGAGAGTCTTGGGGACAGAGGCAGTTCAGGACCCCACAAAAGTAGAGGCCCATGTGCGAGCACAGATGGCCAAAAGACAAAAGTCAGTAAAATATTTCATTTGTTTTGTCACCTCTTTATGGGTTGAAAGTACTTTTTGACTGAAAGATTTCCTTGTTTTTAATTTCATCACCTGTTTGCAGAGCGCACGAGGAGGCTAATGCAGCTCGCAAGCTCACAGCAGAGCAGAGAAAAGAGAAGAAGGTGAAGAAATTAAAAGAAGACCTCACTGATGGTGTTCACATTGCAGTGTACAGGTTCGTAGTTGTAAGAAGGAGCACGTAATGTAATTTAAGTACGAAGAACTGTGTCATACCTTGAAAATGTGTTTAATTTGAGACGTGTTACCTTTAATGTACAGGATCCGTTATCTGCAAAACCCTGCAAAGAAGTTTAAAGTGGAGGCCAATGCCAACCAGCTTTACCTGACAGGAACGGTTGTTCTGCACAAAGACGTCAATACTGTTGTTGTAGAAGGAGGTAAAGAATTTCATGCCAGACCTGCTGTTTTAATCTAATGAAATGTTCTAAGTTTTTGTTCTTATATTGTTCACATAAATAAGGTTTGTGATAGATTCCTCCCTAAACAGCAGTATTTTTGGCCATTTTTCATTTTGTGTGCAGCTGCCATGAGACATGTTATCTGGAGGCTTCATTTCAGTGTACCCTTCACTTTTTTGTGTTTCCACTTCAAAATGCTGCTTGTAGAAAATTGCAGCTTTCAGAAGGGTAATGGTGTCAACACCGTGATGTTTGCCTGAGGAGATTGGATAACTAATTAATTATTTTGGTCATAGGTTGGTGTGTCAAGTGGGTGTCTCCTGCTCATTAGAGCACCTGGCCTTGATGTATCTGGGCGTCTTTTGATACAGTCTATGACCTGGACATTAAAAGCACAAGTCTTTTCTTTACTACATTGATATCACATATAGATGGCTGTTTTTTTTTTTTTATCAATATATAAAATTACTCAATCTTATAATATCAAATCAATAATCAAACCAATCTTATCATATAAAGCTAGTACTTTGTGTCTTTTCTTCCCTGTTTTTGTCACTGCTTGTCAAACAGATCATGACAAATTGGGTGACTTGTTGACGGCTGTGACAAACCAATCTAGTGGACAGTCACTACAACAGAAAACAGTGTTTCCAAACAAAAAGAGCAGCTAATAACAGGAACAGCAAATACAGACCAAAGCCTGTGTGGGCTTTTGGGATAAGTAGACTAGTGTAGTTTGGGATCGCTGATTTTGCTCAGCATGGTATTTTACTATGAAACCTGTAAGAAGAACTTTATTTTTCCTTCTTTTATAAATAAACCAATGCACCTCACTGTGTAACAACATTACAAGGCATAACTTCCCCCAAGCTGATCTAACCTGCTGTTTGGATAAAAAATGTTGCTTTGATAAGAATAACTCTGTGACTTTATATTTGGTTTTTAAGTTTTCTAAATGTTTCTCTTTGTTTTAGGTCCCAAATCCCAGAAAAAGTTCAAGAAACTGATGATGCACAGAATCAAATGGGAGGAGCACAACAGTAAAAGAGATGGTAAACAGGGTTCCAGGCTAACTTACTGCATTGCTTACACTGGTGTGCCTAACCTTATCATTTTGGTGCAACTTTGTCACGACCAGCTGCTCATCTGAATACATTTGAAGGATTCTATTTTGATCATTACTCATAGACAATGATGAGGTATTATGAAAAAATGTAATTATTTTCATTTTAAATCCGAGTCTATTCATTCCTCTATCATGTAATTCTGCTTTAAGTTATTTCCAGTCATTCTGTACATGCTCGTTACATTGTCCCCTCCTGATGACGCACATGCGCAGTGTTTTTCCTCCTGTCTCTGGTACTCTATCTTCTTTCTCCTCCTCAGCTGCTGAAAAAAGTGTAGTAGGCTCATGTTGAGCTTCAAAGATACTTCAAAGATCAAAATGAAAGCAAAAACTATTCTTATGATGTAGTTTTTCTATGGTAAACCCAAAAAGAAAGGAAACAGGAAGTAGAGTCTGCCTTCTGTCCAATCAGAACCTTTATCAACCCTAACCCTACAGCATAATTAAGACAAAGCGAATAAACGTGTTTCCATGTAAACCTTTTATTTTTATGTTGACTCGAAGAAGAATACTTATATTCTGAATTATTTCATTTGGAATGATTTATTGTAAATGAAAAGACTTCGAGTAAGCAATGTAAAGTACAGAAAAATGTTTTATAAAATAAAAGCAGAGTGCTAGCTTCACTGGAGTAAATTCAACGAAGCCTTTTAAACTTTAAAATGGTTCTGGTTTTATCCTCTGGGATTGGAAAAACTGTTAAATTAGAGAGAATAACTGATATGACCACATATGAGCAAATTCCACTATAATCAACATTTTACAACTGATTCCAGTTTCTTCTCAACTTTTGTTTTTATTGTACTGGGTGTCTTGTGTGCACCAGTCTCAAATTGCAAACTAGCACACGGGGTGTACAACTATAGAGCAAATCAGAGATGTAGACTCATCCGTTCTTTTGCCTTTTTTTTTTTAATCACTTTGTCATTCTTCTCTGAGGCCTGGTTTTGGTCTTTTTCAAGGTAACCATTCCTCACCACAAAGCTGGTTCACCTCTTACTGGGGGTCAGTCACCATTAAGGTCAACCCAAAATCTGCATGGTTGATTCATATCAGCTAATTTTAGATTATTTTATAATAATCATAATTTTTTTCACATATAGCTGATAAAATGCATTTGTTTTAAAACACGCTCCTTTGGCTCTAATACAGCGTCACCCCACTCTGGGTTGTGTAACAATGTCCCATCTACAGCCTCCAATGATTGGGCTGCACAGCACAAAAGAGCCAATCAACACTGATGCTTCTGTTGTGGCTCCACAGAGCGTGGACATAACTATGTGGTGACTGAAAGCATCAAAAAGAATCAAATTTGCAATAAAAACGCTCTTAAGCTAAAGACACCACAACCTTTTGACATGCAAGATAAACACACATCTTCACTGCGCAGCTGTCTGTACCTTTACATGCATTCAGAGAAATTGCTCTTCATTTGATTTTTATACATTTAAATCACTGGAGTTTGGAGACACATGCACAAGTGTTTTCACACACAATGTGAATGTGTAGCTAAGTCAACCCAAGTAACAGAAATATCAGTCTTCATCATACAGGTCTCAGGTGAGGAGGAGATTAATACAGATTACATAGACATTGGGAGATATGATTGGTCATTGACATAGAACTGAGAAATATTAGGCGCCCTGTGCAACTAGGAAAAATAAAAACTTTGGTCCAATGTGTCCCTTTGAATTTCCCTCTGGGATCAGTAAAGTATTTTTATTTCATTTCATTTCATTCATTATAGCAGGGCTATACAATTAGGTTCTACGAGGGCGGCAGACCTTCGGGTTGTCCATGTATCCCTGTTTCTGCTCAACGACTCATTAATGTCAGTTGTGTTGTAACAGGGATACTATGAAAACCTGCGGGGCTGTGGCCCTCATAGGACTTAATTGAATAGCCCTACTCTAAAGGCTAGTAAGAGCAGTTTGACCTGTGCTGCTATTCGTGTCTCATTGAATTATTACTAAATTCTTTCTTCACCATTTTGTATTAAATAGATCCAGATGACGATGACACGAAGAGGAACAACAAGTGCTGGTTAATTTGGGAGGTGAGTACACATTTGGCTCTCTGCTGCATCCTCATTTTGGATTGTCTTGCTTAGTAAATCGTATCTCTTGGTTCTTCAGGGAACAGCAAAGGATCACAGCTTTGGGGAGATTAAGTTCAAGCAGTGCCCCACAGAGAGCATGGCTAGAGAACACTTCAGAAAACACGGGACAGAACACTACTGGGACCTTGCTCTCAGCCAGAGTGTGTTGGAAGGCTCAGATGACTGAAACCTTCCTGTGGAGCACCATTTCAGTCTGACTTTGACCCTCTAGTCTACAAATCCACTGCCTCACAACCAGCTGCCCCTTCATTAATGACTGCTGGGAAGGGGCTGGCTTAATTAAGACATTTGACCAGAAAAATGGCGGAACAATAAACCTGCATGGTTGCTTCAGTGGGAGTGTGACTGATCAGTGTGTAAAGGGCAGCAGGTGCTTGTATGTCCATGTTGGTTTCTTTGATGATAGGCTACGGTCTTTTATTTTTTTGTAGACTGATTGAACAGTGACGTATATCACTCAACTGAAGCATTTGTCATGATAATAAAATGTTAGATTGTCCTATGACTCGCGTTTTGTGACTAAATTCGTATTTTCACTGAATCTGCTTGAGTAAAATCTGGGAATAAACTGCACAGCAACTGTGCAAGACATTTAGACAAAATCATAGATGGCCAATAATGTGAACTCTGCAGACACACATCAAGTTTAAGTTCCCAAATGTATTTTTATTTGGAAGAAGTTAGATCATTTTGAGCTTGGCTGTAGCCATATTTCACAGTAACTGTACAGTCACCGCCTTCAATAAATTAAATCTAACTAACGTGATGTCTATAGCTTTTTTTTTTCTTTAAGACTTACTGAACACGTTATATTGTCACAAGTTCATGCAGTTTAGTAAAAAACTTATACTTACGTCCTGATAAGAAGTAAAACGCGGGGGCGTGTCCCTCACCCCCGGGTCTTCATTATTACGCTCCTTCATCCCCATCATCTGCAAACAGAGCTAGAAAGATGGCGGCCAGTTCAGGGGCTGCAAGTGGCCAGGCTGCCCGAAGCTCTACCGCTGCATTAGAAACGTCGTTGGACCGGCGGCTTCAAGGAGTATCCAACACCATGGAGTCAATACAGGGACTCTCATCTTGGTGCATTGAAAACAAGAAACACCACGGCCTTATCGTTCGCCATTGGATGAAGTGGCTCAAGAAATGTGAGTAGCTTGCCATCGAGGCTAAGCCGCTAGCTAGCGCACTTCAGCTAATTCAAATGCAGCTCACTGCGATCAGCTTGCAGAACTCAACCGTCATTTTCCGCCACATATTCGCAAGCAGTGCAAAGCTAGCCATTGCACAGCTAAAAAAAATAAAAACCAAAAGCTTCAAATTTCTTATCAACCTGCATGAAAGCAAACGCAAGACGTTATAACTACTTAAAATTAGCCGCTAATACTAGCTAAGCTAACGTTTCGCTGATAGCACTGTTTACAGTTAGGCCTCTTTGGGTGCATGGTCTGAATTAGCTCATCCATGCGCTGCGTTGCTTATTTTCAGAACTTAAAATAACATTAGATGGGTTTACTTTGAATTTGGTAGCTAGAAGTGATTAATGAGTGAAACGTCTGAACACGAATTGATGATTGGTCTTTAAGACGTACCTTAATTCTGTGATGCAGTAGTTAGTCATTTCGTCGCAGATACATTTCACTGACGTAAAGGAGCGATCGACTTTTAACAAAACAAGTTTTTGCATTTTGGTATTTATTTTATTCTGCCTTTCTATGTCTTTTGAATGTAAAAGGTGGCTAAAATGATACGGCGAGTGATACTAGAGCGGTTGTACATAATTTATGCCACTCGCAGGAAAGCCGTTTAAAAGTAGTATCTAACCATTGCTGAATTTAATATCATACAGCGCTAAAATATGTGTTTATATAATCCCAGATGCTTCAGTAATTCTTTAACAGTCTCTGTTGTTTTTGTTCTTATCAGGTGACCACATCACCTGAGTGTTAAATGCTAGGCGTGTTTTATTCAGGGGTTAGGGACTTTTTCAATCTAAAATATAAGTGCATTAATACTTGTCTTGGTGTAAAACCTTATGAATTTAACCTTATTCAGATAAATCAAAACCACCTGCTTTAAAAAAAATTATATATATAAATATATATATATATATATATAAACACATTTTCATCCACATTTAGTATATTGTACTTTACTGTGACCATAACTATAATATAATTAAAATTATGTTTTGTTGCTAAAGCCATTATAGTAATATAGAGTGTTGTTTAATTTCACATTGAATTATAAAATATATATTTTTAAGATAATCATGTTGTGACACATTTGAAATTATAATGAAGCCTGTCTAAATATAGTTTAGTCATTTTCTCTTCAGTTTTTGTCTTTTTAACAGTCTATTTAATATTAGTAATATTTAATGTTGCATAATAAATTAATCTCTATTCAGAAGACCTTGTGTGTTTTAACACAAAATTTTAGAGGTTGTTTTGGTATCGCTTCCTCTTAAGCACAGTTAAATCTTAGGGTCACATTTCTGTCACTCACAGCTAGATCTTAATGTCTAACTTATTTGTAAAGATGGTGAATGTCAGATTTTATAGAAGGATTTGTTTATTCATGTGGTGCACTTGAGAATGAGTTTAAACAAGTTTCAGCTTGTTTGGTTATAACTAAGATTTTCAGTTGTTTTAATAAGAACCTGAATTTGCGGATGTTTTACTTTTGAAATAATAGAAACTGAGTTAATAGTTTTGTAAGAAGCAAAAAAATGGCATTGGGTGTTTTTCCTTGTAATAAGCTGGTTAGTCAGATTTTTGACTTCATCTGTAATGTTTCTGGTGACTTTCTGGAGACAAACTAGCACCTGGGTTAATGTCTGTGTAGAGCTCACATGAGAGAAGATGTGATCCAGAAATTACATGTTGGATTTATGAATTTATTCAAAGGTGAGAATAATAGTTTAGGCTCTTTGTGTTGACCTCAGTTGTCTCTGCACATTTAGTTTGCAACATTCAGGTCAAGCTTATTGGAAGGTTAAAGGCAACTGGACTCTGTTTCTTGGTTTATGAGGACATTTCACCTCCAATCGGTCCAACCAGAAGTATCCCCCCCCAAGAACTGTAATATTGATTCCTTTTTATTTAAGCTCTTGTTGTTCGCATACCATCACTAGTTGGAAACAAGTGGAAAGCAGCGTGTAGATCAGCAGAAGAGGATGAAACAGCGACTGTTGCCCACCACGATCATTTCTACTACTGATCATGTAGAGTTTATTCTACTACATGATGGAGTGAAAATGGGAAAAAAAAAACAGGAAATTTGAAGCAAATTGTATGAAAGTTGTGTTGATGTATACCACCACTCTGGAAATTCTCTTAAACATTATTCTGAAGTGTTAGCTCCCTGTTTTCTGAAAAGCAGTGTAAACCTCAGGAGAGAGTGTTTATTCATATTTTATTATCAACGTTAACTACACTGCAGTGATATTTACACTTAAATGCATATTTACAAAAAGTTCTTGCTGCATTTTTGTTTTATGCCAATTTAAACTTATGACAGGCATATACACACAAAGTGTATGGTGTGTGGTGGTGTTTATAAATGGTGATTTAAAATAAAAAAAGACTGAGAGACAAAAATCTTTGTCCCGCATCCCTGCCCTCAGAACAGTGCACAATAAAAACTAATGTAGATGAAACGCCCTGAACCGCCGGGCTCTGCTTGAACCGTTTGTATCATGGTATTGAGCTGTGCTTTTACAAGCTTGTTGCAGTGTGTGAAACAATTTATTTCTGGATGTTGGCATTATTTGGTTTGGTTGTAAATCATCTCTAAATGTATAAAACAGCTAAAAAATCAGTTTTGTATAGACAGCCTGACCTTGTCTCCAGGCCCCTGCATATTTGCATCACGTTAATCATCGTCATCTTTTTAGTTTATTTCACACTTCTGGGTAATATTTGCCAAGAGATGTGACTAAAAGGCTCTCCAGCTCTTAATGGTGCTTTTTATTCTTCCTTGCATAGTTTAGCTTTTCATTATTAAGTTACAATTTTGTTTTAGTGGGTTGTTCTTATTACAGGTCTTAGTAGTGTTTTCAGGACATGTTTTAATAATTTTAATTAAAATTTTTTAATTTAAGCAAGACTATTTTGAAAAAAAAAAAAAAAGTCGAGCTGAAAATGACCACGTGGGGGTGGGGATAGACGTGGTTTAAATAACATCCATTTTCACATGTGACAAAGAAAGGAGAAGATTTCACAGCTGGTAATATTTATTAGTAGCCGTCAGCATAATTAATCAACTATTGATAAGTTGGCGACCTGTCCAGGGTGTACCCCGCCTCGATGTCAGCTTACTTGGGAGATTGACTTTCATCGTGGTAGCAGCAAAAAGCTGCTTGTGCTACTTGAAATACTGAAAAGTAAGATAGTTATTCAGACTTTGATGCGATGCCATGACTCTTAACGCAGCATGGAAGTGGATCGTGGTGGTTCAAAACAGACCAAACCAGCACTTCGGATTATGTGCAGAGTATCAGGAGGCGAGCAAGTTTTTGTTCAAACAAAACACTTTCCACTGTACAGCATGATTGTCAGTATAAGTTAACTATGTGCCCGGCTCTGATGTCTCACACCTTTTTGTGCTTTACCGTTGTCTAATTAAACAACGTGCTCATATTTTCTTTTTTTACCGAAGTTGTGGCTCACATGTCAAGCTTTTAAGTCCATCCATTGTTTGCCACGTTGCTAACAGCTGTAGTTACAGTAAAATAACCATGCTGCCAGGCTTGCACAACACAGCTGTTCATATCTTACAATTAGGTTTATATATTCTTACACAAAACTGAACGGTTGCAGAGTTATGAAGCAGGATCCAGTCTAAAATATTAGATGGACTTTTTATGCGGGCTTCTTCAAAATGTAAAGTTATCAATACATATTTTGATCATCTTAACTAGATTTTTCTAGTATTAAGAAAGAACACTTTTGTTAAGTAGATACGTCATCGTAGCCAAAAACATCACTTCCGTATCAAACCAAACCGCGGTATAAGGGTACGGTGCTGTGTCCCAGGTTGTAACAGAAATAACTTTAATAAAACAATTTCTTACTACTGCTTTTCACTGGATGAAAATGAGAAAGGGAGATGTATTAAACTGATACGGTAAATAAGGATGATGATGGTGAACTGAGTGAGAATACCACCTCACATTACTGCTGTCAGTAGCACCATTCTTTTACAAGATTACAAGATTTTAGAAAACATAGCGTCGTGGCTTTTTATGACAACAGCACAGAAATATATTATTTTATTGTATACTAACTTTGAGATGTGTAAGGTGCAATCACAGATGACTTTTTCGCTGTTATGTCCTCCGTTTTGGGAGCCAGACAAACTCGGCGTCTGTATGGGTACAGTTCTTCTCAGCCCAAATGAGAAGAGCTGCTACATGATGACACCTGGCTTTTCCGATAGCACAAGTGCAAGTACTTACCTTTACTTCCTGTCCCTCAACGTGCACATGAGTGAAAATAACTTTTCAAACCCCCAAAAGATTAAACGGATCTAAAACACTGCAACGCTATGTGTCGCGCTAGGTGGTGCTAACAACAAGCTAGGTAACGTCCTTAGCTGTCAAA
>JBAMHV010000006.1:11756581-11777524 GCA_037177535.1 Pseudomugil gertrudae | reverse complement strand
ATACTAACATTTACAACTCTATTTGAGTTGTAGGAGTTCAGACCCTTTTTCACTGACTTTGGGAAGTCGGTAAAACATGATGTCACTGTAAAAAAACGCTACCGGTTCTTTGACTACAGACATTGTGCCTCTATTTACTATTACAAGTTGGACACGGAAGTGATGTGGTGACGTCACGCTAGCCATCCCAATATAGCCAAAGTCTCTTTTTAGTTCTGTCTTAGAAGTGTGTAGTTACATGAGCTAACAGCATTGGAAAAAACAAATATATTCAACATGATTAGTTCTTTTTATATTGATGTTTTTTTATTGTATATATTATGTTCTGATGTTCTGACTTTGTTTCTTGAGGTTTTTTTTCTGTTGTATCAGAAACTGTATTTACTACTACTTAACCATTTAAAGTCCAACCTAAGAACAACTGAACAGAGACATCCAATTTTTAAATATCTGAAACTTTTTATTTTAATTTTTTTTGTTTACTATTTATTAATGTGTTCTAAGGTCAAAATTATTGTGGTGTATTCTTCCGTTTTTTGGTGTTAACCAGGGGACAGGAGACCAGTATCATATGACGCACAACAGGGTAATGTTTCTGCCATAAAGTGATGCAAAATGTCTGAAAAACTTTTTATATCAAATGTGATACATTTGGCTTTATAGGGTTAATAGTGGTATTTTAGTCAGTTGTGCATTAAACAATAAATGTACGCTGCTAAAATCAGCCCTTTTTTAACATCATGTAGCCTAATTTAGGAAAACACCAGAAGTAGTAGTGAAAACTTTTCATTGTGAAAACTAAATGTGCATAGGCCTCATTTATAAAGCTTGCTTACGCAAAAAATGGGCCTGAAAATGGCATAAGTTTGGGATTGTGCCGACTTTGAACCTTGCGTAGTAACATTTTGGAGAGCACAGCAGATAAGATGACACATTTAAGCCACATTAAACCATGTTTTCTCATTCACATTAGACTTTGTATCATTATAATCATTGTATCATGTTGCGTTTCACGGCAACATGGACACATTTGTAGTGTAACATTTTTAATGCTAGTCGATGCTAACGGATAAGTTAATGCGCTTTTCCATTAGTACCTACTCCGCCCGGCCTCACACGATTATAAGCAGAAACAGAGCGTTTCCATTAGGATTTGTCGTGCTGTGCGGTTACATTTTTCATACCTACTTCGTTGTGGTTCTAAGCGTGTCGGGCCGTGCGGGTAGCGTGACGTACACAGGCTGGTGTCCATTAATTGGTCTGATATGATCCAGGGTGTTTTGTCTTGCAACTTCTTATCTTTTGCAACCTCCGACAACTTCTCTTGATCTGTTCCATGAGTCTATTTCCCACGAATAACTATAATCCGAGCCACAGGTAAAAAGTTACCGGGAAGTCTTCTATCTTCGTGCCGGTCTTCTTCTATGGTATTTGTCGTCTTCTGTGGTTTTCTGCAGACTCCGCGCAAAGAGTCTAGAAACTCGATGGAGGGGGACCCCTCCCACATTAGAGGATCACGACTTGTAA
Source organism: Pseudomugil gertrudae (assembly GCA_037177535.1). Lineage (NCBI taxonomy): Eukaryota > Metazoa > Chordata > Actinopteri > Atheriniformes > Pseudomugilidae > Pseudomugil > Pseudomugil gertrudae. Next base: position 11,775,997 of record JBAMHV010000006.1, on the reverse strand, counting down.
TGGAAAAGCAATCCAGTACAATATCACACTGCCCGGGCCGGTAGAGTCGCGTCGCGCAGGTACTAATGGAAAAGCACCTTTAATGTCTAATGTGGGATATTGTGAAATGTGAAATTATTAGCCCTCATCAGGGCAATGCTGTAACCAGAAAATTAATCATTCAGTCAGTAACAAAAACAGTTCACGTGCACGGTGTCCTCAAGCCTAAACTTACAAAATAGAAAATTAACATTGTTTGCAAAGGTTTTAAACCATTTCTTAACCAGCTTTTAATAAATTAAGATTCCAGTTAAAGCGATTTCTGTCAGGTGAATGCACGAGCTAATATAAAAAATAATTAATTTAAAGATCTCTGAATATCTTTATCAATAACTGTACACCACTGTTGTCAGGCAACATGTATTTGCTGCTGTCCATGTCTGCAAATACGAGTTCTTTATGACCCATCACCTCCCAAATGGTAGTGCCACAAGATGGCACAATAAATAGCTCCCAGTTAAATAAGTAAGAAGTGGGTTTTCATCTTATCTGAAAAGTTGACTATTTTTGTATAGATGTCAGTATAACGGGTGCTTTTAAATGTTTTAGCATTATGGGAAATGTCCTGGGACCATGGTCCTTAGCTGGAAAAGGTTGGCGTCTCCTCTGGGTTGGGAATGAGGTTCTGCCCCTAGTGGAGGAGTAAGTATCTCAGAGTATTATTTACGAGTGATGGAAGAATGAAGCAAGAGATTGACTGGCAGATCAGTGTCATTTTACCAGTTGATCTAAGTTCCTACCCTCACCTATGGTCCTGTTGGTAGTGACTGAAAGAGATTGCAAATACAGGCGGCTGAAGTTTAGCTGCCGCTGTACAATATTGAGAAGAGCCAGATGAGGTGGCGCAGGCTACTGGTTAGGATGCCTACTGAACGCTGCCCGTGTAAGAAGTTTCGGGCACGTCCTTGCAGGAAGAGACCCTAGGGTAGACCCAGAATATGCTGGAGGGATCACATCTCTCAGCTAGCCTGAGAATGCTGTGGCATTCCCTGGATAAGCTGGCAAACATGGTTGTGGAGAGGGAAGTTTGGGCTTCCCTTCTTAGGCTGCTGCCCCCGTGATCCGACCCCGAATAAGTGGTAGAAAATATATGCATTAATGAGCATAAGAAAGTGATCTGCTGACAGTGACCTTTGGACCTCCATGAAGTCTTTTTAAAGCTTTAAAGTTAAGTGAAAAACTTTTGGCGAGCGTGCTGACCTCTTCCTTCGATGCATAGTCTCATGAGCGCATTATTCCACTTTACATGGGAGGATAAAGTCATCATAAAGTCTCCTTTCTCTACATAATTTTTACATGAAATTTGCTAAATTTAACATTGCATTTCATATTTTAATTTAAAACATTTTAAAAAGCAAATGAATGGTTTACTAATTATCATGTGGTAGTGCTATGCTTAATTCATAGGAACCTCTACTGAATTTAGGGTTTTGTTGTTGTTTGTGCTTGTCTTGTGTTTGTAATGACGTTTCAAAGGCTTCTCAAAGGATTTTTTGGAAATTGAGCTTTAATATTTGAGATGTTGCAATGAAAATGATTTTAAACAGATCATCTTATACAGGAGTTGTAATTTGAGCTTTGAAACTAGTGTTTATCTAACGTGCAGGATTACTTTTGTCATTAGCTGTTAGTAGTTTCATGTAAAGTTTAGTTTTCTGTGCAGAAGTTGTGTGAAACAAACTAGAGATGCTAGAGATCCACTTTGGTCACTTACTAAACCTCGGACATGGTAAAGTATCTGCCAATATGATCCAAAATGGATCATTCTGCTGCCGTCTCCTAAATGTAAAGCTGGAAAATGGCCAAATTTCCATAACTTGGGCGGATAAAGGAATATTTCTAAGATTATTTAGGGTTTGGATTTTTAATTGTGTATTTTCTACATCTATCTTACTCAGTGTTTTGAGGATTTTCTACTCTACATTAATTGTAATCAAGGCAACCTGTTCATTAATCATGATATTGATGAGGTTCATACCACCCAGCTCATGTTACTGCTTCAAAGACTTATTTTAATGAATGCAACACCTGGAACGAAGGTACAGACTTTGTCTGCTAATAAACATGTCACCAAGCGTGAACCAATTAAAACTAAACAGTTTGAGTTTATTTTCATTCTACATCTTATGTTTCTATTTTCACGTGCTAGACTTTGCAGATTAAGGTTGAGGTTAACATACACATACATTTCTGATGGTGCTAGTACATTACCGTATAGGCTTTCTGGGTGGAAATAAAATCTTACTTCATTCAAGGTGGTAATTAGAACTGGGTGGTAATGAACCAGTAGGTCATTCATGATGATCACAAAATGTTACTATGTATTTTCTACTGCACATATTTTTAGTGTTTTATAATGGTGTATATGATGCCATTTTTACTATTTAGTGCTCTTTCATTGTTTCATCTTTTTACTGTAAAAGTTTTAATTCTTAAACTTGCAGGGAAAAATGTGGAAATGGAGGTCATGCTCCACTGATGCGGGTCTGACCCAGCTACAGTCAGCATGTCTTGGGGCAAAGCTAAGGCATAAAAATGCACGGCTCTGTTTCCACAACGCTGGCTTGCTGTGTGTAAGCAAAGATTAAGGTGACTCCGTTTCCACTATGTGAATCCAAATGAGAACAGTTATGTGTTAGCAAGTCGTTTACTTGAACTGATGGGGTTTGAAGGTAGGTTAGTAGATGTTTTCCAGGAACATTTTTTTTACTATATTGTTCTAAATCCCCATCACACCCTGATTGCAGCCAGTATATTAAAATCTTTTTACTGTCCTTTTTTTATGTTTAGTGACCTGTGTAGTGGGCAGGACTAAACATCATCCAATCATTTTAAATAACTCTTTTAATGAAAGATTGACTAGTGATTTAGTTTATCAAACTGCCATTTCTCCCTTAATGCTGCTGTGTGTACCCCTGTTCATGTACTAATCACCCAGAGGGGTTAAAGGGGGAGAACAAATGGCAGCTGAGTTTGATAGACGTATCACCTCTCGACCGTCCCTGTGCGTGCCCCTCTTTGTGCACAAATTCCACATTCTCAGAGGCTTAGACCACTTGTATAGGAGCTTTATCAAAATGTGATAAATACAAGCACTGTGTGTTTCTGTGCTCTGGATGAGTGGCTTTGCAGGGCTTGTTGAAATATATTTATCTTCATAGACTCAGCAATGTGGAACTTTTTGTTTTGACGGCACTACAGTCATCCTCAAATGTATTCATGCCTTTCCATCAAAGAAAAGGCTAAATTCACATAAACCTCTCAAATAACTAGAGAAAAAGTAATAACACATGCTAAATTTAGGATTTAATGAAAAAGTGTTGAATTGAGTTAGTGATTTAAAAAAAATCAATGAATAAAAAAATACTTCTGAGTAACAAACTTATTTAATCATGTTTTGCTTATTTTATTAAAATATTTCTAAGTTCAAAAGTGATATCATTTTCCTTTTTTTTTTTTTATTCATCATTACCTCTGTCAATTTCGACTTATTTCAGTGGAAACCATTTTTTCCATATTTTTATTAGGTGTGAATAAATATGAGGAAGACTGCATAAAAGTATTTTTTTATTAAACTTTGTTTTTTACATTAATTTCTGATTTGATTTCAATATTTTCATTGGTGATCATTTATAGAGTTAAACTTCAGTGTCAGCTTGCAAGCGTTGCTTTAACACAGTTTTGGCCTTCAGTGTAGGGAGTTTGCTGGAAACGCATCATTTAGTTTTGTAGAATAACTTGTACTGGGCACAATACTGGTTTCTGCCTACCACCACAGATGCAAAGTTTGTTTTAATTTGTGTGTGTGTTATGCATCACTGAAAGATTCAAAGAAAGCAGGAGTCGGGTGATTGTTGGTAGCTCAGCTGAGTATTGTTGCAAAGGTAAGCAGGTTAAGGTTAAACTCTGATGGATGGATGCTTCTTTCCATGCTTTAAGCAGCAGATATGAGAGCTACTAATTCCTCTAAATTATTATTTAATTCTACACAGTCAGCAAATATAAAACGTTATTCAAGCCAAGAATAGTTGAATATATTGGCTTGCTCATACACAAAACTGCGCAAATTAATATTTTGTGTGAAGCCAAAAGATGTTTTGTGATTAAAGAAATATGATCTCGAAGCAGAATGTTGTGGTTCTTAAGTAAAGGCTTAAGTGCCATAAAGAGGAGTCTCCTACAAAGCTCATTACACTGATCAGATTAATGAGAATAAATTAAATGTATCATAATAATGTAAAATCCTGCAAGACTGAAAAGGTGCTAATGTGGAATCTTTGGTTCAGAGTCGGAATTGCATGATAAACGGGAAGGTTTTGCTGTTCCTGTTGGGATTAACCTCAAATTGTGAGAATGTCTTACACTTTCTTTTTTATTTTTTTTTCAGCTGACAACAACCATCGCTTGAACCTTTTCTACGTTGCCAATGATGTTATACAAAACTGCAAAAGAAAAAATGCTATCGTGTTTCGTTCAGCCTTCTCTGAAGTCCTTCCTAATGCTGCTCAGCTCATCAAGTGAGTACAAAGTCTTTCTTTTCACATACAATACAGTCTATTGCTGCACATTTTCTTCTTTGAAAAGTTATGATCATGAAACAGAAAATGTTCTGGATCCAAATGAAAACGCTGCATCTGCTCGTTTCTCTGCCAGCGCTGATGTGTCCGTGCTGTGCTGTCATTTTGTTTTTTAGGGACGGGAAAGTTCGCAAGTCTGTGGAAAGGATCTTTACGATTTGGGAGGAGAGGAGTGTGTATCCTGAAGAGGTTATTGCCCAGTTCAAAGCCGGCTTGAACAAAAAGGAAAAGGAACGAGAGAAACAAAAGGAAAAAGAAAAGGCGAAACCAAAGGAGACTCCCCCTGCAGTTGGTCAGTTTGTTACTATAGTTTTTAGTGTTTATTTCCATGATGTTTGTACTGAAGATGCAGTGCTAGCTCGTTTACATTACCTCTCATAATTTTGTTGTATGTGATGCATCACACAAGTAGCAATTGTAAGAAAAGACATTGAGTGATGAAACAAGAGATTTTTTATCAAAGTTTTTCAAGAAAATCTACAATGTTTATATTAAAATTTCAAAAAGCTATTACTTGAAAGTAGTTTGAGATAAAGGTATACTGTCATGAAAAATGTGCTCAGTTTGAGTCGAAGTCTGTGATTGGAGAGAAATGATCCATCTTATTAGCATATGATGTCACTTTTGATGCTATGAGCGGTGTCTTTTTCCCACGGCTTCTCCCATGCCGGCCATGACAACTGCGGTTGTTTTCATCCCTGCTACATTCACTCATATTTACAGTGTTATGAGCTCCCCTGTTATCTCAACCACGTCCCCTGCTTGGCATTAGCAGAATGCTTCCACCCCAACACCGATGAGGTGGCATCTGCTGTTTCATGTGCTGATTGTGGACTATGACGCACGGACTTGCCATCACTACTAAAGTCAGTTTCTGCTTCACTGGACAATTGCATGTCTTCCTCCTTGGAATCGGGAGTCAGCCAGTACCTGACAAAGTACTGTTGTTGGTGGTAAACATACCTCTCGGCATCGTGAATAAATAAAAAAACACTCTTTTGCTTTGCTCTCGCTACACTCTGCACTACGACCACTGCTGCACTGTGCGTCTTTGCACCGGAGGGTGTTTTACAAACTCTCCATTTACTCTAAACTTTGAATAGAACCACACTCACACATGCTGCTCAGATTACAGGCACACATGGTGAAAAGTAGTAACGATATTCGTCACCACATTTAAAGATACAGCCTGTTTTATTCTGCAATGTTGTTTGTCGCAATTTTGCAACTTAAGCACTTAAAGGGTTAAGCTTAATTCATAATAAAGTGGCTGGTTTATTTGCTTTTTAAAGCAGAATTAGTTAATTCTTGTATCATGTAATCCTTCATTCCACTCTGTTAATCCCTGTTGTTCTGCACACGCTTGTTACTTTTTTCCCACCACAATGATGAACACGTGCAGTCTTCTGCCTCCCGTTTTAATGTTCTGCTTTCGTCTCCTCTGCTGCTGAAAAAGATGTAGTACACTCGTGTCAAGCTAATACTTCAAAAATATGATCAAAAACTTTATTATGTGGTACCTATTTGTTTTAACAGGTACTTATGTGCTTTTTGATGTTGTAAACAAGCAGAGAAGCAGGAAGTGGTTTATTTTTGTTATACATCCGTGCATCACGAAATGGAATTAAGAGAAGGGAAATAAACATGCTTTTTATAGAATTTATTTATAGAATTAATATTTTCATGTAAACTCAGAGAAATAATTTCATTCAAGGGGGGGGGTGTCCATGCAGTCTAAGAGACAATAATTAGTTGCCATGTGGAGTAGAACGTTTGTATCTTGATGTGAGGTATTTTAGGAGGTCTCTAAGCCATAATTCAAATGGTGGTGGTAATAGAAGGATAGGGGGCATTTCACATCCAGCTTAAGTAGCATAAGCTGTTTTACCAGGGAGGTTAAAAAGGAAGTGACATGTTGTACCTTGTGTCTGAACTGAGCGTTGTGTACGACGACTGCATAAACAGCAAGGGCGAGGAGAGCAAACCTCATCTGATCAATACAAAGTTTGCTAAACACCATGCGGTCAAGCCAGACGGCTGTTATTGAAAGATTTTATTTCAGCAACATTTTCTTTGAAGAATGAAAACGGCGGACTCCAGCATAAGGATCTTATAAAAGTACTTGTGTATGATATGGTCCAACTGCGCTACATTTGGTTTCAGAACATCTTAAAACCATTCATGGAAGATGCATTTATTTTTCTTTGTACCGCTTTGTCCAGTCCAGGGTTATGGAGAAGCTGGACAATGTGTTCATAAGTGTGTCACCAGTGTGAAGGTGGCTGTTTTTGTGAACGGAGTATCATCAGAAAATGTGTTGCACAGTAAGATAAAAACCATTAGCACTCATGTTTACATGACGGTTCAAGTGATGGGGAACCCTGCATCCCAGAGGTGTAACATTTCTGCATAGAGGAAAGTGGTAAAAGTTGATGCTCAGGACTGTGTATGGATTACCAGATATAGTGGGCATTTTTATCCATCTTGCTAAAAGATCATTACCAAGAATTTTTTTTTTTATATTTTGTTCTGCCTTTAGAGCCCCTGCAAACAATATAAATATGGAAAAATATGGACAACAGGATAAAGTGCAGCAATTTTATCATGCCTGTATGTTTTTATAAATGTATTTCCTTTTATATTAAATAAGTTTTATTGCTTTTTTTTTAGCCACCAGCAGTACCAAAGCTGCCCTGAAGTCAAAAATTGTTGCAGAGTTCACAGTGAGTCTCTTATTTCTGTTTCTTGAAGTTTAAAAACGGTCTTCAACAAAGCCAAAGATTATGTATGAAAAATCTTTTTTTCTTTCCTTTTGCAGCCTCAGTCCCTCATTGAACAGCTATCGAGATACAAGCGAGCTGTTGCTGAAGAAGAGTTTAGGGAGAAGCAGCTTGCAGCTCTCAGAGTGGACGTCTGCAGTACAGAGGCTCTCAAAAGACTCAAAGGTCAGAACTTGCATGTCTACATATGTTTTTTTTTGTTCTCTTCAGCCTCCAATGTTGTGCTTTAATGTGCTCTAATTAGCCATCACAATGCAAATTCGCACATAATTTGTGCAGCTGTAGCAGTCATTTGAAGTGAATTTATGTGCACACCCATTACATTTACACATGGGTGAGAAGATTAACCATGTCACTTTATCTTTTTTTCTGCATGTGTCGGTGTGATGTTTCTCATATTAAGAAAGTTGTTTCAGTAAAAACTGCTTCTGTAAATAACGATGATTAAGCAGAATTTTATTTTTGGAGACAATATAGGATAAGAAGGGTAAGAAGATATGATGGCTTCTGTTTTTTTTATTTTCTGATGTTTGGAGCTCACTAATTCACCCTAAAGCTGCTGGTTTAGTATGTGTTATGTTGGCATAGTGAACATATTTAAATATGTTGACTAAACGTATGAATATTCATATTTTTGTGTATTTTCTTACTTGTTTGTTTGTGCGTCTGTTAGACAAGGCAGGCGGGAACAAGTTTGCCAAGGATTTTGAGGATGGCAGTCTGAAGCTGCAGGAGTTTGTCAGCTTCTTGGAGAAGGAGTTGAAAACAGGGCCACCTCTACTGGATGTTTTAGGAAATGCAGACATCTTTTATGAGACACAGTACAAGGAGGTCAAGATCGTGGCTAATGTGAGTGATCCATACTTAAAGATTACCTTGAGAAAAATGTTGGTTTATAATATAAAATGGTTAAGTGGGTTTTGATGAAGCTATACAATAATTTGTTCAAATCATTGTGTTTTGCTTTCCTTTTTTTTATCTCCTTCTACACGTGGAACCTGACGCTTTCCTCAGGCATACAACGCCTTCGCTAATCGGGTGACCAGCCTCAAAAGAAAACTTGATTCTCACAAGTCAACATTTCCTGGAGCCGAAGACTCCCCCATCCCCTCTCCATCCGAAGATGCCCCTTCCCCCACCGGCTCTGACTCGCCCTTCCTGGAGATGGAAGTTGTGAGGGCTCAGGTGGATCCAGAGCTGGATGGCAAAGCAATGGATGAGGGGGAAACGCATACTGACAACAGAGACATGGAGGACATGGACATGTCTGATGAAGAGGCAAACACTGCTGCAGTTGATGGTTTGTTGCTGTAGATTTAGTTTTGGTGTTGTACAGTTTATTTTCTTTTTCACATAAATCTGTAGGTCGCTGCAAACTGTTGTTTGAAAATATGTCGCATTATTTTTTGTAATTTGGCAGATGACAAGCAAGACAAGCCATCCTCTTCTGTTAGCAAGATTTCAAAGTCAGAGGCTCCATCAAAGCCTCCAAACACACCTACTTCTAAGACCACTGCTTCTGCCACAACAACCCCAGTGACTCCCACAACTGCTAAAGTTTCAACCGCTCCAACCACCACTCTGGGGGTCAACCTGGCCAAGGTGGACCTGGGAAAGATTAGCTCCATTCTCAGTTCACTCACGTCTGCCATGAAGAATACAGGTATGTATTTAAAAATGCATTTCAGTATTACTACAAGTCATTGCTAGCCTTGTTTGCACACAGCCTAAACCAAATCAATTAATATAACTTTTTTTTGTCCCCACGGGACAACTTTCAAGAGGTATAATGGTAGCTTAACCTGTAAGAGCCCAACATGACGTACACAATGCATTTACTTACTTAGACATTTTGCATCACTTTATGGTAAAAACTGCTCAAAAATCAGTGGAAAACAATCAGATTTTTATCTTCTGCCCCTTAATGAAATAAAATGAAAATACTGTTGAATTTCCCTCTGGAAATAATAATTTGTAAAAGGGTTTTTTAAAAAAAATTTTTTATTTAATTAGTTTGTTTTTATTGGACGCCAGAAAGCAGACGATCGACATTACACAAGAATTTGGACATATACATTTTTTTTAAAAAACGGCATAAACTTTTTTAGGGATAATTTATTATGTGATATCTTGTTAAAGGGACAAATGAAGATCTCAAAATATAAAATTAGACTTTTTTAACTGCTCGTTAATGGGTTGAGTCTTTAAGGCGTAAAGGACAAACATACAAGTGGTTGATCAATCGTGGTTATTATGAGATGTGTTGTACAATAAATTGTACAACATAGTACTGTTAAGTGAGGTTACTGAGTCCTACATCAGTGGTCTCTTTGGTCTGATAAGCTGTAGGTCAACATTTAGTTTTAGGTTGTTCACAAGCACAGCAGTATTTCAGCCATTCGCCTGATTATAAATAAAATATTCAGTATTTTGTGTTTTTAATGAGTTATTTAATTGATATTTCCTTATTTTGAATAAACAATAAAATGTAACTGATAATGGAGTCTAAAAAGGAACAGGATGAAGCAAATTCTTTATTTCTGCCCCTTTTTCTTAAAATTGATCCCTTAATTGTCAGATTGAGAAAAAATATGCAGAAACATGTATAATATAGATATGTACACATAGATACTAGTGTAAATATCTGCATTTATACACATGTGTATATAGTTACAGATAGGATATTTATTTAATATTTTGGTTCATAGTGCAAATAAATCATGCCCAGATTGCATTTTCTTTCATTTCCTGGTTTATTTGCACCCATCAAAGGCTTTTTTTTATATACACTTCCTTCAAAACATGAAGCATCACTCTGGTTTCTTTTTTGCTTCAGAAGGTTTTGTGCCCTGATTGTGCTGCTGAAATTGGAGGGAAAAATCTGTTAGTTACCCCGTGTGAAAGCCAATAAAAATACAAACTGTTTAGAAATGAAAATATTAGCAGGTCCAGTTGAACATAGTGGTCTGATTAGATTGTGTTCTTATTTGGATTAAAGTCAGAAATGAATATTTAGATGCCAATGTCTTATTCTGAATAAGGTTTATTTGAGTTGACATCAGTTCATTGATTGATTAGATGATTTAACTTTTAAAATACAAAGAAACGCACTTATAGCGATAAATAATTTAAAGCCAACATTATAAAAGGGTAGTGAGGAATCCACAAGGTTTCGATCTTTTGCTGCTTTTGCAACATCTCAGTATTGATGTAGCTTGTGTTTTTAAACATGTAGTTCTCACCATGAGGTAGTGTGTTTGCCCGTGTGTTATGCACACACATGCACCCTCCTGGTCATTAGGCTTAGAGTTGGTACTTAAAGGGGAAACGGTGGAGCTAGTTTAGGTGGAATAAATGGTTCATTCCTGTTTCAGTGGATGAGACGAGTGCTGCTGCTTTTTCAGACGTACGAAGCAGAAGTCCCTCTTTTGCTAACAGAACTCTGTTCAACATTTCTCAGTCGTTTACAAAAGTGGATCTTTCCCAGGACACCTTTTTTTTTTTATAAGTGTGTGAATGATGAATGATGTGTGAATTAATGATTTTAAATTGGGACTTCCTTGGGATGCAATCAATGAGCCCATTTTAAAACCATTAAATAAAGAGGAGCTTATTATGTTTCCAGGTAGTAAATGGAAGTAAAGCTGCTGTTCTGCTTGTGATTTCTACTGATTACTTTGTCACCATTAAGCTTTGTCACCTCTTGCATTTTACTTTAAAACAGCTAAAATGACAGATTTCTTGGCTGTGACATCCATGTGAAGGGTTTCAGGTGAATCAACTGCTGTCCGTCTTTGCGATGTGTACTGAATACCTCCTGTTGCCTTTTGTCTGAATAATACTGGTTTGGGTGGGACTGAGGAACCTGCTATGAAGATGGAGGAGGTTGGGGGGGACCTGTGGCAGCCTCCTGTATAGTTTATTTATTTATTTATGTTTTAGTAGTGTGTTTTTGGTTTGGGTGCGGTGTAAAGATTTCTGTTACATATTCTTTGGTTAATGTTTGGTTTTATTTATGCTTCTCTATTTAAAAAAAATAAGTTAAAGAATATGATGTATCTTGCTCATACACTGTATGTTAATGTTCATGTCTAGCCGTTTCTTTTCCAAGGTAAATGTTTGCCTTCTTTTAAGTCTTTTTTATAATACCTTTTTGTAATATTTCTTTTCTATCTTTGCTTGTCTTTTTACAGCCAATCCGTCACCTCGGCCATCTCCTGGGACGCCCACTACGCCCACTGGCCAATCAGCAACCTCCAAAGCAACTCCAGCAAGCCCTGCACTTGCTAGCATCCTGTCACGCGTTGACATAACCCCTGAAGGGATCCTCAGTGCTCTGTCTAAAACCAATACACCAGGTAAGGCACAAATGGCATTGTTGATTTTAAAACTAAAAAATAAACTAAATGTTAATGCAATCCCTAAACTTTCTTTCTTTTTTTTTTTTCTTGGAACAGCTTTTTCTTCTCTTCTACAGAATGTGACTAACACCTCATCTGCCCCCCCCACTCGTACCTCCCCAGGATCAGCAAATGTCAAAACTCCAGTAACCCCAACCACCCCAAAAAACAAACCTGCAATGGGCAACAGCCTCAAGCGAGAAACACCAGGAAGAACCAGAGATTGGGAGAAGCAGATGGAACGGTCTCCTCCTCCTCCACCACCTCCTCGTCCTGTAGCGCCTTCTGTTTCTCCCCCCAGTTTAGAATCCAAGATCAACAGCTTCTTGCAGGGTAATCCAGGTTTTAGTCTCGCTCTAGGCGATGTCAGTCCAGATGGGGTGGATGGAGTGGATGGGACTCCAGTGAGGGACGAGGCAGCTGGCACTCCAACGCAGGATGAGATCATGGACACACCCGGGAGCATGCCAGAATCTTTAGGCTCATCTGGGGGGCATAACCTCTCACCCACAGCCTACCGCAGTGACCCCTGGGATGCTGCCATCACCCCTTCAGGAAGCAACAGCGATGGAAACTTCTTAGGCTCCTCTTCATCCAGATTTGCATCTGGGAAAAAGAGCAGCACAAAGTTCAAGGACAATGAAGTGATGAGGAAGCAGGCCTCCTCGTCTTCAGGTAATGACATGAAGGGTAAGAAAGACGAACACCACAGCCAGCTAAGGATTATGGGAAATAGAGCGATGGGAGAGAGGAGACTTTCCGCCAGCTCTCGTAAGGCGAGCTCCAGCTCGGATGATGGAAATCTGGGTGGGAAAAAAGTGGACAAGGAAAAAGAGTTGATGGGTGAAGGGGAGGCGGGCAAGTACCATCGTATTGAGACACTTGTGTCACCCCACACTGAAGGAGCCCCCATCCAGACTCTTGGGTACTCTAACCGCCCCCTTGCTGGGGAACGCATCAAGACAGTAGAAAGCATCCGTGTGTTTGGCCGAGGCTCTCGGCGAGGTGGAGGCATTGGCAGTCGGCCAGGAGCGTCTGTGTGGTACGAAGAGGAAGAATACCGGGGAGCTCAACCTCCCTCGCCCCAAATCCTCCCACCTCCTATTAACATTGGCCAGGGAGGTGCTGAGGACATGAACCCATCCATGCCACCCCCTCCTCCCCATCTCCCTCTTCCTCCCCCACATCTCCTCATGCCACATCTTCTCCCTCCTCCACCTCTTTCTCTCCCACCTCCTCTTCCTCAGGCTCCGTTCCAAATGCCGTACCACACAGAGAACCTCCAGGCTCCTCCTCCGCTACACCTCCAGCATCCTCCATCCCTTTTTTTCAACACTCCTCCACCAATCCCTCGACCCCCTCCACCTCCTGTACCACAGCGCCTTTCACCTCCACCTACTCACCCTGCTGTGCCCTCTGCAGTTATGGTTGGGGGAGTGTTGGTTCCTGTCGATCGTCCCCTAACTCTTCCTCCTCCAATCAGAGGGGAAGTAGGAGATCATTGTGGAATGGGGCCCAGAGGCAGCAAAGTGACCCCACCACCACTCATGCCATCGCTGCTAGGCGAGCCCCCTAAGCTTCCTCGTCCTGGCACAGTTAAAGAGCAATTTGTCCCCCGCCATACACCCCCGCTTCACCGCCCAGGTACCCCAGGTGTCCCTCCACCTTTACTGGGTAGAGTGAAGGAACCTCTAAATCTACCTCTCCCCTCCCATTCCCCTTCTCCCACATCCTCTACCCCCTCTCCCTCCACACCCAATTCCCCCGCCGTCGACTCGCATCCTCCCCTAAAACCCCCAGCTAGTCCTCCACCTCAGCCTCGCAGCCAGACCTCCAACCCTGTTCCCCTGCTCAACTTGCCCAATCCTCGACCCCCAATCCTCGCCACTCCCGTCTCACAGAGACCCCTGCTGCGAGGTCGAAACCCATCTCAAGATCACCCCAGGGTTGGGTTTCGTGGGGGGAAGCGAGCCGGCCCTCCATTCGCTGGCGGTCCCTTCAATGCACAGAAGAGGCCTTTTCTACCCCCACGCTACTGAAGTGGTCGCTGATGACAAGCTGAATGAGAAGTGCAAGCCACACATCTAACAGTGCAGTGTGTGTGTTAGCCCTGCTGGTATGAGCCCAGATATCTTTACTCTGTCATTTTAGCTTGAATTAAAGATACCTTAGGCTGTGTGTAAATAGCTGATTTAATCTTCTTGCTTAAGCTTGGTGGCCACTCATCTTAACATTGTGCTTGCAGGTTATCAGGTTATAGTTCAGAGTTTTGTGTGACAACCCTTCATCTTCCATTTTTCCACCTAAGCATACACAGAAGTACACATTTCTTTACAAGGCAGATATGACCATTTAAATAAAACATAGTTAACTCGGTTACACAGTAAAAGTGTTTATATGTTTGTAAATCAGAGGTTACTTAAGGTAACCAGTCAGACAGGTGTGAGTCTCAGAGAAAGGTTTGACATTTTGGGAAATGCTTACCAGACTTGGGGTACTACTGTTAGCTCAGCTTATACAGGGTAATGAAGGAGGACACTGATTTAGCTAAATGTAGGTAAAAACTAAAAACATTTTCATTTTACTGTAGAGAAGCTTAAGTTTACGAGAGATTATGGTAAAGAGTTAGGTGGCTAGGTTTAGTCTGGTTTAATAGTGCAAGCAGAACAGACTTTAATCAGGACCCACATTTCAGATCCATATGCTCATTTAGGTAAATGCTGTGCTGTTACTAGTTATCCTGCAACTCTCAGCCACACGTTTTCTAAAATGTCAAACCAATTCAAAAATGTGTGATTGAAGTGATGGTGTCTGAAAGTGTGCTGTGCACCTAAAACTAGTTTTTCTCCTTTTTGTTGATGCAGCTGAAGTTAAATCTTATTTCCCAAAAAAAAAACTACTTGTAAATATTCTCCTCTTGCTCAACCTTTTTCACCCATCTCGCCTCCCACTGTACATTATTACACTTGTAAATATAAAGAGTGAGTTGATGCGTCTTTTTCTCTTCAAGCTTTTTTTTTCTGTAAAGGAGGATGATCGTTGCTCTCACATCCTGTTTCTTTACTGCGACCGAGGCCTTGGAAAAGCTTTAACCCAGGAGAATTTCTCTGCAATATCTGTCATCTTTCTGTCCTTTTAAAACCACAGAAGAAGAGGGTGGAGATTGCTTTGTTTTATATATACACATCCGACTTAATTTTCTGCATGTGCGCGTTTAGACTGAGTAATGAAGATACTCGGTAATAGTGAGGTGTTTCCTTTTGAACCACAGTTGCTAAGCTTCAATATGTATTGACTTGAATAAAATTCAGTTTCAATTGAACTGGGGGAGGGGGTACTTTATTTGGTTACCATTTATCTCTGGAATTTAGCTGTTATCATTATTTTGAATTGCTTTTTTTTCATATATTTTACACTGTGGCTCCTAATTTTATATTTGATCAACAATTAGTGTTTTTTTTAATTTGTTAATCATCTGTTCACAGATCATTTAAACAGGCTCTTTCTCTTCTTTCTTTTGCTTATTTCATGCTTCTACTTTCAATCGTTGTGCCTAAGGCACAGGCAACTCTTCTGCTCCTCTCAAACCATTTGGGATTAAAAAAAAAAATTAGGAATAAGAAAGTTATTAATTTTTTTTTTTGTGGGTTTTGTTGCCACAACGCTGCCCTTTATAACACATAGAGGTGCGGACTGTTGCAGTCATTCATGTACATGTATGTATTCTGTGCTTATAAGCTTATCAAGACTACAGATTATCACGCATAAAGTTTGTGAATAGGTACATTGTAAAAAATGCAATGTAGATTTGTTCTACTGTTATCACTACTCCGGCTCTGTTACTAGCCACTGTTACGTCTGCAGTCACACGTTGGAGCAACTAACATTAGTTTGCAGAAGAGAAAGCAGAAGAATGTTCAAACATCTTCATGCCAACAGCTCTTTAACACTTTATTTGTTCCTGTAATGCCTTTTCTTAAGTTTCTTTTCAATGAAGAACAACTTGGTTTGACTAAATGAGCTTAAAAAATGATTGAACATGTGACAAAGCTGATGGTTTGTGTATATTTGAGAAATTGAATTGCTATTTGCTGTTCTCATGAATGATGCTACATCACTGGTCTTTGAGTGTCCAATCTTTTTTGGTGTAATGAACATGCACACATTCTGCAGGAATTATGTCTCGTTGAAGCATAGCACAGTAAAATAGTTATTCACTGTTGTAGAATGACTGTTTATAAAGCGTAGTTTTTAGAAATGCTTTAATCTCACACATTTAGAGCATTTTAATGTAGGTATTTACAGCACTTATGACTAATCAGTTTGTGCTCTTTATTCAACAACTTGCAACAACAGGGTGTTTTTTTTTCCTTTTATTTAAAAGATCTGATCTTGTTTTTGAGTTTTTATGTTTTCTTTAGATCGAAAGAGCTTGGAAAGCTGCACTAAGTAATTCTGCCGCATTATGGTACTAGTTATCCATATTAGCTGCACGTGCATTAAACCTGTATGTTTTTTGGATAATCAGTTTCAGCAAACTGGCCATTTACATTACCTAAATGAACACAATTTCTACGTTGCAGATCTTTTCAGCAAGTTTAGATCTCTGCGTCATTAACCTGCAGTGACAAAGGAAACAAAAACATTGGAATTATGCAGGCAAGCCTTAAGTTGACAAAGAACAAGTCTTTGATATAAATATGGAGTTATGGGAGGTTCAAGCCTAGGCTGGGGGGGGTTTGTCCTGTAGCCTTTCTGTGTGGAGTTTGCATGTTCTCCTGTGGTTTCTCTCTGGGTACTCCGGCTTCCTCCCACGCACAATACATGCACGTTACAATTAATAGCTATGGTTAAATTGACTGCTTATCATATTTAAGTCACTTTGGATAAAGGCGTCTGCCATATGTTTGTAGAATAGAGAATACAATTCTCTTTTTAAGGCCTTCGTGCCATCACAGTTCAAACTGAGCATGACAGAGACCAGCTCTGGAAGTGATCAGCTGTATACAAAGTCTGAATTCACTCAAAGAAAAGTCTGCACAGCAGTCATTTGACATGTGTAATTCCTGTAGCCGTAGTGTTCTGTTCTGTAGTGCTGCAGCGCCCCCAAGTGGCTGATTGGTGGTACTTCTACTCAAAATTGACCACAGTTTGGTTTTAGAACCACAGTAATGGGAACCACTGTACCTTGTTTTGTTCATTTTAATGTAAATAGGTAAAGTTCAGAATATTATCGAGTACATTTACGTTTTTGGGCCCTCTATTTTTAAGTGAATCCTTTTGTGTTACAGTGGTAGTGACTTGTGTCAAAATATAAGTAACTGATAGTGAACTATATAATTTTTCTCTTCAGTTTGTCCTATTAACGCAGTGTGAGGGTAAATTTAGATCTATATACATCTTTTGTACAAAATTATAATTGAGTAAAAGGCAATAGATGTCCGGAAAACATACATGGAAGCAAACCAAATGTGCCAAGCGTTGTTGCAGCAGGTTGGCGTTCATGTCTTTGTGCAAGTGTTTGGCTTCCTGCGCATGCTCTGTATAGTTGGACCTTTCGGTGCTTTGAATTGTCTTACCCTAACATTTTATATTTTTGTGTCTGCTTATAGAGTCCCAAACATGATGTGTCATGTTCATTATTTACATTCGCAGCTCTAGTGTAAAAGCTCGTGGCAGGGTGCAAGCTTGGAGCGCGCACGCTGCTTCGCGCCAGCGTCACGAGTTTAGACTAATGACGTCGCCGCCTCTTAGTCATAGTTTCCGGTGTTATGGCGGCTTTCAGAGAAGGAGAGTATTTAGCATTTTTAGAAATGAACGTGTAGTTAAACGTGTTTGAGATGGCGGTGACACAACTGTTTCGTGTGATTGTTAGTAGGTCGGCAGCTCGTATAATATCCCGCGTACACAGGAGGTACAGCAAGGTGCGTTAGCAGTGTAGTAATGGATGCTAACATTAGCCACCAGGACTGTGTGTTGACTGTTATGAGCTGTAGCTAGCCAGATGTCAATGTTGGTTCCAAAAAATGGGGCGTGGACTTTAAAACCTGGACTGTTATTAAGTTAGATAGTTAGTTTCTGGTCAAGTTTTTATCTAAAACTTGTGAATTGAATTTAGGCAGACTGTGGTGTATGAAAAGAGCATTTATCTCTTTTTAAACTATATTAAACCCAGTGGCTACCCTTTCCACAAGTAGTTAATCATGCCAAAATCATATGGCTAATCCTTAAATTGGCACGATTTGGTATAATTAAATTATAATTAACACTTTATTTTAAGCTTTTAAATAGTAAAGGGCCTGAAAATAAACTAAGAATCAATTAAATCACTGTAAAATACATTCCCTTTACTTGTCACATCCAGTTAATACCAATGCAGTATGCATGTTCAATTATTCAAAGTGTATTGTCAAAGCAGAAACTAGTGACCCACTTATACACATTTTCTTAAAGATTCTCCAGCTCTGACCTGTCATTGAGGGAAGCATAATTTATGCATAATTCAGAAACTATTCCCATTAGAATAATGAAATGCTTAAACTTTCAAGTAACATTAAAAGTTTTTTTTTAACAATTGATTTTCTGACACACCTTACAGTGCATCATTACTTGTGTCACCCTTGCACAGTTTCGCCCTATTTTAACCATATTTCCTTCTCCTTTTTTCCAGCTGCAGGTGTCTCCAGCTTTATCCGAACGACTTCGAGTCTTTGAGTCTCTCAGGGAAAAAAGAATCAATAAGAAGAGAGTTGAAGCCACAGAGAAGTCCCTCAGTATCCGTCTGGCTGATGGCAGAACAGTAAAAGGCACAGCTGGTGTCACCACGCCTCTCTTTATCGCACAAAGTGCGCGGTAAGTGTGCAATCCATGCAGATATGTTTCAGAATGCATCTTTTATTTTTCTACCCCAGCTTTAGCTATGCTGATGTTAATGCACATGTTATTCCAGGGTGAAAGGAGCACTGGTGAGTAAGGTGAATGGGGAGCTGTGGGAGCTGGGACGACCTCTAGAGGCAGACTGTGAACTACATCTTCTGGGCTTTGACACAGTGGAGGGAAAACAGGTTGGCTTTGTTGAACTCTCATATCTCATGTTTAGTCATTCCTTCTGTCTCTTCAAAGTCACTTTTACACTGAAGGCTTTTTATTTGCTTAACCACTTGGTATCCTAAAATATGTTAAAAGCTTTATTCCAATAAGTTGTGTCCGTGAGTAGGCCCGAACATTTATCTTTTGTAAAGCTGAGATGCTAGCTGTTGGAGTCATCAAAGGAAATTAGCAATAATGTAATCACAGCAGGTTTGGTAAATGCCAGACACATTTAAATAAAGGACTCGCTTAAAGGAGGCTTTTGCATCATCATTATCCTGAGGTTTTTTTTTTCTTCCTGTATGTTGACATATGTGTAACTAACTCCAACATTTCGATGTTCTTGCAGTTTGGAAATAATTAGTGCATCAACCTTCTACAAAGACCAGAAATAAAGCATTTGCTCCGCATATTCCAAGAATCAAAAGCGATTAACAGGATCCTTTCATCAACTATCTCTTAGGGCCTTTTTCCACACGGCTGGTTCCCGTTCTAGTTCGGAGTCAGAGCCCGATTGGGAACCGATTCTTT
>JBAMHV010000006.1:11745912-11756558 GCA_037177535.1 Pseudomugil gertrudae | reverse complement strand
GTGTCTAACTTCCTATTCCGGATGGGGATACGTATTACGCACGGAAGATGATGTAATGACGCAGAACTGATGAGGCACTTTCAGTGGAAAACTAAACCGGTTTTTTGGAAGCACAGTTCTTGAACCAGAAAAGCTCTGGATCTAGTTCAAGAACTGAACTAGAACGGGAACCAGCCGGGTGGAAAAAGGCCCTTACTAATCTACTCTGTGCCATCCTTCATTTCTTAGGCAGCATGGAGGACCGGAGCATGCATCCTGGGCAGTGTGTTGGAGGGGGTGTTTAATGCTCAGGTGTGCAGAGAGGGAGCGTCAGAGCTCGGACTTTTCTGTGATCACGTGTTGGACAACAGGTAAAATGTTTCTGATATGAATAAAGATACGCGGTTGCACTCCTAATTATGTCAGCTTACCAATTATATAAATAAAATGGCCCATAATTTCTTCCTGACGTTTTCTACTCATGTTATTAACACAACCTTAACAATGAGGTCAGACACGCGATCCTTCACACATCATTTGAACAGCTTTTAATGTTTAACCTCACCCACAGTCCATTATCTCTGAGTGATGTGGATGCAAGGTGTAAGGAGGTGGCAGCGCTCAAACTTCCTTTGTTCAGCCTGGAGCTGAATGCAGAAGAAGTCCAGGAACTTTTTCAGGTCAGCTGCGTTTGTTACATTTGATTTAACATTATATTATATTAAATAATTTGGCTCAGTTTGTCTCCATGGGGACCCAGCACGCACCACCCCCAGTCTAGTAGCTTAAAAACTTACAAGAAGTTAATTGAATGTGGGTTCTTGCTGTTATTAGAAGTGGATTTAGTCAGTTAATGATGAATCCCACTGATTTGTGGGCGTACAGTTAATCTGTGTGGCTGAAGGAGCAGATTTATGTGAATTCTGCTGTAAATGAACATTATGTTGTGAGCCAGTAAAATTAGTAGGGCTCAACACTGCCATGATGCCAGTCACTTGTTGGAGATTTATGTAAGCTGTAAAGATGTTCTAAAAGGAAATCTTCTAGCAAAGGTTTAAGCTGGAGAGAAAAAAAATCTTTTGTGTAACCAATATCATAGCTAAGAAACCTTAAATGAGACTGTAAGGTAAGGGGCTTCTTGCAGCTTTCCTCATGTCTCTCATATAGTAACCGCTGGTGTGATTAATGTGCTTTCTGTGTATGTCTTATAGGACAGTAAGCTGAGGCTGCAGCTGGTGGAAGAGCAGATGAGTGGCTCTACGGTCACAGTGTATAGGTATATAGAAATATTCACACATCTGATAAAGACTTACCCTTCAGTATCTTTAAACGATCAACGAACAACCCGTTTTTGTGCTTAAGGTGTGGAGACAGTGTAGCGGTGTGCAGTGGCCCACTCCTCCCACACACTGGCCTCCTCAAGGTCTTCAGGATGCTGCAGGTGAGTGTGTTTATGTGTCTGCAGCATCATCTAGCAGGCTCGGTGTACTTATGTACCCTTTTTGTTCCGTTTCGTTGACTGCGTTGCATACAGCTGCTTTCAGATTAACCGTGTGCAGTAGCTTGTTTAGCCCCTTTTACCTGCAGGATTTATGGCTGATCCTTTCTTTTACATTTGTTATGACTCTGCCACTTTTCCTCCAGCTTCAAACAAGATAATCAGGAATTTATGACCCATGCTACAGCCAAACACACCAAGTTAACCCAATGCCACCAGTAAAAAACACTTTTATTCTGGCCCATGTGGACTTTTCTGTCCAGTGTGACACGTTTAGCGTAAATGGAATTTTCCTTGTCTTTTACTGATCCTGTGAGGTCTTTCCATACTGGGCTCTCACTGGGCAGATGGGAATTCAGTGACTGGAAATATCAGCAACAGGATGTTGTGTTTGTCAGAGGCCATATTTGGTTTAAGTTCCTGCTAACACAATGACACGGATCAGATGCTTTACGCATGCTTCTTTTCATTTTTCCTCTTTTTGGGTAGCCCTCACTTTCCTTTCCTCCTCTCCCTCTTCTCACAATGTTCTCCACACTCCCATCATTACACATTCCCAGCTGTCCTCTGTGACCCTGGCCAATCAGACGGAGTCCTCGGGTTTAACGCGTTTGTTAGGTGTGGCGTTCCCAGGAGAGAAGGACAGGGAGGAATGGGAGAGAGAGCAGGAAGAGGCAAGGAGGAGGGACCACAGGCGTATCGGAACGGTAGGAATACATATTTATAGACTTTATACCAGCTAAAAAGAGTCAAACCAAACATTTCTTGTCAATAAACCTGTTTTCATGTATTTGCAGGACCAGGAGCTGTTTTTCTTCAATGAAGTGAGTCCAGGCAGCTGCTTCTTTCTGCCTAAAGGAGCCCACATCTACAACACCCTCACTGACTTTATAAAGGTGCTCTTAACTTTTTGTTTGACTATTTTTTTCCCGAACCCATTTCCTTTAGGTTGAATGTTGAATGTTAGAGGTAATGAAAGCGTAAGCTTCTTGTGAAGAAGAGATGATAGACAGAAGCTGAACTCCCATTGATCACCTGTTTCTCTTCATATTCCCGCACACATGCTGGAAACGGTCTTATTTACTGAACAGACCCTTTGCATGCCTTATATGTTGTGCACCATTACACACAAGCTTAATTTTGCATTATGCGTAGAAAAAAATGGCCAAACGAAGTAACTACCGATGAACAAAACACCGTAGCTATTTTGTAAATATTCCTATATATTTTTGTTTTGGTTTTCGGTTCCTTTTTCTACAAGTTGTGAAACACCATCGATGCAAACAGTGTGCACACCACTTAAATTATGTACAAGCTAGTGCACACAAGATGCTCTGCTCAGGTCCAGCAGCTCCAGAGCACCCACCTTGATCTTGTGGTGGGATATAAACACAAAATGGTTGTTTTACTGCTAATAAGTTGTGCATACGCTTGTTGTTCTGCTGTATGCGTTTCATTTTAAACAGTACATTTACCAGGAAATGATGGAGAATCTTTTTTCCACTGAGATGTTTCATCTAAAATGTTTGACACAAAACACCTTAAACAGAAGCTCCTCCCTCACTCCCTTTCCTCCTCATCACTCCTGCCTGGTCCATGTGCCAGCAAAGGAAACAGGAGCACAGCATCTTTTTATTTAGCATGGGGCAACCACTGAGTTCTGTGCACATGTGCACCAGCGTTTACTTTGAAACTCGCACCTAAACTTTAGCATCGACATGCCGGTCTTGTCTTCAGGTGAAGATTAAACTATTTAAAGAGAAAAAACACTGTATTGATGTTGGAGTCCCATCGCTGCATGCCAGTCCCGTCTCTGATCCCGTTCCGGTCTCGTTGCTGCTCAGAAAAGAAATGTGTCCCCATGTTTTGCTGCAACACGGCTGTATAATTATGCATTTTCAGTGGGTTTTAAAAAAGATTTTTTCTTAATTTTCCTGACAAAAAAACTTTATTTTATCCACTTTACATGAACAAAAACGTTTCACAGCTGCAACTCAATCCAAATACACATACCTTAATTTGATTATGCAAACTCTGACCAAATTTGTGTTTATATGTCATCATAAAATGCTGCGTACACTAATATGGCTTTATTCATTGTTTGCTTGTTATGAATGTGTTTCACATTGATACATCTCTCACATGAATGTGGATCCACGCACATGTTCCAGGTTGTAATGAGGATTTACAAGTCCGTGTCAGTCCTGAGGATATTATTCTTGGTTTCCTAATGATACTTGTGGCAGCATGGCCTTCTCCTGCACTCATTGTTCTACACATCCTTCCTTCTCGACCTCTCAGAGTGAATACAGAAGACGAGGTTTCACAGAGGTTGTGACCCCAACCCTGTACAGCACTGCATTATGGGAGCGCTCAGGTCATTGGGAGCACTACAGTGAAAACATGTTCACAGTGAAATCAGAGGGCTCCCAGACCTACGCTCTCAAACCCATGAATTGTCCTGCACACTGGTAAACACACACACACACACATTTTTGCCCTCTGTCTTTAACAATCTGACTCCCCTTTCTCGCGTTTAGTCTCATGTTTGAGCAGCGAGTTCGCTCGTGGCGGGAGCTTCCTCTGCGGTGGGCTGACTTCGGGGCGTTGCATCGTAACGAGCTCTCCGGAGCTCTGGGAGGTCTGACTCGTGTCCGCAGGTTCTGCCAGGATGATGCTCACATCTTTTGCACACCTCAGCAGGTAAACAGGCTGAAATAATGGCAGTTTAAACAGCAGGAGTGTTTTTTAAGGTTATATAAGCAGATGGAAGCTGTAAATGAAGCTCATGTGAATCTTACAGTGATGATTAGATGGGCTCCTGAGACATTCCAGGAGGCCTCAGCCTGGATGAATGAAGGTCTTTGTCTTGTTCAAACAAGACACCTCCAAATGTCCGTCGCTATAGTTGTACATTTTTCCTGCTCTCCCACATAAGTCGTGGATTGTTCCCATCATTCCTCCAGGTCATCACTTTGCACCCAGTTTGGCCTCTGAAAAGCTAATTCCATCTTTTCCTACCTTGCTTTGAACTTAACCCTTTCACATCCTCCATTTTGACTCGTATCTGTTGATTTATCACATTTTTAACCTACTTTTGTCTTGACGTGTCTCCCCAGCTAGAAGATGAGATTGTGGCTTGTTTGGATTTTGTTCGGAGCATCTATCAAGTTTTTGGGTTTTCCTTTCACTGCCTGCTCTCCACCCGTCCTACACCGTGCCTTGGAGAGCCTGAACAGTGGGACAGTGCTGAGCAGGTACACACGCACACTTTCACACACTCCTTTTCAAAGCTACACGCAGTGCTGGACAGCTGCTCTCTCTGTGTGTGTGTGTGTGTATGTGTGTGTGTGCATACTGTGTGTGGCAGCCATTTAATCTCAGCTGCTAAAGAAACCTTCATGAACGCTGATATCCACTTAACCAGTTACGTGAGTAGTACTTCCCAGCTGATGGCTCCTCTGTTGAGCTCCTTAGTAGACGTATATCTGTGAATCCCAATAGATTCCTTTTAAATGGGCACTGTGGCAGTTTTAGCTGACTGTGTTAAGTTTAATTGAACATTATGTTTCCGAGCTCCCACAGGTCTTTTAACACTGAACGCAGCAGTCATAATGTGCATTAATGCGCTTCTTACTCACTACTCTGTGGTGTGTGTGTGTGTGTGTGTGTGAGCAGCAACTGGAGAGGAGTCTGCAACAGTTTGGCGAGCGCTGGGAGCTGAACCCTGGAGACGGAGCCTTCTACGGACCTAAGGTCAGTGGGAGGAGTGGCATGTAGTTGTATATGTGAAATATACCACATTCAGGTGTAAACTGAGATTTTTTTTCTGATTCTAATGAAGAACTGTAACAGAGACATTTCTGCAGTTTTTCCTAAAAAATAAACTTTTTCTATTTTTACAAACAAAAGAAAAGTTTTGTTATTCCCAAAAACATCAGCACAATAAATACCGTAAGTGTTTTCACTAATTATTACTTTCCTGTGTGCCGCCTCTACGTTGCACAGTGATATTTGACAATGAGGTGTAGAGGGAATAAAATGAACCTGAGCTTCGGGGGGGGGAGGGTGGTAGGGGAAACGATGATCATGCAGCTCATGTGAGTATATCTAACCAGACTGGGTCACATGATGCTAGTTGGTAGTTATTGGCCAGTTTAAGCATCTTGGATTAAATTGAGTTAATTACAGTTTTGTTGGGATATTTTATGTGTTGCAGATCATGGCTATTTGTCATATTTAAAGATTAAAGAGTACACATTTAGCCCAGTAGGATGAATAATGAACCATTTAATTTGGGTATGTGTGTTTAAACATAAGCAGGATATTAAATGTATCGCTGAGCTTTACACGTGCTGAAGACTTTAAAAAGACGTTAATTCCCTAAACTGTAAAACTATTTAGGGTGCAGATTAAAGGGTCTAATCAGATTTTTAGAAGGTCAGTTTATTGGTGTAGTGTTGCAGATTACAGTGTGACGCTAGCATAATTTAGCTTCTGGCGCTGAAGGGAAAATTGCTGAGCAGCACATGATGTTTTTCACACCAATATAACTGGAATAGAACCATTATTGTTCCCTGAGTTTTGGTATAAACTGGAAATAGCATGACTTGAGAGAGCCGTTTTGCTTAAACAGTTTAATGTTTAACAAGCATCAAGAGGACGTCGGCAGCAGATGGACATAATCAGGCTTGTGTAGAAGCACAGAGAGCATTCCTCACTACCATGCAGCAGGGGTGTGTTAGCCACAATTAGCAAGTTGAGCTAGTCCCAGAAACCTGCTTGTAACCGCTTCTGCCACAAAAATGCACTTGGACTCCTGCAGCATCTCTGAATTTAGATTTGCAGACTTGTGATACTAACAAATGTTGACGTGTGTCATCCCAGATCGACATCCTCATCAAGGATGCGATCGGCCGGCAGCACCAGTGTGCCACAATCCAGTTGGATTTCCAGCTGCCAATCAGATTCGATCTTCAGTACGTGGGGTGAGTTGGTCAACAAATTCAGCATTTTGGCATTCAGGCCCTGAAACGTTCCTCCATCGGGGCTGGTGTAAAAATACACCCTTCCCCTGCTCTAAATAGCTGAAATACATGTGTACAAAGTGCTGTAGTCAAACTTAACGGTTAATTTAATCATGAAAAATGATTCATTTATTGAATTCATCAGCTCAAGTGAGCATGCTCCTTGTTAGTGCCTCGTGATCTGCTTCTGTCAATGTGTTTTTGATCACCCTGTTAGAGATGAATCTTATTGAGACACAGATTTATGTCTTGAAGTCGTTATTTTTCTGGAGGCTGATCAGAGCAGGAGGATTTCCTGAAAGACGGCAGCTTTTGCAGATACATATGTGCTTCTAAAAACAGTTAAAATGGCTCTCCATTGATTTGCACTAAGGCATAAACTTTGAACCTTTCTGCCAGACGAGACGGCCACATACACAGACCAGTGATGGTCCACAGAGCAGTGCTGGGTTCACTGGAGAGAATGATCGCTATACTGGCTGAAAACTTTGGAGGGAAATGGTGAGAGTTTTTACACAGAGTAGGATGACACTGTATCTTTGCTTTAACACATCACTGCTCTTCTTTTGCCTAAACAGGCCACTGTGGTTGTCTCCAGCTCAGATCATAGTTATTCCTGTAGGGGGCAACAGTGAGTCGTACAGCAGACAGGTCGGCCTCAGATGGAGATCTTCTTCTTTTTCAATGATAATGTGAAGCTTATAAGAGATAAAATCTTAAAAGAGGCCATTTTCTGTCCTGTTAAGGTGGTTGAGCAGTTCCACGAAGCTGGCTTCATGGTTGATCTGAACGACGATCAGAGCGCAACCTTAAATAAGAAGATCCGCTCTGCTCAGCTGGCCCAGTACAACTATATATTTGGTGAGTCTTACCAAACCAAAGCGTTTCATTGTGTTTATTCTCTCTAATGAACTTTCCATAAACTTTTTTTTTTGCTAGTTTAGATATTGACATAGCGTTTTTTTTCTGTGTTGTCTAGTGATGGGGGATAAAGAACATGAGACTGGAACGGTAAATGTCAGGAGCAGAGCGGGTAAACAGCTGGGCAGGAGGCTGACTGAGGAGGTGCTGAGGTCCCTCACACTGCTAAGAGACACGAGAAGCAACCGTGATGAGTTTTGATGGAAATAATGACCCTCATGTAATGTTTTTGCATGTTTGAGCTGCTACTCTACAGGCTTTTTCTGCAGATGTGGCTGCTGCTTGTAATAAAAGTACGTAAAACATTGTTTATTTGTCCTTTTAATGAAATTCACTAGAAATATTTCCCAAAAAATGATTTCAGGCTATTTAAGGATCTCTATCAGTGTGACATCAGCGTAGCTCAGCTGCAGATGCAATTTGTTCACTTACGGCCATTAAATATGCAGACTGGCTTACATAAGGCTGGTGTGACAGAGTAGAAAACCAGGCATACCTTTTAAAGAGGCCTGGAAAAAAGGGAGCACATGGAGAGGATTTGACTAAAATAGGAGAAGGAGCAGCTGTGTCAAGGTTGTGTGTTTTCCTGTGTGTTTAATGGAAACAGCTAAGCCAAGGTAAGGGTGAAAAAGGTTGGAAGGTTTTTCTGTTTTAATTGAGGAATGGCAGCAGGATGGAAAGGACACAAGTCATAACACCAGCAGGGAGCAGGGGATCCAGATCTGATGGAATAAAGCAGGTCATCTGGACAAACATGACCGTAAAAGATGCTTGTGACACACGTGGAGTCGCTAGTTGGAGCACATCCTGTGAAAATGATGTAGCGCTGCAGGGAGATGCTGTTTGTAGAAGTGGCTCTAAGATTAAATCAACCAGTCATTTCTAAAACCAAAAGCCTGAATATATTTACATCAAACCTCATTTTTTAAAAATATAAAGTATAACTTAACTAGTCTAAATACCTCTATCTGTGTGTGTGCGTGTGTGTGTGTGTGATCTGAGGAAGTGGCGGCAAATTTAATTCTTTCCACCAAACCTGACATGACTGGTATTTAAATGAAAAGAAAAATACTTTATTGATCCCAGAGGGAAATTCAGATAGTATTTTTTTTTAGTCCTCTCCAGCTTTGCTGCGAAGCTGCAAATAGTTTTCATCTCAAAGCAAAGCGACCTCCCGTAATCGTGCTTACTGGCTTAATATAGCATTTTTACTAAACTGATGATTAATTCAATAAATTGATTATTCTTCAGGCTCTTGGTGTTTTTATTCAATCTATGTCATGTTTAGAGAATTTGCAAAGTCTCTGAATGAAATAAATCTGAATGAACATAATGGTTTTATAAGTATTTAATAGAAAGTATTAAATGAAGTATAAGATCAACGTTTTAACCTGCAGAAGGTAAAATCTGTGTTTACAACCGAAAGAAAGAGTTGTTCTGCTCCTTTAATGTGCATGTTGCTAAATAACCTAATAAATTATCCAATACTTGTTTTTTTATTTTGTTAGTAGCCTTTTTTCTTATATTGTGTTTGTTTAGATACGTTGATTTCACATTTAAAATGATGAAGCAGGTTTATTTTTGCATGGCACATTTATTGTACGAGATGATTCCAAGTACATAAAACATTAAACGCATCACTGTGAGGCAGAAGAAGCCTTAAAAAGTACCTAAAAGAATATAAAGCAAAAGGAAAAACATAAAGGAGGTGTGCAAAAATCCTTATAAGGAGCTGATAATCGTCAGGTGTCGGTTTTAACATCTGATGTGTTTTGGAGTGAGAATGAAATGTGGTTTTCTTAGACTGGGAACTATTGCAATCTGTTTTTATTTACATGGCGTAAATAAACGTCCTGCTATGTTGGGACTGGATGTTCTGAGGGAGGGAAATACCTAATCTAATCATTGGTTGGATATGATGGTCATATGATGACCCTAATATGAGGGTCATTCCACTGAGTAGGGGCCATTTCCATGTTGCAGATGGAAATGGATGCTTCAGTCTTATTATTCCTC
The DNA here is from genome assembly GCA_037177535.1 of Pseudomugil gertrudae. Lineage (NCBI taxonomy): Eukaryota > Metazoa > Chordata > Actinopteri > Atheriniformes > Pseudomugilidae > Pseudomugil > Pseudomugil gertrudae. Next base: position 11,747,117 of record JBAMHV010000006.1, on the reverse strand, counting down.
CCAGCACAGAGCTTAAATTTGGGGTTTGATCGCTGTGCGGAGTTAACTAAGTGAGAAAATTAATTTTAGGGTTTTTTCCTCTGCACAGAAACGGCAGCCATTGGGTGGAGTGGTATGAATAGAAATATTCTGCTGGTTACTGATGAGAAATGTGGAGATCTAAACTTTTATATTTATTCAGTCATTTTCCAATTATTTCAGTTTTCGGTTGTGCAGGCAGATGTGCAGCATCCTTCAGTACATGGTAGAAAATGCAATGTTTTCCCGTAGAAATACGGGAAATGAGACAGTTCCTTCCTGTTGTCATCCGGCCTCTCCTCCCCCTCCACCTGCAGCTGCACTTAATCACGACCACACAAGTCCCTCATCAATTTAATTCAAATTTCCCTCTGGGATCAATAAAGGTTTTTTTTTTATCATCACCATGTAAGCCAATTTATTCTGTTACACTTTTGAGTTAAAAGTATAAAACCAACCCACACAGAGCATTGCAAGCTTTATTTTTTAAAAGACAAATGGAAAATAAGAGCCAATCATCTTGTGTTTAATCATGTTCCCTCACAGCCCTGCAATGAAACCAGTGTCATTTAAAGTACAATTTAGAGGCTCACAAGCTGCATGGCAATGTTATTTATTACAAGAATGCAATTTGTTTTTAACCTTACAGCAGATATGTACTGGCAGATTTGACATGAACATGTTTTAAAGTATTAAATGACACAATTTCAGATTTAGTTCAGTTTGATTTTCTGTCTCAGTTTATAAAACATCCGTAATGCAAAATACCTGCATGTCACTGGAACTGCAGCTCGCTGATTATACTGGCATAAAAAGTGAAAAAGAAAGATAAACTGATGTTTTTAAGGAAATTAGCCAGAATATGTATTAATAAGTGTTAGTTTCAGCTCTGGATTTCATTTGGCGTTCTTTATGTTGCTTATTGTTCTGCTGTAAGTCTGTGATTTGCATTCTGCTGGGACATTTTCCCAAAACGTGGAGATAAAATGGAAACCAGCCGGCTCCACCAGCATTGCACAGTAGTTGCGTAGTGATGACACAGACCATTTACCCCAGTAAACACTCCTCAAATCTTTCCCGCAGATAACAATATCAGTCTCCCTTCACCCTCCTCAAGTTCCCACTCTGCCCACTCCTCAGCGTTATCATCTGAGCCTGTAACACACACACACACACACACACACACA
>JBAMHV010000006.1:11722543-11741491 GCA_037177535.1 Pseudomugil gertrudae | reverse complement strand
GAGGGTGGGGACATAGAGCGACCGGTAAATTGAGAGCTTCGCCTTCCGGCTCAGCTCCCTCTTCACCACAACAGACCTGCGCAGCGTCTGCATCCGCCTATCGATCTCACAATAATATAATATAAGATAAGATAAGATAAGATAAGATAAGATAAGATAAGATAAGATAAGATAAGATATGGAAATTAAATACAACTGACAGAACTGAATGAATGATATAAAGTTCCAGATTGCAGCAGCAGCATGTTATTGAAGGTGCGGTGCAACAGACGGACTCTACATCGGATTAACTGTAAACATCAGCTGTTCCACCGCTTGGTTCAGCTTTGGTATGTGCCATACCATACGTGCTCATTCAAACTGTGGTTGTTTGTTGTTGTTATCAGTATATGTGTGACCCGGTGGCTTCTCTGGGTGAACAATTGCTATTTGTGTGAATAATTGGAACAAGGTTTTCTCACTAGTTTCCTCAGCCAATTAGGACCCAACTGAGCTGACCCCTCTCATGTTCTTGTCTCACCAGTGATGTCCTCATTAGGGTGTTCCACCTATTGACCCTTTTATTTCAGCCCATTTTCACTGCGACAGCGTCACATACCACAGTTTTGTTAGGACCTTTTGGCGTAGAAATCGATGCAGAGGGAGCCGTCACTGTTAGTTTTGAACATGCCAGGTGAGTGTAGGGTATTTCTGTGCCACCGCGTAACATCGATTCCAGACCATTTGGCTTGTCTGACTGTCAAGCTAACAGTTTGTACATTTACTAACGTTTTGTTATCCAATTTAAAAATGAAAAGTGAGACAAATGCAGAAAAAAAGGCCATGCTTTTGCAGGTTTTAGAAATGTGCGGTATTTTCATGCACAGACTGAGTTGCATCGATTTGCACAAACACAGAAGTGAATCTTTAAACCAGACTGTCACAATTTAGCCAAATAGCTTTAGTGCTTAAACCAGTTTTGATAAATAATGTCTTTGTAAAATATTTGTGCAGTGTACCTGCATCAGGGTACCAACACCTTGCTCTCCTGACAAACCCTCAGCCAGGAGATAACAGCTTCCTCATCTCCCATTTTACCATTATATGTATGTTTTCTTGGCAGTAATCCTTCCATTTACAGAGGACCTGTACAACCAGTTCCTAAGCTGAACCACTGCTGGTGAAACTGGATCACTCTTGGCTCCGTCAGTCATATCCAGACCAGACTGTTTAGATCCCGGACGGTTTCTTTTCCAGCTCTCTGTGGTTCATCCAGTGCACCCTGCTTTGATCTGCACCCTGGCACAGGACTGGTGGAATGGAGCAAATATTGACTCCATCTGAGCCAGACAAATCACTCCCCTCTTCCTGCGCTCCTTCTCTTTCACTCTTCTTTACACTTGCTCTGTCCCCCCCTCTAATCTGCCATTACCTCTTTCTCTCACATCCCCTTTCATCCCCTTTCTGCAGCTGCCTTTCTTTTCACCCCCTTTGTGTCCGTGTCTGTCAGTCTCGCTCTCTTTCTGCTCGAAGCTTCTCAGGCTTACAGCACTTTTAGGTCAGGCCTCTCTTCCTCCTCCTCTTTTCAGCTGCCCTCGCAGAATCGAATCTACAAACTAGTTTGTACTCATGTTACTTTGGGTTTCTCGTACATGAATATCTCTCACCTGAGTGCACTGTATATTCGAGCACATGCTGCCGCCATGAGCCTGGAACACCATTTTTCATCTGTGTGACCCAAAAACCTGCACAAGCAGAGTGTGAAGGTGCACATGCTGGTATGTGCCAACATACCTTTGCATGGTGTTCATGTGTGCAGCAGACGGCTTCTGTAGAGTGCAAAGATGAGGAAATGATCCCAATAGAATTTTTTTAACTAAAACTTAGAAATACCTTTTTCTTTTTATCTTTGATCTGAGTATTTACCTTAAATATCTTCAGTTAATTTTTTTTCTTGTCAGATCCCCTTTCCCTATAATGTGAGTTGCAATACATAAAATATGAGTAGATTTTTCACACAAGTCCTAAAAGATACTAAAGAAAACTTGTTTGACTAACTTGTAAAGGTAAATGTTTTTCTCATTTAGATTTCTGAAGGCAAAAAAAATCTCTGGAGTGAAAAAAATCCCTCTAAAAGCAAATCAAATGTTACACAATCAACATTTTTTGTGCTCAATACTGATCTGAATCTTTTAAAATGAACAATCAGCTGTTAACAAATCTCAGTCACATCTTCCAACCTCATGATTAAACTTTTTAAGATGCTTGACACCTCTGAAGCTTTACATCGAAGTAAAGAAAACAACCTTTGTTCATGCTGTTCCAGCTTTGTGTTATTTTCTATCAACATTCTCCTGAACATGCTGAATGAGCTCATTGTATTCAGAAGTTTTTTAAGAGTCCAGCTTTAAGTATCTAATTAAATTGGTAGTATTAAATGACGCTCTGTCATCACCTCCCCATGTTAATATGGGATAGCAGGCATCATGAATGATGGCTCAGCTTTATAATATTAGCAGTGTCCTGCCACAACCCTGCAGAGCGTCTGTATTACAGCATTGCTAACTTAAGCCCTGAAGGCCTATCTTATCTTATTTAATACATACAGTCTCTGAGATATTTTGCATCACTTTATGGTAGAAATTTGCTCAAAACCCTGTTTCCACCATATCATACTGGTCTCCTGCACCCTTGTGAACATCGGAAAGCAGAAGATTACACTATAATATTATTTACCGGAACTATTTGACCTATTACATAGTTATAGTAAATATGTTGATAAGACAAACTTTTTTCCAGATTTTGTTAAAGTGTCAAATAAAGTTTTCAGATCTTAAAAACTGGATGTTTCTTCTTAGGTCATGCGTTAAAGGGTTTAGAGTTGATAAAAGCGTTGAGATTGATTAAGTCACTGTTATACAATCAATTATCAGAAGCATTAATCAGGGCTGTTGTGATCATTCATCCATCCATTTCTAAACCAGCTCATTCCAGTTCAGTGTTGTGTGGTGGATCTGGACCAGAGTGTACCATCAGGAAAACACTGGACATCACTGAGAGTAAGAAAGTGTGTCTGATCCTCCATAAAGAGCGTTGCTGCTGCCCTGCAGTTTGCTAATCATCACTGGGATGTAAATTCTGCACATGCACTTTATTAAATCTCTCTGAAAAAACAAACAAAAAGAAGCATTGCAGCACAGATAGGCTTCTAGATGATGTTATCAGAGAGGGGCAGGCACCAACGAGGTGCAGAAAACCATCCATAAAAGAGTAAAGTCCAGAAAGTCAGGAAGGAAATCTTTGCAAGGACAAATTACAAAAACTTTATTGTGTTTAACATTTGGTATGTCAGATAATACTTTAGAGACTGATCCCAGAGTTTTAGCACTGAAATCCTATCATGAAGGTGGAATTGAGAGTCTTTATATATCAGAGACAGTCAAAGTAAGTAAGATTACAATAAGCTGTCTGAACAAACCAATGTGTGACATCACCTTTTTTACACAACTGAAGCTGAAAAAACAGATAAAATCATGCAGGAATACTGATTACATTCTATTTTTTGCAAGTCTAAATCAAAACTAAAGTATGAAATATTGTTTTACAATTGAGGTAATATTACAGAAGCTTGTTACAGTCCTTTTACAGTGGTTGTGGCCCCCAGGATGCTCTACCATCCTGTGATGTTTATAGGAACAGATTAGTGAAATATGGGAGCAGCAGTGTTGTGACTTGGTTCAAACTCCTGCATTTGGGCCCAAATGGTTTTCCAGAACAATGTCATTTATATTAAACAAGTCAATTCTACAGGAACATATCTGAACTGATTCAGTAACAACAAGGAGCAAGACAGCCACCTTCCACAGCTAAGCTTTAAAAAGTGTCAACCCAAAGGAAATGTTCCAGAAGTGGTATTTACCTGAACTTAAACACCTTCCGGGCACTACGACTATCTGCACTGCACCCCACGCTGAAGAGCTGAAGAGCTAAGAGCTAAACATGAGTGTAACAGGTAAAAACACATGGATAACAGAGCTTTTTTCTGCTTTAAACATGGATCCGCCTCCAGATCCACATCAGGGCTTCACCAGATGTTTTAATATCTAAAACATAAAACAATATCTTTGAACCATTTTGAGTTCTTGACATTTTAGCCTTTGTGCCTTTTTCTGATATTTGTCTCTATCTGTTTTGTGTTGTTTGCTTATTGTTTAATTACGCAGCACTTTGCAGGGGTATTTTCTGCAGGCAGGGTTTGTGTATACATGCAAGAAGTTTTTCGAGTGATTTATCACTCCCACAGGGCACCACCTCTCTGATCTGCAGTGCTATTACTCAGATCAACCGGCTGAGAAATAACTACCCTGATGCTACATATAGACCTCCCCAGACACATAAATAAACACACAACATATGTGCATTGTGTTGAAGGGCTGAGACAGACATTTAGCCAATCAGGGTCCTGTGGTTGGTGGCGCTTGTCGACAGACCAGCACATAAGTTGTTTCTCCTTAAAGATCTAAGAAAAGAGGGAGGAGGAATGGATGGATAGAGAGAATTAGGGAGAGAGGAAGGCAAAAGAAACCATCACGGACCATTGGTCGTCATGGCAATGACCTCTGGCTAATTGCAGTTACTGATAGACACAGTGCTTAAAAGTCCAGCGATATCCATTTCAGTAATCACACACACACAAAACACACACACACTAAAAGTTACTGCGTATGTGTCCATACCCATTTATCTTCTGGAATGTGTTCTCTGTATTAATGCTACGCCTTTTACATTAACTTTCTTATTTTGCCAGATCAGATCTTAAGCCCCTGTGTAATGTGGTTTAGTCTTCAGTTGCTGGCTTTGAAGTTTCTAATCTCTGTCACCATCACTGTGGCATATTGTAGGATGCCTGTCCAAGAAAAGCAGCAGCCTGGCCCTGGTACATCTCTCGACCAGGGTGTGTTAATATGTGCTCAACCATAACTCCCTGCAAACACGCCCTCCTTTCCACTTGTTGGTCTCGCTCATGTTTCCACCATGTCGCCTCTGCAGGGAGGGAAATGTTATGAGAAGAGAGAGAATTTATTCTTACCAACTGTGGAAGTGCTGTGATGGATTTTAGTGCCTTTGGGAAAGAAAAACTTTGTGCTCAACAGCTGAGGCTCTGCTGTAATTCTGCTGTATTTTCTTTTGAAAAGGCATCAAGTGTAAAAAACAAAAAAAAAGTGACACATCTGGACGTTGGGTGCTGTCCAGTTTAGCCTCTGGACTCTGAGCCATGTGCATACAGAACAGGGTTGGATGTGCTGGATTGTTGCTCGATGGCAGCACATGTTCACATGTCAGCTTTATGGGTACTGTCACAGATGAGAACGCTAACAGTGACATAGCTTATGGTTCTGATGTTGACCCTCGGTTTCCCATGACTTCAAACTTACATCATGAGATCACAGGACAGTTTTCTGTTTATTTGCAGTCCAGAAAGTTCAGGCTGAGAAAAGATTACGGTGCTTGTGTATCATGCTTTTTATGATTGTTTTTTCCTTGTTCTGCTGGATTCTACACACTTAACTAAAAAAAACTTTTTTTCTAAATTTGGCCTGACCTGCCAGGTAACCTCATTAGATATGAGCTGTTCTACCTCGCTTTTTGGCTTTACACAGCCTTTTTCATTTATTTATTTGATCGAAAACAAGTTTTTGTGGTTCTATCCTTTTCTCACTTTGTCCTCAAATCGTTTTGCTTCTCTTTTGCTGTCTTCTCACGTGCTGCTTTGAGTTTGACTGGACAAAAAGCTCCTCCTCTCCTGTCTGTCCTCCTTTAAGCTCTCCCCCCTGCTCTCTGTTTTCATTGTGATGGAGTTTATGGTTTTTATTAATGTGTCATGCAACTATTCCTCATCCTCGAGGGACTTAAGACTCTAAAAATGAGTGCAAACCAGAAGCAGAGTGCAGCACAGAAATGGCTTTTTACACCAAACACACAGAGAATCAACTTAAATTATTTTTATGTCCTTTTTGTCCTAATTAAACAAACAAAAACTATAATTAATGGTATTCCTTTCCAACTTAAATACATGATTTATCAGGAACATCACTTTTTGTTTGTTTATGTTTATGTGCTCCCTTTCCTCTTTAAATCCTTACATGATGTGAAAAAAAGCTTTTTGCAATCTTATGTAATCTGCCAGCCTTAATAGAAAGCAGACAAATAACAGTCCTTATTTGTGCAAAATCCTTTGAAATAAACTCAATAATAAATCATTTTTATTTATTGTTGTTTACGTCCTAAACATAGTCTTATGTTACTTTCAAGCCACAGAAAGGTTCCAACTAGAGATTTAATTGCCTCCTAAAGTCCTTCCTGCACACCAGCGTCCTTATGATCACCTTTACCTCCCTCTGTCCCCTGTGGAGGTTCGGCCTGCATGCTCCTGTTTTAGAAAACGGACTGAAAAGTTGGGTGGATTGAAGTCTGCATGCACAGCAAAGTAAAATTGGCATCAAGCAGTTTTTACATCTGCTTCAGACCAAAGCTGAGCAGAGTTCACAGCCCACAAACATGCGCACACAGATGCACACAGAAAGCTGTGATTCGGGCTCAGAAGTAACGTGTCTCCTGGGTGCACTTATCTGAAGCATGTCTGGTTTTTTAAATGTGATTAAACAGTTACCAGAAAACACAGGCATGTTTGGATCATGTAGGCTATAATACATATATCCCCCCCGAAAGGCATCGCAATATTTCACCCATGAGCCAATAAATTCTACTTGAAAAAATTATGTAATTATATTAAACTAAATATTTTATACTCCGCCAACAAAGGGCCTCTTTAGCTGCTTCCAGCTCTTTTTCTGAAGAGATCATTACTCCTGATCAGCAAGCACAAAGGAGCATTATTATGTTAGATTGTGCAACTAAAGCGGCTCTGAGTCGCTTAGTCAGGACCCAGTGTGTGTGTGTGTGCGTGTGTGTGTGTGTGTGTGTTAGAGAGAGGGAGTGTATAGATTGTGCGTGTAAAAGTGAGAAAGAAGCAGAGAGAGTTGTGTAATCTATCCATTTTCTGTCTCCCCACTCCTTTTCTCTGCCCCCCTGCTGCCAGGCTCCACACCAAGCACCCACAAAAAGTTGTCGAGTGAACTGAAAGAAAGGAAAAAAACGGAACCCTTCCCACATTGCAGGAATCACGGGGAGTGACTGTGACAGAAGGAAGGGGACAGAAAGAGTGAGAGCTGAAGAAAACCCTCACAGAACTTCATCACATGTCTTTCAGGACTGGAACGGATCGCTAAACTGGAGCGATAATCAATATTCGTGGATCAGAAGTTTGCAGCGAGTCCTGAAACATGCAGCGCGGTTCGTTTTTCAGGTAAAACTTCCACTTATCCAGCTGCTACCTTCACCACATGTGGATTGGCATCCTCCTTTTGGGAGATAGAGTATTTGTTTAGATGCTAGATGTTTTTATGAAGTTGTTTTGTTTGTGAACTCTTTGGTTTTACGCGCGGCTCGTTGCGCGCAGGGAGGCGTGCAGGGTGTCTATGACAGGAATTTGCCCACAGGCGTCGGGTTTTGTTGAGAGTTCCCTCTTTCCCTTTAGGGTGGATATTTTGGTGAGGTTTCCCTCTGATGTAAACCTCTCCCTCCCTGTCCCCGCGGCTGTGAGTTTATTCTACAGTGTGCCACAGTAGCGGCTGAAGAAACGTGGAGCCGGGTAGGGGGTCGTTACTTCGGCCTGAGCGGCTCTGTTGTGTCGGACCTTTGTCTGTGTTTTTCAGGGGTAATTGTGTAGCTTGGTGTGGGGAAGCTTCCAGAGACCGCGGCGGTGCACCACACTGGGAAAAGGGGACCAATTACTCTGCCTACATGTGGCTTGCGGACTGCAGATTGTGGTGATGGTTTGGTTCTCGTGGTGAGCTTCTGCAAAGTCCATCAAGGAGACAGTCAAGGAGACAGTGTTGCACTTGTTTTCAGTGAACTTGTCTCGATTTTCTTAAAGTTTTAGTGATAATTGTAAACAGTCTCTCTCTTCTGAAACAAGTGCACTTATTTTAGAATTAAAGAGGAAAACAAATCCAATTTTGAAAGATAATTTTAGAACTGATTCAACACAATTTATAGTATTTAAACCTAAGAGTTAAGCATTTGATTGCGCATGTGTGTGTGTTTGTTAAACGTGTGTTAACCACATCCTCAGGCTATGTTCAGTCTCAGCTTAGTGAGTGAAAACCTGTTGCTTTTTAAACATGTTTGTTTGAACCTTCTATTATTTCCCAGGTTGATTGAGATGTTTAACATGAAACGTCAGGGTTTAAAGAAAGTTTTGTGCACTCACCTGTGTCATGATTGGCCCCTAAATTACACTTAAGTCATCAGAACATGAACACTTGTGCTTGATAGTTCAAGGAAGTGTTATTTAGAAAATGTAAGTCTGTGTAAGTTTGTACATTTTATAGCAGCAATTTGAAGTTAGGTCTTATTTACATGCTTTGGAAATGACCTTGTTAAACTGTGCTTATTCTAAACCCTGCATATCTGCAACATCTTTCTCTCTCTGTTCTGCATCCCTTTAGGTTCTATTTGCTGTGGGGCTTTGTGGTGGTTACGACCTCCATGACGAAGACTGCCAAGAGGAAGGTAAGTCATTGTATCATGAAGCTAGGTCAACAGACAGCAGGGTCACAATAGAGGGGTGAAAAGGTGGCCGCAGTCAAAGGGCAGCTTCACATTTTCCCAGCATCACTCGCATGCCCAAATGTCCACTGAAAGAGAAAGTGGGTGCTAAAAAACTGTCCTGACTGTAAGGCTTCATCTGTCTGAGGTAGTCAGATTTTGCAGACTTCTATTTAGGTGGCCAGCCCTCCTGCGACGTCTTTATGAAGCTGCTAGAAAATGCCGTTCACAAAGAAAAACTGCTCAGAACTGATCTTCTAATGAAGCATTTAACTAATAATTAATTTTACTGAAACCAAAGTAGGAAAATGGACCAAGACGTGCAACAGTTAGAAGCTTATCAGGCTTCAAAACGCTCCAATCTACAGATACAATTTAATTTGATTAGCCTAGCCAGGCTGTGTCATGCTATATAGCTTGAGTGAACTCTCTTAAGCTGGACGACATTTGATTTATGTAGATGTGAGATCTGCTTTTTTTAACCACACAGAGTTTAAGTTGGTATGGCCTGGCATGTTTTGTGTTGATGATTATGTCTATTGCGTTCAGTTGAATCTGTGTGTTCTGTACTTTCTATTTAATTCCTCTGCAGGAGGGGCTTGATGCTCTCTGCAAAGCAATCAGTAAAACTGTGCAGCAATGCTCGGTAGTAAATTATAGATTAACCTAAACAAAGAAAGAAAAGATTCCATGAAAAACTTGTGTTTTTCCTGCAGTACGAGTGTTTAAAACGCACTGTTGTGTAGCGATGATGTCTTTCCTGAAAAAAAGTGTTAGAAGAGGCAACTCTGAGGTCACAGCAGCATCTCTGTGCAGCTCTGGTGCTAACAGTGTTGCAGGAGTTTACCCAGTAGCACCAGAGGTCAGCGGTGGCTTCTGCGGGGTCACTGCTCGCAGCTCATTAATGGCTCCAGTTATGTGGCAGCTGTGTGTTTGATGGCATTCATTACACAGAGCAGCACACCTTCCCTCTTTACAAGCACACTCTCAGCCCCACAACCCCGCTTCCCTCACCCTTTCCCTTTCTCCTTCCTTCTCTCCCACCCTCCCACCATCAAATCCCAAGCAGTGACAGGAATCCTTTTAATGTGGTGGCAAATCGAACAGCACAGCGTCCGAGCGTGCAGGCACATGCAGAAAAACACAACTTCACCGCTTACACCTGTCTGCCCAACAACAGTTTGTGCTGTAGGTTTACTAGCCCATGCACGCGTGCACACACACACACACATATACAGTCTTGCTGAGAGAGGGGAGGGAAATGGAGCACAGATTTATGTTTTGGTTCTTTCTCAATGGAAACTTTTGTTCAGCCTGCCTGCTTGCCACTTTGCCAACCAGGCCAGTAGATTCAGTTATGAAATGAAGGGAGAAACATTTATCTGTGACCACAGATGAGCATATCAACTGGCACCCTCCCTAATGCTTATGTAAACAAACAAATGTATAGTCAGATCAGCTGTGATCTATTAGTTTCTGTGCTGCGTAATTTATCCAGCTGCTCCTATGCTGCTGGCAGGTGACCGAGTCAGACTGGAGTACGAAGAGTTCAGGATTTATATTTTGGCCTCAGAGGAAGGAAACTCATAAGACTGCAGCTCATCAGTGCACTGTGGAGAAAGAAGTTCAAACATGAGTTGCAACCTTTTTTTGCAACCTAGGTGAAATAGCAAGGCTTGCAGCGTAGGTTTTCATTATTTTTCAGCATAATTTGGGCAGCAGTCGCCAGTGCAATACAACTCTAGAGCAATTTTAATGAAGCTCCTTTACATTCTGTTGCTATTTATTTAGTTATAATACAATTTTTTTGTTACTGGATGATGTTTAGAAGTTAGAAGGCCTTTCAGCACCGGGTAGTAACTTACATTCATGATTTAACTGTTATGTTTGGGGTCATTAACTTCCTGTTTCCGTATGCGTTTCTCTGTTAGGTGGCAAGCCGAACTTCCAGACAGACGTTTGAGGCGGATCCTGTTGAGGGGGTGTGGTCTGTGTGGGGAGAGTGGTCAGAATGCTCTCAGACTTGCGGCGTGGGCATCTCACAGAGGAACAGGAAGTGTTTACCCCCTCCACATCCCCGTACACCTCCTCTCTCCATCTCCCCTCCTAACTGGGCGGGCTATCTGCCCGGGGGTGTACGTGGTCCTGTTAGCTCATCGGTGAACCCTTACTACTCTCATCGTTACCCTGGGCAACACCCATCTTATCACCCTCCATCAGTCTCCAGCAACAATAACCCAGGATTGTCTTTGTATCAGAATATTCCTGCTGGGGGAGAAGGGCCTCCTGTTCCTGGACAAACCAATCGCTCACCTTCTTTGTACCATCCACAAGTCTCCCTACCTAATCAGGATCCTGTCTCTGCCTACCGACCTTCTTACCACACACACTCGCAAGGCTACAACCAGCCAGGGCGGGTCATCAGGAGGCCAACCAGTCCAGGGGCAACGAGAGGAGGAGGTGGTAGCAGACGTTTAGGCTCTTCAAGTCGGGAGGGTTTGCCATTGAGAAGGTGAGTGTTAAAGTGGAGAATGTGAAACCAAACTAAGCTCTTTTAATCAAAGCAGAACAACTGTGCTTATCTACTCACATCATTACTGATAAGTGTGACACCAATAACCACATCCATCAGGGTGTCATGCTGGAAAAATGGATAATAAAGAAACACTTTAGCTGGTTTAAGGCTACAATTAAATTTTTCCCCCTTAAAACGTATCAGAACTACTGATGCTTGACACTGGCTTTTTTACAGTTACAGTTTCCCACACACACACACACACACACACACAAACCATATCCACTCCCCCAACAAAAATAATTTCCGGTAAATAAGATATATCCTCCGCTTTAAAGTAAATTTGATATCAGTAGACACTTATATTCCAGAACATGTGGACGAGTCTTCTTCCCAAGTCCGTTTGCTGCAAGTGAGGACACGTTTGATGACATCACAACCACATGATCAGTAGGAGCTGTGCCAAACAAACATATTAGGATAACTAGACGTGACATCTCTTATATTTAGTCATTTTCAGTTAAAGGACACTTAGCCAAAGAGTTTGATGTATAATATGTACATGTTGTGTAAAGGTTGTCATTAAAAAGTAAAAAATTAACACCGATATTTTGCCAAATCATCTGATAATCATCGCTGTCTGCTAAATAACCCACCCATATCATAACATTTTGGATTAATTGACTTAATTACTGTTATTAGGGCATGGGTGTCATTACTCGGAAGCCGCCATGTTGGAGGCTCGGGTAAAACCCATGAAAAATTGTTGCTGCAAGTACAACAGTGCCACACACATTCGCCATGGTAAAAGATCACAAATGGGTCCACTCTTCACCAGGTTCCTGCTCGGAGGCGAAAAGGTAGAGGCCAAGTATCAGAGATAAAGAGTTGTGGGCTCACTTGGATTGTGGCTATATGGTGACCAAATAGTGTAACATCTTAATATTAGTTTTAATAACAACACTTTTGAGACAGTGTTTGCATGTTCTCTCCATGTTAGCGTGGGTTCTCTCCGTGTTAGCGTGGGTTCTCTCCGGGTACTCTGGCTTCCTCCCACAGTCCAAAGGCACCCCCTTGGGGATAGGCTGATTGGAGACTCTAAATTGCCCATAGGAGTGAGTGTGTGTGTGCATGGTTTGTGTATGTGTGTTGGCTCTGTGATGGACTGGTGACCTGTCCAGGGTGTACCCCGCCTCTTGCTTGTTGTGAGCTGGGATTGGCTCCAGCCCCCCCGTGACCCCGTTCAGGGAAAAAGTGGTAGGAAATGGATGGATGACACTTTTGAGACACATTGTTAAAAATCACGTGTGCTACAACATTCACTAAGCTTAGGTGGAGTACAGCTTATCTTTGACAGGATTACTGTTTACACAACTCACCAGCTTTTGAACCTGAAGCTCATACACCCACCTGTTTGCAAACTGCACATGAGACTTCAGTGACTCATTAATGAGGAAATGCTATAAAATCTAGACGCTCACGCTGCAAACAAGGTAGCTGAATATGTTGGTTGTGCAGAAATGCAGCACGAAGTCCTCTTTGTGCTCTACTCTTTATTTAATGTGGATCCAAACCATTAATGTTTTTCTTTCCAGTCCTTGGCTTCCTTGTTTAACGTATCCCAGTAAGTTTTGGTTCCTTTTCAGCATTTTAACAGTGAAATTTTCTTTCTCCTGTGCTGCTTTCTACCATGTTGCTGTTTGTTTGCATTCATGAGGCCATCAACATGGCCGCCACGTCCCAGAATGCAACATGGCACCCAAGCCTGAGTATAATCAGGTATCAGTCAGTTCAAACGCTGCAGATTAATGTATTATGGTGGACTGAATAGCAAAACAGATCACCTCTCTATTCACCTCCCTGCAGGCCTTTCCTTCAGTTTTCATATTGACTTTAACATCTTACGGGTCACCTCTAAAGACATAAGTGTTACTCATTGTAAACACATCTCAGACTCATTCACCTGGTATGCGGCGTCCCAACCGCTGAGATCTGATATCACCCACCTAATTTGTCTCAGGTCAAAGGAGGATCAGGTCTTTTCTATTAGAGCCCTCAAATTATCAAGCGCATTGCCCTCTGAACTCGGTACACTGAGACTCGTTTCCATTTCCTCTGATTTTCTTTTTGGATGTTCATCCATCTCGTCATCTGTAGTGTTAAGAGTCCTGTGCGGTGCTAGATAATCATTACTGCTTAATCCATAAAGGATAAAGGGCAGATATTCTGTGCAAGCCTGAGAAGGAGAGCCATTTAGATCGTGCCTGTGTCTCCTGCCTCCATCAAACCCCTTCCAAAAGCTTTTTTTTTTATTTAAAAGCCTTTAATAATGCCTGAAATTTATGACATTTTAATTGCTGCAGTCCTGAGAACATTTCCCTGACCTTCAGTAACTCACCTCATTCCTTCCTGTTATAACATCGTAACAATGTTAAATGAAGCGCAATGCAAGCAACCGGTTGCAGATTATTATGTGTCTAAGGAAATATTTTACATAAAGACGGTTCCTAACTTTAATGTTTGAGGGCAACAAGTGTGAATGCTATTATTTTGAAATAATGTATATTCTGTTTCTGCCCAAATCCTTTCAGTCACTACTTTGTGCGACTGACTTTGTCTTAACCATTTTAAAATGTTTATTACATTTAGGTATAAATGGGAGATGAATAAAGAGAAGAACTAAACTCAGGACTCAGAACTATGTTTTCTCTTGTATTACAAACATTTCAGGACATAAATGTTATATAAGTTTTTTTAGGAATCGCTGTCAGCATGAATCTGCTCTCGTCAGCGCACATCTTCAGAGTTCCCCTTTCTCACAAACAAAGTCTCAATCATAAAAGGAAGCACGTATTGCTTGTCTGGCAGTAGCAACAGAGATTTGTTTGGAATAAACAGTAAAATACAACGTGGCACGATCATTAGCGATTCATTCGGGTCACATTTGTCAAAGCACTGACGTTGTTTAAGCATTAGAGGGTTTGTTATGAAGCTTTGAGCGTGCTGGAGTTCTGCTCCTCTCTGCTATCTGCTGGGTTATTACATCATTATTCTGGTTTTCGTCAGTCAGAGGCACTCCATTACTCGGCCCACTCACCAGTCTGCTGGCTCCATGTTGTTTATAATCACTTTATCCTTTCTTTCTGCTTTCTCTATCCAATCATAACATTTCCCTGCTTTTGCCTTTTCTTTTGGCTCGCAGGTCCTCCAGCATCCGTCCAGGTCAGTTTGGGTACGGGAAGGTTCCCTTTTCTCTACCCTTGCATCGTCCTAACCGTCAGGCTCGCCACACTGTTAACAGCACTGGCAATGCGGTCGTATCAGGTGTCGCCAAAGACAACACAATGAACAGCAGAGCAGAGGAAGAAGAGAAGGAAGGTGATGAAGACAACAGAGAGGCAAAGAGGACAGAAGAGGAGATCAGTGAGGCACTTGCTGCTGAGGAGGAAACAATATCCACCACCTCTGTCAGCCCCCACCGCCATGTGAACCAACCACCACACACCCACACGAGTCATGGGTCAAGCCGAGTCCCGCCCAGACACTCCTCCCGCTCTTCATCGCCATCCGTCTTCAGTAATCACCAAAGATTTGATTGGAAGTCCGTCACCGCTCCACCTCCTCCAGTACCTTCATTTTCCCGCTCCCCTGGGGGTGCGTCACCATTTTCCTCTCCTCTCCATCGCCCCATCCCTGTGCACAGAGATGGGGAGCACCACCCGGGCTTCAGCTCCTCAGCACTGTCTGGAGGCAACGCCTACCCGTTACAGAACCTACATCCATCGCACCTGGGACTCGAGTCTGGCAGACACAGAGAAGCTCCTCAGGTGTACAAATGCTCCGGACCTGAGAAAGAGTACCGCAGGTGCTTCTCCCAGGTAGGAATATGTGAAAATTTCACCTAAAAGCTTTAGAAAGAAGAATATTTCACCTCATTTACTGCCTTCAGACTTTCTCAACACTCTCAATCTCTGCCCCTTGCTTACCTCTGATTCATTCCACCTGTTTTCATGTTTGATTTAAAAGCGTGCTGTGTGTTGAAGGAATTGGTTTGGCAGCTGTAAATTGAGGAGCTAAAGGTCAGCAGAGAGTATTTGATAGGTGGATCATTCCCCAGTTCCAACACAGGCTGGTTGTATTGGAGCATTCACATGGAAACTACCTGCTGATGCCTCCACTCTCCTGTTGCATGTGTAGAGTTCAGGTCACAACCAGACCACACGAAGTTATCATGAAGTTATACACATACCTATAAGTGCAAGTATCTGCGCTCAGTAGCCCTCTGAGTGATTGCACTTACTGTACATTGTGAATATGAGCCAAGATCTGTGTGTGTGTGTGTGTATTGATGGAATGTAATATGTCTGCCTGGCAGCCTGCAGTGATGATTGGGGTTGCAACCTCCTCCGTATGCCAACGCGCAAGCTTTATCAGGAGTTAAGTGTGTGTGCGTGCTGCCATGACAAACAGGTTGACACTGGTTGGTTGTGTGAGATGCTTCAAACCTCAACACACATTAGAGAACTTTTTTATTTTCAGAGAACTTTTATTTTATCTGCATTTTAAGACGTGCTGCTGATCTGGTTGAGATCTGAGCTCAATGGGATTTTTAACCTGCTAAATAAAGAAAGAAACAAAAACCTAAAGTGGACTTCTGTATTTACAGAGCACGTTTCAAGTGACCCGATGTTTCTACGTAAACATTCATATCTTATCACTGAAAAGGGCGACATTATGGATTTGTGTTATCTTACTGTAGCATTATTACATGACAAATTACTCTGTTAAGGAGCCAAAACTGGACAAGAAACATGGTGCACAAAGTCTTCCTTACATGATCAGCTTGAGAGCAGTGATTTTAAACTAAAGGTCCAGCTGGTTTTAGACGTTTCAACACACCTGTCTCAAATTAAGAGGATATTGTGCGGAACCTTTACAACAAGCTATTGGATCCAGTGTGTGAAACCTATATGGACATTAACAGACTCCTGCATTGGGAGGATTGGGAATGACTTTAACATCATCAACATGAGAACACTCAACAGATGTCACTGGTTTTGAGCTGATAAATAAAAAGCTTACGTGACCTGCTTTCTAGATATTCACAGATAAAAACATTCCTAAAGCGCTCTCCCCCTCTTCCTCCTGTGGAAGGCTCCTGCAGCTGTGTTTTTTTATAGTTAAGGTCATTTTATTGAGTTAGGGCCATTTGCAATGTTGTCTTTAAGTGCCATAATCTGGCAACACTACACACCATAGTTTATGCACCAAAATGTCTCTGGTATACATTTCTTTTATCCAGATTGTCTCAGATTTCTTCGGTGGTGAGTAGCTACCGGACTTTATAGGTTCAGTTAACTGCTTGTTGCACTGGAGATCAGAAACAACAGATCTGTGCTCACTGTATTTCTTTTTGAAGCATGAATCAACATTCCCTTTTGGTTTGAGTTTCAGAAATAGAATAAGTAGGATTTTATTGTGCACCAGAGGAAAAACCCGGACATGTTTTACTCTTACACCCCCTCATTGAGCTGACAGTTGGTTTCAAGGTCTTTCTCTGGCAGATACTCTTTAAAAATGGTCTTGCTGACACATTTCTGTTTTCATCATGAAAAAAATACTCAAGGCCTGAAAATCTATGAAAATGCAAAGCTGTCTCTATTCATATAACACCACCTTTCCTTGTCCATGATTTCCTTTGCAGTAGCAAAGGCCCAACATTGGAGTAATTCAGCTGTTCGCGTTGGATCCAAAGCGCGTTTCTAAAGACGAGGGAGCTGAATTATACAGGGTTGGATGCAAGTGGAAGTATTCCCATGGTTAATGTGTATATTTTATATCCCTTTCAACAGCATTAAATATGCAAACGAGAGCAAGGCCGAGTGAAAACACATCAAAAATTAAAGTTGCGTATCAGAGGACATGTCCGCTCATACATGTAATGTCTCCTGGATATATGGCTGGAACGGAAACTTTATAGTTAATTTAGTGGCAAAACTGTGAGTTCAGTTTACTGTGAATTTAGTTCTCAGTAAGATTTCTTGTTCAGATAGAAATTTTTCACTCGTTTCCTTCTGATTGGGTCTTCCTGCAGTGGAAGGACACCTATTATTAGGCCTCTGGCTAGCTATCATCTGCATGCCTCTCTGATTGGACAGCCTCTAAATGAAAGTTTTAGACTATATTTTCTAATTTTCATCTGCTGTGCTTCTGCTTTCCACACATTTAGTGTGTTTATGATGAAACGATCTTTTTAATGATACAGCTGGATAAAAAGTAAATTGGTGCATGATGGGCGCGCTGATACGTTAACTCCACAGAAAGCAGCACGAAGCTCAAATGAAGAGGAACAGAAATACCCAGAGCGGCATGCAAGTGGGCTATTTATTCCATTGGACCGCTAGCTTGTAGCTATCTTAAGACTGGAGGAGGAGATGATAAGAGTGGGTTTAATAAATACCACACACACACACACCTCCTTTCCCACATACTCTCACACTGCACATCTTTGTCCTGCTCTAATCAAATGGAAGTGGACCCTTGAAGTCGGGACCAGGTTGGCACTTTAAAGCCCTTGACTTTCCTCTTTGCAGATAATTTGCCAACCCCATCCCCCTGCTCTGCTTGGTCACACACACCCCCTTTCCTGGTGTTAAGGAAGGTAGCTGGCAGGACACATGCGCTGTGTGTGCCAGCAGGAACTAAAGCAGTCCTGCGACAACTGAGACTGACTCATTGGGTTACATATTCACCCGACATTAACCTCTGCTTTAGCTTTGTTTGTGCATGGTTTTACGGTTCTCCAACATAACTTTAAAGTGGTGACTTTGCCCAGGCATGTATGTACGCAATATGTGTGTGAGTGATTCAGGGGGTGAGCCAGACTGAGTGTGACACATCCTATTATCTATTAGGTGTGTTTGTCATAACACGGCGCGCCTGAGGCCCATCACAAGTGTGATTGGCTGTGTGTATGTGTGTGTTTTTACTGTTGCGTTGCAGCAATGGGGAACCAAGAGAGGGACAGAGGAAATGAGAAGGGCAAAAGGTGAATGTGTGTGTGTGTTTGAGAGAGAAAGAGAGAGAGATGCTTGTATAAGAGGTAGAGGAAGTGACGCGGTTAAGTAATGGTGAAAGAGAGCACTGTTTTTAGAAAATCTGCACACAGTAGTGCTGGGTTGGTGAAAGGGCCGTAGAGGTGTCTCGACAGGACGAATAAAGAATTTGCGGAGGAGACAGAAGGAATAGCTGCGCAGCAGTGGGATCAGACAGAGGGGGATGGAGAGAAAAAAGGTGAAAAGGAAGTTTTGGAAAAGTGTGAGTCTTTGTGTGAGCGAGCATAAGAGAAGCGTAACGAGAAGTTATTCTGTCGGAGGGCGAGGGCAGTAAAATATGGAATCTGAGAAGAAGCTGTCTGACATGAAAAAGAGGCAGCAGCTTGAAGCAGACATTTCCTTTCTGAAGTCTCACACCGAGTTTCAATAGCTGTCTAAGCTCTCGTCTGTCTGTCCTCCTCCTTAGAGTAAATATTTACCCAGAATCACTAACAGTAAATGCCTCCACCAGCACAAGCAAGAGAAACATGAGCATTAAAGATAGTCTGTTAAACTGGATATAATCCAACACTGAAAAAGAGGAGACATTTTTTAAAGGTTATGTAGCCCCTGGATTATTGTGCTGTTGGGTAATAATATTATTCATACAGACGCTATTAAGGCTCACTTTTAGTAAGACCTTTTAATTATTAGTATGGCCTTCTCACACCGTCAGGGCCGGCAGTTTTA
>JBAMHV010000006.1:11697116-11715070 GCA_037177535.1 Pseudomugil gertrudae | reverse complement strand
AGGCAGCTGGGATAGGCTCCAGCCCCCCCGCGACCCCGCTCTGGGAACAAGCGGTTGAAAATGGATGGATGGATATTAAAGGGCTACGAGTCTATCCCAGTAATCATTAGGCGAGAAACAGGGTACACCCTGGACAGGGCGCCAGTCCATCGCACAGAGAGACAATCAACCAGTCACACACATTCACTCCTAAGAACAATTTCAAACAACAATTTTCAAATTTCAAAAACCAACCAGTCTAATATGCATGACTTTAAATGTTGGGAGGAAGCCAGAGTACCTGGGGAGAACCCATGCTTACACAGGGAGAACATGCAAACCTCACACAGAAAGACCACTACCCAAAACCAAGGTTCAGACCAGCAACCTCCTCACTGTGAGGCCAACTTCAGTTCATTTAAGTTCATTAAAATTTTAAAGCTGTTCTCCAAATACTTACTTAGTTAAGTGATTTTATAGTAAAGTGTCCAAATAACTTATGAGTATTTATTGGCTGCTGGATGGAAACACAACACCTGGGGGAATACTCTTATTCAGCGCTGCAAACATGTGCACAGCTCACATTTCCTTTCAGAATATAACATTTCATGCAGAGATTGTGAAGGATTTCAGCATCTGCAAGACAACAAGTTGCTAAATCCAAGTGCCCCTGCGTGTGTGAAGTCAGAAGTAATAAACTGACTTCATCATCACAGAAAGTTGTAAACTGTGGTCCAACACAGCCTGTAGGATGCACTTCATGTTTTCCTAGCTTTCAGGCTTATCCCATGGGAGATCCAGGTACTGAACCTCACTGTGTGTTGAACTTAAGTGTTGTTTTTGCTGTGACCCTTAGTGCACTACTGGCAATGGTAAATGATTTAATTGGCTTGTTTGAATCAGAGTGTCTGTGTTTTAAAGAAAACTATTTGTATGCTACTTTTGATGGAGACCTGCATAAACCTGCTGGCTTTCATTTTTAGCCTTCTTTAAAGATCTTTGTTCTACATTAAACCATTTGATGAATTTAGGACTGAAAAAAGTCTGATGGATCTCTTTTAGAGCCTACATATTTTTGAGACCTTGGTATGACATTTACATTTGATATACTCTCTCTTCTTGCAAATAGTGAATGCACTTAAGTACTTTGTATTGGGAAGTGTGTCTCGGTGGATAATGGCCGAGTTAAAATCCAACCCAGCAGATTGAAGTCAGTCTGTTGTAGCTTATGTGCAGCTTTCCTGCAACGTTTCCCCTTCATAGCTCCATTAGGACCCTTTTTGAACGAGTGCTAGCTGGTCTTTTATACACACCCGTACACGTGCTTGCCCAGTCACTCACACTCTTTGGTCATGCTCTGAAAGTCACAGTGGATTTATGTGAGCAGCCGCTTCCAAAAAATCTATCACTTCCATATGCTTGGAATGCACCCACACTACTGCCTGAAGCAACATGGATGGTCTATATGTGTGTGAGTTTGTGAATGCAGGCATGGCGTGTTTATGTCTACATCCATGATCTCAAGTTATTTCTCCCCTTCATTTTTGCTGTTTTTCCTCTCATTCTGTTTGTTGCACTACGCCCTGCTTTCTCCAGGGATGAGGAGAGAAACCACCCTTGTTCTAGTAGCTGTTCATATTGGTTCAATTTGTGGCCCTGTTTTGTTTTGTTTTTTTCATTTCTTCTCTGTATCTTGTTGCCTTTGTCCTCCAGGTGTGTGGAGGAGGTGCGTTGGACTCCAGAGCGGAGCAGTGTGCGGCCTTTAACACCCACGAGTTCATGGGTCGCCTCTACAACTGGGAGCCTTTCACCGAAGGTGAGAGCTGAGTTAAAACACTCACAGTAGTCGAGAGTTTTGCAGCAATATCCTTCATTGTGGTAATAGGTTTATAGGGAGAATTATGTGGAATGATGAAGAGGAGGGGGTAGATTTTTTTTCTCTGGTATGAGTGTGTGTTGGCAGGCCTCCATTGAGCAACCCAACCCTCCGCTACAGCGGGCTTACATCTACATGCAGCTTTGAGGGTGGCGAGCATCGAGAGGAATAGAGAATAGCTGGAACTCAGTCTGCTTTTATTTTTCTCTTTTTCCTATCATTTGTCCAGTACCTCCCTCTCTGCCTTCCTCTCCTGCCAAGGTTCTCCTCCTAGCTCTGAGTAAGCGCACAGATTCCTATTGAGTGCGATAAAGAAGGAAAGAGAGGAAGACAGGAGGAGTGAGGTGAGAGGTGATGGGGCGCAAGTGCTCTGTCACATGACCACTGAGAGCAAAGGGTGATGATGTGGCTCGTACGTGTGCGTTTCTTTGTTTCTTCTGTGTGCATGATGCTGATTCTTCCTTTTTAAGTGTACAATAGTTCAGAGTAGGGGAGGGGGTGCCTGTTTGTCCTTGTTTTCCAATACTGGAGGGAACAAAAGGGGAGAAGAAAAAAACATTTGATTGATATTTGAGGAATTTGGGGGAAAAGGATGAGTGGATGGAGAGAAAATCACAAACGTGGGAGGGGAAGCGAAAAGAGTGAAACACAGCTGTGAGATTATATCAACAGTGTTATCATTAGGCTTTTAAAGTATGCACATGAGCCTCTGTATTTACCACTTGAGCTTATTGGCAGGGATGCTTGTACTAGAGATGGATAATATGAAAAAATGTTTACTGTACCCTGCTAATGTATGTTTGTGTATCAGTCTGTTTGAATTTGTGATTACTGTATCAGCAGGCCAAAGTTCCTCTACTCTCTCTTTCACACAC
Source organism: Pseudomugil gertrudae (assembly GCA_037177535.1). Taxonomy (NCBI): domain Eukaryota; kingdom Metazoa; phylum Chordata; class Actinopteri; order Atheriniformes; family Pseudomugilidae; genus Pseudomugil; species Pseudomugil gertrudae. The sequence continues at coordinate 11,712,340 of JBAMHV010000006.1, read as the reverse complement.
ACACACACACACAGTGTGTGAGCCTGGACCCAGAAGCAGCAGATCAGCAACACCCAGCCCACAGACAGTGTTTGCACTTTGTTAGTTTGGTTTTGTCAGAAAATAAAATACACCTACCACACTAGCCAAAATATACACCTCATACAAATTAAATACATGGGTTTAACAGTGTTTAACACAACATTGCCATTTAAGGTTTTCTCAAAGAAAACTGGAACAAACTAACAAAGTTAATCTGTTCATTCCAACTATCTTAAATTTCCATCTCACAGTTTTACGGATGGGAGTCTCACGGCTTTCATCTCCAACAACAGCAATAAACCTACTCTGTGCTACCTGCTCAGTTAGTACACAGAGTGATCAGCCAATAAACATATAGCTCGTTTTACAACATAAAGAGCATCCGTATTAAGCCCCAGTGCGCTGGTCGTCACACTCTACTCTATCTTCACGCCAAGTGATTAATACTTGTGACCGCTGTAGAGTTATGTCATGCACAGTTAAGAGTGAGTGTACACTTTCCCATTGCATGCAAACAACTAATATTTGTTTTAGTATTAGAGTAGAACTCTAGTGGAAGTTCTGTATGGTGACTTAGTAGAGACAGATGGCAAGTCAGAACTATAATGAATACAAATATGGGCATACAATTCGACAGTTTTTTTTTTACATTAGGCTTTTAAATTTTTAAGCTTTGTGATTTCAAAGTGCTTTGTAATTTTGCATGACAGCATATTGAAAGGTTTATAGACATGAAGCACTGCTGTTGCTTCAGAAAGGATCTGTAATAATAACAATGCAATACTATTTGAGAGGATTCTGCTTCTGTAGACAGAGACTCAGCCAAATGTAGTGGGGTAGGAGTAGTGTCCTAAAGTCACCTGCAATATTGTTCTGTTGTAGTTCACACTTGTTTTGTGCTTTGAGGTGTTTGTCAGTCACATATGTATGGTAGATATATTGGAATGAGATTCTGGAGCCAGCAGTGATACCACGTCTCCAGATCACTAACCCTAACCCTACCACAGAGCCAGGATCATCAGAAAGTACCTCAAACATGGAAGGGAAGGCCTGCAATGAGTCGAGACCTCAACTCAACTGAACACTTGTGTGATCAGCTTGTGCATGCTGTGACCAACACAACACAACTGAAATGACACCCTACAGCAAAATGTGAGGAGGAATGAGAATGAGAGGAGGCACCAGGCTGTTGTGGCTTTATATGGATCTTTCTCACTCTACTGATGTCCCTGACAGTCCACCACGTAACTTGTTGCAAAGTTAACTCACCTGGTTTTCCAACTATATATGATGCAGCATCAGCTGGTATTGTTAAAATGTATAAATAATCAATCAAACATATTTTCTTTTTTTGTAGTGCTAGGTTTATGTGAATGACAGGTTCACTGCTTGTGCTGCTGCACACAGCCAGAAAGTCTAGTTGAGCAATCTTAAGTTTAAGTTTGTTTAATTTGTAATGTATGCATATTTATGTTATAACAACATAAATGTGTGAAAGCAAATAGATCTGAGGTAAAGGTTTTCTGTGTGGATCAAATTAATTATATTACCTTATCAAAGCAGTCATAAATGGAAACCAGACAAGAAAAAACAAACAAGTAAAATATATTTAAATAAAGAGTCTCCTCTGGGAGCATTTCATTGAGATGATTTGACTTAATATGCATGTAAATTAACAAATTTTCAGATTTATTAACTAAATAAGAAAAAAAAAACAACTGAAAACATGATTTGAGTTTACACATTCTGCTCTTACCAAGTTTATTACTCTCAAAACAGAGATTTTGTTTTGAAAAAGATTGTAGGATGTGGTTAAATCGACCATTTTTGCAGCTACAGTTGAAGCCAGTCGGTTTTAATGTTGGGTAACAATAGTTAATACTCCAAGGCCAGTATACAAGTCTTATGAAAAAAAGGTGGATCTGCATGATATCGTCTGCATTTTCAGCCAGAGTCAGTGCTGCTGAATGAGCTGGTAGCATAGACACACAAGAGAATTTCCTTTCCCCTGTCACCTTGTTTCAGCCTTGTTTTTTAGTGTTTGTGAGGCCACTTTTAAATTCTCTACCTGTCCGTGCCCTCTGCTCCAGTTCAGATTTTTTCAAACTGCCTTGTCCTTGAAGGCTGCTCACAAATCAAAGAGAGCTTGACTAAGAGAAGGAAACAGAGCAACCATTACTGCACAGTTCAGCAGTATTGCAATAGTATGAAGGCCTTTGGGCAGAAAAAAGCACTAAAATACTGGATAATAGTGAATGCAGTACTTTGAGCGCTAGACAGGTGACGTCACTTGATCTGAGATGAATCTTTTCCACTCTGCTAAGTAAACTATATACTGTTTACCTCAGCCTGCTGCCACTGGCCACAACCCAACACCATTGTAATGCTTCTCACCATCACTCTGAAGCTGTGGTGCAGTTTGTGTTTTCATCCAGTCATTTTCATCCAGCTGTACTAATCTGTTTGTGACTATTTATGCTAACAACTTAGGCTCTCTTATGCGTTAACGTGAACGACTTTGTTGTGCAAATTTAAACAGTAAGGCCGCAACTGCAGAAATAATGATCATCACTACTTTCTGCATAGCAGCTGCTCAGCAGCTTTGTAAGCACTGCACGTGCAGGTGTTGTTTTACTTGAATATTCCCGTTTTTCTCAGGCCTTTGCATACCCATCCTACCCTCTTCCTGTCCCACTGCCTCTCTCTTTCTCTTTCCCTGTTGGAGTTTGTTTAGATGGAGAGATAGTGGGGAAGTATATTTGGACAACATATATTCCACTGTCTGAACACTAAGCTCAGAGAGGGACAGAGGGACTTTGGAAGTGAATAGGAGATCAGAGGTTGATGCAAAGAGAGAAAGATAAACAAGAAGAGACAAACAAAAGGAAAAGAATAGAGTATCATAGAAGAATAAAAGGTAGATGCCAAGTCTGACCTGCAGAGCTGGAGAATGGGATATGAAGAGGAAGGTTACAGAGACAGAAGCAGACAGTAAACCAGAGTCAAAGCATCTCCCACTTTTAGCTCCTCCTCTCTTTTTGCCACTGTCTCCAGTTTAATCTCTCAAAAATAACTATGACAGACGGATGGAGAGAATGAAAACGGAGAGAAAAAAGATGGGAACACTCCCTCCTCTGCATCACTCATTCACTTTCCTTCAAAGCGCGTCCTGTTTATCAGTTATTAGTCAGTAGAAACACACAGTAGTAAAAAAAAGTGAGGAAGCAGTGCTGAAAATAAATATGTGCAGATTTAGTGTATCTGTATTACTGCCCTGCTGTAGTTAACAAAACAACTCACTACTTCAATCTGTTGAAATGCAGATTAATGGTATCTTTCAGCCTTATGAGGCCATTTCAAATAGCAGATTAATTTTATCAAAATGCTGCCAAGTTTTAGAGGCTGCAAGAGAAATAAAAGTAGTGGACTTGGAATGAGATGATCTGTACTACAAAGCAGGATTAACATACCCGGAGTATTTCTCTGTTATCTGACTTATCAATACATGTGCAATCCTGAAAAATGGTACTAAAAAGCTAGTTATGAAGACAGTAATTCAACTAAGAGTTTTCCTATCTCGGTCAGTGCATGCTCGCTTGCGAAGGGTGGTGACTGCAGCACTGAGCAGCCTACTTTACCATGGAGGAGAAGACGATTCTTTAAAAATACGATTCATTCAGACACATCATGCAGACCAAAAGCAGGCCAAACTGATGCCATGTGTGACCATTAGTATAAACCTCATTTCAGTTGCAACCCTCTCTGAAGAAAAAGTCACATTTAGTCCTGTTTCTGAGTCACTAGCTCTACTGTTCTGTTATGATGGATGGTCTAACTTTCTGTAATCAGTTCGCTAGGTAATCATGTACATTGAGTTTATTACTTTTAGCATTTACCACATTGTTTACTTTGTTTTTAATGCCTTTACTTATTTTGAATAAACTGTTGTGTTCAGACATCCGTCTGAGTCATCACAGTGATTTCTGCATGCCGGTCCTCTCAACAACACTTCATGATATTTCAATTTTATAGCAGACTTTTTTTAAAGAGCTTTTTTCAGTGTTTTTCTTTTCTTTTTAGGACTTTGTGAATGGAGAAGATTAACCACTGCAGTAAAGACCCCTTATGTAATCCCTTTTAAAAACTTTTTCTCAAGTAATTGGCTAAATATTTGCAATAGTTGAGGGGTCCAGACTGCAGGCAGAGCAATTTAGATTTTAGGTTTAAATTAGCAAACAAGGGCTATTTAAAAAGGTTGTCAGATAGGAATATATGTTGTTCCAAAACCTGAGTAAGTACTGTACCCTTGTGTTGCTCATACTGCCTTTTAAACTGTGATTACTGATCGCCTGGGTGATACTTATCCATCTAAGTAATCAATCTTATCAGCTAGACAGAGAAAGTAAAAGCTTCTCTGAATTATGTTACTAAACATATGTCTCTTGTTTCTATTGAAGCCAATGCAAAGTTGTGTGGACGACCTTAATCTTTTTGGAGTGTATTTACCAGCAGTCTTAGCAGCCTAACTTAGCCACGTGTTACACACAATTCCCACCAAGATAAACATCCACCCTGCATCAATTACTTCCTGTGTAAGACCACCGTACCACTTCTATCTACTTAGTCAGACCAAATACACCTGACAATATCCTAATATTTGTGGAGGAACAGAGCCTTTGGTCCGGATGCGGGAAGCAATGGAAACATGCATGAACTGTGTACAAAGCCCGGTAAAGACTACATTTGCAATGAGGAAACTTGCATTTGGGTTGTGCTGTCTCAGAGTAGGCATCTTAGTCTATTTCCATATTTTGTTCCATGTTTTGTTTCTGAATAACACGGCTATTTCCAGACACCTTGCACAGGATTACGTAAGCGTATAATAGTTTTAGCTGTTCTTAGGATCCAGCTGCTCATGTATTTAATTAGAATTTATTAGCATTTACATTAGTGTTGTAAATTGTCACGATAGTATCAACAGTACAAGGTCGCATTCCACAAGCACAGATTTAATCCCATAACCAGGACACTTCCAGTTGCAAGAACGTCTCCTTCCCATCTCCAGTAAAATCTATGACCACTGACTCATGCAGTGAGTTCATGTTTGCAGCTCTTTTATGAAACATTATCACTATGCACACACATCCACTTTATCTGGCTGAGGACTTAAACACCCATTACTCCCTTCTCTCTTTACTCAAATAGCGAAGCAATTTGCTGCCTTTACAGGCCATTTCTCTTTTTTCTTCTCTTCAAAGGAACACTCCAACTTTTTGTGGAGCAGACCATACGTTTCTGTCACCAAGATAGCGATAAGAAGCTGGACATAGATGAATGTTTGTGTCAAAGAGGTTTCAGGGAGTAGAGTGAGTGGTACTAAGACTGGAAGGTTGGCAATCCAAATCCCGTTCCCCCAGTCAAGTGGTTGTGTCCTTGGGTGATACATTTCATCCGTAGCTGGTGTATGGATACATACGAATGTCATGTTCTGTGGTGGTTGAAGGGTCGTTGGCACAGATTGGCTGCCATGTTTCCATCAGTTGCCCCATTATAGCTGTGGCTGCATATGTAGCTTATCATCACCACGTATGAATGAAGAGGGAATGAATAAGGGACACATTGTTCAGTTTTTTGAGTACCTTGACAAGGACTATATAAAGTTTTAATTGATTATTATTACTATTTAAAAGGGCTGTTTGGTGCATGAAAGTTGACCAGTATCTCTGACTAACTCATTTTGCTACACATCACACAGACAGTTTGTGTAGTTCATCTCTGGGGGAGTTACATAAACATCAATCTCAAAACTCTCATTTATTCATGGTGTTATACATCATTCTGTTCTCAAACTGCTTGCTTGTACTCCTACTGTCCTCTGATGTCCTCAGTATTCACCACTCGTCTATTTGTCCTCGTGCTCTCAGCGCTGAAGGACTTTCATTTCCTCTGTAACCTTGAAGCAGGGCTCCCTTTCTTGGATTTCTCCCCACTTCTCCCTCTTTGCACACACATTCCTCCCTGCTGCGTTCACCAGTTGAATTGTGCCCATAAATCTTACCTTTCTTAGGCTTATGTTTGCACCTCCTTGGTAAGTATGCATCTCCAGGGAAGGTACAGCAGTCAGTATACGGAACATCAGGGGAAATAGCTGATTTTGTCTTGCTGTCTGACAGCTAGGGGTTACATGGTCCAGACCCAGTTTCCTGACCACATGGAAAGACATTCATCGCCCAGCTGTGTCTCATCCATATTATAATTATTATTTTAAAAGTTACATGTACTTTAAGAAAGGCAAAAAGTGTATTTATTGTACTAATCTTGCTACCGTCTTGCTTTGCAGTTGGTGCAGACAAGCAGTGCGAGCTGACCTGCAGGCCTGCTGGGTACCGGTTCTACGTTCGTCAGGCAGAACGTGTCAGAGACGGGACGCCCTGCTTCAATGTTAGCACCAATGATGTTTGTGTAGAAGGACAGTGTCTGGTAAGATGATGTACCTGCATGGGAATTCTTTTTAGCCCTTTAACCTGCATCCACACTGTTGATCTGAATGATTTAAACCTGGGCCTCTGAGTTTTTTCCCTTTTCTCCTCACTATCCAGTTTCAGTCTCATACCTCTTTTCTGCTTCTGGCAGGAATTGGGAATTGTGACCGCCATTATCTAATCTACACAAATAGCAGTGAAATAAACACTGGCATCAGATGTGAAATGTCAACAAGTCTGTTCTCGCTTTTCTCTGCCCGGTCCCCACCCTTCCTCCCATGTCTCTGGTATTCCCCTTCCCCACTTTTCCCTCATTGTCTGAGCCATCACTCACATCTTTTCACCATCTTCTCCTGCCAGACTGAGGGTTGTGATGGGGTGCTGGGGTCCAGTTTGGTGAATGACATGTGTGGAGTTTGTGGCGGCCGTGACACCTCCTGTCGAAAAGTGACGGGAAGCTTCCAAAATGCCACAGTTCCCCTTGGTTACCACAAAATCCTGGATATCCCACCCGGAGCCACATTCATTAACATCACAGAGAGACGTGCAAGCCCTAACTACCTGGGTGAGATTTAATAGACAAAGCCTATCATACCTGTCTGAAAGTGGCTGTGTCCTTGGTAAAAGTTAAATATTGGTGAAGGAAATGCAGATTTGGCCACTGATCATGTGTGTGCTGGCTTCAACTAAGACTTTAGATTTTGTGGCCTTGCAAACTCAGACCAGATAAATCTAGTATTGTTTAAAGTCCAATTAAGAATGACTGAAGTGTGTATATGTTTGCATGTGAGTGTATGCCTTGTCAGTTGCCTGTTTGCTAATGAAACAGCCCTCCAAAGTCTGTGTTTGTCTGTCTGAGAGTGTGTTTGAGCACATGATGAGGGAGCTTAGTAAGAATTTGCCAGACTAAACAGGGGATAAATACAAAAGGGAAAATTTGACTTAAATCCTTCTTATGCTGTTGCCCCTGGTTTTCAGCTATGAGAAGTGGAACAGGGGTGTCAGTGGTGAATGGCCGCTGGGCTGTGGACCCTCCAGGGGAGTACCAGGCAGGGGGGACCACTTTCACCTATACACGACCTAGAGCGCAGTCAGAGGGAGAGGAAGAGAAAGGCGAGTCCCTGAGGGCACGAGGACCCACCACAACACAGCTGCAGCTATATGTGAGTACTAGAGAAGTGGAAGGCCTTTATTTTAACCCTGGAAGAAAACAAACCACCGCATGACAAAATAATAATAATGATTACAGCCACAATGATTCATGTTCATGTGAATTTTCTTTTAAAATTTTCTGGTTATTTTTTGTGTTATGTTTCACTTTTGGCTCTGTGGTGTTGCTGTATGTGTGTACGACACGTACTACCTCTTTAACGGTGCAGAAGAAAAGGATTTAGAAAAAATATATACTTTTAAAGTAAAAAAGTAAAGATTATAATAAATTCTTTTTTCAAACTTTATCCCAGGATATTTTAAGATTATTTTAAAGAGATTCATTTAATTTTTATATGTATGCAGTATTTGACAGTAGCTCCCAGCCTGGGGTCTGCCCCCCCAAAGGGAGTCTCCCTAAACAAAGAGCAGAGGGGGTCCTTGAGTCTTTGACCAAATTAAGACCATATCCACACAAAGAGGTGTGTCTGCTCAAGTTTTTTTAATCCCCTGCAGAATTTTTCACACAAAAATGGCACTTTGGGAACCTGAATGCCAGAATGCATTAAAGCAGATCACAAAGTGAACAACATGGGGGTGGGGGGGTCATATAGCATCAAAATCTGCTACATGATATTTTTATGCGCATACCTTTTATCAGAAGTAAAAATAAAAATCAGACTTTTAAAAGGCTATAACTTGCTCATCCAATCAGGAGGTAGTGTGGTCAGTGAGCATGTGGAGCGACAGTAGGGGCCCACTGGGATTGCAGCATGTTCATCTCTAAACTGTTATTTAGTCTTTTTTCCTGCAACATTTAATTAATGTGAGGTGTCTGAGAAACCCCACAGAGCAGATGATTTGTTTAAGTCAGTCTATATGTTGTTAATTAGCTTTGGCTTTGTCAAAGAGCAGGACTCAGCCAGAATACAGTATCTATGGTGAGAATCTCACTATTGAAACCATAAAAGCAAGCATGTCTTCAGCAATGAGTGGAGCAGGGGGTTTATGGCTTCTTAGTATTTGGATTAAGGGGTCCTCAAGGAAAATTGGTTGGGAACCGCTGCTCTTTGGGACAGTGTCATGCAGTTTTGTGTTAATAGATCCAATGGTTTTGGAAGTGGCTCTGAACACATGGCTGTATTCCTCTGCTTTGTTTCAAGAGCTTCCAGACAAGCAGCCTAGTTTTAAGCATTATGGCAGGATGAAGTCAGATATACGAAAGTGTAGCCACAGCTTTTCCAGGGCTTACTGATAAAAGCTTCACCCTTAGATGTTATTAAAGATCTGAGCGGTCATGTACGGCTTTACATCCAATTACTTTTTATTCTCACAAAATGACCCTGAAATGATTTCAGAATACAGCAGACCAAATTGTTTACATGACCTTGACTGAAATAACACTTGTAAAGTTTTCAAAGTCACTGTGAATGCCGGTGAATGACAGGAATAAAAGGTACTGCAACTTATCCTGACCTCTGACAAGGACATTTTTCTACAGGAATCCTGTAAAAGTGTTTTACTACCCGTCTTCTCTCTTTCGCTCTGTAGATCATTTTTCACAGAGAAAATCCAGGCATCGACTATGAATTCTATATACCTGTGGAGAAGAAGGACGGAGAGAGTGAAATACAAACAGAGAGAGAGGTTCCCAGAGAGGTACCTAAGGAGAGACCAAGGGAGCGAGAGTCAGCAAGGGCACCCCTTCGCGGTACGCCTGTTGCATCTTAACTCTTCTGATCAGCTCTTTTCTTTTTGACAGCAGTGTTTTCCATATATGAAGTGTGTTTAGCTCAAAGCGACGTCATGTTAGTCATTAAACAGAGCTGTATAATTTCCAAAATCTGTAAGGAAACTGCACTGAGACATGACGGGTTAGCGTGGGTGCGGCTGTTGGCTGAGTGAGAGGAATTTTTGTATGAATGTGTTTGTGTGTAGTTGTTTGCCCCTGACCTAAATGAGAGGCTATCTGCTCAACACGTTAGCTGTCATAAGACTCTGACCTCATCATTACATCATTAACCTCTGATTCACAGCCTTCCTCCTGTTCTTATTATTTAAGCATGTTTTTCCCTCACAGTTTATCACTGGCCTCTTCTTCTTCTTTTGTCTTCTTTCCTTATCTTGCATCCACTTTTCCTGTACTTCCTAATTTGTCTTCTTCTCCACGTATGTTTATCTTCTCTCCCAGGTCCCCTCACTGTGTCAATAGAAGATCCTCTTCACGCTGCGCCTCCTGTTTCAGTCCCTTCTTTCCCCTCCTCTTCCTCCTCCTCCTCATCTGTGTTCTCTCCCCCATCTACCGATCGATGGACACCTGAGAGGACACGCCCACGAGGATCAGCACCCAATAGGAATGCTCGGATCCCCCCTCGTACTGACCTGCCTCCAGACACACAGTCCCCATTTGTGTGGAGAAGAGGTGGCCTCACAGAATGCTCTGCTTCTTGTGGAAAAGGTCAGGTGTAGGACCGCGTATTTATCCAGCTTAAACTAACTGTATTCCTGCCTAATTATTTTGGATGATGGGATGTCTCCCTCCGCTGGATGTTAGATGGAAGTACAAGAGCATGGCGAGGATATTTTGTTCAGTTTGTCTTGTCTCTGCAGGTTCTCAGTACAGAGTCATTCTGTGTATTAATCGGCACACAGATGAAGAAGTCCCAGACAGGAAGTGCGACTCTGCAGCCAAACCTGTTCCAGAAGAAGAGTCTTGTAACATAATCCCCTGCCCACCATTGTGAGCAAATTCCCCCTCATTGTGACTGTACTGTTTGAAAAATTATTTTAAATCTTAATTACTTAATAGGAATTCTGCTTTCCCAACAAAAGCCAGTGCATGTGATTCACTAGACAGATCCCACAGTGCAAGATGTTTTTATCGAGTCTATATTTTTAGTCCCCCTGGATAAATGCAGATGCACGTTTGACTCTACATTAATGATATTAACTAAATTAATTGCAATCTGCAAAACAGATAAGTCATTTCAACAAACATCTTTGTGCAGAGACAAATAAAATGATAGAAGGCGGTTGCTATTTGTCTCGGTTATGACATGTTCTTGTTTGTGGTTTAGCTGGGAGGCCAGTGCATGGTCAGAGTGCAGTGTGTCCTGTGGGCCGGGTGTACAGCAAAGACAGCTCCAGTGCAGACAGAGCTTTGGAAACCGGTCAACCATGGTCCACCCTCAGCGCTGTGCCAACCTCACTCCACCAGAGTCTACGCAGGCCTGCCAGCTCCGTCTCTGCTCCCACTGGGAGGTCAGGTCTGACTGGAGCACAGTAAGTCAACAAAACCAGTATGTGATGGAAACAGCATCTGCTCCTGGGTCATAGTGACACAAGGCCAAGTGCTGTCCTTTAGTATCTGCAAACAGAACAGTTGCACACAGCATGGAGTTTCTTTTGATTTTGTGCATTTTGCCTTCCCTTTCATAACGCTTACTGTTTCACCCCATCGATAGCTTGTGTCTTCTATAAAGTTATACACAATGAAAACTTAGTTTAAGATTATTTTTATTTGACTTGATTTCCTTTGGTTCCTTTCTCATTCTTATCTTTGTTCCTTTTTACCACAGTGCTCAGTGGACTGCGGAGTAGGAAGAAGGACTCGGAGTGTCCGTTGTGTAAGCGATCAGGGCAGTATAGTGAATGACATTGAATGCAACTCTGGACTCCGCCCACAAGGAAGTGAAGAGTGCAACATGGGTCCCTGTGTGACCAACTGGTACTTCGGTGACTGGTCCAACACTGTGCGTAACGCACTTACTCAGAAATGAAAAAGTTAACATGCACTTAGATGTAATCCTCAACATGATGTCCTACTTTATGGCCTCAGTGTTCGGCACAGTGCGGCCCCGGGGTGCAGAAGAGAGATGTGGTGTGTCTCACCAAAGGAGGGGTCAGAGAAGGTGGAGGAGGAGGGGACTGCATCGCTGAAAGGCCAGCAGAGATGAAGGCCTGTAACAGGGGTCCTTGTGTGCCAACAGCCATGTGGTACAGCGGCCCCTGGACACCGGTAGGATGGAGAGGGGTGTTTGTGTGTCTAAAGATTTTTTAACATAAATAAATAATAAATTTAAAAAATGTACAACCACAAATTCAAGGTGAATGTAAAATCATTTAAATTTTTCTAATTTAATGATGGCTCAGTTGAGATTAGTGAATCACAGAAACACAACATAGTTCAAACGGATTAACACAAAATAAAAAGGATCGCGGGATTGGATGCAGTCAGCAACTTCAATGCAAACTGTAGACTCTTAAGAAAAAAATATGTTCAATGTAAACATCTTCTAATGGAAATATCACATTATAAGATTAATAGAAAATAGATAAATCTTTTTAAACAAACAGAAAATCATTTAAAATGGCTTTTATCCCCAGTTTGCTCTTAAAGCAGAGCGAACTCTATAGAGCAAATCACTGAATGGGTGGTAACTCTTCCCAGCATCGCTGGTAATGAATACAGTTTACCACTGCGTCCATAAATGCATGGAAGAAAAAAAACACACAGATCAAGAACAACCATCTTCTCTCTGCTGAATTCATGTAAGGTGAATTAACATTGAGCTGAAGATTGTAAGATTTTCAATGGCCACATCAGCGCAGCAACAATCTGTAGATGATGCTGACTGATATGTTGAGATTTCTAAGCAGTTGCAGGTGAACTTGTGTTTTAAAAACCTTTGGGGAGGCTTGTACCTTTAGTATTTGCTGTTTTTGACACACAGATCATATACTCTTGGATGGTTCTGAGCCTATTTGGCTCACTTCATGTGTTCTTTCAGTGTAATGTGCCATGTGGGGATGGATCCCAACGACGAGACATCATTTGTGTCGAGAAGATGGAGAATGACTTTACCATCGTCCCAGCCACTAAGTGTGCTCATCTCGAGAAGCCTGCTGTAGTCCAGGAGTGTGATATGGGAGAGTGCCAGCCTCAGTGGTTTACAACCGAGTGGAGTGCGGTAAGAGATGACCTGACAGGGAAAGGTTTTATAAACAGGAAGAACAGTACATTTTAGGTAAGTAATGTTTCCCATATGATTTAAAATCTGTTTTTCTCTTTTGCTTTAGTGTTCACGCTCTTGTGGGAAAGGCTTGCAGATGAGGGAGGTTCGATGTCTAACACCAGACAAAAAGCACAGCCAGGCCTGCGACGCCAATACCAAACCCGAACATGAACAAGTCTGCAACATAGTACCCTGTGGCCTTCAAATCACAGGTGAAAGTTTGAGAAATAATGCATTTATCCACGTTTCTTGTACTCCCTTCTAACCACGGCCTCCCTTTCTCTCTGTTAGCAGATAAAAACTGCCGGGACAGACGTGATAACTGCTTAATGGTGGCGCAGGCTAGAATGTGTGTCTACTCCTACTACAAAACTGCTTGCTGTGCTTCCTGTGCCCAGAGTGCTCAGCGTGCCAAGAGGCACTGAACAGCCAATCACAGGCAACCCCAGAGTGCAAAGCAGTCAGGAATAGGTCAAAATGACTGGCCTCCACTGAAAGGAGGAGTGTGTAGAAATGCACAGCCCAGAGTTGACATGGCATTCAGATAACGTTTAACTATTTTCTCCTGACTCTTCAGGTAAAACACTGTGAAAGCAGCTGATTCCTTCTGCCAGTACTCAGTTACAACCGATATAATCTTCTCATTTTTCTTTGTGCATCTTAGTGTGCACTCTGTCATTTCCTCACTTCTGTGGCTTTTAGATTGTTATAGAAGATGCTTACTGAGGACATAGCTGTGTTTCAACAGCAAATTATGCCCTCAAATCTCCCAGATATTAAAGCAGAAGCATGTAGACATGCATATGACTACTTATGTGTAACACAAACCATTACCGTGTGTGCCAGATGAACTGTGTATGCAGATCTACACAAATAGATCTGGACCCCCTCAATGAGCTACAGTGGCAATCCCCAGCAAAGGAGTAAGATTTATATCTTTTCTTTGTTTTATAGATTGCTAAAAACATATTTCCTCAAGTGTCTTTTCAGTATGTGGACAGATTAACCAAAGGGATGGGATGGCCTTGGCAGAATGTAACCAAATATACTGTAAGTGAAATAGGGACAGAGATGAGACGCTTCCCAAATAAGACAGGTAGACAGGCATGTATGTTACACAGTAAAGGTGGTTTTCAATTCACATGTAGCCTTTTTTAGCCAAGTGATTAAAAATAAATCTCACACACTATTTGTTCACTTAAGCTTACGTAACAGAGTGAAAGGTATTTGCCCAAAATAGTGAGAAGCTACTTTTTGTCAGCAATCCTGTTCAAACTTTCCTAACACTGTTTTTAACGTTTGTATAACTAGAGCTGAAGGTTTAGTGGTTCACTGTGTTCAAAACTCCACTTCCATATAAAGACTTGTGTGTTTTACTGAAGATGATGTTGCTTACTGCACAACATGCAGACAAACCTGCTCTTTTCTTGGAGTTAAATGAAATTACAAAGCCAAGAATGAGTTTATCCTTTAGGTGCCCTGCCATGCAACTTGCTACTTTCATTATTTTAATGAATCACAACTAAATGATAACGTAATTTAAAACTAAAACAAAAACATCTGTGCAATGCTCTTAGCGAGAATGGCCCAGGAGCCATTGGGAATAAAATTAGGGCTTTTGCCAGTGTCTGGTTTTGTAATTAATGTAGTCAATATAGATGCTTTATAAATGAGTAAACAATAAATTAGTCAAATAAAAAAAAGCCATTAGGTTTGCTATAAGAATACGTGGTTTAAGTATTTGTATACAGTGAAACTCTTTGGCACAAAGAAGCAGTAAACAATGAAAGAAAAGGTTTTGGTTACATTTGACATACTTAATATCAATATTCTTCACGGGATTAATATAATATGGCTATCCACATGACTGATTTTTTTATTTCACAGCTGGGCTTTTAAATACAAAACATCTTCATGGCATCACCCGGGTGTGGATGTTAAATATGCTCCTGAGAATAGATGAAGTCAGAATTAAGAAACCTCTATAACACTGAGGAAGCTGCTTTCTTTATTACAACATAGTCAAAGGTAGTCCTCCTACATTGACCTAACGTTAAAATACTTTGCATTTTGATGCATCAGCCTTTGTACGTCTATATATATATGTATATGTGCTGTTGGAAGCCCTTTTTTCTTGCCTTTGCTTCACACACCTACCACACAATATCTATTCCCATCCAATCAAACGTGAGAAATCTGTATATTTGTCAGATATGTTTTAATATGTAAAGTTTTTTTGAATATAGTTGCTCGTATTTTATAAGTGAGTAGTGTTATCAGAAGTGCTGTTGTAGGATGCATCTATTCACATCTACTGTCATTTAACTGTTGAATCAGTGATGTCATTTTGCGCTTGAACTATGAATGTTTCTGTGTGTAGGCATGTGTGTATAGTTGTGTGTGTTGCAGCTGTGGCTTTTTCTATGTGTCATTCTTGGCTCTAAACCCTTGTAGAATAAATTCTATTTTTACACACACACACACACACACACACACTATTGAACATTATTTTGAACTGACTAGATCAAGAGTGCCAAAGTCCAGTCCTTGAGATCAA
>JBAMHV010000006.1:11668794-11697098 GCA_037177535.1 Pseudomugil gertrudae | reverse complement strand
ATAAGTAATAAAAAGTGATTTATCTATGATTTGAAGAACATGTAATTTATTTTCTGTTTTGAGGAGCTATAACATTCTTTTGTTACCACCAGTTTATAAGGTTGTTATTATCAATTTCCAGACCTTTTTTTTATCATGCAATGAACATAAGAGTGTGTGAAAATTATTATCTGAAAGCCTACTTTTAAATAAAAGTGTAATTAATTGAAATATGTGTCGCTTTTCTTTTCAAACCAGTGAATGGAATCTCTATTGCAACTTTTGTCCAAATGATGGCACCATTGAGTCCATGAATTCTATTCACTTCATGGTAAACATTGGTTGTTGTATTTTTAGGTGCAGAATGTAAGAAATGAACTGAGCAGAGATATTTTGTCTGTCACTTAAAAGATACTTTATCATTTCTGTTAAACGAAAGAAACACTCTGAAATCAGCTTAGTTATTTTACATACATGTATAAAGGTGGTGTACAGTTTGGTGAATTGGAATACCACCACATTTTAAACTTACTTAGGCTATATATCATTTTAAATTAATTATCCAATTTTATGTATTTTAACATAAAATTCCTGGAATTTTCCTAATTCCTCAGTGGCAAGGTATTGCACTGGATTTGTTTGTCCATTCTAAAAAAAATATTATTGCCTTCTTTTTTTCTCCTGCTTTTTTTTTTTATTAGGACCAGTTGTGAATGAGTGGAGTTATCCTATCAAAACTAAATAGTTGTGTTACGTTTAAATAAAATATTTCCTGCTAATTGTAAAGAGCTGCATTTGCTTACAAGCCTTTTTTTAATGGAGTTGCAGTTAATATCTTATTTTGTGTCTAGTCTCTGGCGTGGGTTGTTTCCTCTTCATCTTCGTGCAGGGAAGCCTTGCAGGTCCAGTGGTGTGATGTGGGCCGTCAGCATTCACATCCTCAGGGCGCAGCGGGCGCTATGTGCCTGAATGGTTCCGATTTGTAGGAATCCCAGTGTGACGTGATTATATAGGATAGACCTAGATGCAAGACTGTGTGTAGGGGTGTAGCTATATGTTAGACGGTGCATGGTTCTCAGAGGGCATCAGGCAAGACTGGCAGATGGTGACCTTTAGGAGTAAATTACCATGAACCCCATGACTCTTTTCATTCTCCCGCAAGGACTTTGCACGCGCACGTAAATCCCAAAGTAAACCTATAAGAACTGGTTGTGTTTTTAGTTTATTTTGGTTATAATAACGTTTGTTTTACCATGCAACAATTACAGCTCGGCGTCCACCGAAGTACAGCCCTTAAAGTAGGCCAACTCCATCCTCGAGCTATCTCTCTACCCTCTGTCACACATTTTGCTTTGTGTGGGTGTGAGCGTGATTTCGGGCTCGGGCGTGAACAGCTGTAGTAGTCGTGACCGCGTGCTCGTCGGCGGTGGCGCGCTTCGGCTTCACGTCAAGAAGCATCGTTTCAGCACCAAGGCCAGGGCTCGCGGCGAGAACAATAGGCGGCTCAGCACACCGTGTCGCCCAGGCACTGTCTGACTAGTTCCCACTCGCAAACCAATACTCAAACCGAGAGGATTAAGGAATCCTTTAAATTATCTTAAAAATGTCATTCTTTCTGTTGAAGTAATCCATAAATATAACTTTAATTGTAAAGGGTGTTATCATTTTTAAACAATTGTATTAGCTTTTTTTCGTGAAAGCACGGTGAACATTTTTATTGACGGTCTCTTGGAGTTACGTCACAGGCTAGCAAACGCTTTGGTGAGAGAAGGGGGAGGGTGAAACAGAGTAAAGAGACACCGGTATCCATAGGACGTGTAAAACCTAGAGCTGTTGGACGGGTATGACCCTACGGAAAACAGAAAACAACGAAAACAGTTTTTAAAAAACAGCCTCTTCGACGGTGAGAACCCGTAACGACAAGGGCGAAAGAGGTTGTTACGCGAAAACAATCAAGTTTAAATGCTTGAAAGTTAGCCAAATTTGTGCAGCTGTTTAGCTCGTTATCACTTTGAAATTTAAATAGGATTTAAAAAGTAGGCTTTTGTGGAGGTAATAACCAACAGGTTCATCTCCTTTGGATTGTTAAAGTCGAAAAGTTGGTGAAATTTCATTCCAGTGATAAGCTGTCACCTGCCAGGACTCTCCTCCGTCACTGCCAGACCTGGAGACCGGGAACGCGGGGGTTTATATAGCTATTTATTTATTTAGTAAAACTACTACAAGCCTGTAGTAGTCTATCTGTACACCGAGTAGAAGGAAGATAAGGACAGGCACACAGAGCAGCATCCAGAGAGGAAACGAGACGGAGAGGATAACAACGGGGACCCAACGGAAAGCATCTTTCTTTCATTTCTTATCTGCACGGACTGCTTAGGCTTTATTTATCATCGGTAAGAGATATTACCTATGTAGTGTGTGTATATCCATTTGTGTTTTGTTCTGTCGCCTGTATGTATGTATGTGTGTGTGTGTGTGTGTGTGTGTGTGTGTACATTGAGAGGGAATCGGACAAAGAGCAAGGGAGCCCCATGACATCCGTGTGTAAGCTGTAACCTACAGCTGCCTAAACAAAGAAACTGCTCTATTGCAATCATTTACTCCCAATCACTGTGTTTCTTCTCTTTTTTCATGATAGGCATCCTGATAACCGCTCATCAGCTGAAAGGTAAGACTTGCTTACAGATATTTTCTTTTATATATATTATAATTAGAAAGAAGTGCCATTATTGTTTTCTGATTGGCTAATTAACATTTGCATAATTATTTTCCCAGAAGCTACTGGAGTCCTTTGTCATCAGACTGGGCAATAAATATTCAAAATAATTATGCAAATACTTGTATTTTAAAAATGAATATTTAGTTTTTTTTATTCTATTCAAATAATATATTTTTATTAGAATTCATGCTTAAACTATTTCTTTCCCTTTTTTTTAGTTTGCAACAACAAATATGCTGATACCATAATAAACTAATCTATACAAACCCATATGGTAGTATTACCAATACTACAATTCTAAAACATGTACTTTTTTACTAAAAAGCCAGATTAATGAATAATGAAAAGAATATTTTTATAGAGGCTTTCAACCTCTTATTTCTCTTTCTTTCTGGCTTTGACCTTAGGATTCATCCATCCAAAGTTGTTCCTCTCCAGGGATATCTTCTCCTTATCCATTTACCCCTGCACATCTTCACATTGTACTGATGAAGGAGGCCGACGCCATCAAACTGTTTGTAGGGCAGATTCCCCGGAATCTGGAGGAGAAGGACCTCAAACCCATTTTTGAGCAATTTGGCAAGATCTATGAGCTAACCGTGATTAAGGACAAATACACTGGGATGCACAAAGGTAAATCTTCCCTTCCTAGCACAGCTTGAACAGAAACAGACAAAATGACAGTGAGAGAGAGAGATAGAGACAGATGGTTAGGTACAGTTCTGGATAGATAGACATGTGACAGTAAGGCAGATAGATGGGTGGATTTTTCCTCACCCACTGCCACATGTATCCATGGAAACTGTCACAGCACCTCTCATCTTCATCTCCTATTAACACTGCAGTGCAAGATTGCAAAGACAAGCAAGCAAACACAGTGCACACACACAAAATATAACTGCTTTTATGAAGCAGTAGAGTTGTAGCAAAAAAATTTAGATGCCTGTTTTAGAAATGACAGAGTTTTGTATAAACTAAAATAAATGTTTAATGATTGGCGTCTATAATAAACAGTATATCCTCAAAGAAGCTTTTTTATTTGTGTCAGGAAGTGTTAAATAACTTTATATACTAATAAACCAAAGAAAAGACGTATATTCCTCCCCAACTCACACACACCCACACACACAGTAACCAGGGGTCCTGTGTGTTACATGAACCAGATTATGCTGTATGCTCCAATCAGTGTAATGGGCCTGTAAGCCTGGGTGACACAAGGGAAAGAATCTGTTGTTTCTAGAATCCCTACAGCCACTGTAAGCCCCTCTTAAAAGCAATGAGATGGAGTATAAGATGCATGTGTGTCTGTGTGTGTGAGCGTGTGTTGTGTACTTCCCTGAATTCCTGTGTGAGTCTTATTCTGAACTTTTTTTTTCTACTGGCATAATGTCGAGTCATCATCGGCTCCTCAGATTTACAGTTGACATGAACTATTTCTGTGGTTTGTGTGAGATGTCACCGGGTACGCTAACCTCCTACTAATCTTGTTGTCTTAGTGCTGGTGACAGGTGTAGTAAACAGCTCTGGCCAACCAGCTCTACTATCCACCCCTCCCTCACATACTCAAACACAGGTACAGCACATAGGGAAACAGAGGGAGTGTATTTGGAGTGATCGTGAGGCATGCATAGTGGTTGGAACAGGACAGGAAGCTGAGACTGGCAAGCCTGTAAGGCCCTTTAGCCTCGCGCAAGCGTCTGTGGTGCTGTCATGTGTGCTGACTCGTGCCGTGCCGTTCTGAAATGTGCCGTGCTGTGGAGTGTCCTTCTCTGCTCTAAATACATCATTATAATATTGTCAATATTAGTTACAGTAGTGCATGATTATTCTATTTTAATAGTCTTGCACCATTATGCTAGTCATAATTCAGAGTAGGCAAAAAATGACCAGAGAAGGCAAAAGTAAAAGGAACATCTATGTGGTTTGTGATGGAGTGTGTGTTGGAAAGTGTGTGTGTGTGTGTGTTTTAAGGGGTCAAAAAAAGAGAGAAAGATAGGCAACGACAAATTTCAGGACCATTTACTGACCTTTTCTACTGTTTCTCTTCTTGTCCTCTTTGTCTGCCTTTCTGTCTGATAGGATGTGCGTTTCTGACGTACTGTGCAAGAGAGTCGGCACTGAAAGCCCAGAGCGCTCTTCATGAGCAGAAAACACTACCAGGGGTAAGTTCATATAATAAACTCACACTCACTCCCACACTGTAACACTTTTATACTTGCTCAACAATACAAACATTTTTTCATGCACATTCATATCACTGAGCTCACCAGTAAACCTAGACACTTCAATTTATTTTGTATGTATACACACACGTGTTGCCACACATCGGAGTGTGTCTGTGTGATTGGAGTTCAGCTCCCATTAGTGACGTTGTGACATAACTCAGCAGCCGACAGGCGTCTTGCTGCTAAGGACAAACACTCCCTCCCGCTGGAGACACATAGGGTACTCCACAAGCATTAGCATCTCCATTTCTCTATCTTTCTCTCTCTTCATCTCCCTGTCATTCCCTACGTTAGCCTCCGGTGATAGCTCCCGTCTAGAGAGTGTGTGTAATTAATGTGACCATTCCCCTTTGTCTCATCCCAGGCTCCCTCAAGTCTCTCTAGTGAGAGATTGTGCTATGACTGTGCTGGGGTAGGACACTGTTCATTATTGAAGGGGCACTGTGCAAAAGCGGTGTCTGTCTAATACGCCTTACCTCTCTATCTTTTCCTCTTTCTTTTTTCTTTCTGACCTGCTTTCCATTGCAGGGTTTTGGATTATTTGTTTCAGGAACATTCTTATCCTGTTTCATACATCACAAGATATGTTCAAAAGGGTCTAACTTAGATATAATAATGTAAAAGTATTGAAGGCTCATGGGACATGCTAAGTTCTGATTTGTCGCAGTTGTATCAGAATTGTATGCCCCAACCATCTCTGAATATTTCTGTATCTCTTCCGCTCTGTTGTTGCCTTGGAATTGATCGGAGTTTCAGTTCTTACACCTACTACACAAGCTGGAGCGTTGATAAGATCTCTGTGAGGAAATTGTTGAAGGAGAGCCGGCAGAAAGGGTGTGGGGGAAGGGAAGTAGTCTGACACATACCAGCATAAATCCCTGCATACATACATACATACTGATATCATACATGCTTTTTCATGGCTTTGGAGAAGGCTTTTGTATTATATAAGTTCAGAGTGTGTTTATTTTGACATTAAGCCAATTAGGTTATCCTAAGACGTTTGACTTTTTGACACAAGCCCTTTTTTTCTTTGTTGGCCTTTGTCTTTTGACTTATAGTTGTACCTCTGGGGTTTATTTTGTCTTTTCACACTGGTGACTTTATTAACAATTATACATTTGCTTTGCAAATGGGAATAAAACATCATTCTCAATAAACTGAGATACATATTGTGGACGCACAGAGGAAACATTTGCAGGGAGGTAGTCATTAGCAGGAGGCAGCATGCAACAATCAGAAACACCGCTCTCCAGAGAATAACTAGTGCTAAAACAAGGATGTGGTTATTATGTACTGGCTTTTCAATAAGCCAATACTGTTAATGACAAATGGGTCTCTTTCTGTGTGCAGTTTTTTTTCCTCAGCTTATCCTAAACTAAATTGAAAATACATTTTTCTCTGTAGTTTGAGCCAGAGACTCTTTTGTGTGTGCTTTTATTACTGTAGTGAAGTAACCTGGTTTGTATTTAAAGGTAAAGAGGTTTACACAGTTCCTATTCACTGCTTCTTCTAACGTCAAGCTATTTCAATTCATTTATATTCATATGTTGTTAAACAATCTGCTTCGTTGCCCTATTTTTTGAGTTTGGTATTATTTTAGTATAGTGTAACTAATACGTCACCACTTAGACCCACCCACACAGCATCCACGGTGTTATCCTTTCTGCCCATCTTCGCCTCTGTTGTCTACTTTTGACAGGATATAGAAATGACTTAAGAAACAATTTCATTCTATTTCACACTTTTATCCACTATTGCATTTCTTTCACTTTCTTTTCTATCTTTCATTTGCTGTTACTTTTATTTAACCTAACCCTGAATATGTACTGTATATATGTTCTTCTTAAATCCCTCTATGTCCTGTGTTCAGCTCCTCCCCTCACATCTTCCAGTTTCCTTGGACCAGTAAGATATTACAGTGTTCTTCTCACTACCCCCAACACGTTCATTTAATGGCATCCCCCATCTCTTACCCCTCACTTCTTCCTTTCTTGCCGTCTTTTACTATTTTTTTTCTCTTACTGCACACTCTCACTTCCTCCTTGGATTCTCATTTCACAGTCATTTATGGTAACTCTTCTAAGTCTTGCTCTTGACACTAGTCCCACTCTTCATCTCCTGCCTCCATCCCCCTCCCCCAGCAGTTCCTCTACCCCTCATCTCATTTCCCCTCCTCTTGATTAGTTGACCCTTTTGACCATTTCACCTCCCCATCTCCTCCCTCCCATCCCTCTAGTCCCCCCTCTGCCTGTCTTTCCTGGTTCTATTTGTTAAGCTGTATGATGAGTTTATCACAAACTCATTTTCATAGTCAGAGTCTATGCTCAGTGGAGGGACAAAAAACTCAGTTGTATGCATGTGTATGTATGTGGTAGTCGAAAAGGACATGCATAGACCAAACAATTTAAGATCCTCATACAGCTTTAATGGATTTGTAGCATAAAATTATGCAGATGTGTTTATTCTGCATCCACAGCCAAGCAAATGGAGATGTGGAAAGCAATTGAAAAAAGAGGAAAACCACATTAAGACATGCAGAGAAACTATACCTCAAATGTTCTTGGTAGCTTCAGCAGGGGCAACATCAGCAGGGGCAACAGAGTGTCAGAGTGTAAAATGAGAAAAAGTACAGAGGGATTGAGAGCGAGATGAACAGATGGCCTTATCAGAGTGTCCTGCGCCTTGTGTTTAACTCAGAAAGAGAAGCATAGAAGGAGTGTGACAGGAGGACAGCAAGAGTTAGATATGTCACAGCAGCAGGGATGTAACAGTGGACCCAAAATTAAGTTGTGTTGGAGCTTGCAAGCATCTCATATTATATATGATACAGAAATTCCCTGATGGTAAAAGAACTAATAGTTAGACATTGTGTTTTGGTGTTCCTTTACACCAGACACCCGGACTAGTCATGCAGATATGCATGCATTAGTTTTAAAAATGAAAGAAAATAACTCCTCTTAAAAGTATTTGTTGGGATATTTTGGTGAGTAATGCTCACTGATGGAGCAGGACAGATAGAAAATGTCTTTGTTAAATGAGCCATGTGATATAGAAATTAAAACTATTAAAATAACAAGCATATCTACTGTATAATCCAATGCTGAAATATATGCAATCAATAGGTAAGGTGTTAATGCCAAGGTATTTTTTTTGTGTATCATCATCGGAGAAAAGATGATCACAGTAGGGGGATAGCACGTGCGGGAGGTCAGAGGTCAGGGCTTAGCCCTTAGCATACAAGTCCTTGGGTGGTAGGTGGGATTGGGGGGTGAAGAGGTGGCTGTCAGAGCTGTAAAACCTCCATCCCGGATAACACGGCTACCTCCATTCTGCCTACCTAACAACCCTTTATAGTGGCTCTCTTAGCCAGAAGAGGCTGCTCCTGTAGGAAGAAATACATTACATAAAGGCATCTTCTAATGCTTTTTTAGGTCTTCATTCAGTGATAATACAATACACTTTTCACATTTTCTCACCATTCCATCTAATTCAATATTCCTGCATAGTGTGTTTAATACAATAACAATGCTTCCATGCACTCTCAGTTTATTTTTCTCCCTTTATTTTCTGTTAATCTGCATTAATCAGGTCTAGTACCGTAATAATATTGTTTTCACATATTTCCTCTGCTCCAATTCTCAAAGAGGTTTCACGGCCATGTACACCTATCAAAATGTATATATATATATATATATATATATATACATTCATGCTAATTCAAATATAAAACATAATAACCATTCAAAATGCCGTAATTCCTCTTTACTCTCACACTTTTCATAAAGCCACAGTTCCATCTACTGATTTTAACCTAACATCTCCATGTGCTCTCTCCTTGGCTCTGTCTCTCTGCCTTACTGCTGCTGCGTTTCCTTCCATATCTTTCCCCACATCTGTTCTTTTGTTCTTTGCTGTTGATATCTCTCTCTCCATTTAATCTGCACCCTCTTCTCTTTGTGTTTATCGCCCCCCTTCATCTTTGTGCTACTTCAAACGCAACTGTTTGTACACACACATACACATGTACACGCTTGTACACATGAGTTCACTCACAAACACACTCACACATCTGTTTGGTCACGTTGCCATCTCAGTGTAGGTGAAATTAAAGTGTGATAAGCAGCTTACCAGGTGTGTGTTGTCATGCTTCATTGCTCTCCAGGCAGCACTCTGCTCCCCATTTTTGATTAGAGCCCAAACTAAGGAGACATGCACACACACTTACACACATCGTACTTGCTGTGACACACTGTATGGCTATGAATTATTAAAAAGGTAGAAGAAATGCCACAGGACTTGTAGTTAACAATAAATGATACGGCAATGGATCAATACGCTTATTAAGAAAATAATCTAAGTTTGTAGTTGTAACGTTGTTAAATACATATATTTTTGCAGTGCCATGAGGCCAATAAATGGAAATACTGTGCTTCGAATGTTACGAGAGCCATTACGTATTTTATTCAGGCTGGATCCATGAGAGGACATGCATTTATTTATGTTATGGGCAAAAAAAGCTGTACAATATATGGATGCAATTTTGACTTATATGGACACAGATGGAAGTAACTGAAACAGCAGCTGAGGGGATACTGTTGATACCTTTTCTACCACATTAAAATAACTTTAAAGACAAACAAATGATGAATACATCTTATATCACATCAGTGTGATTGTTCACTTAATTGTTTGGTGTTTTAGTGTGCCAGTGAGACTGGGCAGATAGGCACTATATCTGAATATGTCTATCATCCATTACGCGTTGTTGATGTTTATCAGATTAACTTAGGTTGTGT
This sequence comes from Pseudomugil gertrudae, assembly GCA_037177535.1. Classification (NCBI taxonomy): domain Eukaryota; kingdom Metazoa; phylum Chordata; class Actinopteri; order Atheriniformes; family Pseudomugilidae; genus Pseudomugil; species Pseudomugil gertrudae. The sequence goes on along the minus strand of JBAMHV010000006.1, from coordinate 11,687,376 downwards.
CTATGTTGTGTGTGTTCTATGTGTGTTTCCATGTGGAATCTAAGAAGCCTGGCAGACAGTCTCCCTATGGGGCAAAGCTATGATGAGCAATTATCCACTAGGGCGACTTTGTAGGCTAATTTCGCATATTTATGTGGTCAGCAGCACTGTTTACTATTCCCCTTCACTGCTTACTGCTGCAGTTTCGATTTAGAACAGACCCCAGTTCCCTCTCTCTCTGTCTTTATGTTCTATCCATCTCTTCCTCCTCTGCTTCTATCGCTCCCGTCCTGATGGGGTTTGTGATGTGTATCGCCCCCCGCCCCCCTCCCATGTGCTGCTTCTCTATTTTTATCCTCACTGTGTGTGGGATGAGAAGGGAGTAGAGGGACAGGTGTAGATTTGAGTATGGGTGTGTGTGTGTTGGAAAAAGACAGAAAGAGGAGAAGCCAGGAGGAGTGATACAGAGTGGGTATTGAAAGCAGAGGGTGTTTGTGTTGGGTTGTTTATAGCGATGACAAGGGGGGATCTAGTTTGTTTATTTAAAGCCAAAGTCTTTGCTCTGCACGTGTGTATGTGCATGTGGATATATTTATGCATGCAACATGCAGAGAGAAAAAAGTGCCTGCCTTATACTTCACCACAAAATTGATGCAGAATCTAATCATAGCTCATAAAAGCTGACCCTGGAGAGTGTCTGCCTCTTTATGGCCTCTCTCTCTTTCTCTCTCTTCCACACACACACACACATACAAACATTTATGTATTGGCCACTTTGACCAATGTATTTGTGTGGATACATGATTACCAGGTTGTGTGATTGTTCACTGCCAAACCAGTGTCTCTCAGATGCTGAGCTTTAAAGTAGCCTAAAATTGAGCTGAGTCCATATCACACACCATCTGTTTTGTAAACAGAGCCAGATTTTGCTGCTTCTGTTTTTCTAATTTGTAGAAAAAAGGTGTTTAGCTGCAGCTATCAGTCCTCATTGTTTCATCTGATGCATACTTTTGTTGTTAAATCGCACAACTCAAACATTGAATGACACCACAACACAGGATCCACATTTTTGATTAATTCATTAATCAAAGCTTGTTTAATAAAATCCTCTTGATGAACATAGACATTAAACTTCTCTTCTCACAAACACATACTCTAGAAAGCACAGTGGGAACGTCTTCTTTTTTTTAGATAAAAGGGCCAAAAATCACTTAAAAAACTTCAATTAACTTAATTGATAACCAGATCCATGTGTTTGCACTTGGATGGAATTTTGATTACTTAGATGTGTCAGATGAAATAGCAAATATCAACCTCTTTTCAGACTACTTACCTCACATTCACTTTTGCTTTTCCATAGCATAAACTGATGCAACTGGGCAGCTATAATTTTGCACATGTAATTACCAAATTGCAACCTTCAGCCATCAGTCCAGACGCCTTGTCACATGTAATATGTATGTGTCTGCAGAGATGGATGTATAAAACAGGCCTGTGTGAGGGGGCCGAATGAATGTGTGAATATGTGTGAATAAAAAGTGGGGGTTGGAGATGTGGTGGGGGTCTATGAAGAGATTTGGCATGAATAGGGGCACACAAGTAGGGAGGGGGTAGGGTGAGACAGGGGAGGAGTAGAGAAGGTCTGGTTTGAGAGAAGGAGGAAACAAGACAAAAGTTTTCCATAATGAGAACGGAGGAAGGGGCAGACGGGTGGTGTGAGGAAGAAAGGCTTTTCTGTGGGTGGTGAAGACGTGAGAGGGAGTCAGGGCATACTTCTGTCAATTTAAACAGAGACATCTGTCAGAGGGGCCACTGGTGTGTCTTTGCATATATGTGTGTGTGTATGTGATTAGGCAGGCAAGGGGATAACCAGACTTCAGATGCACCTGGGGTGCGACCTCCACTCTGAGGGCTTTTTTCAAACCACACTTTAACCTGACATTCAACCTGCAAAGATTAAGCCACTCACACAAAATACATCTTAAAAAGTTTTACCCAGAACTACCACAACAGAGCAACAGCTATGAGCATGGTTATATATGACAGAAAGAAGATTGGTTTCTTACAAATATTATCATTTCTGATGTGATGGACTGGCGACCTGTCCAGGATGTACCCCACCTCTCGCCCGAATGGCTGCTGGGCTCCAGCTCCCCGCGACCCTAAATTCGATAGGCGGTTAAGAAAATGGATGGAAGGATGATTAAACGTTTGTTTGTACATCGTCTTAAGTGATGATATGAGTTTTAAAAGTAACATTTTTCATTACTTTTTAAGTTTTATCACTTTTACATTTTTTCTAATTGATCAATTTCATATACTGCCTTTAAGCCTTACATACATGTGACCATGAACAGCATGAATGCATTTCAAAATGTCTTTCTAGAGTTGATTTTTTATTGGACAATCTAAAAGGTATATTTTTTTCTACTTTGAGTAACTTTTTCTCTTCCACTGAAAATGTTATAGTGCTCATTCAAATTTACACGCTGAACAAACAGCAGCTAGAATGTAAAAACAAAACAAAGATCAGCACTGCAACTAGATTGAGATGCTATGTTGGAACTAAACAGCAAAATGCCATCAATTGAAAGATTACAGCTTTATATAACATTTAAAAATATATTTTAAGTTGATCCACATGACAATGAAGGAATACTGCCCAACACTGTCACTATATGAGCACTCACAAATGTGTTACAGGCTCTGTATTGAATGTAATCTCACTGAATATAAGATTTATATATATATAAGATACAGTCATGAATTTGTATGGTTTAAACATCCTTTTTAATTCACTAGCTCATTTCCCAAAGGACTTACACTCCCTAAAATAGAAAGAAGGTCCAAGTGCATAGGTCTAATGGTTATCCGCTATAGTGCTGTTGGATTATGTTGGACTAAATCCAAAGGATCAAATTTCAGTGAGTGCTCCACTGCTGCAAAATGTTCTCATTGGGGTTTGACAAAAATGGAATAATGTTCTAGGGATCAACAGTATGGTTAGTTCTGCTTTATGCATGATTTGATGCCTTACTATGGTGGCTGATAAAGAGAAAAAGAACGAGAGAAAAAGAATATGTTACTAATCCATCCTCCTCCAGAGAGGCTGATCAAGGGTTAACTGCCAGATAACATATTGAGTGGAGGAGATGGAGGGCAGACTTCTCAGGTGTGAAGAATGGAATGAGAGAGACGGGGAAGGGAAGGATGAGAACAGGGGGATGGGCAGGCCAAGAGCTTGCATTATGGTTGCAGGCCTCCGTTACCAGGCAACGGAGCTGAGCAAAATGCTAGGTTGCTTGGCAACCAGAGGGATGCAAAGCCTAACGTGGTAAAAAGAGATAATAGCAATGAGGGGTGGAGGTGTGCTGCTAAGCTGCTCTACCTTACCATTCACTCTGTGTTTCCACATTTATTCATCCATCCGTGAATAAGAGGCGTTAACTCAGTTTCATCACTGAGCCAGAATATAGCATTTACCAGGAGTTCTGCAATACTGACATGTTAACATATTAAAATGATGTTCATATAAGCCCTTCTTTTGTGGACGTTCTGTCGGAATTATTTGCAGGACAAATTTGTCATTAAATCATATGATTTAAGTTACATAATCTGGATTTCTGACATTATCTGTAATGTTGATTACAATTATTTTTTCATTATTATTTATCAACATTGCAATTAACAGGTCATCACAACCTAAGCTTGGTGTAGCAAGTTTAAATGTTTTATTATTATAAAAGTGTAGCATAGAAAACGTAAAGCACAAACCTTTAACTGGAAATAAATATTTCACATCTTTGTTTATTTGTTTGTCACTTTTTTTTATGGTATTATACAATATTTATTTATCTTACATAAAACCATGCTGTAAGGATAATGAAAATGTCATCAGGTCAAAATATCAGCTAAATAATTACTAATTAAATGTTGATTATAGTCCTGCTGTATGTATTTAAATTCCTTTTACCGGTACATTTTCTCAGGGTGAAATAAAGTGACTGGGAGATCATTGTATTACTATAACTGGTTCTCTCTGCAAGTGTGTTGTTGCCTTCTAAAAACACCAGCACCTGCATGTAAATTGTGACCATGTCATCATCAAGAAACTACATTAGAAATAATGCAATTTATCGAGTAATTAGTGTTGCTTGTCCCTTATTCGGTTAGTACAGAGTACAGCCAATCAAATAAACCAAAATTGGAAAAAATAAAAATAAAGTATGTTTTACTGTGATTGACCTTGTACCTGTGCAGGATGTAAACTGCTTCTAATTCCTGGGAAAATGTAATTAGACAGAAAATGTATAAATGAAAGAATTATGAATTATGTTTTTTTTTGGTTGTTTTGTTTTTTAAACAATGTTCTTGAAAGGTATAAATACTAGTAAAAGACTACAGCTACCCGGCTCGCTTGTAGTTTTGTCACATCAACATAAAATTTAGACAGTTATGAAATGATGCATGTGAATAGAATATAAACTGTAACAGAGATACAGAGACTGGAAACGGGTTTCAAAAAGAAAAGAAAATGCTGTGATGTCCACCTCATCAGGCAGCACAGAGATTATGGAGCGCAGAGTGGAAAGAGGGGAAGAGGCAGGAATAATACTAAATTGTGGAGAAGGGATAAAAATAGTTTTCCTTTCTTGAGCTCCAGAAAATGGACATCTGAAATGATGAGGATGGAGTGTTCCAGAGGGAGACTGAAAGAGGAGGGAGGGTGTATGTACATACATGCCTATGTTGAAGAAAAGTCATATGAAGAGAGAGTGAAAATCTTTTACACATCATGCACATCAACACAGATGTAAATTGTCATACTTTGATCAATGTTTTGACTATTCAGAGGAACATTTCATTTTTGGGTCAAATTGATCCTCTGTGTTTCGATGGCAAAAACAAAAAACAATGATGTTGGTTCATCATCGTATTAATTCATGTTCCACTCACATTTACATGCACACACTGCCGCTGTCCCTCAAACATGGTGCAATGGTTTGTTCCACTGATTTTGTATAAGTAGGGGAGGGGGGTAAAATACGATTTGATTGGATAATCCAAGGATTTAATATCCTCTAATCCTGGTACAATCCTCTCTGCATTACTGCAGGGAGTAAGATTAACTGTATGTGTGTAGTATGTGTTTGTGTCACTGTGAGCAAAAGATCGGCTGCTGTCAGAGAGGGAAAAGTGTTGTGTGTAACACTGAGACAGTGTGTGTGTGTGTGCACAGATGAGCGATGTACTGTATGTATATTTGTGTTGTCATTACAGCATGCAAATGGACCTGTATTTACATACAGGATTTGGTCACGGGTGCATGATTGTACATGCGTGTGGGTGCTCATGCGAACTCAAACTCCCATCATATATTGCACATATGCCTTCATGCATTGACTCACAAGTGACTTCACTTTCCAGAGAGATGTAGAAACTCTGCAAAGCCTTTTTAGTATGCAGCAGGATGGATCAAACTATGCTCCAGTGTAAAACCAGCTCCTCGTATGCACACATTTGCAGATGGCTACTGTTAATTAAGTCCTAATTGGAACGTGAGTAATTAGAGGATAATTCGACTTGAAAGGAGTGCGTCGCTCTTCATGTTTGTTGAAAGAAAGGAGAGAGACAAAAAAGAATGAAGTACAATCTGAGTGACTATCGGGGATACTATACTCTGTTTCCCATTTCTCTCAGGCTCAAGGGAATTATAATCATTTTAATATGGATTCAGTTCCTTCACCTTCTCCTTCATACGTTTTCCTTCCCATTTCTGTTCCATGCCAACATCTTTTCATTTTTTGATAAATTTTCTGCACTTGTCATTTCCATATTCTAATGCATTTTTTATTATTCTCCGAGTTCAGTTTATTATTTTTTAAACTATTTTTGAAAAATTATGTGTTGGGATTGATCTTTTAGAGGGTAGTAGAAAGCCAGCAAACCATTCTCTGGCACTAAATCTTTGTTTACCCAAAGAGCAAAGCAGTCACCCTTGGCAACCAGCATCATTGTTTACCTACTTAGTGGGCCGTCATATGATTGCCATGACAACAAGCTGGTTGTCATGACAATTTTCCGATGCCTTTGTGTTGTCTCTAAAACAGCAGTGTGCACCTCTAACCTGCAGCTTCTACCCATCTCTTCTGATTCTCCCTCTCATCTTTCTTAATACATTGATTCATGAAATTCATATTATGTGGTTCAGATTGAAATGTCAGAACACATTACATGCACATACATGGTCAGACTGATAAGCGGCCGTTCCAAAAAGCCTTAGGGCTTTCTGTTGGGTCTGCTTCACGTGCACAAGGATGAGCTCAATTAGGCCTAATGAAGGAAGAAATGGGAGAGGTGATGGATGGATGCAAGGGTAGAGAAAAGGTTAGTGGACACAAATCTTGCTACAATCAGCCTGCTCTACAACAGAATCCGAAATCAATGTACAAGACAGGACTGATCAATGAGGTGATAGCACAAGATGGATGGCATCATAGATGGACAGCAAAAACATGAAGACTTAGATATGATGGATGGATGGATGGATGGATGGATGGATGGATGGATGGATGGATGGATGGATGGTTTGATGGATGGATGAGTGGATGGATGAGTGGATGGATGGATGGATGGATGGGTGGGTGGGTGGAGGGAGGGATGGATGGATACAGTACGTTTATGCTGACAGCTTGTGCTGAAGAGGTTATAGGGGTTAAAAAGCATTTATTATTGCTTCCTCTTTAAGCTATGTGTGAACACTGTTTTACGAGTGTGTGCAGATGTGGATGCATCTGCACGTGTTGGTGTCTTGGTGTATGTAATGGCCTTGCCTTAGATCAATAGCTTTGTGGTGACAGCTCGAGCTGATTAATCAAATGTATGGATCAGTCTCGCTCTGCTTTGCCCTCTCCTCAATTACCAGCTTCATTACATTGCCTTAACACCCCACTGGGACCTTTATCCATTTTTCCTTCCCATCTCTCCCATGCTTTTTTATTCTCTTTCTTGCCTCCTATTTTCTTTTTCTAATGTCCCTCCCACATCTCCCAATAACATCCTTTAGATGTCAAGTACATGTCATCCACTTACAATCCACATTGTACTTGAAATTGGGCATTAATATTAAAAATGACACTTTTTCATTATAAATTCGAGGGCTGCACATCGGTGTGGCAGGTAGCACCGCAGCACACACACAGAGAAGGTTGCTGGGTCGAGCCTCGGGTCAGGCAGGGGCCTTTCTGTGTGGCGTTTGCATGTTCTCTCTCTCTGTGTATGTGTGGGTTCTCTCTCATCCAAAGACATGATGTTAGGTTGATTCAAAATGTGTGTTTGGTTGTTTGTCTCTGTGTTGGCCCTGTGATGGACTGGTGTTTAGAGGGTGTAACCTGCCTCTCACCCAATGATTGCTGGGGTAGACTCCAGCTACCCACGACCCTTCACTGGAATAAGCGGTGGATGGATGATTATAAACTAATTATAGGATTTTTTCATAATCTTCTTAACATATTTAGAAAATATACTCAACAATACTTTGTCTCTGTTGCATTAATGTGGCTTCCCTACTCTGGACCTATGCCTTTTCCTCTGTCTTCTTCCCTTTTTTCACCACCATCATTCTGCAGCCCTCCATCTCTCCTACCCCACCCCTTAGCATTAACACTGTCTCTTTGCCTCAGTGCCATGACTAAGCACTGTGTGTAGTTTGTTTTTATGGCTGTGTGGGACAAACCTACAGGGTATGTGAATGGAGGCAACTTTCAGATTGTTTGGCTGCTTAGATACATCAACTCTCTTGTTGTTGGATCTTTGTGGTCGTGACATCTTTGAGACAGAGCAAGTCACGACTGAATCACGCCCCAGACTCCTTCCTCCCTCTCTTTCTCTTCTTTTTGAATCATCTCTCAGGGGCAGCTCTCCTTTCATCCCTCCACTCAGTCTCCTTTCTGTCTTCTCTTCATGTAATACTTGTTTTTCCAGTGTTTCCATTTACTCCCCGGGTTCCTCTTGGCCTCCACCTGCTCTTTCAGATGGTTGAAGTCAGTTGGGGTCCCCCAGGCCTCTGCCTTCCTTTCTTCCTTTTATTTTTAGCTGATTGAGCCCGTTCCCTTTGCACTCTTGTCATTTCACCTCACTAAATTACCCCCCACCCCCCTTCTCTTTCTCAGTCTACTCTTGTCCCTCATCTAATCTGCACTTCTTGTGTAATCCAGATCAGCTGGCCCGCACTCTTAATCTTGTCACTTCTCAATCCCCCCCAGCGCTCTCCTCTGTGTATGTGCATGCATGTGTGTGTGTGTGTGTCTGGGAGAGAAATCAGAAGTAGTTAGGTTGTGTGTGTTTGACACAAAACAAAGCAGCCTTATAGACTTCCGACACTCGTCACCTGTTAACCTTGATTCATTAGTGACTAATAAACACACTGACACTCCCACATCATTCCTTATTATACCCCATTTAATGTTTCTTGTCCAAAATATAAACTATTAATTGAAGTCTGCCACCTTTACCTTTGCATCCATGTACTAGTTTCTTCTCTTTGACACTTCTCTAAATTGCCTCAACAAAAGCAGTAGTAGAAAATGAATCAGAAACAAAATCTGCTGCTTATGAATGTACCTTTTTCTTAGAAAATAGAAACTATCGTGAATAAATATAGCATAACTGAATTCACTACGATAACAAGACATATGAAAGAGACTAGGTGATGCTGACTGTCTTTGTTGTCCTCATTTTGTTGCTCAGATGAATCGGCCAATCCAGGTGAAACCGGCTGACAGCGAGGGCCGAGGAGGTAAGCCACAAACACACACAAACAAAACACACACATACGCAGGTGTTTTTCTATTTTAGCTGGGACATTTAAATAATTATTTCTCTTGTTCTCACTTTAACATGAATTATTCCATTAAAAGTTATTGCCCTAAACATTTTTTGTAGTGTGAGTGTCCCCGCGGTGCCAAAGTGTCCACTGATTTAATGTTAAAACTTTCAATTTTGTGTGACATATAATATATATAATGTCATGGTTTATCAAACAGGGATGGAAAATACTCAGCAGGGAGCTTGGCAATTCTTGGACCTGCTTTTACTAAATACCCTTATTTGTACACAAACACCCAGCTCACACTAATGCTCTCTGATGATCAGTCAACACTGCTCCCTGGTGGACAAAAACGGAAGCATCAATGGAGATGATACCAGTTAGTGGAAAGTTGATTTCACGTCTCTCTTTCTCCCTTCTTCCACATATTTGGTCTCTTAGAGGACAGAAAACTGTTTGTGGGCATGCTGGGAAAGCAACAGAGTGACGAGGATGTTCGAAGGCTGTTTGAGCCCTTTGGCAGCATAGATGAGTGCACTGTTTTGAGAGGTCCAGATGGCACAAGCAAAGGTAAATTGCATAAACTGGATATTCTACGAGCTATTTTATTTTATTTATAGTGCGTTTTAATATAATCACCCTGTTTTGTTTTAGGATGTGCTTTTGTTAAATTCCAAGGACATGCCGAAGCTCAAGCTGCCATCAACAGCTTGCATGGGAGTCGTACTATGCCTGTAAGTAGCATGCATAGTTACAAATCTAAAGCCCATATTTTACATAAACACTGATCTATAGGGTGAGAATAAAAATAAATAATTGCAATTAAAACCGCCCTCCATCCCTCATCTGCTCACAGGGAGCATCATCAAGTCTGGTGGTGAAGTTTGCTGACACGGAGAAGGAACGAGGACTGAGAAGGATGCAGCAAGTGGCCTCCCAACTTGGCATCTTCAGCCCTATGACCCTCAACTTTCCTGCCTACAATGCCTACACACAGGCGGTCAATGCACAGGCAAGAACAAACACAAATGCTCACTGTGCTACAGTTGCATATACACACCAAGTTTGTAAGGGGAGTGCTGTGCTTATGAAAGGATGTAATAAGTTTGAAGAGGCTATCAGTGGTCTAATTGGGGCTAATGTTATTACCGAGACAACAGAACATACGTCATCTGGCATTAGCTTTCCCGCAACACACAACCATTAACCCACTGACTCAGGACATAATGGCCTTGTAATTAGATCTCTATTCATCTGTTCCTCCATCACTCCCTCTCTGTGGCCCTTCCTCCCATTTTTCTTCTTCTTCTCTCTTTCTTTCTCTTTTTCCCATATCAATTTAACCCCCTCCCCCTATTTTCTCCATCCCTTTCCTCTCACTGTTTCCTTCCTCATCTACAGCTTGTCCAACAGCAGGCCCTGGTTGCCCAGTCAGCGTACTTGTCTCCTGTGGCAACAGTTGCCGCCGTACAGATGCAGCAGATGGCAGCACTCAATGCCAACGGAATCATTGCCACACCCATTACACCCATCACACCATCCTCGGGTATGTTTACACACATGTCCTTCATACTTAAAAGCACACTTGAATTTATGTAGATAGGTTATATTATCCACAGTAGAATATACTGTAGTAATGTACATGTAATGTACTGTATAGTTATCAACCTTGCATAAAAAAATAGTTAGAAAATACTTATTTTAGTTGGTTTTTTTTTGTGTCTCCTATGCTTCTAGGTACAAACACCCCACCAGCAATTGCAGCAACACCTGTGCCAGCACTCCCTCCCCCAATAGGAGTGAATGGTTACAGTAATGTGCCAGCTCCAACTAATGGGCAACAAACTGAAGCACTATATACCAATGGCGTTCACCCATATCAAGGTATACAAGAGTATACAGGCATGTATATACACAAACAGATTAATTGAGCAGAAATTATTAGCATATTACTTAGAATTTCCATTCTCACTTGTTTTCGTTCATTTTTGTCCAGCCCAGAGTCCAGCAGCAGCTTTGGATCCCCTACAGCAAGCCTATGCAGGCATGCAACACTACACAGGTTGGTGTTAGAACAGATTAAATCACTAACCAGCTGTCATTTTGATCTGGATCCGGGACATATTAATCTCCTCCTCCTATAAACACACAAACGTGTATGTTAAAAATGACTTCAGGGTCAGTTAAGATCATAAGTTCTTAGTAAAACAGCTATCTGCACAAAGCAGCAGACAGTTCAGTTAAAATGTTAAATAAAGATCTTCAATCTGAGCAAGGGAAACAGTATGTCTGCTCTGACTTTCAAGGGTCAAAATTTTCCAAGGGTAATTAACTTTATAATTTATCAGATTTCATTGAGACACCGTATACGTGGCTTATAACCATGGACTAAAGGGGTGATGTAATGCACACACACCAGACTGAGATCAACAGTGTCTTTGTTTAGTGGCTCGCTCCGCTTTGTTGTTACACTTAATAGTTTTCACCTTCAACAGGAGACATTTCACTATTGGACACACTTATGTTGCCACCTGTTGTTTTACCCAATCAGATGTTGCTACTTTCTGCTTCTTCCAATAGCCGCGTATCCTGCTGCCTACGGATTGGTTGGGCAGCCGTTTCCCCAGCAGCCAACACTGGTTGCCCAGCAACACCAGCAGCCCCAGCAACAGCAGCAAAGAGAAGGTGATGTGACTTTCTTCATGACTGGGGCCACACCCCTCTCTCCAGTGATCTTATTTAAAGTTGTTTATCACCAAGTTCTCACAGCAGGAGATCATTTATCACTATCCGACTAATATATGTATTTGTGTATGCATGTCAGGTCCAGAGGGGTGCAACATCTTCATCTACCACCTGCCTCAGGAGTTTAGTGACTCTGAGATGCTTCAGATGTTTCTGCCCTTTGGCAATGTCATATCAGCCAAGGTGTTTGTGGACCGTGCCACCAACCAGAGCAAATGTTTTGGTGAGACACACAGACTGGAGAGCGGGAGGGTTAGAGTGGGTGTTTTAAAGCAAGGACAAGTGGAAAGACAGAGACAGTGTGTAGGACAGAATATTGTGTCGTCTGCATGTAAAGTAAGATATGTCTGTTATGTGTCTCTTTCAGGCTTTGTGAGTTTTGACAACCCAGCCAGTGCACAGGCTGCCATCCAGGCCATGAACGGTTTCCAGATTGGCATGAAAAGACTTAAAGTGCAGCTCAAAAGGCCCAAAGATGCCAACCGGCCATACTAAATGACTACTAACAGGAGAAAGAACAAATATTTAGAGGTGAGGTTATAGTGAGAAGGAAATGAGTGTCCCAAAATGAAAAGAGCGAGATGTTGTATATTGGGGAAGCAGATGGATATAATTGGGTTAGAGACAGAACATGCTCAAAGTGACTTAACATTTGAAAGTATAATGCTAACTGGTTAACAGAAAAAAGCCTGACATTGCAGTAAATATGCATTGGGTTACTCATTAAAACAACTTAATCAACTCAGGAAAATTGAAAATACTAAAATATTGTTTTCTTTTTATTTTCTTTCACAATCTTTTTTTATTTTCTTTCCTGCTGTTTTGATCTTTTCCTGAAACGACAACTTACCTCACCCAAGATCCTTCCGTCCAAACATAATTCACGAGGACCCCATCGCTATGGCAATGGTTGCCTAGTGACCGATAAAGCCCTGATCCCCCCTTCCTCTCGCATTGTTGTAAGTTGATTGGTTGGCCTGTGTTTGGGTTGCTGTGGCGATTGATTGCCTGTGTTGGTTGCCCTTGGCAATTTTTGTTCTGTCACCTCGAGCAACCAGCCATGCGTTGACCTGCATGTCCTGTTGCTGTAGTGATCACAGACTGTGTTTGGTGCATTGTGACTTTATTTTGTATTGACCTGTGCACATACTGATCAATAACTATCCATAACCAGGACTGCACTCTGAATCAACTGATTCAATTGGATATTTGATACACTTAATTACCACATAGTAATTTGATAAATTCTGTAGCAACGTTGGTTATTTTTTGCGGCTTTGTTTTTGATCAGTTTATGTAGTGTTCTGTTTCGTGTCATTATTATTTGAACAAATGGTTTTTGGGTAAAATAGTGAGCGTGGGCATCTATGTGTGCGTATGTGTCTGTGTTACACTGTAAGTGTGTAATGCAGGACTGAATAAATCCTTGTTGTATTGGTGTCTGTGCAGAAAGGTATCAGAGGTTTTATATTGTGGACTGGTGGAGAAATGTAGAGCATTCATGTAAAAATGATTAAATACTTCAGATGGAAAAACTAATAGTTTTAGGATGTTATGCATACATTGGCAGGTCATGATGGACAGAAGGACATGACGTGTTTACCAGCACGGTATGCAGGACTGAAAATATGGCCACAAACTGATCTAAAGCATGGGGTAGATGAACAAGATGAGGTTACCAAGTCTTACAGGCAAAGCACTCTGTATTTATTGGCGAGCATGCATTTTGTTGAGCTGTACTCTGATAGCCTGAGTTCATTAAAATGGACTGTAATTTGTTCACACTGTGATGTAGCATTTTAGCTTTTTGCTTCTTTGTTTTTATCTCTAGGTATTTTTTACATTTTCTTTCACTACTTATGTGATGTTTCCTCCTTCTCTATCTCTCACCACCTCTTTCATGCTCCTTCTCCAAACTTGTTTTTCCTTCTTGTTCTCTCACTTTCAAATGTTTTATCTGTTTATCTCATTTCAACCTCCTCTTTCTAGCTCGTTTTTTGAGGTAAAGTGTATAAGGTTGTCATGGTGGAAAAACAAATGCCTCTTGCTTATTGGAGAACAGCCTTCAACTATAGGAATTCTGGGAGAAAAACAACCGAGAGAACATAAACTGCTTTAGTATGAGGGAATGTCACTCCTCCACAAACCCTCACCTTTTCTTGAGAGAAGAAAAATGTGAAGCTGCTGTCAGGTCAGTGTGTGGAGGCACTGTCAAATCGCAGCTCATCTTATAAATAAAGCATTCTTCTTCTATTTCCAGACAAACCTTTACATAAGAAATCCTTGTGGATGCAAAGACAGTATAATACAACATTTAAAACCTACAAAGCGGGGATTAAAAATCCCCTTTGACCTGCTGTTAATACATTTATTTCAATTAAGCTGTCACCCAGAATTTCTATACTGCAAATGCCAGAAAGTTCTGCATGTTGGTAGTAGTGTTTGCTTGCCATGATTTGAGGCACATAAGTGCAGCAATTGCTCAGAAGGACACACATAGACGCATCTGCCCAAAGCTTAACAAACACACATGCTTACATCCAAACACACTTCAATTAACAAATGAACACTTAGAAATAATTTTCACTGTATTGAGTTGCATGATCCAGACACTGTGTGTGTATGTGTTCAAGCACCATGATATACTGCTGTTAAAAATAACCTTACCACTGTGAATGATGACTTTGAATTGAAATGAAGAAAAGCTATGAAAAGCAAATTAAAGGTACAGTTTGTTGCAGGGAAGGTGACAGTAGGTCCAGTCATGCCCAGAGCATTCTGGCATGTTTGGCTAAAGGGGAATATCTGACGTCCACACAGAGCCCTACTTCATTTATAACTCTTATAATGGCTCATGTCTTCTTCTCTGTCCCTCTCTCCTTGTTCATGTGTCACTACCTCTACCCTCCAACTCTCCCTCCCTTCACAGGTGGCCTCTCAGAGTCCAGCTGAGGTGGAATCCCAGGGTTCATTGTGCTTTCAGACTGTCTGCTACCTATGAGCGTCTGCGGAGTGCTGCCACACACACTGACACACATAAATTTACATGCACTCTCAATAGTAAACCTTAAATGGTACAAAGCTGATATGTACATAAAGTGCACAAACACATGGCTGCTGACACACGCACACACATGTATACACAGTTTCACACAAATATCTTACCCATAGAGACAAGAGCTTGGTTTGTCCCGTCAGTGTGGACAGGGTGTTAATACAGTTAATACAACTGAGTATACATCTGTAGGGAGGCTACTGATGAAATCTGCTGATATATCACTTCAATAGACTTCAACATGTCTATACCATGTCTATTACATGACAGTTATAGAGGGACCGATGTTTCGTATTAAAAAAAGAAAGAAAATACAAAAAAGACTACTAAATGAGTAGATTAGAGAGACTTTGGAGAAGATCCTAATGACCTGTAAATAGTTTAGTTTACAAAGAGCAGCGTTTAAAAAACAGGAAAACATGCAAAAAGAAAACTACTTTAGATAAAACACTGAACAGAACACAGCAACATAACTATTATTATTATTATTGTCATTATTATTATTATTATTACCACTAGTGACATCTTCATCATAAAAGGATATTACATTCCAAATTGTAAAATGGGAAATCACAAACCTATTTTAAATTTTTACTTAGATTTTAGGTGAAACACGGGGGAGGGAGGGGGGGATTGCACTTATATTTGGGGAGGTTTTAATATTTTACTATTTTTTATTTATTTACTAATTTAACTATTATTTTGTTTATTGGGAGAAGGGGTTTGAGTGGGATGCAATATTTTGATTTTAGAATTTTCTAGAGAAAAACCTTGAGGGCCTGTTTCTGTCAGACTCTTACAATCAACTAATTATAATGTATCTATTAATTATTATAGCAATTATATTTATTTCTAATTTATTGAATCCTGTTTTTTGATCCACTCTCTTTTTAAGTTAAAATAAAAGGTATCATACTAAATGCAGTCATGTGGTTCATTAAGTGGGCATGTGTTGTATGCATGGTTGGAATGAGAGAACTGGTCTGAATCAGGGATGGGGAACTGGAATCCTGCAGGTTCCCTGTATCCCTGGTCCAACACACCTGATTCAAATCAAATGGATCCAACAGTTTAGCAAGCTCTGCACAGTATTCATTCATTTGAATCTGGTGTGCTGGAACAGGAAGACATGGAAAACTGTCAGGATGAGGGCCAAGATGTCCCACCTTTCCTCTAAATGAACAATTAACTCAAAAAGCTGGATGCGAATCAAGTAAACAGCGAATGCACATCCATCTTGTGGCCAGAAGGGGGCGCAACCGGAGTTCCAGCGAGTCTTTATTGTATTGTAAGAGGGACAGCTAAACTAGTGTTTATCAGTAAATTAAATGCTGTATTTGTTTTATTTTGTTTGTTCTGTTTTCCTTTATTTATTTTTACCTTTGTGAGATAACAGTTCTCATAAAGTCAACCGTGGGGCTAAAAGTCCATCTGTTTTTTCTTGACTTGATCTAAGTTTAATTTACTAAATTATTTTACATGTGCAGGATAAATTTAAAAAAGAGCAGTATACATTAAATGTGTAAAAGAAAAATTATAATTAGAGCTTTTTATTTGGTTTGAGAGCAATTTAAGGATGTTATACTGTTCAGATTCTGGCTGTACTTTTGTGAGAGAAAAAAACAATCTGGCTTAGTTTAACATTAGACCAAGACTTTGGCAGGCAGACATCAGTGATCAGTGTCTGCCTGCAAAAATCTCAGTTGCTGGTGACTCCTTTGCTTCCAGATGTCTCACAAAACTGCCCTCTTTCACTGGTTCACATCCAGGAAAGGACACAGGTAAACTTTTTATGGTGAC
The DNA here is from genome assembly GCA_037177535.1 of Pseudomugil gertrudae. Lineage (NCBI taxonomy): Eukaryota > Metazoa > Chordata > Actinopteri > Atheriniformes > Pseudomugilidae > Pseudomugil > Pseudomugil gertrudae. The sequence continues at coordinate 11,670,970 of JBAMHV010000006.1, read as the reverse complement.
ATAAAGCAAAGTCTAAAGAGCTTCCAAACAATATTCAGTTTACATGTGCAAAAGACTTTGTGACCTCATCCTAATGAACCTTCCTCACATGTATAAACTATTACTATGTGGTACAAAGTCTTGTACAGGCTGTCAGGTACAGAGACCTCAATCATTGAAGGCTTTGCGTCACCCTATAACCCCAGCCATGGTTTGTTCACAGTGCAAAGGTCACAAAACATTGAAGAGAAGTAAAAAGAAATAATATTCATCTGCAAAGGTGAACATTGACAGTAAAGTTTTGACAGTCAAGTGCTCAGATGTTTTAAGATTGACTGGTACATAGAAGTGCATTGAATTGAATCAAACACCCAAACAAATAAAAGGTGACTAGAAAATGAATATATAATTTTTGACACGAAACAAAAATCTAAGAGGAAAATTCAAAGTCAACAACTAATTATGTTGCATGAGAAAACAATAGTAAGGTCAAAGGTTAACTGCAGGAAATCTGTTGAAGTGGAAGAAACACGAGGTTTAAAGTAACGTGTGATTACTTTGAAAAACTAATATAATTGGAAAAATATAAACCTATGCTTCAGGCATTACTAAGTTAAACATCTCTCCTGGTGCAACGATTTTGAGAATAACTTTGCTCCAAACATCATCCAAACGCGGATATGTGTGTGTGTGTGTGAGTGAGTGTGTGTGTAATGCTTTCTCATGTGCTCGAGCGTCATCTGCGTCCCTCCCTCTCCGTTATTCCCTCACCCCTCCCTCCCTCTCCGTCTGCCTCTCTGTCCCCTCTCTCGCCGGCCCGACCTGCGCCTGTGTCCGGCCAGACGCCCACACACACCCCGCCGACTCCGCTTAAAGAAAGGGGGTGAAATTAGCCTGGACACGACGAGCAGCTGGACAGCCTGAACGTTTTGTTTCAGGAGGAAAAACCGCCGGAGCCATTACGGTATCTCACATCGCATCTCTGCAGCTGCTTTCTAGTTTTCCTCCAATCTGTTTCTCCTAAAGGACGAGCCACCTTATGGAAACATGTAAAAATCAGCCCGGACCTGGACTAGCTTGGCCCTTCTGAGCTCTAAACCAGCGGCGTGGACACACAACGGGACCGTTAGGTTTCTGTCTGCTTACAGGACTACGTTACTGGAAGAAGACGAAGCTCAGATTTTATTTATTTTTTATTGTGCTCCACAGACCACTTTGTTCGCCTATTAACGAGGGAAAAACACTGAAGTAAGTACCGTTTCGCTTTCATGAAGGCAAGTTAATGTGAGCGCGTGAGTGCGGCAGATGCACGTCTCGCATCCTCTTCGCTCTGACGTCATTACGCAGTCATGGATTCTGTTAATTTAATATAACAGATGGCTTTCGACTATGTAGCGGGGAAAAACGGTGTATTTGAGAGATACCCGATAACTTTTCGTTCACATTGTGAAGATGTGAGGTTACCCTGGCGCGTGGCTGAATGTTCAGCGTTTGCTGGAAAGTTTGGTAACTAGCCGTAAGTAATGACATATTATCAACTTGAACTCAAATATAAGGGTCACATGTGTAAGGTAATGTTCCCATTTAAAACCACTTTCCTCTATTCTTTCCTTTTTAAAGGCTGCGATTGTAGCTTGTGTCCGTTTCTGTAGGCCATTGTGGTTTTCACTGAGTTAGCTACATGGAGGCTAATCTGACCGAAGTATCAACAAAACATGACAAAATGCTAAGTCAGGATCAATAAAGCTACCTGAAAAAAACATTACTGTATTGCTACCATAAAAATGGAGATTTCTTATACTATTCTGTTATGCATCACTTTGAATACGTTGGATTGCAGTTTATACCTTAGAAACTAACCATTTATCTCTTTGTCCGGTTTTTTATTGATAGGATGCAATATCTCCTCTCTATCCTACATCCAACAGTCAAAGGGTATAAACCAATTTATACAGTCCCTATTATTACATCCAGCAGTTCTTATTTTTATTACATGCACCAACACTGATAACACACTGGGGCCAGTTGGAGGTTACTTATTAGGAAGACTTCATGCTGGTTCAGTGTTAAGATTATTGTTTGCTCATACGTGATAATCACATGTTACATTCAATTCAACTTTCAATTCAACTTTATTTATATAGCGCCACTTCATGACGGTGTCATCTCAGGGCGCTTCACATCTTATTTCAGCCAA
>JBAMHV010000006.1:11643519-11654290 GCA_037177535.1 Pseudomugil gertrudae | reverse complement strand
TCTGTCTACTAAAGAAGCTTGTTACAAAGTTCACAAAACAAAGGTGTGTTTTTTTTCTCTACGCAGGAAGAAAACATATCTTTCCTAGTAAATGACGTCACATATATTGGTCCGCTTGCTGTCCAATAGGAAGAAGAGGAAGGAATATGCTCGAGCTTTTTAGCTCGAAACGCCATCTTACTTAGACAGGGGGTTTAAACGGGGAGAAAACTGCTAAGGGGGGCAGTGACTGACAGATATTTCGTTTAGGTTATGCGTGAAGTCAGCTGCTAGCCCTGGGGTGGCTTTAATCATGCCTTTGGGTTGTTATAACTGAATGTGAGAGCGCGTCAGGAAATCCGGACAGGTTAGCTTAAAGCTGGCTAGTCAGGAGGAGGGGCAGAGTGTTTGAGTTCATTTTTTCGTTTCAGAAGTTATTGGTTTATTTTATTTCAAACGGAAATGTCATCTTCAAATCCAGGTAAGGTTAAGTAAAAGGCATAATTAAAGTTGAGCAACAGTACTATGTAGCCATTGATCAATATTTAAACGTTTTCTTGAACCTTCATAAGTGGATTCTTTCCTAAAGATAGCGTGACAGCATCGGCTAAGTTAGCTTAGCAACAGAGCTAATGCTTCCCCGAGTCTACCTGGTTATTGCATAAGCGTTAGCTTGCTAATAAGCTATTAATTGCCAAATAAGTGGATAGTTTACGGTCATAAAAGCCATCTGGTGATATTGTTTGATCACCAGAGCAAATTGGAAAAACAAACTTTTAGAAAGTGGACTGTTCGCTGATATTTTAAAATTGCTGTTAAATGTTACATTTTCAGTACTTTTGTTGTTGGGCTTGCTATGTGTCGTGATCATCTTAGCTTTCTGTGGACTTCAATCACGAACGCTATCGTTTTTTGTTTGTTAGTTGGATTTTATTTAACGTTTCACACATGAATTGTGTATTATTCAAGTATTACAATACAGTAAGGCTCCAGTTTGAGCTAAAGTTAATTTAGTAGTACACGAAAGGAAATCACCTGTCATTCCAGCTGCATTAGCCTTCCCTCTGCTCTGTGTTATTTATAGAGTTAACAGACCTAAATCTGGGAATGGGGGCAAGTGGGACCCAAACAAGTACTGGTGCTGTTGTACCGAAAGGGGGAAACAAAAGACGAGCTGCGTAAGTTTTCTTCTGTTTTTTATCCTCAAATGACATGACTGAAATGTGTATACATTTAGCGATGGTGTTGCTTTAGTTTTATAAGCTATCTTTGGATATGATTATGGAATAATATGACTGCCCTTTACATTACAGACCGGATTTTGATGACGACGATGATGGGAGCAAGTTATTCAGGTATTAATTAGTCTTTTTCCCTTTCCAGTACCAGACATGAACTATTTTGAAGAATTTGGTTCAGACACTCTTACAGGAGATTAGATGAGAGGGGCTCTCCTTACAGGGGTTGCTTTAGTCTGGGTTGCATCTTTGTTGAGTGTAGAGTAACCTGGATACGATGCAGAAATTGCAGTTTTTTATGTACATCTGTCTAAGGAAAGAAAACAAGCCAGTAATGTCAGTAGTACATAATTGGTGGGAAAATTTCAGAAGAGCATCGTGTATCAGATGTCTGAGTGACGTTAACGTTCATGTTTTTTGAATAGTTTCTCTGGGTAATGTCTTAAAAAGCTCACATGTATGAAAAGTGCTCAAAAAGCATGATAAAAATACTCATGTTTGAATTGTCGGGGTTGCTGAGATAACAGTGTTTTCTTTGTTCTTTGTCAGAGGTGATGATGAAACAGGAGGCTCCAATGACAAAGAGCGCTTTGCCAGGTAGGAAGATAAGTTGGTGGAAATGGATGTTTGTGGAGGCTGCGTAAGGGATGTGATATTGTTAATGCAAAACTTACTCCCTTCCTTCAGTTTTATATTTATATATATATATATATATATATATATATATATATATATTGTCTTTTATCCTTTTTTTAAGGGAATTTTTAAGCCTCTGTTTTAGTAGGCTTGTTTAATTTCCAGGTTTTTGGAAGATGATCAGAGTTTTGCAGATAAGGAAAAACTAGCCAGGTATGGCATGTACCATTGAGGACGGCTCCCTCTCTTGCTTGTATTCATATTTATATTGAATGCAATGATTAAAACTATCTTGCCCTGCCAGGACTGCAGCGCCCTGTCATTTACAGCATAAAACGTCAAATACATTTTTTGCTTTATGTCTTTCTTTTTTTATGTGCCTGTCCGAAAGCCAGCTGGTTATCTATAAACCTTGCATTGTATTATATGTCACTAACTGCACTCCTGTGTGTGAGTCAGGGAGTCACTCTGGTAATTCTCTTCACCTTGAGCAACTGTCCTCTTTGTCTATTTTGTCTCCCCCTCCTAGGACAGCTGAAGGGTCTTTCTCTTTTTGCATCAGCTCTCTTTTTATCACACAATCTGGAATTAAGACCAGATTTCGTGCTTTCTCACACTCATATCTGTGAACCAGACATTGTTTTATACATCCATTACTTCTCTCACCTTCTTTCATTCCTTGCTCTTCTTCCTGATTTGCAAACTTGCATTGCAACATTAACTCTGGTCCATGTTGTCCACCCGCCTGTTTGTGTTCCCTCATCTCAATCCCTCCTTCCTCCCCACCTTCTCCACCCTCGTTTTCTTACTCCAGGGAGAATCACAGTGAGATCGAAAGGCGAAGGCGGAACAAGATGACTGCCTACATCACAGAGTTGTCAGACATGGTGCCCTCGTGCAGCGCACTAGCAAGAAAACCAGACAAATTAACCATCCTGCGAATGGCTGTGTCCCACATGAAGTCACTTAGAGGAAGTGGCAACACCAATGCAGATGGATCATATAAACCTTCCTTTCTCACTGATCAGGTATGAGCAACACGGGGAAAGGTAGAAATCAGGGAAGGGTTGCATATAACGACTTTTCCAAATAAAACCAAAAACAATTGAGTTGGAGTTGGAAGCAGCCTGACGATGGGACTTTCAGGCTGCTCAGCAATTGCTGACAGGACAGTACTGCTTATGACAAGTTAACAAAGTCATACAGTTTCTCACAGGCACTGTGGTTTGTGCTCTTGAGGTCAGTAAAAACAGAATTAGACAGTCACACTTTTTAAAAACATGATAGTTTGACAAGTGCTTGCTATTTTTATAGCATGCTGGGTAGTTGATAAATTGTTTACAACAAACAGAAGAGACATTGGCCCTTGAATGATTGTTAGTGAGCTTCCCATTTTTTTACAGCACTTACTGATACCTTTTGTTAGTAGTTAAAAACGAGTGTGTTGGCACCAACATGAAGAGTGTGTACACTTTTTGTGCATCATTGGGATCAATAAGATGCCAAAATGCATAGAAAGTGACATATTTTAGATTTATAAAAAGAAATGGTTGTCACATTGAAATAGTTATATTTTGATTCTCATATTTTAATATTTTAAGTTGGATTAATTTTCCTCTGTCTATAGGAATTAAAGCACCTCATCCTGGAAGCAGCTGATGGCTTCCTGTTTGTGGTGTCATGTGAGACTGGCCGCATTGTTTATGTCTCTGACTCCTTGACACCCGTCCTCAACCAGCCACAGTCTGAATGGCTCGGCTCCTCTCTTTATGACCAGCTCCATCCAGATGACACAGAGAAACTCAGGGAGCAGCTCTCCACTGCAGAGAACAATAACACAGGTATCAAGCATGCAACACATTAAGCAGTGGAGTGCATCTCTGAGTAGGGGAAAAGCAAAGGAAGTTATGCATATAAAGGGGAAAGATGTTCACTGAAATTCAGTGTCTCATTTTAATGTTTAAAGGGAGAATGTTGGACTTGAAGACTGGAACGGTGAAGAAGGAAAGTCAGCAGACGTCGGCTAGAATGACCATGGGAGCCCGTCGATCTTTCATTTGCAGAATGAGGTGAGATTTATCCCAGAGCGGATTATTCACTTAGCCTTTTTATACTGAGATGAGCACCAGGAGATGCATGCGGTTCATGTGACGGTTTGTTCCCAGGTGTGGCACGTGTCCAGTGGAACCACTATCGATGAATAGACTCAGTTTTCTTAGGAATAGAAACAGGTGACAAAATTGTTCTTTTTACATTTTTGAAGTCTGTTTAAATTAATACAGAAGAATGCTTGAAATAAAATATGGTAATTCAAATGTATAAATGTAATCGTCTTTGGGTTTTTTTTTATCAAATAAATCAGGAATGGTTTGGGTACAGCTAAGGAAGGGGAGCCCCAATATGTTGTGGTCCATTGTACTGGGTACATCAAGTCCTGGCCGCCTGCAGGTAAAACTTGTAATTCTAAGAATTTGTTTACAGAACCACTTTGATTGTGCTTCGTCGTTTTCAAGGGACCAATTTGAAACCACAACATGTTAAGGTTTATAATGATTGTCTATGTTTTTGTTCTAGGTGTGTCGTTAACAGACGATGAAGCAGACAACAATCAGGGAAGTCGTTATTGTCTGGTTGCTATTGGAAGATTGCAGGTATGACAGATGGCAGCCGTGATGTAACTTAATGTCTGAACTAGATATTTTTATTGTTTTTTGGGTAAATGGGGGTGGAAACCTGTTTTGTGAAATGTGGAAATGGATACTTTGATACTGAGCTAACACTTTTGCAGCAATAGCCTTCATCAGACCATCATTACTGATGCTGGAGATAAAAGCTGTTAAAAAGGTTTTTCGTACGGTCTTCAGTTAAGATGATTATATCAGATATTTGCACTTTTATCATACTTTTGGAAATTAGTGCTACTATATAAAGTATTGTACAAATGTTTTATTTTTATGTGGACATAACGACCTCAAACTGGACAAGTAGAAAGGGATAATATTCATATTGTGTTTTTTAAAGACTCAGTGTTGTCATTAGATTAAAATGTTGTGCTCGTCTCCTCCAGCACAATGTTTTTTTTCTTCTCCTTTTTTCCCCACCTTGTTCTCCAGGTAACATGTTGTCCAGGTGATGCAGACATCAACAGTATCAGCGTTCCCGTGGAGTTCATCTCGCGCCATAACTGCCATGGCATGTTCACTTTTTTAGACCATCGCTGCATGCCTGCTGTTGGCTATCAGCCTCAGGTAAGGACTGCTGATCAGAACTGGACATCATCTCCCAGCGTTCTTCATGCCATGCATTCGTATAATTAAGATAATTTAAATGTTATTTTGGTGTCATTTTTTTAGGAATTATTGGGGAAGAATATTCTAGAGCTCGCACACCCTGAGGACCAAGGCTTGCTGAGAGACAGCTTCCAGCAGGTGAATAACTCCAAAAGAAGCCATCGTACTTGATGCATCTTCAGGAGTGTACTCCACCCATTTGTAGATGTACTTGTATTATGAAGCCACAGCTAACTACACTGAATTTAGATGGCATCCAATGTCACCCGAGACCACAGAAAATCTATTGGTTTTGATTTAAGTAACCGATAATGGCTACAGTGTCTTTAACTTCAACAAGTAAGCTCGAGACATTTCATTTTAGTCAAGTTTACACTCAAATGTGTATAAATGTTGAAGAAAATGATTTGAGTAGAGTCTGGTAAATAAGGAAGACTTTAATATAAAGTCATTCTAAGTTGGATTAAAACTGAAACTAACCCTTAAAGTCAAAGCAACCTGTGTTTTTAATGAGAAGTTGTTTTCTGTCCAACCACAGTGTTTGTTCATCAGTTCTCAGCTTCAACGCTGTTGTCCAGTCTCTTGTGTAACTTGATACTTCCCAGTCACTTAATTTCTGCGTATGTGTGTAAGTTTGTGTGCATGCAAACAGGCTCCTTGTTGGAAATGACAACCTTTTTCTTGCACTTTGCACTCGGTGTCCCGAGGTGGTGAAGCTGAAGGGCCAGGTTCTGTCTGTGATGTTTCGATTCCGCGCCAAATCGAGAGAATGGATATGGATGAGAACGAGCTCCTTCACTTTCCAGAACCCATTTTCAGAGGAGATTGAGTATATCATCTGTACCAATGTTAATGTCAAGTGAGTAATTCTGTCTGCATTAATACACAGTCATATTGAAGACATAATGAAACCATTACAGTTATAAAATGTGGCTGTTGTGACACATTTTTCTGTCTGGATGCATACTAATTATCTTCAGTCCCCAGTTCCTCTTAAACTCCAGCCACAGGTTTTTTTTTAATAAACCACACATTTATCACTCTTTTCCAATACTTTTCCTCTCTCTGCACCCTTCAATGATTGTGGGGCAGTAGAAACTCGACACAGGACCCCCTCACTCCCATCTCCTCCCCAGGGGCTTTGATGCCCCCCCCTCTGGGTCAGAGGAGCCCAAATGGCCATCCTGTTGTACACAGCCCAGGGCAGATTGCCACCAGGTGAGATGAGGCCTAAAGCGACTCTCCTCCCTCTGCATGGGAGAACAGGGACTGCTTCTTCATGGGAGACTACTGCTGTTTCTAGAAAACTACAGTCCTTCTGATTTTGTGTCCCATTGCCCAGCCTGGGTTACCCCTACCTTTTTCCACTTCTGTTGTGCTTGAATAGATGTTTACAAAAGGAAGCATGACCTTATAGTGTCTATTAAATGTAGTTAAAACATCAGCTTTTAACATAGATGGTGTAGCACATTAGCTCATTTTAACAGACTTAAATCCTCTTCTTCTGTACTCACTTGTGTTGCCATGGTGGCAGGTGGTGGGTGCAGTGCTATTTGGGGGGTGTTCTCTCGGCAGTGCAGGACATTGTAACGGAAATTGTCCTATTTTAGGCAGATTTCATACCGGCTGTCTTTGTTTTTGTTTGCTTTTTCAGGCAGTTGCAGCAGCAGCAGCAGCAGGCTGACCTGGAAGGCGGCGGGTCAAGAGATGGACTGTACGAGGCAGGAACAATTCCCCTGTCACAGGTTAGACGGTGCATGTGTAAGCATATGTGTACAGCTTGATTGAAGCACAGATTACATGTGCTCCTCTCTAGTGCTTGACTGGCTGATTAGGGTAATGGAAACAGTGGCAGGATGTTGATTGTTTGCTCACCAGGAAAACAAATCCAAACACTCGGAGACTTCCATTATTGGAGTTTCCTTCAGCCTGCTTGCAGTCTAAATTTTGGCTCAATTGCCAAATTTATTTTTGAAAATTTAATACTTAAAATTTCTTTATTTCTAAAACTTTTAAGTCAAATAAAAGCTTTTCGTAACTATGTAAATGCTAACATGCAGTAAAGTGACAAAAGTCATAATAAATAATCAATCCTTCCATAAATGAGTCACAATGAACCTTCATTGTGTAAATATTTGCAGTTTATTTTAACCATCAATCACTTGAATATGTTTTATTTTTATGCTCCATTATGATCCCATGCTTTTGCTTGTGCGCAGATTCCAGTACAACCAGTGTCAACAGCAGGACTAGACCACAGCAAAAGTATAGAGAAGCCAGAACTTTACCCCGCCTTGTTCCAAGGGCCAGATCAGACCAAGGCCATACCCTCCACCTCCACACCATCCACTCAGATCTATGGCAACAACTTCCCCGCTGGTCGATCAAGTGACACATACAGGTAGGCAAGATTTTTCTGCAGTCACGTGTGTGCGTCTGTTTACATGTAATCACACTTTAAACTGCAAGGTAGATGAGGTCTAATGTTGAATTTGCCGTTATGTTTTCTGTGTCCTGACCGTATGAAACAGAAATAAATGCTTTTTTAAAGATCTTTTACATAATTTCCCTCTGTCATTATAAGTGTAGGTGCCGATGCCTCTTGTTTTCCAGAGAGCTATAAACATATTGGCCTCTTGTGCCCTCTTGACAAGACAATTGTAGCTATTTAATAATAACTACGAATATCTGCTCTAAGCCCAGAAATATTCATACACTTGATACGCTTGCACCCGACCAGCTAGTTTACACCTCAGTGCAGAACAGACACATTGTTTTTTGTGTTTATACAAGTTGGATGTACAACCCTACTGTACCCTAATCTCCAGCTCTCCTAGTACACAGCCTAAGCATCCCTACATTTATTAGTTTTATTCAAAATGTCTAGCAAGTAAAGAACAATATTAAAGTCTGAATACAGCAAAAACCTTGAAATAAAGCATGAAGTGTTGTTAAAAGAGCAAAGCACAAGAGGAATTGGTGAAGAAGTGCAAAAGAGATGCGAGTTATTTGTGGGTGGTTAAGGTGTTTTTATCTCCCACTGTGAAGCTAAAATGATAACTTTGGACAGAGTGCTTTGTGTGTTGAGATGAGAGTACTAAATATCATTTCTATGAAGATTGCAGTGTTCAAACCTGAGCTGTGTTGTCTGTAATCATCACCCATTGCTCCAATATACCATATTTATACATTGGTACTTGATAAGAATGCAGGTTATGTAGTTGCTGCCGAGCATTGATTATGTTCCTGTGAATAGGGTTAGTATTGAGTCTCTTTAGTTGGTCATAGTAATTGTCCTGCAGACTTAAATTAGCTGGATTTTATGTTAAAATTCAGTATTCATTCAGTAATTTCCATGTTAATTTCATGCAAGGCTTCGGTGATAATACAATCTTAATTAAATTTATGTTGATCTTTGTCAAAAGCGTTGGAAATTTTCAGTCGATCCATCTGGAGAGCCCGCTGTGTGTCTCTCAGCACACTACACTCGATTAGTTGGAAGTAATTACTCCTACGCTGGTTCCAACTGTCAAGAAACTTAAAAGGGGAAAAATCCAAAACCCTACCAGTAGACTGAGCAAAGAAACAGAACGGGTGGATGCTGGAGCCGATTAACACAATGTGCAAACTTTGTTGGTTGGTAAATTTATAGGTTAGGGTCCAAAGACGATGCAGAAAGCAATGTAAGAAACATGCAGCCTGTGTGACCTGTTGCAGTAATTCTTGCAGAGGAAGCATCAAACAGAGTAAAATCTTCCTCCATCGCTATGTAGAAAGGGTTCAAAATGAAGCAAAGAAATTATAACTTTATTATTATAGGATAAAATAATAAAGTAATGGATTCCCATATAACATTATTATACATTTGATCGCGTGCAGATATTTTAGGATGACGATGCAAGCATTTATGTAACTCATTGTGAAAGAGTGATTCAGGCAGCATTAGACGGTTTTACACATGAATTAGCAAAGACAAACTTTATAAATGCATGTTGTAATCACAATAAAAGATGTCTGAAATGTGTTTCTCTTGATTTATTGATTGACAAGCTTTTATTTGAGTCAAATTGCAGAACTTTTACAAATCTTCTCAGCAGACAGGTCAGCATGAATCCACAGATGGCACAGCAAACGCACTCAGCAGGCCAGATGCTGGCTCAGATGTCTCGCCAGAACGGAGTCCCACAGTCGGTTACCTCATCAAGCACCAGCAGCCCCCTTCATGCTCATGTAGGACCAGCAGGAGGGTGGGCTGGAGTCAGACCACAGTTTAATAATCAGGTAAACTGGAAAGATTTTTATTTAGCATGTTTTTATGAGTGTTTTTTCTTTCTTTAAATAAATTCATTGTCTAATAACGCTTGTTTATGCCTTTCACTAACCCAGCCCTATATTAGTTGATAAATTAAGGTACTTTTCCTGTTTTACTAGCAGGTGGCTCCACAGACGGCAAAAACCATGCCGCCTCAGTTTCCTTCTATGGGAGGGTTTGGAGGTGGCTCCTCGAACACTTTTAGCCAAATGCCTACAGGTGCTGCTCCCACTCCTACGAATGGAGCAAATTACTCACAAATGAATGCCCGTACCAGCATGAACACAAACGGTTATGGTAAGTCGTGTGCATATATGTGTGCCTCCGTCACATTGAGAGAAAGTCTCACTCCTCTGTGCTCCGTCTCAGATGGCTCTCAGTCCGGGGCCCAGTTCCCGACTCGAGCAGCAGAAGCAGTGTGGCCTCAGTGGCAAGGTCAGCAGCATGCCCAGAATAATGTAGAGCAGCATCCTCATGCTCAGGCCAACCAGCAAGACATGTTTCCTGTGAGTGCTATCTCTCACCATGTTTCCAGCACATATTTAGTCTCCTCCTGTGTAAAGCTCACAAATGATCTCTTTTGTCTTTGTTTAGGATGTGTTGTCTATGTTGGATCAGCCTGCTAACTTCAGTAGTGAAGACTTTGAGATTCCCATGTACCCACCTTATAATGAGTGATGTGGTCAATACTCGTCTTGCAGCTCTTCTTTGGTTTCTTGCCTCCTGCTTGCATTTTTCTTCTATTCAGACCCTGTGCTCCTGAGAGTGACATTATTCCCTTGCTTGGTGTGGCTTGGGTTGTTTAACTGCAAGCCAGTTTAAAGAAGAGATGTTTTATTACCAGTAAAGGGGTGGGGCTAACTAAAAGTACTACGAGCTAAAGTGTAATTTTCATAATATTCCTGCCATTGTAAGAGAGGGGTCTGGGTAGCACTGTCCAAATAAATGTTGAAATGCGCACAACTACACTTGAACTTGAACAGTTATATGTCAGTGTTTTTTCTCAGGCATTGATTATGACGAGACATGGCTCTTTTACCCTTTTACACGTAGATTAATCACTCACGTGATTTAAACTCTCAGGTAAAATCAGGGATGTACATTTTTTTTTGTGAGATTTAGATTCCCAGCTGTTGCACTCTAACCTCACTCAGTTTTACGGCTACATGTTTCTGCATGACTGATCCGCTTTCACTGAGCACTTCCTATATCTATATCTCCCCCGTTGTGAGCTGGGATTGGCTCCAGCTCCCCGCGACCCCGTTCAGGGAAAGCGGTAGAAAAAATAAAAAAATAAATATATATATATAAGATCG
>JBAMHV010000006.1:11625971-11643505 GCA_037177535.1 Pseudomugil gertrudae | reverse complement strand
TATATATAAAATGTAATTTGATGGGTGGTTTAACCTATAAATTTGATTATTTTTAATTCCCCTTACCTTTTTTATTTCCTTTTACACATTGTTACCATGGCTACATGCTGTTTCTTAAGGTGCCCGTTTGTAATGCATACAAATCTTTTTTTCCCTACAGATGTATACATACATGTGTGTATGTAAGATGGATGTGTATAGTATAACTAGCGGCTAAGTGATGTAAGGTTTCTGCCTTTGGTTTAACCTCTATGCTTTAGGTGCAGGCTTTTCTACTGCTTTTGTAAAAGAAATATTAAATCAGCAATAATTATTAAGCAGGAGTTGTTTCAAAGCCATTTTCTTTTTGTTTTCTTTTTTTTTAAATGGACAGATATATAGTCGTAATGTATAACAAAGTATTTTATCAGTGGACCTATTCATCTATCAATGTCTCTTCTTTAATTAGTATGTTATGGTTTAATCAGGGTATTCAGGATTAAAATGGAACAAACAGATTTGGAAAAACAAGTGGACCTACAAGAGAAAATGTCCCAAACTATTTTCAGTATTTTCATTTTATTTTTTGTTCTCTGGTTGAGCAGAGACACAAAGTTTGGCCAACAATGCCTGTTTTAGATAAACGTCACATTATAGGGGAACATTGTGAGATGAAAGGTAGTCTTTAAACTGCTCACTGTGTAAAAGACGTGAAAGATTCACACATTTGTGATGTTATATAATTGTGTGTAATCCATGTAGATATCCAGTTTTCTTCTTTCAGAGGGTGCCTGTTGGTGATTGTGTTTTTGTTTAAAAGACCTCTGACTGCTCTGTATCCATGTTTTTCACTCTTAGAAACACACATATATAAATATAAATATACTTTATATGTATATGAAATTTTAAACAAGAGAAAGATTTTTGCTTTTTTTGTATTAAATTGTTATATTGTGAACAATGAATGGTGTTGGGCTGTGACTTGACTTGCACACACTGGCATATACTGTCCTGTAATTTAATCCTTAATCACAAAATCATTTATACCTGCTTGTAATGACAGGTGTGTTCACTGTGCACTCATCTAATCCCATTCATGTAAGATTCATGGCTGTTGCAGGAACATCATGTATTGAGTTCTGTGGTAGTTGTTGCTCCTATCTGAAGAAACAAATCCCAGCTTTGTTTGGCCTGGATCTGTTCTGTATGAATTTATAAATATTTTCACCGTGTCTTAGTTAAACTGGGGCTCAAAACAAACTACAGATGACAACGTGTGTGCTAATTCCTGGTGTAACTGCAGCCATTTTTAGTGTGTATTGTGCAGCCAACTTGCATGTCAGATCTGTATACAAGCAATCTGCACTTTTTTGCCACTTTCTTAGAAGTCGGGATCAGTTTCCAGTCCCTCTCAAATAGATTACAGCTAAGGTGTCGTTTTTCTGAACAGTTTCTAGTATTTGGGATCATAACGTTGTCTTTATGCAGATGCATTGAGCTGATTGTTGTAGTCTAGGCTATGCATGTCGTTTCATGCACAGCACACACAAAAACACAGCCTGCCATGTTATCCTCTGTCTGCTGCGTACCAAAGAGAGATTCTGTGACTCTGGTAAGTGTCATCTGTACAGGTCTTGTCTCCTGAAGAGATGCCAGGGTGTTCCAATCTTGGGTTGTTACCCAAACTCCCTTTTAACTATTGATAAAGGACACAGGTGCCAAATAAGGCTCTGTGTCCTCTTGAGTGCATGGTATTCTTTGGGAAAGCTGCTGAAATTGAAAGCTCCAGATGAGCCTAGTGCTCTTTGTGGATTTTTTTTTTGTTTCCACCCATCATGGATCCTCCAAATCCTCCCGTGAGCAGAGTAGATGTGGATGTGGATCTGGGATTTGCCCTTTTTTTCTTCTTCCTTCTTTGCTTCTTCTTGTTGATGACCATCATCCGCTGTGCTCAGATGGTGCTGGACCCTTACAGTGCTGGTTCTGCTTCCACATACCAGGAGGAGCAAACAGAGGAATGATGGAGACAGCTTCAAACTGTGTATTATGAGACGTGACGTATTTTAGTGACTGAACTGAGTTTAGGAAGAGTCAGCCTTTAGTCTCTATGCAATTTATACTTCTCTCAAATTTTGTGCAAAAGTTGCATCTTCCAGAGATGTAAGTGTGCAATGTGGGGAATGAATAATGTTTAACAGTGTGTGTAGAGTAACTCAGAGGAACACAATGTAAAAAATAACAGAGTACAAGTATTTTAGGCCAGAAATCCTCAGAGAAAAAATATATTTGAGACAAAAATGTCAGAAATCATCATATTAGTAAACACATTTATTTACTAAACATTAAATAAAACAACAAAATTTCAGACGTGGTTATCTGATTATTAAACTAAAAATATATATAAACCATTCCCTTTCCTTTTGAAACAAGCAGATAATAAGCATGTTTCATATAAAACAGATGCTTTCTTTTGCATATAAAATCAACAGTAAAAATGACTTATTGCTCTTCTACATGAGGGCATTTGGGCTTTACTCATATTTTAAAAAGTCCTCTTTGAAATATCCTGAAGCTCATTATATTTTATTAAAGCCCTATTCACACTTTTTTATTTATTTATTTAATCTGGTTTGTAAACGTTGGTATGACTTTAGTATTAATATTATGAACAATAACATTTATTTTAGTACGAAAGGAAACTTATTTTTGTAGGTTATCTTTGTATATTTTTATCTAAATACTGTTCGGGTCATTGCAAAACAGCGCTGTGGTAATATATGTTTTTATAAAGAAAGAAAGAAAGCAACAAAACTATGTGACCCTTTGAAAAGGCGGAGTTATTTGTTTCATAGAGCGACCCAACAACACGGGTTATCAAGCATGCAGACCTATTGTAGCTACAGGCTAGCTGGTAGCATTAGCAACTAGCTAGTTTTAGCATTTAGTCCGGCAGGATGGAAAACAGTGAGCAGGAGTAAGTATTTATTATTGAAAAGAGTGTTTCTTTGAAAGCACATCCTAACAATACTGTCGTACCTGCCCTGCATGTATACACATTAGTTATTTTGCATCTGTTAGTTTTTTCTTACTCATACTATGCTAATAAGCTAGCATATCCTCACTTGCACCAAGCTTCTGTTTGTTTTCTTCTTTGCTGCCTTGTTTGAATTTAATAAGGTGTAAATTAAGTGAAGGGATTTTACTTTAGCAATTATTCTGATATCAAATATAATATTTACCCCTTTCACTGGAAAAATATATTCTCAATCTCCTTTTTTCCGCTAACACGATGATGGCTAATGTTAAATGCATCTTTAGTTATTTTCATTGTTGTAATCTAGCAAGCGGATTTGAGTTATTTATGCAACCAAACTATTTTAGCCTTTCTTTTTGAGGAGAGCATTTTCTCTTCCTATTTGCGTGGGTTGTAAATAAAGCAACTGTTTACATTTAAGTTAATAATGGAGAAAACTGTATTTTTTGTATTAACCCAGTTAATACCCAAAGGTTTATTGCATGTGCTACTTATTTACAGCAAATGTGGTACCGTGTATTTTAAGTCTTACTACTGCAGCTCTAAGGTACAAAACCACAATACATATACATAAAACATGGTTCCAGCAAACAGGAATACAGAAAATGCAATGTTTAAATGAACATAACATTTAAAATACACAACAGCGATGCAACCTCAACAATTTGCAATTAGCAAATAAATTATATAATCAGTTGTGAGCTTTTGTGAATAACGGATTTCCTGAATGTTTTCTCTATATATGGTTTTATTATTGTGTTTTCTCGCTGGGCAACATTTGACTCGGTAGTGGTATTAGCTCATAAAAAAAATAACTTTAAAACAGCAAAAATATGTTTGTTTACTAAAGTCATCTAATATCCTTGTGTGTGTGTATTCCCACCTCAGCATGGAGGTGGACAGCTTGGATCCAGGTCTAGAGGAAGAGTTTGGTATCTCCTTAGAAGAGCTGAAGAAGTGGATTGAAGAAGCTGTGGAAAAGAGTGAGATCGTGCAGAAGAAAAAGGCTCAGTTGACAGAGCTGAAGGAATGGGTAGAGCAGAAAGAAGAAGAGGAGGCGAAGACGGAGATGCTTCTCAGCGATGCCAACCAGTAAGAAAAAGCCTGTTTTTCTTCACTAATCTCTGTGTGTGTGTGTGTGTGTGTGTTCACAGAGGCTCATTTCTTTCTGTAGGTCTGTAATGGAGTGTGAGAAGCTGGTGAAGGCAGCCTATCACAGGAACGGGCTTGTTTACCGTGAGAGCAGTTCAGAGGACGAAGGCGGTGTTGGAGGTGCCCTGTCCTCTGAGGTCATTGAGATAGATGACGACGATGATGATGACGTCATTGCTGTTGGTTGCTGTAAGTCTCAGTATTTAATGAAGAAAAGGTTTATTATTTCTGGTTATAATGAAATGGAAACTCGTGAGTTTGTTTATTGATCTTTGTTTTTTTATTCTGCATCATCAGTGGTTCCTCCAAAGAAGACTTTAACTCCTGCCAAAGACCCAGCGGTGAGGGGGACAAAATACACATTCCTTTCTTCTTTTTACTGCATAATATTTAGGATTACTTTGTGTGCATTTTAGACAAGTAAATTCAGTGATAAAAAATAATTAATAGTAATAATAATACATTTTATTTAAAAGCGCCTTTCAAAACACTCGGGGACACTGTACATTAAAATCAGACAATAAAACTACAACAAGCAATACAACACAATAATATACAATGCAATATAAAACTATGAGACAGAGTATGCCTTCTTGAACAGGTGAGTTTTGAGGTGTGATTTGAACAAATCATTTTCTAATATTTATAATGGCTTTTCCATAATTGCAACCATGAATGATGCAACCTCTATTCCAGTTAAGTGTGTTTTGACTCACTTAGCTTTTACTGAAATTTGATCTGATGCCTCTGTTTGTCTTGAGTTTGGGCACACGCTGTATTTAATGCTGTCCACCTATGATCATGTTACAGTGAGCAGATGTTAGCAGCAGCAGTTTAACAAGCTGCTCCTTGTCATCAGCAGCATTGCATTTAGCTTCTTTCAGATATGTTGATTTAATCATGGTACTTCATTTTTACTTGTATTAATACAAAACTTCCAACAACGTCTGCGGTTTATACGACATTCAGTATTTAATGTGCCGTTTATCTCATACTTTCCTTCATTTGCACCACTAGTTAAAAGAAGCTTCTACGGTTCTACAGAAAACCTCCCAGCAGGTTCAGAAGTTGGTCCAAATTGTTACGAAACCTTCACACGGTGCTGCATTGGTTCGACCTTCAACACAACCTTCGGCTCAGTCAGGTGACGCGCACAGAGCTCCGTGTGTTATGTGTGGAATATAATTGACATTCAGGTTTTTATTCATCCTTTTTTTTTTTTTAATTCTTTTTGATTTTCATTTGTACTCTGCAGGGATTCAGAGTTCAGGACCAGCGGTGTTTGTATCCCAAGCTTCGTCTCAAGCCATGACCCAGCCACACCCTAACATGAAAGAAGATGAGCTCAAAGTGGGAATGAACATTTTAGGAAAGAAACGCACCAAGACGTGGCACAGAGGGGCCCTTGTTGCCATCAACCCTGTTGGTATGTTCTCATCATTACTTCACACATAAAGGTCATTGTAAACATTTAGTGTTTAAGTTGGTGAACCATGTTTCACTTGCTGGATTGTTTGTATATTTTCCCATAATGCACTGCATCTTTAAAGCTGCATACTTTCTGCCTGTATTCAGGAAATGATGTGTTCAAGTATAAAGTGAAGTTTGATAAAGGTAAAAGTCTGCTGTCTGGGAATCACGTGGCTTTTGACTACAACCCCACCCTGGAGAGCCTGTTTGTTGGTGCTCGTGTTGTTGCCAAGTACAAAGATGGCAACCTGGTTTGGCTTTATGCAGGGATTGTTGCAGAGATGCCCAACAACAAGAACCGCATGAGGTGAGTAAATGTACATCTGAGTGGTTGTTGAGATGCTGATGGCTTCTTTAAGTTTCTTAATGTGTGTGTGTGTGTGTTTCAGATTTCTGATCTTCTTTGATGACGGGTACGCCTCATATGTGATACTGCCTGAACTCTACCCCGTTTGCAGACCATGTAGGTGAATTTTCTGGTTTAAAACTACGCAGAATGGTGGAAAACTGCTATTGAACCAGATTATTTCTGTTCTTGCAGTAAAGCGTACTTGGGAAGATATAGAGGATGCGTCTTGCCGAGACTTCATCGAGGAGTACATCTCTGCTTATCCCAGCAGGCCCATGGTGCTCCTAAAGGTTGGCCAGATTATCAAGACCGAGTGGGAGGGAACTTGGTGGAGGAGCAAAGTGGAGGAGGTGGATGGCAGCCTGGTCAAGATTCTCTTTTTGGTACGTCTTAAAAAGACTAAAATGAGTGTTGGGCTTTGTCCTCTAATGTTGTAATGGAGTGTGACACCTGGAATGGCAGGTGTGTGTATTGTAGCTTTTACTGGGTCATCATGCATTCATGTTCGTTTTTTAAAACCAATGAAAACATTTTTCAAAAAGGTGTTTTAGAAAAACTTTTACAGTCATTACATCTTCATGACATTATCATTACACCGTAACACAGAAGCAGTGGGAGAACTGGGTTTGTTTTCCATAAACTAAATGTCCCTACTGGGGGTGATGGGAGGGAGTGTGTTCCTTACATCCGGTGCTGTCGCTGCAGAAGTACACTGTATGATGTTGGTAAAATAAGGAGTGCTTTTGTGGCAATATTGGGATATTCTGCCTTGACTTTAATCCAGAATATCCGGTTTGAAGTCGTCTCAAACATACTTTTAAGGACACCAGTACAGCATTACAGTATTAAGCAGCTGATCTTCTGGCAGTAGTAACGTTGAGTCACCTGGTTTTTTCAGAAAGGAGTTGCAGATACTTCCCTTTCTTATCTGGGGGTTTGTTGTGGTTGGGAAGTAATGCTCTATAGTGTTGATACGTGGTCATTTACCAGATAGATGCATAAGGAGCCCTGCTAATGTGTGAAACACGTCCCTGTGTTCACTGGCCGCCTGCATAATTCCAGTTTAACTTTGAATGCAGCAGCTCTTTATGCCAGCTTAAAAAACAATGGTTATTTTCCCCTGATGTGAGTAATTAAACTAGTTGAATATGTCACACAGGTCAGCAAATTTTGTGATACATTATGTTACTGGGATGTGCTTCCAGTGGTGACTGGAAATCACTCGTAACTCACAAACTCCATCCAGTAATCTGCTTTCAGAAAGCCATCTCACTTCTGTGAACAACAGAAGACGTCTGTGTTGTGTTTTCCTCACAGAGCGGCTCAAGCAAAAGCCAGTTAACGGCTTAAACATCCTGCTAAATGTTGTTATGATCAGGGGATACTTGCCAGGATTTCTCTATGAATGAAACGGTGCTCATAGACTCGCATTCAGAAGCAACATCTTCATCTGCGTTGTGGGACCAGAAAGCCGTCTCTGCACACACAAAACAAACCAGTAAAGTCTTCCTCACATGTAATCGTTCTAGGACTTGAATCATTCTGCAGCTGTGGTGTTGTCTGGGAGAATCTGTGCACATAACAAATCCCCATGCACATCTTCCTGAATATACATGGCAACAAATCAGGCATCATTGCTTTGTTTTCACCATCAGCAGATTCATCCACCTGAATCGTGTAGCCACGGGGTCACCAATACCTTTTTTTAACTCCAGCCTCTTCAGAAAGTTACATGTGCTATCCTAAACGGCAGGCAAAATGAGGCCGACAAGATGAATCTCTTGTGTTGTTTGGGGTGGAACAGGATGATAAGAGGAGTGAGTGGATCTACAGGGGATCCACCAGGTTGGAGCCGATGTTCAATCTGAAAATGACAACAGCAAACACACATGAGAAGAAGTTGGCTGGCCAACAGAGGACAAGACCTAACATGGGTAAGAGAACACAATCCACACGAGGAGAAAACACTGATTCAGTTGTTTTAATCAATACATAGTTACAAATACACTCTAAACAGACTCTCCTGTAAAACCACATGTAAGCCAACGTATTCATTCATGCTTGTTGTAATTCAGTATTGACGATTCCTTCATTTCCAGGAGCATTAAGAAGTAAAGGCCCTGTTGTTCAGTACACTGGGGTTGAACATGTTGGAGGTTCTCCTGTTAAAGCACCACCTGCTTCGCCCAGTCAGCCTGCAACAACCCCACAGCTTCAACAGCGCCCTCCACCTCAGCAGCCCCAGCCTACTCCTCCACCTATACAAGCCCCACAACCACCACAACCTCCACAACCACCACAACCTCCACCACCTCTGCGTGTTGAGTAAGTATACGCTTAATAAATAGGCACTATTAAGGACTGTAGTAAATGTTATATAGCTCTTCTGGACTAAATGTAGGCATCAACATTATTAATCAGGATCGTGTACAAAGATTTTCTCTACCATGTGGATATGTAAACCTAAATTCAGTACTGATATTAACATAAGAAGTTTCCTCTCCTGTTCCCACTCAAACTTGTTACATACTCCACAAGAGATGAGCTTCTTGCTCTTGAGGGAGTAGGAATAAGAATAAAGTAAATTTTGGTCCGGTCAGGTCATACTCCACCAGACTCTTTGTCTGCAACGGAGCAGGGATCTATGTGTTCCCAGTTATTTCATATTTAAAGAGAAACTTTTCTTTACTTCAGGATGAGGTTTTGCACCAAAGTTCATGTTTGTTTCCTTAAATTCCACTTGAATTGTTTACAGTTTTCTACTTTTTCTCCACCTCGATCGAGGTGAGGCTACATTTTTCCTGTTGATATGGCATGTGTTATAACTTATGCATTATTATGGGTAAACCTTCATTAATTCCACAGATGGATCTCTTTGCATTAATGCATTCATCTTCACATCTTAAAAACAGTGTTCCTGTGATTTTTGCACATTGTAATGTTTGTAAGTTAACACATAATAATCCTTAAAATTGAATTATTTCTTTGACCGTACTTTTACCTAGAACATCTGTAACTAAATACATCCTTTTTGTGGTTGGTTGTAAAGTGAGCACAGTGACTTCTGAGCCATATTTCTGTGGCGCATCTTGCACAGCTTCCTCTGAATCGTGTGGAGCACCTAAACTGCAAGTGCATCATGTCTGAACCGAAACGTTCATTCTGCTGAAATCTTTGTGATGAAAAACGGCTTCAGTGAGGTGATTGCGACAAAACGTGATTTTATATGTCTCAGAGGGACAGCTGGAGGAATGGGCACCATTTTTTGTTCTGATCATGATAGTGGAAAGCACTATGCAGTGGTGCGCTCAAGGGTGTACAGATGTGACCTAGTAACGAGTGTCCTGCTGGGCAATTCTAATTTCCCCTGTAAGGAAAAGACTCGACCTTCCTGTCTCACCTTCTCAATGCCTGGAACTAGTTGCATTTATTGCATTGAGTGGATTGGTTCATGCATGACAGTTAAAGAGATTTGGGATAAATTACATCATCCAATCATACGCCTTTATGTCAAGCATCTGAAGAATGTCGCTGAATCAAAACAGGTTACTGTTTTAAGTCAGACATCATCCTGCTGCTGCCAATGTGATGCGTACGCCTCCAACATGGTGGATCAGTCCCACAGTTCTGTGTGTGGTGATGTGTGTGCACTTCCCATTGAACTGGTTACAGAAGCTCGGATATATTTGGTTGCTGTGTCAGGGGTTCGGGGTGTTTCTTATATTTCTACATATTTGTCTTTAAAGGAATAAACATCAGATGGCAAAGAAGAGCACTTCTCCGTTTATCCCTGGGGTGGGAGGTACACATGCCTCTAAAGTGTTGCAGGCCAGCAGTTCCAGCAACCTCCCCATCCTCTTAAGGTGAGGTGACCTTTTATGTAAAGTGTGCACAAAAACTAAATGTTTTGTTTACAAATGAACAATCGTCTTTGTGGATAGCTACATGTTAGATATACTATATCCTTTTTTTTTAAAACATCCCTGATTTTATCCCAGTTGAGTTGCATTTTAATGTCTTTTTAATCCACAGTGGAAGAATGTTGAAAACTCCAAATACTACACTCACTTTCACCACTACACCTACCTTCACTCCTACACCCATCTTCACACAAACGTACCAGAGACAGGTAATTACTGTCCCTCCCCCTGTGCAACACGCAATGGCCGCCATCCCTCAACAGCCTTCATACAGAGCTCCAACTGACCGCATCTTCTACCTGGCACACACCTGTCAGCCGGCTTGTCTGAATCGTGTCCGACCAGGCAATCCAGACACACACAGAGGAAAGAACCCCCTCCTCACACCGTTACTGTACGATTTTAGACGGATGACGGGACGACGCAAAGTCAATCGCAAGGTAAACCCCACCTGAATCCCTTACTGGGAACACTATGAATGGTATTCCTGTATAACGTCTCCCTTTTACATCTCCACCTTTCAGATGTCTTTCCATGTGATCTACAAGGCACCATGTGGACTTTGCCTGCGTAACATGGGAGAGATCAAACACTACCTCTTCCAGACTCGCTGTGACTTTATATTTTTAGAGATGTTCTGTCTGGATCCATATGTGCTCGTTGATCGGCCTTTCCAGCCACAAAGGCCTTTTTATTACATTCCTGACATCACTGGTGGAAAAGAGGACATCCCACTCTCCTGTGTCAATGAGATTGATACCACCCCTCCACCTAAAGTAGCTTACAGTAAGAATTATACAGGATTGTTGCAAAAGCTTCCCTTTGATTTTGTTCAGAAATTAGACTGGTACATGATTATTTATCTGGTTTCCAGGACTGTGACGGATGAGATTAGATGATATTCTGATGATTCATGACCTATTTAGGTCTTAGAAAGTAATTATAGCAATAGTAATATGTAATGCTGGTGAACAAAGGAGATTTTAAATACGTCGCCATGTTTATTCTCGCATCATAAATGGCATAGTTAGAAAAAAACCATGTTTTTGTAATAATTAGCATGCATATGTCTAAATCTGCTGTTGCTGTCTTAATAACGTGTTTGAAACCAAATAGAAATATGCAAAAACACTTTAAAACCACAATCAGTTCCCCACTGCGTGGAAAACAACTCAGCCTTACTGACAAACAAACTAACTCCACTTCAATCCAAAGCTGCTGCTCCTCTGTAATGCTTACATCAAACAGAGGAAGCTTAGTCCTAAATCTGTGTGTTCATACACATCAGGCCTGTGTGATGGGATCAACTGATTGAAGACCATTTGTTTGCTGAGTGTTTAGTTTCATGATGTGAGCTCGATGTGTGTAAGCATTCGCTCGCCTCCGTTGCTACTGCCTGGATAGAACCACATCAGCATCCATTACACACCTGCACTTTTAGTGCATTGCACTCAAAATACCAGTAGCATAATTTACCGTTAGCATTACCCGAGCCTGTGAGTGAAGTTCAGATGTGTTTCAGTAGCGCATACTCGTGCTGCTCGTGTTTTTGTCCTTGCCTGGACGTGTTGCCATAGAGATCGGTTTGAGTGACGTAGCTGCTCGTGTGTCTACTTTTAGACTACAAGGAATAAAACAAGGTTATTCATAACTTAATGGAGTTTTATTTCACTTTACAGATCAGTAGAAGGAAACGCCTTTTTCTTAAATCCTTCTGCTGTGTGAAA
The DNA here is from genome assembly GCA_037177535.1 of Pseudomugil gertrudae. Taxonomy (NCBI): domain Eukaryota; kingdom Metazoa; phylum Chordata; class Actinopteri; order Atheriniformes; family Pseudomugilidae; genus Pseudomugil; species Pseudomugil gertrudae. The sequence continues at coordinate 11,631,874 of JBAMHV010000006.1, read as the reverse complement.
TTATTCCACTCAGATATAAATCCCAGATGGTTTCCAGGGTTATATATAATAAAAAAATTATTTCCTGCAGTGCGCTCTGTTAAAAACTTGCAGCTAAGACCTGGGGTGGAAGAACAGATCATTGATAGTTTTACAGAAAATTATGTAGCTCCTTACGAGTGCATCATCGCTTCCTTTATCCTGTTTGTGGATTTTAAAGCGAGGCATATTTCTTCTTAGAAACGGCACACATTTGCACACGGTAAATTAAAAACTGGTACTAAGTAACTTTTTTTTTTTTTGGATTAACTACCCAACACCGACCAGTTGTGCTTCTTTCCCACCTCATATACTGTCATACCCTCAGTGGTTTAGGAGTTAAAAGCATTGGTTAGGATTATAATCTGATGTAAATAGAAAGATTGACATTTTGGAAAATAACACGATAAGAGAATTTAAAACATTTTTACATGCTTAATAATTTTTTATGGCTCCTAATTTTCATCATGTGACCTGAAAGCAGCTCTACAGAATAAAAACTGAGATATACAAACATCTAGTGATGCATAACCATGGATTACTAAACTGGTTTAAGTTGTGGACAGATGTGCTCAGAACACATTTTCTAATGGGTTTCTGTTGGAAAAGACCTTCCATGAATAATTTAGTTGTGATCAGATGTAGAAATTAAGCATTTTGAATGTTTTAGGTGTTCAAATGGTCCTTTTGGGGAAGATTTTACCTTTTTAATCCTGACTGATTATGTACTAAATGATTAACTGATATATGATATGTTCTTTTTAAGGTAAAGAGCGTATTCCTGAAGATGGGGTGTATATCAACACTAGTGCAGACTTCCTGGTTGGATGTGATTGTACTGATGGCTGTCGAGACAAGTTTGTGAAGCTCCATTATTCATGTCTAATATCTAATACTTTAATTTTATCATGAGGCATGAGCATCTTTATGTCTTATTTACAGGTCTAAATGCTCTTGCCATCAGCTGACACTTCAGGCTACAGGTTGCACACCTGGAGGGCAGGTCAACCAAAATGCAGGATACTCGTATAAACGATTAGAGGAGTGCCTCCCCACAGGGTGAGACATTGCACACACAAAATGACCTCATAACAAGCGTTGTTCTGCTGTATTTAGGAGGCGATTGTCCCTTCATTCCTCTTTTTCAGGATCTATGAGTGTAACAAAAGGTGCAAATGCTCTGTCCAGATGTGCACTAACCGGCTGGTGCAGCACGGCCTGCAGGTGCGTCTGCAACTTTTTAAGACGCAGAACAAAGGCTGGGGCATCCGGTGTCTGGATGATGTGGCCAAGGGCTCATTTGTCTGCATTTATGCTGGTGAGGACCAGACTTCATGATGAAACGGACAAGCCTCGTTTGTAAAAGACTTTCTCCTTTAACTTTTTTTTTTGCCACTTTATCAGGTAAAATCTTGACAGATGACTTTGCTGACAAAGAAGGTCTGGAGATGGGTGATGAGTATTTTGCTAACCTGGACCACATAGAGAGTGTGGAAAACTTCAAAGAGGGCTATGAGAGCGAGGCTCACTGTTCGGACAGCGAGGGAAGCGGCGTGGACGTGTCCAAGATAAAAATCCAGCCGTCTGCTTTAGTTTCAGGCAGCTCCGCAGGGCGGCAGCTCAAGAAGGGTGAGTAAAAACTCTGAAGGTGTGAGATGAAGGCAGTCGTGGGCTGAATACTAGAAATGGTTGATTTTATTTGAAGTTAAAACAGTTACATTTTTTTCTTTCTTCGCTGAACAATGAACACATTTTCTCAGTGGGAATCTGCCAAAAAATCTTCTCAATCCTTTAAAATAACCCTCTGAGCTAAAAACAATAAGAGCCACAGCACCCACAATCATTCAAGACTTCTCAATGATGAGACATTTCTCTGCTTTTTGTCTTTCATACTCGATTGTTGTCTCACAGCCCGAAGCTCAAGCTCATCAGACGACAGCAACGACGATGACGAAAAAGACTCAAAGAGTGAAGAAGAAAGCGAAAGTTCGGACGACACGTTTATGAAAGACAACTACTACAGCTCGAGCTCAGTGTGGAGGAGTTACACCACACGTGGGCAGCTCAAAGGCAACAAGGAAGGCAAGCTAGTCATCATATGCAACTAATACTATTGTAGTTAATATTTGCAGAACGGTAGTGTGTTTGCATAGAGGCCTGATCAGAACATCCCCTTTTTATTTGTTTCTGTTTGTCTTTCTCACCAAACAGTTGACCTCTTGAAAGATGACCATGTGGAGACGTGTTTATTTATGCACGCACCGTTATGTTTGTCCTGCTGCTGCTTTAGCTTCGTACCTCTAACTCTCTGCAGCAGAGAACTGAGAGATTAACGATGTTTGAAATGATTTCAAGCTGAATTTTTAAAGACAAACATTCAGCAGTGTGTTTGCAAGTTTTTTTATTTGTTTGCACGTACACATCTGGGGAGCCACACGTTTCTTTCTCAAAGAGAGCGGGGTAAATATTAGGAGTGTAGTAAACCCTCATTTATTTTCCTGTTTAAAAGCAAGCTTTAAAGATCTCTACCAAGTTAAAATGTGCTTTAGGGTTTAATATTTTTCTGTTTTTATATACTTTTGAGAAAAAAATCAGTTTAATTTACCTAGATAAGATCAAATTATCAAACTGCATTTAGAGTTTTTTGTTCAAATGTAAAATAATGACACAATCAGCAGTTTGCTCATAATGCCCCACAGCATACTATACATATTTTAGTTTTTCTCCTCCAACTCCTCGCTTCAGTTTTTTCTCTCCATTGTTCACCCGTAACCGCTTACCTTCCTGCTGCAGGGAGTCAGGACAGTAAAGACGGACTGAGCGTCTCCACCAGAGAACCAGATGATAAGCCACCGTCCATGCCGGAGGAGACGGGGAAAAGTAAAGTGGCTTTGTGGTTAACAAGCCAGGGGAAGGTGTGCAAATTAAACAAATGCATTATACACTTTTAGTTCAATTGTTAAAAGAACACTTAATATTTTTTTAAAGGTTAATTTGATGAAAATAAAGATGTAATTATTGTTATTTTACGCTACATGTTCACAAGCTGCAGTAGTCTGTTATAGTTTAATAGTCTATAAGAGCTGTGTGATGACCAGTTTGATCAATTTGTAAGGTCACAAGGTCAACAGTAGCAAAAGAAATGAACATCTATGTAAGCAAAACGTGGAAGAGCAGATATAGTCTCAGTCTCACATCAATAGTATCAAAGGAAGGATGGATGATAATCATCATGATGAATAATCTTTTTTCTTTAATTTTGTTCTATGACAGGAAACTGGAGACAACAAAAGGTTTGTCCTAAAGTGTCTTGAAGAAATACTTATTTTTAACATATTTCTTCAAATATGTTGATTAGTTATCAAGAATATGACTTAAACATGTTTTTTAACTGTTGTATTTTGCAGTCAAATAAAGCCTGAGCCAGTGAAGAAGCAGGAGAAGCAGGATGTGATGACTCTCTCTGACAGTGACGATGTTCAGACCATCAGCTCAGGATCTGAAGACAACAAGGAGAGAGAGAAAGTCACACCAGGTAAACGAAACGGAGGGAAATATCTAACTTCACCAGGTGTCCGACCGTTTCCACACATCGTTCTTTATTTGTCCTCTTGTCTCGGCCGCAGGTGTGACCAAAAAGCAGGTGGCAGTGAAATCCACTCGAGGCATTGCCCTTAAAAACAGCCACAGCATGATGGTAAAAACTGGTGTACCTGGAGGCATGGGAGGGTCTGGAAGTCAGGGGACAAAACCTGGACAGCAGGGGACGAGTGCAGGAGCTGGAGAAAACGCTCCTAAAAACACCCGCCTCTTCTTCGATGGTGAAGAGTCCTGCTACATCATAGATGCCAAGTTGGAAGGAAATCTCGGGCGTTACCTCAATGTAAGATGTTGAGACACGCAGAGTAACTATTTATGGCCAGTCTCTTACCGTGTCGTGTTGTTTCTGTGTTACAGCACAGCTGCAGCCCTAACCTGTTCGTCCAGAATGTGTTTGTGGACACACACGACTTACGATTCCCCTGGGTGGCATTCTTTGCCAGCAAGTAAGCTTGTTTGCTGTCAAGTTGATTCATGAGTTACACACAGAGCAGTCCGTATGATTTTATTTTATTTATATTTAAGAGTAAATTACTTTAAAAACATCTTTTCCATCGGTGAGGATAATGCATACATGTCTCTGCAACGTCACATTGCTGCAGACATGATGGTCTCATCCATTTCTTGTCTCACAACCTGGTGTTTTAAGATAAAACCAGTAGGATACAGCAGAGAAGCTTATTGGTCAACGAGGTGATTCATAGCAGCCCGTGGTCAGCTCATTTGGTTTTATATAGACGGAATAGTTTGTATATTCTTGTTAAAATTTCCTTTCAGTAAGCAGAGATGTAATGCAATTACACCAGAAGTGTTTTATTATGCTCATTAATGAATTAAGCATACTGAAATGTAACCATCCACTCTGACGGTAGTGATGTTTCCATGGTAACACATTAATGTTGACATTTGTCCTGCAGGCGAATCCGGGCCGGCACGGAGCTGACCTGGGACTACAACTACGAGGTGGGCAGCGTGGAGGGTAAAGAGCTGCTGTGCTGCTGTGGATCCACAGAGTGCCGAGGACGACTACTGTGATCTGGTGCTAAAACTGTTGGAAACAAACAAAAGAAGCCCTCAACCCTGTAGTTTAGTCTCTTTTTTTAAAGGAAAAAAACTGTTAATTTGATCAACTGTTTAGCTGCTTTTGCAGATCCATGTTTTCCCAGATAGTTTCTAGTTGTACGACATGTTTTCTTTACAGCTGAATAAAAACTGCTTGAATAACAGAAACTCCTGAATCTGCGTCGGACAACCAGTAAAACCAGTTATTTCCATTTTATCATTACAGCATCCACTTGTTCTGGTATGCACTGATAATTCATTAGTTATACTTAAAGAAAATCATGACAATCCTTTGATCTCTTATTGATCAAAGTGCTGCAGACTCACCAATCAGCTTTCTCTGTAAAATAAACATTTAGCCACTTTCACTGAACTGGGACCAGAAGCTGCTGGGAATCAGACTCTTCTGCACATTTAGATCTAATTGTCTGACCAACATGTTTTACTACCCTGCTGTCTTAAAGCGGCATTCAGGATGCTTTTCCACCGTCTGGTAAGTAAATCTGTGTGTTTCATCTGGACATGAGGAGCATCTGCTGCTCATCATGCGGCTTTTCTGGCTTTTTCACACCTTATAAAGCAAACCCGTTTTGCAACAAGTGTCAGAAACTACCGGCAACCTTCTTTAAAAGAGCCTTAATGTTCAGTTCAATGTTTTAATTCTGTTTAAACGACATGAAACATGGAGCAAATTGATGATTAGCGCTAATGTGTTAAGTCTTCTAAGAGTTTTACGGTGTTTAACGTTTTCTGCATTCGCTTTTTAACATTTTTCCGCATTAATAAATGGTTTATTTTCTCTTTGGGTGTAGGTTTATGACATGTAAAGGGAGGGAAAGTGCAGGTGCGTCCGCGGTGCAGATCTAAACAGCAAAAACAACTTTAGAGATAACAGCTGCAAAAAGACAAACAAACTGGGATAAAAAGGATTTAAACTTCGTTGAAATTGTGCATTTACCAGGAATTTAAGTGACAATACGATTCCAAAATACTTTGAATACCGATGTAGCCTATATTTAACATTTTCAGGTGATACTTAGATAAATTTTTATTCTTGTAAAAAAATAAATAAAGGGACATGTACTCAGTTAATGCATAACTTAAACGAGCATATTTAAACATTACTGTTTCTCACAGTGATAAAAATATTCTATTCTATTCTACAGGTATTTAGCAGACGCTTTTATCCAAAGCGACGTACATCAGAGAATAAAACAACACAA
>JBAMHV010000006.1:11599513-11617939 GCA_037177535.1 Pseudomugil gertrudae | reverse complement strand
GACAGCCTTACCTGAGGAGATCCTGTTTCTATGGAGACGGGCTGCCACCATCACTCCTGTGTCAGGCTCGGACCTTCTGGCTGGGAGACGAGGGCCTGAGTCCAGTGACTCTGAGAGGGAGCGTGAGATGATGGAGGTGGCAGGCAGAGAGGAGCAGAGACTTGAACCGGGACTCAAAGAGGTTTATTTCTAACATGTCTCTCTTTTTTTGGAATAAGATGGATACATTTGACACGGTTACCCTCTCTGCTTTGTGCGTTTGTGTGTGAACGCAGGTCCAGAGAGAAATGCTGGAAACAGAGATGCTTCATTTGTCAGGTAAAAGGACTGATGTTCAGTAAGATCTGAGACTTATTCTGGGTTAGGTTTGGCTGGGCACGTATCCTTTGTTTTAAAGGTTAAGAACGGAGGGAATCATAACACTCTAGTGTGTGTGTGTGTGTGTGTGTGTGTTCAGATCAGGGTATACTGCCATTAGAGGCCTCGGACCAGAGGGAGATGTCTCAAGAAATCTCACCTATACTCTCATTGGAGCGAGAGGGGTAAGCGTGAGAGAAAAATGTATGTTTATGTTGGTGCACTGATGCTCACGTGCACGTGTGTGTGGGCAGGTCCACTGCCTCCAGGTCCCCTGCCTCCAGGTCTGTGTCAGTGCTCCAGGACATCCCGGAGGTTATGGACGAGGCGATTGAGAGAGAAGCTCCGGGGTCTCCCAGGTTTCATTTCCATTTTGTCACCATGCTTGGTAAAAACAAAGAACTGGGTCTGATGTTAAAACACAACTGTGTGTGTGTGTGTGTGTGTGTGTGTTCAGGCTGTTGCCAGAGTCCCCGGAGCTTCAGGAGGAGTGTGTACTCTTTCATTTGCTTTTACCACCAGAGGTTAAACGCAGGGCTGTCAGCAGTGCCTTTCAGAGCTTACTGGGTAAGTTTTTATAACCCTGTCAGTCACGCTAAACCAGTCCCTGAGTAATAACATCAGACTTTACAAAAAAGCTGAGTCAGCGCTTCTAATATATCTAATGATGTCATGATGGAGCCATTAGATACTGGTGCCATGCGCATACATGTAACCAGTCTGAGATCTGGAGCACCTAATAAGGTGGCTTGTCTCGCAGCTCCCACAGGATGATGCTGTGTTTGACTTGAGGGATGGTGTTAATAAGGGGATGCCTTATGAGGATGTGGAAGGCTGTCTTTTCCTTTTTCTTGAGAAACGGCTTTTGTCAGATCATTGTAAGACAAAGTCCTGCAAATGTTATCATCCAATGAGATTCTCTCATCTCCACAATGGAGCACTGGAGCGAATGCTTGTTTGTTGGATACTTTATCATTGATGAGTAAGTTTGACAGACAGACGGTCGAAACGTTGCTTTTCAGCATTTGTGCATCCTCTCACAGGCATGTGCTTTGACACATTTATTTCTTACGGCGCTGTCGACAGGTTTCTGATGGCACCAGAGCTAAAACAGCACTGGATACCTGTTGGATCAGATCTTATATTATGTAAACTTCATTTTCCAAAGGTATTTCCAACAGGCATGTGTCCTCAAAGCCTGTGTATGTCACCTACAAATGAGACAATTCTGTCTGGTTTTGTTTCCACACCAAGGCTGAGAGATGTTTCATAAGTAAGTTAAATACTGATGCTTTGTAAAGTTAATTAAAGATAGGATGTGCTGTTAGAAATGAGCAGTGTTCAGTGTTTACAGAAGGGATTGTGGACAACATGGCATTCTTACATCAGAGGTTATTGCACATTTCAGGTGGTAAATGACGAAGATGTCCAGCTATTATCTAATAACAGCACAAGTTTATTTATTCTCTCCTAAATCACATCACGTCAAGTGGATTTTCCAAATGTCTAAACATGATAGTGTAAAGCCTGCGTGGGAACTCGCCCAGTGTAAACAAGCTGAATCTAATCATCTTTATATTTGTTTCAGAGGTTCCTTAAAGGAGTTTTATTCCATTCTTTTGTGTTTGGATGTTGTAAAGCAGTCGACTTACCGGAATTCGGTTCAGCTTAGTGTAGTTGTGCTGCTTTTTACCAGTAGATGGCTCGGACATGGACATTTTCCTAATAAAATAAGGACAAGTTTAAGAAGCCTTACTGGAGTTTATTGGTAGAGACATTTTTATCCAGACACAACTCACCTTCAGAGAAATGTCTCGGCCGTGCTGGCTTGTGTGTCCATAAGATGGAAGTTTGGTTGTCCACAGAGGAGCTCCACCTTCCTGGTTAGGGATCAGACAACCTGATTGGTTCTGGGGTAGCGTGGGACAATTTTTTTTACTTGTACTTATATTTCTAACTTGTGTTTTCTGACTTACAACATTAAACACAAACTTTTATGTTACAAAACATGAACATATAAATTAAATAAGTTACAAAACTCACGTCCTTTTTACATAACCTTTAAGATCTGTCTAAAACACAAGTAATAAAAAGTATTTTCCATTGTATTACTGATGGTATCATATGTTATACATACTTTATCTGTGACTTACTGACTTTATGATAAAAAGTACTAACATTTATTTAGAATATGTCTACCTTCCCTGACCTAACCTTCTTATTTAATTTCCCAGAGGGAGTTATCCCAAAGGGATTAAAGCTAAGTCTAAGTCTACATGACATGTGTTTATGTTTGTGTTTAGTGAATTTAACTGCTGGGAAAATGCGTGCGGAGCAGGACGAGCCTTACGGGGACATTTCGATATTTCCAGGATCCACGTACCATGAGATAGAGCTGGTTTCATAACCCGCTTCCACTCCAGTGTTTCCAACGCTTCCCATGTTTCCAGCGTTCACTTTCAGAAAGTTAAAAGAATATAATACACAGAAGTCACATGTTTTGAGTATAATAGTGTTTTTATGAATGTATTGTTCATGTTTAACCTTTTATATCTAATTTTATCTGAAGCTTTTTGTAACATCATCGTTCCATGTTGCTGATGTGATGCAATGATCTTATGAGATTTCAGATTAAATTCTTTTTTATGATCGTTTTATTTCATGTTTTTAAACCTTTTAAAACTCTGTTCAAACATTTTGTTAAAATAAAAGGTTGCAAAGGCGTGTGCGAGTCGTTCCCTGTATGAAAGCTATCTGCAGCATGTAGAGCAGGACAGGTGTGGTGAAACTTATTGGAGGGGTTAAGGAGGTGCAGGAGGAGGAGAGCAAGCTGAGTGAAACTGGATCTGTCCTCGCCTCCTCACACATCTTGATTCTCCTCTGAAGATTTTCTCATGGGGGTAGTAACCAAAGTTTATTATTAGCATCTGTCTCAGTTCGCCTTCTCTGTGTCTGTCGTCTCATTTCTGTCCAACACTTTCTGTATGTCTGTAGCGCTGCTCTCCTCTTTTTCTGCTTTACGGTTTGGTTTGTTTTATCTGTGTGTCTGAGTAGATGTGTCTGCCCTCAGTTGTGTTTTCTCTCACCTGCTTCTTTTGCTGCTGCTTCAGCTGCCCTTCTGCTTCCCCTGAAACCAACATCCCTCCATCCACTCCTCTTCCTCTCAACCGTTACCTTTCTTTGAGCAAAACGTCTCTTCTACGCGATGGGGAAGAAAGAGCTCTTTGCTCTTTTTAAGGATTTTCTGGATTGTATCAGTCTCTGCCTGTCTGTGAGTAGCATGCATGTGTTCACCTGGTTTGTCTCTTCAGCATCTGCACGATTCACTCTTGACCTGAGATGCTGAATTCCTGTAGTTTGTCTGCAACTCTTTTGCTTTCTAACAAACATCCTTTGCAGATTGCATGTGTTTATATAGGTCAGTGACATTTTGTGTGTATTTAGTGGCCTGTGTCCAGCTCTAAGTATCTCCTCACTTACCCCCATGCTGAGCTTCTGATATTAATAACAGTCTCAGAATGTGGATGAAAATAGAGCCTCAACTTCTCTAAAGAGGCCAGAAGTCTCATATTTACATCCTTTGGAACAAGATCAGATCCCACAGATCAATGATGCACAAACACAAAGTTTTGCAGTTTGACATTACTCCCCATGAAGCTGTGTGTGTACTGGGTACTGGTACTGCATAGTACTGGGAAAAACTGCACATCTAACAGAAACTGGTGGCTTTAAACTAAATGTACTTGAAGATAAAAACACTTAAAACAGATACAAGTGGTGTACTCAAACAAATAATACATCAAACTTTAAATTAATCTTGTAATTGTACAATATCGTGTAACGGAGAAAGACGTTAATCACACCTTTACATCTCTAAAATTAGAACAAGAGGGTCCAGATTAGTTACATATTATTAAAACTGCCACTATGCAGTGGCTGTGTAGTCTGCTCTGTTCATCTCTCACTTTAAGGAGTCAAAAAAGTTATGATCATAAAAAAATGACACTAAAATTAAAATGATCTGCTTTGTTTTTCCTGAAAAAGACGTCTCAGAGAACCCCATAAGCTCACCATAGCATCTACTGGTAGTTCTTGGCTGTTAGTGTTGCAGCATAGCTGTCCACAATTGAGAAGGAAAGATGTCTTAAATTGGACCTGGAAGAGAGAAGTACCATGAAAAAATGTCCAAACAGATCTCATGAAAACTTTAATGTGCCAGTGAGCATCCGGTTACAGACTGGATGTGCTGGCGGTAAACCGAAGCTAAAAACAAGTCTCATCTTTAGGAGAAAATATGTTGCAGATCAAATCCTCAGAGGAAGAAGTTCAGCACAGGTTTGTAAACACAGCGGTGGAAGTGTCATGATTTCGTGTCTCTAGAGGCCGTGTAGCCATGCTGAAGGGATAAGAGCTACTATTGAACTGGTGGAGGATTTCGTAGAAGAATCATAATACTCAGCATAAATTTAAATTCAACAAGGAATTACTGTAATAGAAGAAATTTAAGTGAGTTTAACTCAGTTTAGTAACAGGAAAGCTGTGGGCTCATGGAGAGTGTGTGGTCAGTTGGGTTTGAGGCAGGAGTTGAGCTGAAAAATATGTTCAGGTCATTCACTTTGTCCAGACCTCCATCAGTTTGATCCTCTTTCATCTTGAAGCCAGTGATCATCTTCATTCCTGACCACACATCCCAAACGTTGTTCTTCTCAAGCTGACTTTCTAATTTTTTTCCTGTTGTCCTCCTCGCACTTCTTAGTTTGTGTTTTAAGTTGTTTTTGTGTTGACCTCAATAACTCCCTGTCACCATCTCTGAAGGCTTTCTTCAACTTTTTCAGGTCACTATATAATCTGTCACACACTCAGTCAAGCTGTTAATGTCATCTCCATGAGGTTCACACAGGACATTCCAGTCTGTAGCCTGGAAGCATCCTCTCAGAGCATCTTCAGCATCATCAGACCAGGTTTTAATAGTCTTTCTAATGACAGGTTGTTGCTGAACGATGGGCTTGTAGGACGTGAGAAGAACCAGATTATGATCAGATCTTCCTAAAGGTGGCAGAGGAGCTGTATGCATTTTTAATATTTGCATAAAATAAGTCCAACATTTTATTTTCTCTGGTGGAGCAGCTGACAAACTGTTGGAACGTTGGTAGAGTAGCAGAGAGGAAGATGTTGTTAAAACCTCCAGAGATCACCACAAATGCATTTGGATGTTGTGTTTGGAGTCTGGCCACTACAGAGTTAATGACATCACAGGCTGCGTCTGGAGCGGTACCAGGTATTATATAAACCGCTACCAGAATAACGCATGTGGGTAAATAATATAGGCAAAAACTCACAGCTAGCAGCTCAATAACTCTTGTGCAGATCTTCTTTTTAATATAATAGAATAGAATAGTAGAATAGAATAGTACATTTACTGATATTTCTGTTGCTAAAATACTATATTTTCACAAATGAAAGCTTTAATATGTCAGTCTATGTCCAGAAAATGCCTCTTCAGGTCCAGTCAGACCTGTTTTGTACTGATGATGAAAGTGATCTTGTGTGATCTGCCTTCACTGCATCTGTTTTCTTCTCAGCGGAGCAGCGGTGAGGCTGCTGACACTGAAAATGGTCACCTGATCTACAAAAGCGGGGATATCCTGGAGGACAGATGTAGGTGTTGGCAGTTAGGAAACAAGCAGCTGCTTTAATACAATTTGATCTTAACGTTAACGTTATTTACAGACGAGATCATGGACACTTTAGGGGAGGGAACCTTTGGGAAAGTGGTGCAGTGTTTGGACCACAGCAGGTAATGTTTCAGCCATTTGTACGTACACACAGCTGTTACTTATATTTGTTATATTATTTGAGCGTACAGAGGTGGAAGACAAGTTGCTCTGAAGATCATTAAAAACCAGGAGAAATACATTGAAGCAGCCAAACTGGAAATCAACGTACTGGAGAAGATCAGTGAGAGAGATCCACACCTCAAACAGTGAGTTCTTTCCGACTGATTAGTGTTGAAAGGATGATTATTCGATGTGTTTCATGTTGCTCCTTCTTTCCTTCCCCATCAGTAACTGTGTGCAGATGCTTGACTGGTTCAACTACCACGGCCATGTGTGCATCTCCTTTGAGCTGCTGTCTCTCAGCACCTTTGACTTCTTGAAATCAAACAACTTCCTGCCTTATCCAATTACCCAGATCCGACACATGGCAAGCCAGATCTGCCACGCTGTAAGTGCAACACACATCACACCAGCTGTGCGCCACTGCTTTTCTCCCCTTTTTGAACCACCAGATCAATGCCAGTGATGCCATTAAACAGATGTTTCACAGCTGTCCCACTGATGAAACAGCAAGCAAGGTAAACGGCTTCTACCTGGAGATCATACAATACAGGACGAAACAATGAATGAAATTAACACGAATACAGCAGTTACATCTCACTGTCGTGGTGTCAGCGAGGCTGCTATAAAGTTGTTTTCACTGTAGTTGCTATGGGAACGGGCTGTGGTAACAGATGTTATGTTGATCTGTCCATCACTTGGACAACAAGTGATTTTTTTCAGAGACTAACATGAAATTTGAACTTAACATATTCTAATGTAGCAATAACATGAGTCTTTATTGTCATTTAGTAACTTAATTAGGAAACACAAACAGCAGACTGGATCAGATGTTAATAAAGGAAAAGCCATATTGAGCATTGTATTTAACCTTTGACCTTTGTGGTTTATTTGAATTAACAACCCTGATAAAATATAATCTGCGTTGGGGTTAAGCACTACATGACAGAAAGAGGTCGGGATACCCCCCCCCCCATGTCTCATATGAAAATGAGAAATTACGATTAAACGGTGCGCTGGGTGCTGAAATAGCTTTCTGAGTACAGAAATAACCTGCAATTGTTTTTACAGTTTGCAGTTTTTACAAGGAGATGATGAAGCTTCTTGTAAAATGAAGATAAATGTAAATATGTTTTAAGTAGTTTTAATATGAATAAGCATTTTATATTAAACTACAGAAGCAAACCATTAAGACAATCAACATTTAGTTACTTTCCAGCTGCACGGTATGCATCCAGCAGCATTCACACAGAGTACCAAGTTCTCTGCAGACAGCTGTGGACGCTGCAGTTGTGGCTGCTGTGTCATGTATACTGACCTAATTTGTGAGTGGAAAACATTCTTTAGTTGACAGTAATTTTCCAGAAGCTTGTCCTCAGGAGGTCTGTGATGTATGTGGTATCTACTGATGCGCATTTCAGGGCCTTGTGATGTGGCAGACACGCCCATTTGACAACAGTGTAACTGTAGCTTTAACCTAAACTTAAAACATGTCATCACATGTAAAGATTTAAATGTGTGCGTGTGCTACACTTGCATGTCACGTTGCTCCTTATATGCAGACAGCGATGCCAACTAGTGTATAACAAATGCAGATTAGGTGTTACTATTTTGCAATCAGAAGCTGTAGGTGGGTCCTTGTTGCATCTGAAAATGTGCATTATAGTTTGTGTGGCATTTAAAAAGCACGCAGTGATTATAGTTAGCTTCCCTTCAACATGATTAGAGACAGCCTGTTTATAGAGCTGGTATCATCATTCTACAAACAGTAGAAATGTGAAAATGGTGATACGTTAACTTTTAAATAACATAGATTTACAAAATTATCCATAATAATAAAGACACAGCGCAGCATGTTCTAAAGGATTTACTGCTGCTCACTGACTCAGCAGGATGACTTCTTCATTGGTTCTCATGTGTTTATTTTCCACTTTATTATCTGCTGGCATTTCATTTATGCAAATCTGTTGAACACACACACACACACACACACACACACATATATATTTATATATATATATATATATGGCACACAAATGGATGAATAAACGGATAAAGACCAGAATCACCAGAGGAGGGCGTTGGCTCCTGATATATTTCTGTTTACTCTTCCTCCTCTCCCCATCATGCTGTTTTCTCTGCAGTTCTCCATGACAACAAGCTGACTCACACCGACCTGAAGCCTGAGAACATCCTCTTTGTCAACTCCGACTACTCTCTGATATACAATGCTGAGAAGGTCAGAAACTGGCGGGCATGAGCGCTTCAGGCTGGCTGAATACCAAGATGTAGAATAAGCAGGATTATTAACTGCTGTGATAGATGTTCATTTATCCCAGCAGAACTGGGAGCCACCCACACATGTTCTGTTTTATATGGATTTGTTTTTTACTGGAAGTTATGTTTCTTGATCCCAGTCGGACAACATGTAATGTCTTAACTAAAGTGTTTTTATGTGTAAATTGGAAATGATCCATGTGAGCTCTAAACCTTTATAAGAGATGATTACACTGATTCAGTGTGACAAAACTGATGCAAAAGATCATTACAAATGTGTAATACAACACATGTCTTTTATTCAGACTTTAGGTATCTAAAACATAACATTAAAAGTTATTTATAATTCCATGTCAATCAGAGTCCTCCCAGTTTGCAGAATCAGATGACCTATCTGATGACCTGTTAATAAAAGCAACTCAGACTGAACCATGAAAATAATCCTGGTGTGTTCCACAAGTCTGGTATTAAAACTACTGTTTTGCTACATCACAAGAGTTATTTAGTTTGACACTAAACTTTTTCCACTACAGAACATCCACCGAGTAGCATGTTCCACATTCTGCTGCAATGGTTGCAACAAGCAGCTTATTGTAGTTTGTTTCATGGATGGTAAAAATGTCCTCTTCTCATGGCCTCTTTCTGAGTGGCTTTTAGAATAGAATAGAATAGAATAGAATAGAATAGAATAGAATAGAATAGAATAGAATAGAATAGAATAGAATATACATGTTTTTATTATAACATTTGACATGTACAATAAAATTAAAATGTGCCCAACAGTCAAAGTGCAGTGCAGGAACATTTCATACATTCAGTCATAAAATTTTAAATAAAAAGTTTCTCTGCATAGAAACCACTCTAAATGCTATTGGTTAGTACAAGTACTTCAAACAACCCCACTTCAAATAAAGACGTACAGAAATAAAATCCATTTAAGTAAATTGACAAATGAGGGGTTTATTATGGGAAGTATGAAGCTGGAGAACATAAGGGGTTCTGCAGTGTTTCCATTATGTGCCATATGTTCCTTATGTCCAACATATCAGACAGTCAGATTTACCTGCAGTTCCTGCACCATGGCTGCACAAATACCAACATGATAAATAACATCCTTTACAAAATGAGTATTTTTCAGGGCTTCCACTTCTTCTCTGTGCAGAAGTGCAATGAAAAGAGAATGAACGACACCACAGTGAGGCTGGTGGACTTTGGCAGCGCCACCTTTGACCACGAACACCACTCTGTCGTCATCTCTACACGTCACTACAGAGCCCCAGAGGTCATACTGGGTAAAGATGTTGCTTTAATCTGGAGAAGAACTGGGGAGCTGTCAGTTGTTTGGACGGTTACAAATCTTTTTCCTCTCCTGCAGAGTTGGGTTGGAGTCAGCCCTGTGATGTGTGGAGCATCGGCTGCATCCTGTTCGAGTACTACGAAGGCTTCACTCTGTTCCAGGTTACATGCATGGCATGTTAATGACAGGGCTGTTCCATCACTGTCTTCACTTCCTTTTCCTTACAGACTCACGAGAATAAGGAACATCTTGCCATGATGGAAAAAATACAGGGACCAATTCCTCCTCGGATGATTGAAAGGAGCAGGTATCGCTCCGACCTCTCATGGTAAATAACACATATCGAAACACAGCTCTGACAATGTCTTTTAAATTCTCTTCAGAAAGCAGAAATATTTCCATCATGGCCGCCTAGCCTGGAATGAGTCATCCAAGGCTGGACGCTTGGTTAAATCCAAATGTAAACCGCTGCGGGTGAGTTAGGGTGCAAACATTTCATTCTTAATGATATTTGTAATAACAGCTTCTCTCTGGCTGCCTGGGTTTCCAGAACTACTTGTTGGCACATGGGACAGAGCACCACCTGTTTTTTGATCTGCTGGAGCGGATGTTGGAGTATGAGCCCTCGAAACGCATCACTCTTCCCTCTGCTTTGCGTCATCCCTTCTTCCTGCCTCTTCCTGGACGGACTCATGTCTGGAGGAAGAGCTGCGACCTGAGCAGATGACCCCCATATATTAAGCCTATATGGACCACGTCAAAGTGTTTCTGAGTTTCAGCACCGTGAAAACAAATCACTGCTATTCTATATATTAACAGGGAGTGACTACTTTACAGGACAATTGATTTATTTGACATGTTATAAATGAAGAGGGCAAACTGAGGAATGTAACCGAGCTAAATGTAGATTACATTAATCTAATGAAAAGAATGGGGTTTGGAGTCTGATGGTGATGATACGTCTCTTATTATGACTTGAAAAAGCATTTTACATTTAAATGTTAAGCAAATATTTTATCCAAAAGTCCCTCCTGACAATGTTTTCCTGATTTTTGTTCATTTAATTTTACAGTCTCGACTGTTATTTGCTTACCTCTTATGTCTTAGCACCCTGAAAATACAAAAATCAGGAAGCTTTCTCCAATCATGGTCTTAAAACCCTTACTCGGTTGAACTGATGCTCACAGATCGGCTCTATAATACCCAGCCTCCTGAAATTTAGCTTTGTTTTAGTCTAGTAAGGTAAGATGGAAATCAGCAGAACTGTAACTAATACAGCCATAAAAAGCAGATCTCGTCTTAACTTGTTGGGTCCTTTTGAATGTTTTGGTTATTTATTAAAAAAAACATCAGTTTTTTTTAAGTGTCCTGTTTTGATATCGGTTCATTGTTGAGTCTCGTTGTGTGCGTCACACATGTAAATGCTCCCGACTCGCAGCCCTGCTTTGGCACGTTGATTGAATGCAGCTCATCAGAGAGCAGGGTCACAAGGCTGAGCAGGAGTGTGTGCTGGCCGGTCTTCCTCTGCAGCCTTGACAGAGCTGAGAGAAGCTAATGTTTCTGACTAAACATAGAAGTTTGTGTGTTTGTGACGATGGTGCTGGTGTGTGTTTTCTGGTTTCTTTGGCTTTACAAGCACAATTTTCAGCAGTTTCTAAGCAACAAATAAACAGAAGGATTTTTTTTACAACTAATATCTTAGACATGGACATATATCCAGATTAAATATTTTTTATGATACAGAACAGCAGAAAAACTCTGGATGTTTATTTAGATTTTAATAAAAATGTTATGTTATATTTGCCGTTTCACAGTGTATCATATGCACATTTATAATAAGATGCATTTTTGCAACATGCACCATACTATAGTTTTGCCATAACACTCATTTCTTGCTGCGAGGTCTCTTACTTGGAACTGGGAACTATGGCTTGCTCCCAGCTCCTCTCACTCATCTGCCTCACTGCACTGAGCAGCCAGAGAGACCCTCACATCCCCCCCCCCCATGACGTCGCCTCAGACAGAGCGCGTCTCCCCCGCCTACTTCATGACGTAGGGGAGGTGGAGCGCTAAAGTTTTCAGGTAGGGGCGGGGGAGTCTCCACCGTGCCGCGTCAGAGAGTGGGGTCAGGCGTTTGCTTTGTCTAAGCCACACTCTTCTTTTTAAAGGAATAAAGCTACAAACCTCATGGTTGAAAAATAAAACGGTTTCCGGGATTGTTTTAAGGTACAATAAACACTATTACAAGGTTAAAAGCTCATAAACGTCAATTTAGCATAACATAGGCCCTTTGAGTTTTCATAATATGCACAAGGTAAAGAAGCAATTAATGTTTAATTAGAGCAGGGGTACACAACTCTGGTCCTAGAGAGCTGCATTTAGGAGTTTCTCTGCTGCCTCACACCTGAAACTAATTAGACCTAATTAGCAGATATATGCAGAGTGTTACTGCCTCAATGTGATATAGCTGTAGCCGTGGCCTCTTGGAATTATCCAGCTTCAGTCAGACTTGGTTTGAAGTTAAAAAATAAAAGGTGTTTATTGTTGCACAAATGTTGATAACAAGATACTTGAACTTACTGGATAATAAACTTCACATTTAGACACGGTAAGAAAACCGTGTGGCTCCAGTTATCACAAAGCTCTCCACAACTTATTCTGCTCCATTTATTCCTACTCACTGAAAACATCTTAAAGGGACAGTACCTAATATCCAACAAAATAAAGGCTGCTCATTTCACTGTAATATAGATCAATTTGAACTTAAACATAATAAACTTAAACATAATTGTTTACCATAAGAATTGAATTAAGTCATCCTTTAGAAATAGCAAAAACAATTTAGAATACAAAAAATAATAATAAATTAGTTTGCTTCGTACACAGAGCTTGACATCAAACTCTGCAAATGTCTGCTAATTACTCATTGATTTGAGTCAGGTGTGATGCAGAAGGGAAACTATACCAACACTTGCAGGCTCTCTAGGACGGGAGTTGCCTACCCCTGAATTAGTGTATTATGTTGACTTTAATTAGTGACAACTTTGCGTTCATGTTTGCTTGTGTGCATGTGCACTTCTCACACAGCAGGCTCATTGGGCTTTAACTGCAACACCGTTTCCGTCTGCTGAAGTTAATTTGCTGGTTTGTGGTTGCGTGGATGTAAATCGGGACTTTTCTCTCTTCTGAGGACAAACTGCAAATACCCATGAAGTCAGTAAATGAATTGTGGTTAAAGCTAGGAAATGGTTTAAGGTTTAGTTTTAGGCAGGTTGCTGTTATGGTTAGAGGGTCAGTGTAAGTTTAATGTCCTCTGAAGCAGTGGAGCTGTAACAGTGTATGTGTGTGTCATTACGAGTCATAGCTTACATGCAAGCCAGTGGTTCAGATCCACTTAAAGGATTCTCAGGTGGATTGGCATCCATCATGTGACAGACCACCCATCCCCAAACACACAGAAACACATTCACTTGTTCTTTTGCATGAAGAAGCACAAAGTCAGAGACTAGAAAAAAATTACGCTCACACACTTTATTTTTTTCTCTTTCAAGCTGGATTTCTACAAAAAGGAAAGTGTCTGCTCAGAGGAAGTGTTGCTGATGCACCTCAGCTTCCCACAATGTTCTGCTGTAAATACCTGCACAATGGATTGCTGACCTGTTCCAAGATCTGTTATGCTGACATGGTCAGAAGGCGTGTCTACAATGAAGATCTTGTTAAAGCATTAACGGCGTTAAAATCTGCGATACCTGGGCAGCAGAGTATCAGAGACTTTAAAATTGCCTGGTTGAAGCAAACAAAGCTGCTGTCAGAGCCCACTGGGGCAAATGAGTAGGCTGCAGAGCAAACAATGCAATGTGCCATTAAAACATGTGTAAACTCAGAAAGCAAGAGAAGTGTGTGTGAGGACAACCATGAGCAACATTAAAAGTGTATATGTGTGTATGTATGTATGTATGTATGTATATATATAATAAAAAGTATTTTACTGCACACAGTGCAACCAGAGTGCTTCATTGGTTTTTTTTTAAGATTCACTTATTTTAAAAATGTTTGTTTTTTTTCCCAGTTTGGATTTGCAACATGTCACCCAGGATTGCAGAAGATGGACCACTCCAGGACCCACACCCTCTCCTCTCATGTAAGGTGTGTGGAATGTGTTTTGGACTGTCTTATAAAAAATACATGAACTTTCCTGAAAAAGGTTTTGTCTTGAAGACGGCATGTCTACGAAAGCCACCAGTTACAACTTTCAAGCTTCAGATAATTAAACAACTTCACTCATCCCATGTACTCAGAGATATATTGATTTTAAAAACAATTGTCTGAATGTTTAAATGAAGAATCTTGTAAATGAGTTTTGGTTTATTGTCCTGAGTCAGCATGACTCTAATCAATGGGTCACTAAGAGGCTGGTGCAGAACTTGTCAACAAGATCTGTTTTAAATGGATCCAGTGTTTTATCACCTTTAAAATCTGCAGGACAAAGGCACTTGAGGACCAGACATGGTCATCCCTGTGCTATAATCATAATGCATTGAGCTGCGTATAAAGTGGGGTGGAGCACTGATGCAACCTCCACAGAGCCTGGATTTGGGATTTCCTGCTTTGTACGGATGATGTAAATCTCTTATGGTACATATTGTGTATATGTCCTGTTTATTTTGGAATTGTTTATACATATTGCAAAAAACCTTAAAAAGTATGAGCATAATACTTAAATCTTTTTTTTATTATAGTACTTTTTTTTTATTTAAGACAACAACTCCATAAGAAGAAAATATATTCATTTATAAAATAATGCCTTGTTTCTGAAGTCTCTATTTGTTAATACACATATTTCACTGCACTTCCCGCCTCGTTGCTTTAACTCGGTTCACTTTGAAACTTGATGTAAAACCTTTTATTCATTTGAAAACGAGGAAGAGTCTGTTTTCTATTTCATGGCCTTCCCAGATCACTGCCTTTACATGACCCACAATCACATTTAAATCTAAAAGGATCTGATTATTATGTCTGTACACTCCATTCATTTCTGTTTTGATGAAGGTCAAAGGTCTGTGGATGCCTTTTCTGCTTGTTTACTCCCATCATAATACCCTTTATTGTTTTTGTATTTATGTTTTTGCAAAGTAGTTTGGTCAATGTTTGTTGTGTTAAAAAGTACCTTAAGCATAAGATATGCTTACTTATTATCCACATTATCAGATATTTTTCTTCTAATACAACACATACGTATGTTTTTACCACCAAACTGATCAAATAACTCTGATTATCAGATGAGGACTGAGCTGTGATGCAGACCTATACTGTCCAGAACATACTTAAAGAAAATGATCTCTAAAGTGGGCTGTATCGTGATGCAGTTGGTTCACACTGTGACATCACAGCAATAAGGTTGCTGGTTTGAGCCTCGGCTGGTGGGAGTTTGCATGTGTGGGTTCTCTCTCCCACAGTCCAAAGACATGCATGTTGGGTTGATTGGTTATTCTAAATTCTCCATAGGAATGAATGTGTGGTTGTCTGTCTCTTTGTTGGCCCTGTGATGGACTGGCGACCTGTCCAAGGTGTACCCCGCCTCTCACCCAAATGCCGCTGGGACAGGCTCCAGCTATCCTCGACCCTGAATTGGATCAGCTGTTAGGAAAAGGGATGGATCTCTAAAGTGGATTGTTATCATAAGCACCTTACATCTGTTATATTACTGTTCTTATATAATGCACTGACTTACAAAAGTAATTACTGCTCATAGCTTTCCCCCCTATTCTTACACAGCCTGTATTTTAAATAAAGTTAAATAGCTTTCCAAAAATATTTAGAACCAATTTAATAAAATTCATAAAACTTTTTTAAAAAAAAGAAAAAAAGTATTGGTCTCTATACTGTCACCATTTAAAACGAAAAAAAAAACAAATAAAGAAGAAAGTGTTTATATTGTTAGCAGCAGATAGACAATTCTCAGTAGGAGTAATGGTAGCGAGTACTGTCGGTGCAGCATGGGTGGTCTGGTCACCCAGTTGAGCTACTTGCTCATCAGGAAACACTAAATGGCTCTCTGTGATAGTTTTAAAACTAATAAGGTACAATTCAAGTTACAAGGAGCCTTTTTTGGAGCGCTGCCTGCGTTTGGCCTTGTGCAGAAAACATGCTCAGCATTTAAAAAAAATGTTTGTGCAGAACTTCAACAAAGACCTTGTTCTTATCTCTCTTTTAAAAACACCTTTGCAGCACAGTTGAAAACTTTTCTGTTACATCTTTCCTCATCTTTCTATCTACTGTATTCCTGCAGTGAAGTCAGAGTCCATGCTTAGCAAAGTCAGACAAAACGTTTATCTGTTTGACTTTCACATAAAGTTGTTGCCTGATAACCTCACATTAACTGCAGGAAATCAAGAAAATGAAACATTACCACAGGAGCACTGTTGGTTGCAATGTCAGACCTGTGATGTATCACCCAACATGACATCAGCGGGTGCCTCTAAATCTTCATCACGGACACGTGAGCCATTGGGTGCATTCCCTGTCACGGCTAACAAGATTCTTCTCATTAAGTCCTCTAATCTGTGCAGCCGAGGTGGGGGTGGTGAAGTGTGTAGTCCTGATGAAGGAACGAGTGAAGCAGAAGATGAAAGCTGAACACTGTGTGTGTAAGAGAGAGATGACCAGGACACACACATGATGATGATATATCCTCTGTGGTCTTTTTGAACTTGTTTTATTTTTCTTGTTTCCTCCACTTTGTTTTAAATCTTTGGGATTATCTGCTAGTGGTTGTGGGGAGGGCTGGGGATCTGACTGGATTCATGCTGTTAGAGGTTCTCCAACTGTGACCACATGGGTAAGAAATCTGTGGCCTGGAAGACGAGAGATAAACTATTGCTGTGTGTTTGAATGAAGAAATAACTTTAAAAATAACCAGTTTAGTATGTAGAATGTAACATCCTCCTTAACACCTTCAGACGATAAGCACCACAGTTGTGTGTGTGTGTGTGTGTAGGTGGTGTGTGAGGCTAAGTCTGTGTCTGAGCCTTGTCTGACCGTCATCCTTGTTCTTGACAGGTCTCAACCTGAGTTATTGCTGTGAGACACGACCCTGCCAGAGTTACACATGTGCGAAGGAGAAAGCAAGCATATTTTCACCTGTCAGCTGTTGAAGAAATAAGGGTGTTGTTGTTCCATCTCCTCCCGAGAGCCGTAGACCCTCATGGAGGTTGTAGTGAGAGTGAAGAAGTCACTGAAGACGCCCATTAGGAAACTAAGCAGCTGCGTGTCAGGGGTGAAGGAAAGGAAATTGTGTGCCAAACACAGGAGGAAGAGGAGAGGAGGTGGGGGAGGACATGTTGGAAGGAACATGTTGAGGAAGACCTCTTCCTTCAGAACGGCACATCCTAAAGACCAAATGGTTGTTCGCTCGTATCAGGCAGAGCTGGAAAAAAGGAGGCAAGTAGAGTCTGTGCATCATGTTAAATATATAACATGATATACTATGTTATATTATATGTTGTGTATATTATATAATATAACATAACGTAACACAATATATTATAATAAATTATAATGGTTATAATTGGATTGTGAGTGTGTTCAGCATTATACAACAACATAATGAACAAAGTAAATCTTTAATCTATAAAACAGTAACCTGGTATCATTATTTTGCATTTTGTTAGATAAGAACAAAATGTATAATATAGAGATATTTTAAAGTTTCACAGTAAATGAAAAAGATAAAAGCTGTAGTTCAATAAATAAATGCTTCATTATTATTGCTAACAGTAGCATCGGCACATCTACATCACACATGATGTACAGAATGTCCCCAAATACATCTAAATTATGTACATTTACTTAAAATAAGAATATAGTAAATGAGAATCTTCTAATTATTAATTGAAATATAAAGTAAATATGCATTGCTATTCCATTGATGACACAAGTTTTGAATGTTTAAACTGATTTTGTGCAATAGAAGCAGTAAAATTTTATGCCATCTTCCAAGATTGATACATTTTGTAAATACAGATAACAGGAAAATTCTGTTTGGAAAAACATCTCTCGTAAAAAGCATTCATTGCCAGTCAAACCAGCAAAAACAGTTTGAGTTCATTGCTTTTCAAAGTCCCAGAAGTACCTCCTCAGTAGGAAGTGATGAGGATTTCAGCGCACCGATGCAGGGCTTGTTTTAACAGAAGTGTGTATGCGTTCGTGTACTGTTTACAGAAAGCTGCGAGAAGCAGCGAATGCTCAGAAGAACGCAGAGAGAGCAGCTATGAGATCTCACTTCAGGAGAAAATATCAGCTGTCTGAGGTTTGTCACAGCAGATCATAATAACTTCTATTGCCACTGCAGTTTCCGTGGTTTCAGGGACATCATTGTGAGACCTGATATTACACAATGCTGTCATGGAAACTCCACACACACACACACACAGGACACTGGACCTCTTTGACATCCCATTATGTTTCTAGTACATGTCATCATGTGTAACAAAAGCAGGTTAAATGCTTCCATACGGAATACAAAACACACTGTAAAAGTACCTATCGTACACTGTGTTTTTCTTCCTCACTTTATCTTTACTAAATTGTTTATATATATATATATATATATATATATATATATATATATATATATATATATATATAGACATATAGAGA
>JBAMHV010000006.1:11551706-11589194 GCA_037177535.1 Pseudomugil gertrudae | reverse complement strand
ATGTACTGGAAAGCACTTTGGTCAGCGGAAGCTGTTTGTTATGTGCTATACAAATAAATTGAATTGAATTGAATTGATCCCAAATTGAACCTGATTGTGCTGGCACAGGTCTATTGACCAAAAAAATAAAAAACACTAAATGATTTTTCTATTTTTAACATCATGTTGGGGCAGTGAGGGCACCTATTGCCAAAGAACGAAAGTGGGAGGAGACGTGAGGGAGGAAAGGGCAGCGGGAGGGTCAGAAGTTAGGAAGGAGTCACGGATGCTTGTTCAGGTGACATGTGACTTAGTAAATGACCAGTTGACAGTGCTGGGTCAGGTATAAAGACAGAAAGAAGTCCAGGCACAGTTAGCAGACAAAATAAAAAAGTAAGAGGAACTGAGCTGTTTATTGGAAGGAATATTCAATATGGGTAAGAGGACCGGTGGTTTTCTTCTGTGTTGTTAATGCACATGCACATCACTATTTAGTTTCAGATAATCAGAAATGTGCATTTAGTGAATGTTTTATATGATTAATTGAAACTTTAAATGCTTTTTAGGGTTAGTTTTCTTACACAGATTCAAATTGTATTACTTTAAAATAGTTTCCCAAAAGTCATTATAAAACTTTAAACTTCTCAGCAGCACCACAGTGTATTTATATCAGATATGTTTTAACCCTTTAAGTTCCAGTGGCTCAAACCTGACCACTACCTGTTGGTTCTAGAAACACAACCTTATGAATAATCCCTCCTATACTTGTTTCTGTAGTATAACTAATGTATTATTGTACATTGGGAACTATTCCCCTCAATTCAACACAAGATTTGAAGTATGAGCGTAACAGAGAGCAGTGCAGAACACATTCACATCAAGGAATAATTTGATTTTATTAAAATACTAAATAAATATAAATATAATTATAATCTAAATAAATTTATACTGAGAGGCTTTGGGAAATGTTTGTTTATTACAATAGATGTAGGCTTTCCTTGATCATTTACTGTCTATTCTTATTCTCTGATGTATGTCGCTTTGGAGAAAAGCGTCTGCTAAATGACTGTAGAATAAAATTATACTTCCTTTTATTATTGTTGTTATTCTGTAGTGTTTCAAAACATCATTGCCCTTGTCTTAACTACATTTATTGATAGTTTATTACTATCCATTCATGTTTTCACCTTGTTTAATTACTCATTAACAAAGGTAACTAGAACTGGCTGTTCTTGCAGAACAGCTGTGTGAATGCCTGCATGCGGAATTCGTAGAACTATAATGCTTAAGAAAGCTGAAATGGTTGTGAAATTAAATATTTAAATTGTTAAAATTTAACCACATGCTTAAAGCTGATGAAAATGGTGGAAAGTTTAACTTCAGGGAGTAGAAGAGAGGTAAAAAGAGTTTAACCTGCTTGATAACTTGTTGTTGAAATCAGTAAAAAGCTCAAGTCATTAGTAAAAATAAGTTTTTAAATAAAACTTGTTTAACTATGAGCAAAAAGATTGAAGTATAAGCTGAAAAAAGTAATATAAAGTGTTATAGCAGAAGTATTATAGCAAAAGAAGTTAAAGGCTCAATATCAGGTGTACATGTAGTGAAAACCAGTCTAAGTTTAAACAAAACGAGCAAAAGAAGGTTTAAGGTGGCTGAAATGTTTGTTGAACTTTAGCGGAAAACATGCAAAAACCTTTAGTAGAACTTTATGAAGCTGAAAATGAGGTAAAAATGTGAAACTTGAACCCTCAGCTGAAAGTATTTAAAAACTGAACTCAACCGTTGAAGTCTTGAAAGCTCAGTTGTGTTTAAATGTTTGTTAAAATAATTAAAGTTTAATAAAGAACAGCTTAACTCTGGAAGATGTTTGAAATCTGCTTGTTAAAACCAGCAGATACAGAACTCTGCATTAAATAAGTGAGAGGTCGTCTGCCTCATGACAACGGCCCAGCCAGCTGCTAACGAGCTGCTAACGAGCTGCTTGTGGGGGAAAGAGGAGAAAGAGAGCTCGTGCTAGGATTTGAGGGGTCCGATCGGCTCACCGCTGTGACAAAACCATAAGAAAATATCAAAATAATTCCTTCATCGTGAGCGGCACGAAGCTTTCAGCTACGCAGGGATATAATACATTTTTTCTAATGTCTACAGAATTTAAATTTGTGTCTGTAGGGCAAAAGCTGAAGGAGTTATGAGAATTTGTTTGAACTGCGCAAGGAGTTTAGAAGTCAGAGTGCAATCAGAGTGAAATCAGAGTGTAAGGGCGAAAAATGAAAAATTTTGGCGATTCTAGCTGAAACTATGTGGAAGGAGTAGCGTTTTGAAAAGGTACAACTTTTTCAATGAGCGAAAGGCATTTACATTGATTTCAATGGCGAAAAAAGCTAAATAGTTTAAAAAGCGCAAAAGTAACGAAGGCGAAACTTCCGAGCAGTCGTCTGCAGAAACCTAGCGAAAGATATGAACGACCAAAAAACAGCGGAAGAATAATAATAAAAAATGTAAATAAAGAGAAACAGGAAAACTAAGTGTGAATGCCCTTGATTAAAGAATATGTTAATGTCATCTGCAAAGAGTTTAACACATTTTAGCAAGTGAAATACATCAGAATGTCATTAAACACTTTTTAAATGAATGACATTTTATATTTCCAGACTGCTTACTGATCAGTACAAACAGACACTATGACCTATGTCATTTGAGAATGTGATAGATTACAAGCCGGTCACTCCTGACATGTGGCCACACCTGTCACCAGATTCTCCTTTCCCAGTATCAGTCATGATGTCTGCATTGGCTGATATTTTATCATTTTAGTGTCTTTGACCTAAAGTCTGATGTATTTATAGTCAGCCTTCCAGGAACAGGTATCAGTGTGTGTGTTTGCTAGTGTGTGTTTCCATGTGTACACACAGAGTTATGTGTCAGAGGAGGATCTCAGTGGGACCTGCAATGATATGTGCAGCGGTGCAGCAGAACTCGGTCACAAGGAGGTGCAGAGGGAGGGGGAAAGACACAAAGTGAAATAGGAAAAACTGACAGATAGAGAAAAATTTCTGCAAAAACTCCAGTCACCACTGACATTGAGAAGTCTGTCCTCGTACATGATGGCTTGCTTGTTCACTCCGGAGGAGTCCTCAAACTAAAAAATCATACACTAGACAAGTTTGTTAGGTGGTCTCTTTTTTTTATAGATCCACAGACTACCATTCCTACATTTTTTCACCTGACAGCTCTTCCCTGTCACCCCTCTTCATCCTCAGTGTTTTGCTTTCTGCACTGGGCCTGTCTGTTGGACTGTCCACTTATCCTCACCACCTTTCCTCTGTCCTCCCTGCGGCGACAGAAATTACAGGCTGACTGTCTGTGACATCCATCAAAATGTATCCCATTGTTCAGAATCAAAACCCACAGCCAGGCTCCACGTTGATCTGCATGAAAGATGTGGTCTCCATTTCCTGGCTCATACTCTCATAGTGAGTGATAGTGGTTGAGTGGGTGTTATAGGAAAGCCATCACTAATGTCGTAGCAATTTCAGCTTTATACAAGGCTGGATACTGTGACCTCTTTTTTTATACAACTCTAATGAAGCGAGTCAATACTGTTATAAGAACTATGGATTTTTGCCCCAGCTTCTGCAGGTTTCCTCTGATATATCAAGCATTTGAACCTTTTACTGCTCAATATCTGAAAACTGAGGCCCATAACCAGAATGGTCTGGTTCAGTCACACAAGGTTCATTTCCAGCAACAGCTGGAAGCTGTTTTCTCAGAAGAAGCTCTAATCAGCTGACTGTCAGATATTCCTCTTTAGGTTGACAGGGAGGAAAATTAACAGAAAAATATATTTTGGACTTATTTTTGTCAGAGGACCAGAGGCATGACTGTACTTGTATGCTAATGTTGTTCCGTATGTGTTGGATGCGTAATGACATTTTTACCATAACAAAGAAGAAGCCTTTATCTGTTGCATGTATCATATAAAAACATAATGATCATTTCCCCACATATCCACCTTTTTAAAGAAGATGGGGGTCACAACATTATACAGTGTCTCAGAGCAGAAAGCTGACAACCGTCTTTCAGGGAGATTTTAGAAAAGGTTATCACAAGCCACACTTTGCAGAATGCTCCAATAAAAATGAATGAAATTATGTATAATTTATGTATCGCTGTGGCTTTTCCAGTGCTGTGATCTCCATGCAGGAGGCATAAACCTCACATCTGCTATCAGCTCAGCCAGCACTTCTTTAGTGAATCCCAAACGTTTCATTTTGTGCAATTTACCTTCATTTACTCTACTCTTTATGTTGGGTTGTTGTTCTGCATTGTGCTGAAAGAAGGTTGCTGGTTTGAGCCTCATCTGGGGAGATGTGGTCTTCCTCCCACTGTCCAAAGACATGTATGCTAACTTGGTCATTCTACGTTGTCCCTATGGAAAGGTGTGTGTGGTTGCTTGTCTCACTGTGAATTATGATGGACTGCCAACCTGTCCACAGCCTCCCGGCGACCCTAAATTGGACGAAGCTGTATAGAAAATCAATTAATGGTTCTTTGTTTTCTTAAAATGCATCAGATCTATTTGTGTGTCTATTTTCTGTTAAATAAACATGTTGAAGCAGTGACAGAGATTTTTACAGCTGTTGGTGCAGGTTATTTTTTATTGTAAGACTATTAAAACAGTTCTTATTAAAGTTCTTAGTGTTATGTAAGAGCTCCAACCAACAACGCCTAGGACTACAGCGTTTACATTATGTAAATCATATGCATGTAGAGCAGGCAGATCATATTGTTATCTGGTGGTGAACCCTTCACATTCCTTTTTGTTTTGTGAGGCCTAAGTAGTTGTGACAGCAGCCACCGCTGTCCTGCAAGGGGGTCGCTTCTTTAGGGAAGTATGGTCATTTTGGAGTGGGACTGTAAATATGTATGTGAGGTAGGGTGGGTAGAAAGTGTCAGAGTTTCATCCATAATAATGCCCAGATGAAGGTTTTCCCAGCAGAAGATTGCATTGTAACAAATGAGCTGCGCTTCTGTCACTACTCATAACGTTGTGGATCAGTGTTAAGACCTTGCTCAAGGGCTCATCATGGAGTCTTCAGAGACTTTAACTGACCTTATCATCAGTAACTGAGAGCTTTAACTGTCGAGTCATCACTGTCTTCATAGTCTAATGGCTACATTATTTTCAGATTCAGAAACTTTATTGATCCCAGAGGGCAATTCATTTGTAACTTTACACGAGCAGTTTACACACACACACACGAGACACATACACAAATACATTTAGTGTGTCAAACTATGTTCTGTTTAAAAACACCAAACAATTTTAATTGAACTATTCAGCAATTTAATTGCCGAGGGCACAAATTAATTCAAAAAGCGGTTTGTTTTTTTGTGCTGGTGCATAAAAACGACACCCTGAAGGCATTTTAAATGTACCTGTGTGAGTTTTCCTATTCTGCTCTTCGTCCTTTGCTGTTTTCTTCTGGAAGATTTCCTTTCATCATGTTCTTATTATGGAGAAATACTTTCAGCTCCTAAGCTGACAACAGCAAAATGCAGCCACCATCTGTGTAAATCCTCAGAAAAAGCTACATTTTGCCCTACTTCCTGGCCAGTAGAGATGGAGAAAATGTTTTGTATTATAAAAGACATTGAGTTTTTTTATTTTTTTATTGGCTTAATAAATAGCCTGCCTTAAACGACACATTGCCTTGTGGAGATGTTCTCTTTGCATTTTCTTTTATATGTCAGCTTAAAAACCTTTAAATTCCCTCCATATTATCAGCCTTCATGTGTTTTCAAACGCTTTAAAGGAAGCAGTCAGAGTATATCTGCAGGGTGTTTGGCTTTCATATAGCTGAATGTCATCATGTAGTTTGTGTGAATTCTGCATTTATCACATATCTGTTTGAAAGCTCTGTGTGCTTTTGCAGTTTCACTATCAACTTCACCCTGCTGACAACATTTCTCTGTCACTGCAGCTCTCATCAGGCGCTACTCGGAGGGGATGACAATGCCGGACTCTTTCATTCAGCGCCAGCAGCTGGATGCCAGCATGGCTGACACCTTCCTGGAGCATCTCTGTCTACTGGACATTGACCAGGAGCCAATCACAGCCAGAAACACCAGCATAATCTGTACCATTGGTGAGTGTCGCAACCAAGCAGACAGTGAGTCTCAGTTGCAAGTTTGTTTTCTGGCAACTGTTACATGTCATCATGAGCTTCCTGTAAGGCAGCCAGGTCTTGTGTTTGACTGTCAGCGGCGGCACATTTAAGTTCAGCTTCTCGGTCATCTGGAGCTCTGTGCAGTAGCTTGTGATTAAAGTAACAGGTGGACAAACAAACAAGCATCCTTTGTTTCAAAGCCAGGCTTCATCTGATCATTTACTCTCTTTAATAAGAGTAGTCATTTAATATTTTTTAGTAGAATAACTGACAGGTCTAATGAAACAGTAAAAAAGAGAAGAAATAAAAATGAAGGGATATATAAATAATTGTAGTAAACAAGTCAAAATATAAGAAAAAATCAGGAAAATAAAAATAATTTGATTAAAGGGATTTGATACTTCACCTGATTGTGATCAGGTGAAGTGATCAGACCAAAGACAGATGTTGACTGGTGTATGAGTTTTACACTTTATTAGTTTAAACTACTAAACACAGAAAAGAAAGCCCAGATCAGTGGAAAAGTGTGCCGTTTGACAAATAAGGATCAGGCATTTATGTTGTTATTTTGTTTTCTTTAAACATGCAAAATGATCAAAATAACAAGGCAATCTCTATAAGCTATGGTGCTGAGCAGCTAAAACCATCAAGCAAACCACTTTAACTCATAAAGTTTTTTTTCTCCCTGAGGGATCTTGTTGATGTAGTTTATGTTATCAAAGGAATAGTTAAATTGAAACATGAGCTTATTTAAGTCTGTAAGAAATATCATGGTAGTCAATCTAGTTGTTTCAGGTGCTGTCTGGCACCGTGTAGCTCCTGCTATCTGTGAGTTTCTGCTTACTTTCTAAGGTTTCCCATCAGACAGTTTTTACACTTTTATCATTTTCCTGACAAGTTTACAGCGGCGTTAACAAACTTTGTCAAAACACGTATTGTAAATCTGATGTTTGAACATAGAAGTTGATAAATTTACTAATCTTTTTGTGTTTACATCCATAAGCAAGTTTGGACTTTACAGATTTGGACACAGTCCTGTAATAGGTTCCTGCTCCTGGTTCCAACCTCAGCTTTGTGTATGAGGTGCAGTTGTTCCCAGTGTGTTGGCATTTAATTACTTTGCAGTATAATACAGAGGTGTGGATTATTATCCTCAAAACAAGCATCTGTTCTTATCTACTTATCTACTACTATGCTGTTTTTCCACACTGACATTGATCTAGGTGCTGGCATTGCGTGTATAGACAGGCTGCGTGCTTGTAAATATGTAGGATGTTAACAATCAGCTGCAACAGGACCCAGTGTGCAGAAGGATTTTGACATTTTCTTGTCTTTGGACTGTGGAAGGAAACCATCCATGCAGCTCACATGGGAACACAAGAAACAACCTTTACACAAAGAGCAGCAGTTAGAGGAGACACTTTATCACCATGTGTCTGAAAGGAAAAATGTCCTCGCTTCAAAATCAAGCAACGGCCTTCTCAGATTCCTGATTGTTGTTGAAAGAGGAGATGATGCAACTCAGTGGTAAACATCCTCCTGTCCTGACTTTCCGAAGCATGGTGCAGGGATCATCCTGGCTCTGGCGTCCACATGTCGAAGTGTTCTTGAGAAAGACACTGAACCACCAGCTGTGTCACCGGTGTGTGAATGTGTGAGTGTTTGTGTGAGCGAATGGGTGAATGTGTCTGATAGTGTTAAAGTGCTTTGAGTGCACTGATGTGTAGAAAAGTGCTGTACAAGTACAAGTATAAGACCATTTACCATTAGAAATGAGAAAGTACTTCATATAACTTGTTTTCACACTTATATGATATCTTTGTGCTGTTTTCAATAAACTTGTGGGTTTAAATAATTTGCTAATCGTTACATGTTTACCTTTCACACAGCAGCCAGACAGTCATGTTGAATTCTTTGTCACTTATTTGATATCTTTGGTTTATCTAACCAAAATCTTAACACATTCTGTTTGCGATTACATAAAACAAGGACAAACCTTTAATCTGTGATTCATTTACAGATTCTTTCATTTAATCTGTAACAACCACCACTTGATTCTCCAGTCTGCTTTAAAGAATCCTTTTCTCCCTTTTACTACTTTTTTCTCAGGTCCTGCGTCTCGATCGGTTCCCAAACTCCAGGAAATGGTCAAGGCTGGGATGAATATTGCTCGTCTAAATTTCTCTCACGGCTCTCATGATGTATGTACGACATGCTGTATGCGTGTCTTTCTGTACGCTCTCCCACAAACATACGTGCTTTGGTTTTCCACTTAACTACAGACTGTCTCCGTTTGTTCCTTTAACACAGTACCATAGTGAAACCATCAAAAACATCAGAGAAGCAGTGGAGACCATAACCTCTGACCCCTTGTATTATCGACCGGTGGCCATTGCTTTGGATACGAAGGGTCCGGAGATCCGCACCGGCTTAGTGAAAGGGGTGAATATCTCGTGCCTCATCTATCAAACAGTCTAATCAAGCAGCTACATGCAGTCAGGTGTAAGAGGTGCAGAAATGATGTGGACTCCTTGTGTGCTACGTGATTTCTAACAGGTTGTTGCTTCTCCTGGAAAAACAACAGCTGTGGGCGCGTGCTGCGTTGATTTTTCATTATCATTCTATTGTCTCGTTCGCTGTGATGCCGTTGCCTGCCGTCTGTTTTGTTGAGTAAATACCTCCGAGCTGTTGGCATCCTCTTCATGCTTTGATTAGTCTACAAATTGCTCTGCATGACATGCATTCTCCAAACTGAACCATCCTCTGTGTTTTCTGCTCTTAAAAGCAGCTCAATAGTCCCCCTGGAAGATAAAACTGTGTCACCAACTTGTCTCTGAATAATATGATATTTTTAGAAACTTGGTGGCATTAACATGGTTTTGCCATCCATGGGTTAACAAGTGTAAGTGTGCCAACAGAAAAGTGCTGCGTGTCTCTGAAAATGTGTTTTTGTCCTGACATTTTGTGATTTTTATTTGTGTGTGTTTAAATAGAAAGCAGAAGAAGAGGTAGAGCTGGTTAAGGGCAACCATGTGAGAGTCATGACAGCCGTGAGTGACAAAGGCAAGACAGATGGACAGTGTATCTGGGTGGACTATCCCAACCTGCCTAAAGTTCTTGAGAAGGGAGCGAGGATCTACATTGATGATGGCCTCATTGCACTCAAAGTATTAGAAACAGGTAACATGGATCATGTTGTTGTAAACTAACTAGAATTTGTATTTCATTGTATTGTTACAACGCTGCTGGATTTATGGTAGTTCAGTGTAATGATGGTGAACTGAGCTTCTAGAAAGTAATATTTTCACATTTTTAAATAATAATGTGATAAATGTAGCTTTGTAAGGAATGTGCTCTGGTGTTTTTTTGTAATAATACAACAGTTTTTATTAGTAAGATGTTCCCTGAGCTATAGGCTGCATCATGAACCCAACCCACCTCCATGTTTAACAGATGGAGATGCTGCAGACTGTATCAGGTTGGTTTAGATGCTAATTTACAAACCTTTTATACTCAGTTATGTTGTCTTTCATTATTGGGATGTTTGCTTAGGTGTTGTTGCACAGCACAAGCGTGCACTGCTGCTCCAGACTGTGCTAAACCTACCTGAAGGTCTGGCCTGCAGGGTTCTTACTTTTCATCCTACCAGTCCTGTGAGCCGTTCTTTCATGATATTTTCTTAGCTCTGCAGACTTCAGCTGGTTCTCCAGCATTTATTCACCCATTTCTAATAACTCAGGAAGCACACACCTCAGTTCTTTACAAAGTTTTACAAACAAAAAATGACATACTCTTTATATAATATAATATACTTGTGAACCAAAATTATCTTTAAATCCCTGTTTTTAAAAAAAATTATTTTCATGCTACTTGTTGCTTGATATTAAGTCAACAATCTGTTCTGTCTCATCACGATCTAGTTGTGAAGGCTCCTTTGGAGTTCTCTGACAGAATCCATCTACCCAACCTCTTTCTGATCTGGTTTCTGCAGGCTCAGACTGGGTGGATGCGGTGGTGGAAGCAGGTGGGATGCTCTGCAGCCGTAAAGGTGTTAACCTCCCTGGCCAGGACCTCATTGGCCTGCAAGCTGTAAGCGAGCAGGATGAGTCTGATCTCAGGTTCGGGGTGGCTCATGGTGTAGATATTGTATTCGCCAGCTTCATCCGGTCGGCACAGGATGTAAAGGATGTACGTCGAGCTTTGGGTCCACACGGACGAGATATCAAAGTGATCAGCAAGGTGGAAAGCCGGCAAGGAGTTCAGAAGTGAGTACAGGAAGATACCTCTCAGCTAAAACCACTTAGCAAGTCTCATAATGAGGCTATGACAAGACTCATAAATAATAAAGACTCATAAATCTACCTCTGATGGTGGTCTGCACCTCCTGCAGACAACCGGCTGTGAGTGCAGCTATGACATTTGTCAGCCCGGATTTGACATATGTCTGATAAGCAATCTCTGTGGCTGATTGCTTGTGTCATTACTCCCATCTAAAATACGTGACAGTTATGCTTTCATTGTCTCATAGTTTCCCTGCTCGCTGGCTGCTGTCATCATTTAACTGCAGCTTTAAATCATTGGATTTTTTTTTATTTGAGCATAAAGATTATGCTAATGCTGTGTGTGAACATTGGCTGAGACAAGTTCTGTGTAATACAGTACAGTATAGAGTCAGCTCTGCTTCCTGGATAGCATCCCTCATTTAGTATTTAGATCATTCAGTCTTATTTTGATTATTTTTGATGCAGTTTGTTCGATCCAGACCTACTTTGGAGAATGCCTAGAAACAAATAATAATACTTATTTTGTCCTCATTTCTGTATTTGAGCCTTTCTTCTACTTTTTACCTTTTAAATACTCCATCTGTCCCCTCCTCACTCCAATCTGTGTGACAGTTTTGAGGAGATCCTAGCTGAGAGTGACGGCGTAATGGTTGCCAGGGGTGACCTGGGGATTGAGATTCCTGCTGAGAAAGTCTTCATTGCTCAGAAGATGATGATTGGGCGCTGCAACTCTGCTGGGAAGCCAGTCATCTGTGCCACACAGGTCAGAGCGCGCACACACACAAACACACACACACCTACACACAAGTGCAGTCACGTAAGACACACACAAGTGGTGAAATATGCAAACGTGAATTCTTAGCTGCAGGTTTCAGCAGTCGTATGGGTTCTTAACTTAAATGGCTCGCATTTACCTTACACTTGTGCATAATGTACTCACACATGGTCTCTGTTTCACACCATCGCACACAGAAACACACAGATATGCACACACACTCCTACAGCCGTGTGAAGTCACAGCGCTGTATCTTGTTTATGCTACCACTCTTGACTTGCAGTGACAGTGTTTGTTCACAAACACTAACCAGCATTATCTGTAGCCTCCTAACTACACAATCTGAGGCAATGCAGCCAGATATCTCATTTTCTAGCAGTCTGCCCTCTTATTGACTCATATTACTTTGTGTCTGGCACAGCAGTAATGATCTAGGAAGCAGACAATCACCTGTCTTACTTTTAATGATCTCTCATTTATCCTGTTCATTCATCATACAATATTATGTATTATCTTTGCACATCCTAAAAAACACCTTACTATATTGTATATTTTACTTCTATTTTTATTTCTAGTTTATGCCACTCATGCCTCTGGACTACTGTAACAACGGAATTTCCCTTCGAGGATAAATAAAGTTGTCTGTCTGTCTGTCTGTCTATCGTCTCCTGTCCGGATTCTGCACGTGTTGCATATTTTTTGTAACTTTTTTAGACATAAATATCCAAAGGTGGTTTCATTTTGACCAGTCTTTGTAGAGGACACTTTTGTGTTAATCCTAACATGATTTCAGATGCTGGAGAGCATGGTGTCCCACCCACGGCCAACCAGAGCGGAGAGCAGTGACGTAGCCAATGCAGTGCTGGATGGAGCCGACTGTGTAATGTTATCCGGAGAGACCGCCAAGGGACTGTTTCCTTTGGAGGCAGTTGCAATGATGCACTCGGTGTGTGTTTCTGTGCTCAGATGCCATCCATTTTGTTCTGCCTGACTTATGATAACCCTTCCTTCCTCTGTGCTGCTCACACTCGCTCTCCTGTCTATGTTGCTTTCTGTCAGATCTGCAGGGAGGCTGAGGCGGCCATTTACCACCAACAGCTGTTTGAGGAGCTGCGCCGTCTCACTCCTCTGTCCTCTGACCCCACAGAAGTCACTGCCATTGGAGCTGTTGAATCATCCTTCAAATGCTGTGCTGGGGCCATCATAGTCCTCACCACCAGCAGCAGGTGCATATACAAACCCAACACGCAGACCTGAGCATAAAAGATGAGAAGAAAGAAGTACAAACACTTCTTTCTTCTTACACATGTCAGAATGAAGGTTTATGAGGCACTGTGTGTGCTGTCTCTTAAATGATGTGTTGGTGGCAAGAAAAGTGGTAGAAAAGTGATATGTCACTCTGAAAGCGTCAGATTTTCCAACATGTTTTAGGTGGATTCCAGGTACGTCTTGCTAAGATGGCAAACAAAAACAGGTCCCACAAAAGAGCTACACACGTATGATACCACAATATATATACCACAAATGTCTCAGAAATCAATACGTCATCCTCTTGCTGCATGTCAGGTTGGGAGGCAAAGTTTCCATAACCGTGTCGTTCACGTCATTGCCACTCTGTCATACTGCAGGTACAGACACCTCATCGTGACAGCAGGACATTCAGTAGGACAGAGTTTTCTGCCACACTGTAGAAATAAATTCTAGTTTCTGACTTGATTCTCTTGTGGTAGAAAAGCAAGTCCGATCCCATCACAGCTGATTAAAAGGAACTGGCGACACTGGTGTTTGTGTCTGATGCAACATCACACCTTCAGAAGCCTTGCAGTGTCCAAACTCATTGGAGTTTAACACAGTGGTGAGAAGCTTTCCTGGCTTTGAATTAATTTGGCCCACCAGCCAAATTTGTGGCTCACTAATAAATTACAATCAAACATTTCAGATATTTTCTTAAATGAAACCAAAAACGTATCATTACAAAATCTATCGATCTGAATTTTTCTCTATTTGTGGGATATTTTGAACATGAACCTTAAATTCTCATGCAATTTAAATTTATTTTATTTCTAACCAGTGATTCCCAATCCTTTTGGAAAACCGAGCTTATCAGTGGTTGATGGCACTTTGTATTTTATGTAAATGAGAACACATGTCTTTTGGGAATTGGTGTTGCATAAATGAAAACAGCTGAATTGAATCACTCGCTCAGACCGCTGCTTAGAGTTTGGGGGAAAATCTAAAAATCATGAAGGTCAACGTTTTAAAAATACAGAAAATGCAAACTGCACTAATCCATTGCAGATGTAGTTGTATTTACTGTATGTAAACATAAAATAATTCCTGAGTAAACCCTTTCTCTTTGCAAACAGTGTGCAGCTTGTAAGGTTGCTGCCACACATGGTAGTGTTTAATCGCTGTCAGACTGCTTTCGTGCCATACCTGCATATCCTCTGGGGTAAAGCTTTATGTTGCTTTAATACTTTATTCTGCTTTTGTCTTGTTTTTCTGTTTATGTCCTGCTGTAAAATAAAATCCCCTATGAGAACTTCAAAGACTACCACACACACATGCACACTCACAAAGACAACATGACTTATCCATACAGTCAGTCCTCAGGAGCTGCTGACCTGCAGGTTTTCAATGTTTCCCTGCTCCAAGACGCCTGACTCAAGTGAATGAGTCATTGTGCAGACCTTTATAAACTGTTGGATCTGGACTGTGGCCCTCCAGGTCAGGCAGTGAACACCCCTGATGTAAATGTACTTTAATTGATATTTTGTACCAATGAGTGAAGAACATGACAAACTGAAGCACTCCAGTGAAACAGGCTGTTACAGGTGGATTATTGTGAAGTTTTGTAAAAACAAGATGGGAGAGAGGCATATAAATGCATTTACCAGGACACAGCATCTTCTGCTGTCAACTCCTGGTCAACTCCCACCTCTGCTGTCACTGCCACAAGTCCTAGAAACACTAATAATGAGGGTGGTGCCTGTGCCACAACCAGAGGGGCAAGAACGTAGATAGAGCACCGCCCAGGAGTAGTACTCTGAATCTGATCTACACTTCTTCTGCTCTGCTCAACAGAATTATGGTTGTATATTAAATGTTCTTGTCTGATCAGCATTTATTTTGAAGGTCGAAAGTGTTTTCTTAATAATGCATAAATAAAAGCTTGTTGTATTTTTAGGCAAATGGAGTAGTTCAAATGAATAACTTTCCTCTGATTTTATCCATCCATGAAAATGTTATTCATTAATGATAACTTGCACCTCTCTCTTCATCCATCCTCCTCTTCAGGTCAGCACATCTCTTGTCTAGATATCGTCCTCGCTGTCCAATCATTGCCGTTACCAGAAGCCCTCAGGTACAATCTGCTTCAATGCATTTTTGGTGAATGGATGAAGCATTTGTCTTTCCA
The DNA here is from genome assembly GCA_037177535.1 of Pseudomugil gertrudae. Classification (NCBI taxonomy): domain Eukaryota; kingdom Metazoa; phylum Chordata; class Actinopteri; order Atheriniformes; family Pseudomugilidae; genus Pseudomugil; species Pseudomugil gertrudae. The sequence goes on along the minus strand of JBAMHV010000006.1, from coordinate 11,574,569 downwards.
CTTGCCTATAATGTTGATCAGAACATTGAGTATGATGATGTTCTGTGTTGTCCAGTTCTTCTCAGGAGATTTTGCTCTGACAGTAAATGTAACAGAGTTATAAACTCTTTTTCAGAAATGTCATGATGACTGACAGAAGCTTAAAAATGATGGACCCTTCACAGTTTGGTTTATTTCTGCATCTAAAAGATATAATGGATGCAAGAAAATGACCTAAATCAGACATATCTGTACTGAACCTTACTTTAAAGACTTTTCTTCCAAATTTATGAAGGCAGTTTTGAGCATAGAAATAAAAAGTTAAATCAAAGTAGGTCCATCAACATGTGGTCCACGTGAAGGTCAGAGGTCAGACACACAGTCACAAGCTCCGTTAATTATTCGTGATTTGTGACTTCAGGTTATGAACTCAGATAGAAACAACAAAGCATGTCAAGTGCCTTAACACGAGCCTTAACCCAAATAACCTCAGCAAAGGATCTCTCTTCAAATGTTTAGTGTAAACACCATACAATAATAACTCCTTAACACCTTTTAAGAAGACCTGGGCAGAAACATCCAATTTTTTAAATCTGAAAACTTTATTTGACCCTTTAACAAAATCTGAAAAAAACATTTATTTTCTCCATATATTAAATATTTATTACCATGGAATAGATTCTGCTTTCTGCTATTCACCAGGGTGCAGGAGAAAGTATCATATGGTGAGCAACAGGGTTTTTTAGTAAAGTTTCTGCCATGAAGTAATGCAAAATGTCTCAGAAACAGTACGTATCAAATATGCAACATCAGGTCATAAGGGGTCACTACAACACTGTCATTGTCGAAATCAAAGAAAGCTCTTGAAGTTTCATCTCAGTGAGAGCGTGGAAATCTAAATCAGTTTCCTCACACACAGATATTTTTTAATCCAATGTCATTTTCAAAGGAAAACACAAGCTTTCATATGCACAAGCTTATTCAGCAAAAAACACAAGATGACAATTATCGAAGGATGTGAGGAAAAGAAAGACAGAACGGGACAAAGCAAGACGTAAAATAATTAGACACTAAACTTTTACCGGCTAAAGTTAGCTCAGAGGAGAGACAGGATGCAAGATGCTACATTAGGCTTTGTTAGGTGATGCCAAAGTGCAACAATCTACTTAACAAAGTTTAGAGGTGGTAAACATAACCATGCCATTTGGAGACATTCACAGTAAATATCAAAGGTGGGGATGCTCCTGGTGTTGATGCGTTGATGTATTTTGCTTGGTTATGCTCTGGTGTGGAAAACACAGATGTCAAAGTAAAGATCGATAGAAGCATGTTGCCACTAGGAAACAAACACAGGACCATATAACGTTATCATATAAAATAACTTTGTTCTGAACAGTTTATGTTTTGTTAAAATGTTATATTAAAATGTTTAATCATGTTTTTAAAATTTTTTTTATTTTTTCCTGTTATTTTCATCACACTGCGTAAAAAAAGCTGCACAATTTTACAATAGTCGAATCAAAATTTATTTATTTAAGTACTTTTCATACACAAGCAGCTCAAGGTGCCTTACATAATAAACATATAATACACCCCCCCCCCCCATCTTTTACACAAACAACCTTTATAGTATCTAGTTTCTGCCTCTTTCAACACATAATAAATGTTAAAAATCGGAGGATAAGCATCTGGCTTTACACTGAAGGGAGGAAACTATATCCTTTCCACACAAGGAGCCGCCCTCCTCAACGGGTCAGTGGGCATCGCCATGGAGATCGCCCAAAGTAGGACAGGTATGAGTCCAGAGCCAGGACCAGTCATCCCAAGCAGGGCGATCTCCAGACCATTAATCCCACTAATCCATTACGATAGGATCCATTTATATAGTTATAATGTGATAATATATTGTTTAACATACACAAAGCACACACACATCACAGTGTCGTGTTTAGCAGAAAGTTAGCATAACTGTGAAGCAGTAGAACTCATCATTTCACATCATTTTTGTCATTCGAATAAAGAAGTCACTTTAATACATTACATGTTTTATGTTCTCACACTAAAACAACTCACATATGTTTGAACAATATGTTATCATGTTATAACAAGATAGAAGTGAAATGCAAAGACTTGTTAAGTTCCGTGGACAGGCTAAACACTACGATGTTTCATGCTCCATCCTATGATATAAAGTGGTCTAACGGCACATTAAGGGCCATACCAAGTCTCTTCTGCACAGTATGCAGGTGTTTTTGAACTATGCAATCTAATCAATCTTGTTTTTCCCAATTCTGCGGATTTTTTTCAGTTTTTCTCCAAAGAGCACTTTGGAAGAAGTTATGCTGCATGAATTTAATCGGAGTTGAAGTTTTGACTGACAAACATTCACTGTTGGCCCAAAGAGAACGATATGAATCAGTGCTGCATTGAGACAAACGTGTGTTTCCTTGTTCAGGTGGCCCGTCAGTCCCAGCTGTTAAGAGGCGTGTTTCCTGCCCTTTTCCACCCTCTGCCAGCTCCTGTTTGGGCTGATGATGTTGACAACAGGGTCAACTTTGGCATGGAGATAGGTCAGTGTGTGTGCTCTTCTTCTGATGGTTCACACGTTTTAGTAACCATATTACTCACATTACTCTGTATATCACAGGAAAAGCAAGAGGATTCTTCAAGTCGGGCGACATGGTGATTGTGGTGACAGGCTGGATTCCCGGGTCTGGTCACACCAACATCATGAGAGCAGTGAATGTCCAATAACCAGATTAGAAATGTGACTGAAATTCTGCCATGCTGCTCTTTGAGTCTTCTGAGAACCAGCTTAACAATAAACTCATAGTAGCATCGTCTCCTTTGTTGTAACTTATACGAGTTAAATATGTTGCTGGAGCTGATGATTTTGAATCCATGCTTATTAAACGTCATGACTCCCTTTGAATAAAACTTGAATCATTAACTTTGGTGTTCTTTCTGGGACTGACGCTTCGCTAATTAAGCCGTCAACTCTCTTATTGTCCTCTCTGACAGTGAAAGTAAATATTGTCTCCATGTCTTTGTTGCATATTGGTGTTCTTTAGAGTTTGGAGATAAGGTTTTCACTCCCGTCCAGTCCTGAGCTTATCTCCATGTTGCACTTTTTTTTCTTTTTTTGGCAATTATGAACAGCAACGGGAGATGCTATGACGACAGTATTGGACTACACCACTGAGATAACCCAGATGCCATCTTATATTGTTCACAGAAAGTAATTAAATGTGCTCCTGCATGGGACTTGCTGTGTCATTTCTCAGGATGATCCTCCATGTGATAGCTCTTCTCTGGAGGTTTTCTTTTTATACTTTGGTGTTTTTCTTCCTCATTTTATAAATGTCACTTTGTACTATTTAAAACTAAATATTAACTATTTTAATCATATTATTTCAAAATTATGTTGAAATATTTCAGTATTCACAATTAAAACCTGTTTACTCGGGAATTGTATTTTAGTGCTCCTCTTCATCGTTTTAGTTCGTTTCCTCCTCATCTTTATTGACAAAGCTCTCCTCCCTTTCCCCAAATTTAAATAAAGTTTCATCATCGCAGACTGCATCACGCGCTCCTTCACTGCACATTGGTGAGAAAGAATGACGTGCGACCCGTACCTGTGAGATGCGTGCGTTTTGTGCCGCCCGGGCTTGAGGCCTTCGGGGACGGATGATGATGATGCGCTGCCATGGCAACACGCCGAATAGATCCAGACCTTTATATGCACATTTATTTATTTAATATTTCATTTGCATGCGGTGTGTGCACGCGCTGATGGGAGTTGGGAGAAAAGTGAATGCAGCTCTAACTTCATCCACTCTGAGCAGACCGTGAAGGATAAAAGCTCAACAAGTTGTTTTATTTCTTTCTGTATGACGGTCTGAGAGCATCGATTTACCTTGGAGCAGCTTTTCTCTTCTAGAGGCTTTCATCTTTCCTCCCTGACGTTAAAGGACGCTGGCTGAATTCTGGACACAATGTCATTGAAAGTCGGCAGAAGTGGGAATGATAGTGGCGGCTGAGAGAACACGATGTTTAAAACGTTAGATGCTTCTGGCATTAGTTTGGTGAAACACCCATGTTGCAGCTTATGTCTGTCTGAGCGCTTCAGTCACGGGGAGACGGTGCTTCTTTGCGTCTTCCATCATTGTAAAGGCTTCTTCTCTCGGACAGGCTATTGAAATGAAAGCGCGCGCGTGGACTCCGTGACAGCATGGGCTACATTTTAGGTTAATTTGACTTCTCCCTGCCGCTGCGTTTGTCCCCGACGGTCCATTTTTCGCGCGCGCGTTTCCTGGATCCTAAAACGAATCAGTGCGCCTCGGAGTGTGAGCGCCGTGTGTGTCCAGGACGCGCGTTTCTTATGCCCACTGACATGATTCTGATACAGGACTAAACGTCCTTGTCATTCCTCTTTATGTGATTGCTCCCTATTCCATCAAAATGCCGCCCTCTTATAATATGTTAAAATATTTGGATGAGGAGCCATAACGGCTGCACAGCGACGGCCAATAAGCGTCGAGCGCTGTTATCTACAATAGAACCGGGAAACCGGGGCCAATATGACCGGCGTCGGAGCGCTGAGGGCGGCTGTGGAGAGGAGAGGGAGGGCCTCCGGTGGAGAGCGACGTTTCAAGGACGAGGAAGGAGGAATGGTGCAGAAATATCTGTGAGGACAATCAGGACTCTTGAAGAAGAGGAAAAGTGAGGCTGCTGGTGCGATACTGGGAGAGTGAATGATTTAATGTCTGCATGGGGCCATTTCCAAGGGCACTGAGGTAAGGATGGCCACATCGCGGCGGAGGTGTGAGCTGTCAGCTACAGGAGAATGAATGAACAGGGGAGACTTTTTCCTACCGGCAGTGACATTCTGACCTATGTAGAACAATTTAGACAAGGCAACACATTAAAACAGCTGCTTTCCTGAGAGGGTGGGAGTCCTACAGGTTACATTCACCCTCCTCCCCCATCTTCCCTGAGTTGGGATGGATGGAGTGGTAGGAGGAGTGGGCACCCCTGGAAACGCCGCGGGTTCTGGAGGTGAGAGCCTGACCAGGCGCAATGGAGGGGACTCGAAGCGGCGCAGTAAAGGCAGCTTGCCCTCTCCGGGCTACAGACTGTCCCAGGCCTCGCTAGAAGGAGAGAAGGGCTCTTTCGGGGCAGACAGCACCTCCTCAGGTGGACGCGGACGCCGCCTCTCCATCATGAGTTCGTCCACCAGAGATGGACTTCCCTTTCGTACTGCGGGTACCCCGACCACCCCGGCGCCCCTGCCGCTCCCGCCGCCGTCCTCCTCGTCTGCCACAACACACCCTCCCCCGCGCTCAGTGGGCTTTGCGCGCGCCGCCCTAGCCTCCACCTCCTCCACTGGGACTGGAGTGATGGTTGTTGCCACAGGCGCAGAGACAACCACCACCACAGCCTGCAACACCACTGCAGCGGGGACTCCTGAGATGCTGGGTCAGTCTGGGTTGGGTGGGTTTGGCATGGGGTTAGACGGGGAGGACTACAGCAACTCAAACCAGAGCACTTTCATCCAGAGACAGTTTGGAGCCATGCTTCAGCCCGGTGTCAACAAGTTCAGCCTGCGCATGTTCGGGTCTCACAAAGCCGTGGCTCTGGAACAGGAAAGACTGAAGTCAGCAGGGTCGTGGATCATACACCCTTACAGTGACTTCAGGTATGCAGTCTTTCAAACACATCCTCCAGCATGCAACCTGTGGTTGTGACAGGAGTGCCACTTGTAGCTTCAAAGACTGGTTGTAGTATTTTTGTGGTCGGAAAATAGTTCAAACACCTGGAAATTGTTCACTTTACTTGAAAAATAACGGCAGACGCACAAGAAGAGGCTGGAGAGGGACAGAAAACAGGATGCACTCATGCATTCAGCAACATCATCTGTGATTAATAGCTGAAATAGGAGGAAGGGGATAACTGGAAGACTGGCAGGAGGCTAAATATAGACATTTTGCTTATTAGCATATGGGAAGTGGTGCAAAGGTTGGATGAGAGTCTGGGGCAAGATGCAGATGAATGAATATTAAACAGTCTGTGACAGAATACAGAGCAGAGGATGTGGTAACGGAAACAGTAGAAAAGACTAAAGGACATGCAATTCATGAAAAGATGGCAGTAAGAGTTAAAATGCAGATTTAATTTTCAAGAAAAACTTAGTTTGACAATTAAAAGGAAAAAGAGATGAGGAGATGCAAATTAAAAGGCCAAATTTAGTCCAGAGGATTAAAATGCCATCCTTGTCAATAAAGCTAAATGTTATGTAGGACTTCATGAGCAGAGGATGCACCCAGCACAGCCCTCCCTGCAGGATTGCTCCTGAGAACATCATTCCTGAGGTGAATAAAGATACAGTTAAAGATGGTCACTTTTGGTTTCATATTTATAACTCTGGTCTAATTCAAATCCACCTCTATAAATTCTACTTTATGTATCAGCCACTGATAAGTTATGTAATAACAGACAGGACTACTCCTTGATCATCAAGAGACCATGCGTGCTCAACATGTGCAGGTGGACAGCAAAGGGAGTGACAGCATTCATAATCTCCAGACAGACAGCAACAATGGATGACTTGATCCCCAAGGCTCCTGGCCCACTTTTATCTCATCAGCCACACACACACACACACACACACACACACACTCATACTGTCGTTTTATATCGTCTGTCAATGCAAGGATTACTCCCAAGTGCTGCTTAGGGGACTGCTTACAGGTGAAATGATTAATGAGGTCAGTCAGGAAAGGAGGGGAGGACAGATGAAGGGGTGTGTATGGACCCTCCTGCACTTATTGATCTTTATGGAAAACACATAAAGATGTTAATAATCCTGGTTATGCTGTTTCATTTTTTTCCAAACTACGCAAGTTAATTATTCTTATGCATAATTTACTCTTCTAACTTTTTATTCAACACATTTATTGTGGATGTGACACCTGCAGAAGACTTTTGTGAGAAGACAAATGAGCTCAAAAGTCACTAATGTGTATTTTTCTGACATCAGACAAGACTTAATAGCACATGTGTGGTAATGTGTATGTTTATGTGGGTTTATTTTGAATCATTACTGAGCTTGCTGATAAGTTGCATTTTCTGCACCTCATTACAAAATGGGAGGTTGCTGCTGCTGCTGCACGCATTGGAAAACAAACCAAGAGGCAGACGAGGGGAAGACAAATCCAAGACAGTGACACGCAGGCTTTACACAGAGCGACATCCAGTAGCCAGTTGCCATTGTGCCTATTTGTTTGCTTGTCTGGCAGGATGATGAGTGGAAATTCACAAGAAACTGACATCTGGCCAACTTCAAACAGAGAGCCAATCACAGACCACTAAGGAGACACTTGGCCTCAATTATAGTAAAATTAGTAGTTTGACAACAGCTGAGCAGGTAGATGCAGGTCAGTTATCCTCCAGCACCTGTTCATATTCAAAGTGGAATACTGATGAGGCCATAGAGAGCTGCTTTGATTGCATTTGCAATTCTTATGTGTGTGTGCACAATACACCTAGGTGCACACACATCTACCTGCCTGTGTGCCCCATCCACAATCTATGTTGTTTAAATCAGGAAATCAGTTGTTTTGACAGGTTCTGAGTCTTAATTTAGTCTCTTGATTTATTTGCTACTTTTTTGTTCAGACATTGGTAGTTTTTTTTTCTCATTCACTGTAAGAATCAGCTGCCAATAACCTAGAGACCATCAATATCTGCCCAGAGAAGCGGAGCAAAGTACAGTGTTATTCATGTCAGGGCCTGGTGGGGTTAGATTACTGCTGAAACCCTTGTGAGTTCTCTGGACCTCTGCTACAAAATGAGGTATTTCTGAAACGTGTTATAATCTGTTGTGGGAGTGAGAAGATGGTTAACTCGTATATAAAAGTGCCAGAACTACAGAATAAGCTTTTGTTAGAAATTAAATGGCTTAATATAAATGATTTGCAGTTTTTTAAAGTTAACTGGGCATCCACTCTGGTTGCTATAGGCAACCCTTGCTTTTCCTCTCTCTGAATTAACTTTCTCTGCTTCCGAATGTCCCACAATACAAATGCTTTCTATTCCACCAGCTCAAGATACTTCTCCTCTTCTTTTAACTGGCCTCCAAGATCTGTGAACTTGTGACAGAATCTGCTGAGAGAAATTAAGGATGTTCATCATGTTTGGCTCCACAAAATTGTGGCATCACTTTTAGGAACTTGATTTGCTTCCTCCAAGAAGGAGGTGTTGTTGTTGTTTTATGTTGTTCTTTTCTGATTTGCCTGCAGTGCCTGCTCTTATGCTGATAATGTCTACTTTGGTTTTCAGAATTTGGTCATGGTGCCCGCAGCACTGCCTCTTATATGAAGAGCAAGCTGAAGGCTCCATCTTCTCACAGCTGAATAAAGTGGATGGGTTTTGGAAAACTTCATGTATTACAGATCTTAGTCACTGGGTGGGATTTTGCACTAGTTGCCTTCTTTCTTGACTGATGCATTTTTCAGCTATAGCTGAATTCAAGTTGTCTCATCTTTTCCTTTTGCTACAAAAACTAAATTATATTTAAGGGTCACACACTTTTACTTAAAATGAAACAGTTTAAGGGGTTGTGAGTAAACCTCTTTAATAACGAGGTGACCATTAATGATAGTTACATTTTTTCACTCAAATCTCTGTTTCCTGCTGTGGTGCAGAGCTGGAAAAATTTATATTTTTCTATCCGAGAGTTTGTTTTTTTTCCTCAATGGCCTCATTCAGCAAACTAATTTTATGAAAATCAATGCATAGAGGGTAAATGACATTTGCCCAAGCAACACCATAAAATCCAAAATATTTAATGCAATGTTGTTGTCGACAGACATGAAAAGCACTTGCAGACATAAATAAGTGCGGCATGATGTGATTGACTGATTTATTCCCTATGATAAGAATCAACAAGGCTGTTCTAGAGGTCAGGAATAAATCTCCATCTCTGTTACAGCAACTGCTGTTTGTTTGTGTGTTGCAGTAAATAATCCCTGTATTTAATGCCAGTGCTTGTGAAGTGATGCATCTGTCAGCCTAAGTGACAAAGTCTGAGAAGAGAGAGAAGTGTGTGTGGCAGTGATGACTCATGCATGCTTAATCTTCATCAGTCTGGTAGTAGCATCACACCATGAGATTGTGTTACTAAATTAGTGCTCATTGCTATCGACCATAGGGCTTGAGTGTATTTACTCAGAGACAGAGATGCAGTTAATGTATAATCGTAAAAGAGCAGTAGAGGAAAAGCATGTAAGGGTGATGGATGAGGCGATCAGAGGAGAGAAAAGCAGAGGCAACTGGAATCATCTTGAGATGATTGGGTCAGCTCCTCTGTCACCCTTTTATTAGTTTCAGCATCAAAATGACATTATGGTGGGAATATGCTACCTCACAGAGCCATGTCTTCTAGCATGAAATATAAATTGATGATGTTTCCCAAGGTCACTGATGACTTGCATCCCTCTGCCGCTCGCTGTTTGCTTGTTTTTCCCTTCAAGTTCAGATTAGTTTAGTTTTTGTTTTTTTAATTATACATTTTAATGTCTTTCATGATGCCAGTGGATCACAACAGTCCTGGTAGATCATTTCCACCACTGGGATTTCCCTCATCACATTCCAGCTTTAACAGTTATCGTCAAGAAAATTACACTCACGTGAAGTTTACTGTAGGTTTTGTGGAACCTTCACTTCCTGGTTCTGCTGCTCTGCATTTGTAGGTTTTGACAAACGAAAGCAAGGATTGCACTTTCCAGGTGTATTGTGGTTCCTGCAGGATCCAGCCATCTCTGGAAGAAAACTTGTTTTAAAAGTTTCTCCTCCAAAACCGTATGCTTTAAACTTAATTGAAACTCCACCACAGAAAAGTTGAAAGCACACCTTTTCAGACAGTGGTGCAATACCAGGCAGATATTTCCAGCTTTTAATTGGGAAGTTTTGCTACTATGACCGGAAGTCTATGAGATGCACCAAAGATATTACAACAAAGAGAAACCGAGATAACAGGTCATCATCCCCACTCTCTGAGAACAGGTGCTACTGTCCATCAACAAGCCCTGATAATGTCATACCAGTGGCAACTTGTGCTATCTGAAGACACAGATTCATATCAGGAAGTCTACCTTTGAATTAAGTGCTTGATGCTAAACCTATACTTGACTATCACAATGTACTCTTTAAATCTCTGGAAAAATAGTAAATATATATATATGTGTGTGTGTGTGTTCCAATAACATAGGAAAATATAAATAAAATAACATCTAAATACCTTATCTATCTTTATTAATTTATACTTTAAGAGACGAGTAACTTTCTATCTTTCTTTTTCTAGATTTTACTGGGACCTGTTGATGTTACTGCTGATGATGGGCAACTTAATCATCCTGCCAGTGGGCATCACTTTCTTTCGGGACGAGAACACCCCTTCCTGGATCATCTTTAATGTGGTCTCAGACACTCTCTTTATGGTTGACCTTGTTCTCAACTTCAGAACTGGCATCGTCAAGGAGGACAGCACAGAGATATTGCTCGATCCCAGGTCAGTAGGAATGTCCGTGTGTGTGTTGTTGTGTTGGAGTGCTGCACTTTTGAAACGTTAACACAGCAAACCTGCTGCCATCTATTTGCATTAGCTCTTCTGGCCATCTGTTGGGTGTCTGTTCAAACACATTTTTTATCTGAGATGCAGAAAGGTGACGTAATGCAGCTTCATTCAAGCTCTGGTGTGTAGCTGATGAATATTGATGAGGGTTGTCTCATGCCAGGCATTTGTTGGACTCAATTCCACAAAGCTACACTGCCAAGTGAAGCATGTCACAAGTCTTCCATCTTCTTCAACTCAGGGCGATCCGCCAGAACTACCTGAAGAGCTGGTTCCTTGTGGACTTTGTGTCATCCATCCCAGTGGATTACATCTTCCTGATGGTGGACAGTCTGGACTCAGAGGTCTACAGGACTGCAAGGGCACTGCGCATAGTCCGTTTTACCAAAATCCTGAGCTTGCTTCGGTTGCTCCGCCTGTCCAGGCTCATCCGATACATCCACCAATGGGAGGAGGTGAGAGGCACAGACACTGTTTCAGACACGACTCATAAAAAAAACAATGTTTTAAACAAATGAGGTTCAAATGACACTTTTATTCAAGCTCCCTTTTCACTCTTTTCTGCAATATTTCCTCTCAGATCTTCCATATGACCTATGACCTTGCCAGTGCTATGGTAAGGATTGTAAATCTGATTGGTATGATGCTGCTACTGTGCCACTGGGACGGCTGTCTCCAGTTTCTGGTCCCCATGCTGCAGGACTTCCCTCATGACTGCTGGGTTTCTAAGAACCTAATGGTGGTAAGTCTCCATCTGGGAGTTTTAATTCAACACTCGTATTCTAAGAGCGTTACTGTAGATGAGTTCATTGTTGGATGAACACAACAGGGCATTTAGGCTGAGTTGAATGAACCACACAAAGCAGGAGCTGAGATTGTATGAGCAGTGTGCAGAATATTTATTTTAGATGAAGGAGCTGGTTTTGACTCTGTACAGATATGAGATGCGTTTTCCCTTATCTGTGTTAATTGGCTCATGCAGCAACATGTCTGGAATAAGATTGATCGACATCATTACAAAGATAAAACGATTCTTTAATTAAAAACCTCAACAGAGATCAGGTGGAGCTGTGAGTGCACGTAAACAGTGGAAAGCTTATTCCATGGATGCAGAGCCGCACTTGCTTTAACAGCTGACTCATGTCTCATTGGTTGCTATGAGTGATTGTTGCTAAGCAGACTGATGCTGGGATTTTCCCCAGAGAAAGTTCCCTTATCCACTGCACCATTAGCTCTTGGGATAATTGAACTCACGCGTTAAACAATAGGCACACACACACGTAGATGGGACTCCAAATGTGTTCTGCGGCTTCAGAGTTTTGCTTTTTTAGAAATCAGAAGCAGGCTTTGACGTTTAATTTGCTCTGCTGCTGCTTGTTATGATCTGAGCTGTATTTCCTGAGGTATTGTGGCTCAGCTCGGAGGGGAAACAGCTCCTGTAACACGACTAAATTAAGACCCATTCAGTAACCACGTGCCTAAGTAATTACCACTTTGAACGTGTTTCTGTCTGTGTCCCACTCACAGAACGACACATGGGGCGTGCAATATTCCTATGCTCTGTTCAAAGCCATGAGCCACATGTTGTGTATTGGGTATGGTGCCCAGGCTCCAGAGGGGATGACTGATGTGTGGCTCACCATGCTTAGTATGATTGTAGGCGCCACCTGCTACGCCATGTTCATCGGCCACGCCACCGCTCTCATACAGTCACTGGACTCTTCACGTCGACAGTATCAGGAGAAGGTGAAACATGACTCATCCATCTGTTGCTATAGGCATGCCTCACATGATGATCGCATGATCCATCTGTTTGTTATGTAAGATAATGGTTGATATTTTTATTTAATTCACTCATTATTTTTATAATTTGACAGAATTCAAAGCGTTATGAATCTGAAAAGCTGTATATCAGAAAGATGGAAATGATGTTAGTTTTAGGATAAAAAAATGAGTAATTGGCTTTCTTTTATTTATTTATTTGTCTTTGTAACAATTTTAACATTGTGCATTAATGTTCTGCAAGATACGTACTGTTGCTTTTCCAGCCTTGAGATAAGATGATCCAAGATGATCATTAGGATAAAACAGCATGAAACCTAATTGATCCACTCATGATCATGTTATTACTTCCTTCTAATACTTATTGTTCTTGAAAAAAATATTTTTTGTTATTTTATTTCTCTGAAAATAGCCTTTTATGAATTTGGAACAAACTTTTATGAATGAATTGGTTTAATATTTCCAACATGAAAGATTGTAATACAGATTTTAAAATAGAATCTCCCCCAATATTTTGATGTTATGTCGGTCCTTTTTCACCACCTTTGATTGTATTTCTCTCTGACAATTTCCAACTTAAACTCAATAGAAATGTTCCACTAAACTATTCCAGCCACCTGGTTACAGTACTCTAAACCTGCCATACCTGAATCTTAAACCCTGAGGCTATACTGTACTTTTCTTGGGCCTATTTGCATAGCTGGCACCAATGGTCCTGACTGGTGCAGTAGACTCTGGTCTCTCCCGTTCTTGCGTTCAGCACCTGCTCTTATCTGCTTCTGTGGTGTCTTTTCTGGAAAAGACTGTTTCTATGAACTGATAAGACTTATCAATACCTGTCAGTGGTACAAGCATTGCAGGGGGCGTTTAGTGAATTTCCCTGAGGGAGTCATCCCAAAGGGATCAATAAAGTTACGTCTGTCTTATTCTTCTGTGATGATTTCTCTTCTTCCTCCTTTTGGTAGTAGTCCTTGAGTAGCTTTTGACAAGATGTCAGAACGAGGCTTTTTGATGAATGGAAATCAAAAATGGACATTTACATAGAGAAGCTAAACTGAGTAATATACAGAGGGAATTAGAGGTTAGATAATCAATAAAGTTAAACTTTAAACCAAGATGTTCATAAGATAACTGCAAAAAAAATGGGTGCAGCAAAAAACTTTAGGCTTCAAACATTAAGAGAAAAATCTGCAATTCAGTTGTTTACAAAATCACTTGTTATTTCTGCACATATTCCTGATAACATCTGTATGATCATTGAGTTTACAGATTAAATCCTTCCTCAGTATTGTCATGCAAATAGCATTGACAGTGTGTGCACACATTTCTCCTACCGTCTATGAAGCGAGGCACATTTATGGATGTGAAAATAACATTTTAACAATACACACACACACACACACACACACCCAGTGCACATGATGGTTTTGTATCTTAATGATTTTGGCTTCTCAGTGAACTTTCTCTGACCTCCTCCACATAGCAGTCTGGTCCCTCAGTCTCCCCCCTCTCATTCCTCGCTTGCCTTGTTACCATGAGGAATAAAGTATCTCTGCAACTCATCCCCCTCCCCCGACCTTCACAACTCTGATTCAATGCAGTTGTTCAAATCTGAACTGGAAACACATCTGACATGCTCACCGTAACATCTCACACATCTCTGATCACTATTTTTTGCATTTTTAAAATCTATTAAAGTATTAATTGATTTGTTTATTGGCATCCTGTAAGGTACCTTGAGTGTCAGACAGGTACCCACAAATTAAATGTATTATTATTATTATTATTATTATTATTATTATTATTATTATACATAGGAGTAGTAGAAAGGTAGATTAAAGAGTGATGTAAGATATAATCAAAATATAGTTGAGAGGTTGCTTCTTTTAAAAGACCAAAAAGTTGGGAATCAGTAGACTAAACAGACAATTTAATAAACTACTAACAAAAGTAATAATGCAAAGTGTGTGCCAAAGGATATGTTGCTTGTGTCGAGTCTTCTGAAAGTGAATGTGTTTTTGTTATTGCAGTACAAGCAGGTGGAACAGTATATGTCCTTCCATAAGCTTCCTGCGGATATGCGGCAGAAGATCCATGAGTATTATGAGCATCGTTTCCAAGGAAAAATGTTTGATGAGGAAAACATCCTGGGAGAACTTAGTGAGCCTCTGAAAGAGGTACATATTCACTGTGCTGCTGCCTCTGCTAAATATCTTTGACTTTTGTTCCCTTTTCACTTCATCTTTTGTTCCCTGTCATTTAGGAGATTGTCAGCTTTAACTGCCGGAGCCTGGTGGCGAACATGCCGCTCTTTGCCAATGCCGATCCCAACTTTGTAACTGCTGTGCTGACCAAGCTGCGCTTTGAGGTGTTTCAGCCAGCTGACTTCATAATTCGTGAAGGCACTGTTGGGCGTAAAATGTATTTTATCCAGCATGGACGAGTTAGTGTGCTGACCCGTGGCAACAAAGAAACCAAGCTGAGTGATGGGTCTTACTTTGGAGGTGAGGAGATGTAATTTTTTTGAGGGTCAAAGGGGATTTAGAAGTTTTTGGGCGTCAAGTTTCTCGTTTCAGAGGTAAACAGCAGAAGCAGTTCTTCAGAGGGGCTTTTATGGACGTGAACAACGTGCTGTTAATTTGATGTATAGATTTATTTGTGTTTTTTTCCTTATCTACCATAATCTCTGCTCATGTTATCAGAAATCTGCTTGTTGACACGTGGACGGAGGACAGCCAGCGTCCGTGCAGACACGTATTGCCGCTTGTACTCTCTCAGTGTGGACAGCTTTAATGAGGTTCTGGAGGAACATCCAATGATGCGACGTGCCTTTGAAACTGTTGCTGTTGACCGTTTGGACCGCATTGGTAACACAAGTTTCTGTTTGCTTCATTTGTCCTACCATCTTATTTTCAGCTTCATTAATTTAAAATCATCTTTGAAAGTTTGTATCACGTTTTGATCTTAGGACTTTTTGTGTTCACGTTTTTGGATTTTTACTCCTTTACAGGCAGAAAGAACTCGATGCTCCTGCGGAAATCTTCTCAGGGGGGTTCTCTCGGGGGCAGCATGGGTCGGGGTGGAGCCCGGGGTGGAGGGGGTCCAGGAGCTGGAGGTGGACTTGCAGCGGGGGGTCTGGGTTCCTGTGATAGTATGTTGGTGCAACAGATTGTTAAACATGACAGCATGCCAGCCATGCAGGATGCCATCGCAGCTGCTGCTGCAGGAAGAAGTGGAGTGATGGGTGGGAGTGGCACAGTGTCCCCAAGGCCACGCCCTGTCATCTGGGCACCACTGGTCCACGCTCCCCTGCAGACTGCAGCGGCCACCAGTAACGTTGCCATCGCCCTCATGCATCAGCAGCAGCAGCAACAACAGCAACTTCAGCAGCTGCAGCAGCAGCATGCTCTGGGAGGGGCTTTCTTCTTGCCTTCCCCTCTGATCTCCCCATCTCCATCTTCTTCCTTTCCTCTTTCTTCTCCTCGGCCGGCTGTTCTGCAGCCCCTTCGCCCCTCTGTAAGCTCACTCATTGGGATGATGGCGATAGGAGGAATGAGTGGTTTGTCACCAAGAGGATTTCCTGCCTCCCCCTCAACCATTGGCCCTCCAGGTGGTATGATATCACCTCCAGTTGCTAAAACACCATCCGCTCCAGCTTCTACTGTCCCAACTTCCGTACAAGGAAGGACTCTCCATTACAGCCCACGCTTTCATGCTGATTATCCCTCAGTGACTGCTGGCGCATCTGGAACCCCAACAGGAGCAGTGCCAGCTTCGTCACTCCCCAAAGTACCAACCACCAACCCAACAGCCTTTTCCAGTTTCCCCTCTGATGGCAACACTGGTCCGCAGGGTGCAAAAGAGGCTTTGTTACGTCATGGCGGTAATAGCTGTCAGGGTCTGCCAGCATTAGGCAGACTGACCCAGGAGGCCAGGTTGCTGTCAGCCTCTCAACCTACCCTGCCTCACCGTTCATGGGCTGGTGTGCAGCCTCATCCTCCTCTCCATCGGAAAGCATCTGGTGGTAATTTGCTGGCAGCTCCTTTCCTGGCAGGGCAGTTAGCCAGGGGAAGCAGTGCAGGAATGCTCACCACTAATCCTCCATTGCAACTGGTGACAAATATACAATATCCTGCACAAGCCATCATTCCTATCCAGCCCACTTACACACAATCTACAGCTCATGCCTCTTTACCCACATCTGCACATGTACCTTCTACAACTTCTGTGCTATCTTCCTCTCCTCCAAAGCAGACCCCACTCCCTTCTGCCATCCCATTCCCTGCCCCAGCTCCTTCCTCTCCTGCACCTATTTTCTCCCAGACACCTCGCCCAAAGCCAATCCCAACAACCCCATCTGGATCCTCCTCACCTCCTCCCTGTTCCACCCCACCTTCAGCAGGAGCAAGCCCACTATCGACTCCTCGTCCCAAACCGGTTCTTACACCTTCTCCTCGTTCTTCCTCTCCCTCTCCATCCTCCACACCGCCCCCATCCTCTGTTTCTACCCCAGTTTCTCAACCTCACTGTCCCAAGGCATCACTTATATCCTCTTCTCCCCCATCCTCTTTCCTTACCTCTCCTCCACCCCATCCCCAGAGCCCCAGATCTAAGGCATCCGTCACACTTCCCTCTGCTTCTTTGTTGTCTTGCCCAAATCCTGCCTTGACCTCAGCCCTTTCACCAGTAACTCCTCCTCAGACAAGTCGTACCCGACCTTCAACTCCTTCCCAAATTTCTACTCAAACCATTGCAACTGTAACTGCGAGCCAGACAATTACTCCCTCGGCCTCCATATCTTCTGTCCTTACCACATCCGGGCTTTCTCCAAGTAAATCCCCAAGTCAAGCACCTTGTCTCCAGCCTCCTGTCTCTGCTTCCGCCAGAGGTCCCACCTCAAGCCAGGTCCAAAATCAAGCCACACCTCTTGCCCCAGTTCCAACTTCTACCCCAACACCTGTTAGCACCAGCTCTCCAACTAAAGTGACTTTCTCTGTTCATCCTGTGAAGCAAAGCTCTGTTGCTTTTACACAAAGTCCAACATCAGGCTCGAGCCATGTCAAACAAATCCCATTAGTATCCTCGTCCTCAACAACTCCATGCCCAAACCAGAGCTCCGCAAGCCCTTCCTCCCTTCCTATCTCTCCGTCAGTCACTGCCACAACTTCTCCTAATGTACAATCTGCCGCTAGTCCCTCCCCAAAACAAACTTTAACAGCTGCCCCTACAAGCTTCCAGAAACCCAACACACCCTCCATCCCTGTCCAGACCTCTCAGGCACCTGCCACTTCACCCAACCAGATAGCACATGCAGCCACCCCTGCCAAGTCCACCTCTCCTAGAGGGGGGAACAAGGACCCTCAGCTGTCACTCACCAGAAAAGACTCAGAGGGACTGAGGCACAAACTGCCTGCTAACATGTAAGAAAAAAAGAGAAAAAACCATTTCAGGAAAAACTTTGAGATGCAGCCGGGGCCAATTAAACGAGCCTGGATATGCAGACTTATGTCAGAGCTGGCACCACGTAGCTGATAGTTTAATGTGGACAAATAACATCTTTTTGCATTTACTCTAGGATGTGATTGTGTAAGAACATCAGGCATTCATGTGACTCTCAGGCAAGACATTGATCAAGAAGGGAGACTTAATGGATCTGTTGAATGGGTGGCACTTGCGACAGCAGAGTCTAAAAAACATCCAAACACACACATTTCTGTTAGTGATTGTCGGAGCGAGCAGGGAACCGGAAGTGAGACGATACTGCACTAAACAGAAAAACTGGATAAAAGTAATGGCTGGGGGTGTTAAAGGTGGTTGAAAACAGCGATACTTGTGATTATTCAGCCATGACAGGCAGAAACGTTGTTTAATAATGAAGTGACAAATGTGAAAAGACAGTAATTGTGTTGCTGTTGGGAAGGAAGTCCACTGTGACATTAAAATACAGGCAATAGAGCAGACACCTCCTGGTTTCCAGCTCCAACTCCTTCTTGCTTCCCATTCTACACTGAAGTGTAATATTTTCTCATCACAATAAAAATACTTATACAGATGTAACATACAAGAAAAAATCACTGTAAAGTTGAGACACATATGAATTCTTAGGAGAAATCCATTGGTAGTTTTGTTGTCCTGGTGTTTGGTGTTTAGTTTTTGAACAATACAAACATTTTAAAAACTACCTGTTCATTTTGACAGCTTCTGTAAATTGTGTTTTTTTTTTGTGGGTGTGTGACACACAAAATTGTTCTACTGTGCACTGTGGCCAGCTCCTCATATTGTAAATATGTGCCTCTGTGGATCTGTTGTACGCTTCCTCACCCCTCGCTTCTTTGTCTTTCATCTCTCGTCTGTCTGGCTGTCTTTCATCTGATTTCACAGCTCTGGTTGCTAACTGTTACTTTGACACTCGCAGACTCACTTCCTTTCTCTCGGTTTGCCCAACACTTTGCTCTCTGCTGACATCAGCCTCATGTTCAACCAGCGGTCTCCTCCTTCTGTCCCCCCTTTGACACTGTCTCAACACCATGTTTGATGTTTTCTGACATTTCTGTCTTAACCCCTAATACCATGTTGCCTAGATTATATATTTAAGGACCAAATGTTTTATTTTTTATGTATCACAGCTTTAGCTTTTGAAAAGACAAAGCTACTAATGCAGTCAAAATGATGATCTTGAGTGTGGCAATGAAGGTTATGCTTGTGATGATGAGGATGTGACAAGAAAATGACAATGATTATGTACATCTGGATGTAAGAATAAAGTGGATTTAGATATCATTATCTGTGACATAAGCTTATTGGTCTACCAACATTTCAGTGCAGTTAATAGAATAGAATGCCTTTTATTGTCATTATACACCAGTATAACGAGATTAAGCCATCCCCAGTGTCAGTACAAAAGCAGTATAGAAGATAAATAAGAAATATCTAGGGTATAAAAATATTTACAGAATAAACAGGTGTGCACATTCGAGTTATTTGCAGATATAAGTATGATGTGTATGTCTGAAAAAATATATTGCACATTCAATGTATTATTGCACGGATCATGATATGTTGTACATGTCATGTGACAGGATGTGTTGCACATATGTTGTTAGTGTCCAGCGTATTTCAGATTTAAAATCCTACAGGAGTTCAGGGCAGTTATTTAGATCAAACTTAGGCTACATTCATAACAGATAACTATAACTAGCCTTGAGCAAGCATCAACTTCGCTCTTCAAGAAGGCCTGTTTCTATTCGTGTGGTTAAAAGAAAAAAAACAGTCCAGCGTCTGCATCTTTGCACCAAATTCTGTGAGAATATGCATGCATTTCATATTTCTCAAAATTAAGAACTGTTACTTGTAAAGTAATATAAATAATTTGTTTAAAAAAATCAGATGCTCAGAGATCTGGCCATGACACAAAGCAAGCCTAAATTTACCATCACATTATAAAATCCTTCCCCTTGGCTCTCTACCTTTGGACCTAAATCTTCATTTTGCATCTTTTCAAGATCAAATGGTTGCGATCATAAAAGCATCTAAAGCCTAACACTCCAGTCAAAAGGCTACGTGTCCTCCATGCTTTGATCCCTAAATGCAAAGGTGTGCCTCCTCTCTGCTGAGAGCAAAAACCAGTGGAAGTAATACACATTTCTCTTTCAAATGTATATCTTTAAAAAAAGCTCTAGATAGGCTACTTCTTAGATCTTCTTTCAGAGTTTTTTTTCTCTTTCTTCCATAACTAAAGCCAACTAATATGAGAAATTTATTACCTACACTACTAGTCAAAAGTTTGGACACACTTTTACTGTAAATTCAATGGGAAAGTGTATCCAGATTTTTTACTGGTACTGTAAATACATATAAACTTAGGGAACATGTGTTTAGTGGACTGTTTCATGACTGTAATTATTATAATACACCAAGGGCAAATAAATCTTGCCCCACTGAAGAGTTGTTTCCTTTATTAAGTAATATCACATTTGTATAGACAAACTATTTGTGGGATGAGCAGCATTATGGAGTTTGTGAGTAGCCATCATGATCATTTTCTATTCCAATGCCAAACAGCTTATTAGCTGGTTTACATCTTGTTTTGAGCTCCTGTTATTCCAGGTGCTGGCCGTAGTATCTGTACGGTTAAAGTGTGGAGAAGAGAGGATGCTGTAATGACTGCTACACTGATAGGGTAACAGCCTTTGGTGGAGGTAGTGTGATGGTCTGGGCAGCATCTTCCTTACTGCAAAACAAGGCTTGTTGTCATTATTGGTGGCAGTTTAAATGCAGTGAGATATCAGAATGTGATTATGCAACAAGGGGGAATAATCTTCCAAGATAGCAATACTCACAACCACGAAGTGGAGTTTATCTGAGACCACATTGTGACAAAGCTGTTATGACTGAGACCCTTGTGTGTTAAATTAATAAATTCTCAATATGATTAGATTTTTCAGACTTTAATCATCCAATAAAATAAACCACACAACTTAATCTTGTCATTTTTCTTTAAGCAGATTATCATGACAGATTTTCGGTACACTGAGTTGTGATGTGACCCTGATGGCTCAGACAGGGGTATGGCTAAACACGACACAGCTGGGCTTTGTAACAGCATCTTGTCTCAGTTAATGGGAACTGTCTGCCTCTTTTCCCATTTCACTGCTGGATCTGCAACCCTAATCTTGTACCTCTCAGCAGAGGGCATGCACACTCAGATCCAAGGTTAAGCTTGTAAATGTGAGGATACTTAATTCTCTGCTGCTCTTCAAAGGAACTAAATGAACATCCACTTTCATGAGGGTGGATTACAGTCACACTATTACACCTGCTTCCCCTCTCCTGTCTGTAATATTCTGTCTCTCCTTTGTTCTCTTTCTTTGCTCATTAGCCTCCAAGAGATTTTTAACCATTCCTCTGCATACAGGAGAGCCTGCTCATCTACAAGCAGAGCACACTGGATTTACACTTTTTTGGCTTTAACCTGTGAAATTCTCAGAGCTGCACAAGCATACCCATAAAGGGAAAATTACCTTGCAGATGTAAACAATTTAACGCACATGCTTATTAACTTAAAAAAAGAGAGAGGGAGAGAGAAGGGGGTTACAGGTGTTAAGTTAAAGAACGTGGGAATGCTGTACCTCTTATGAACTCAGACACACTGACTCTTATTTGAGATTCAGGGGTGCAGGTCGGACAGTAACCACTAGGTGGCGATGACACCTTAATAATGGGATGAGCACAGGCGGAAGAAGGAGAGGGGAACTATAGCAGCACTTCAATTGCTTGAATTTGCAATCATCTACTAATATGAGAAAATATTGATGTCATGAAACAGTCTGGACTTTTTGAAGTGAAAAGAAGAGGGGAGGTCACTGTGGAATCAGGAGAGTGTGTGGAAGAGGTTTATGATGGCACACCTGCCTGGATTACCAGCCATGAATAGAGGTAGGGGGATAAACAGGACTTGTAATTGCTGCCTGTCACTGTGGCTCTGAAATAGACTCTGAGAGAAATCTTTACCTGCTGGAAACTAAATGTACTACCAGGCAGAAGCTAAATAATGACGTATTCTCATTATGTCGTTGTATCCGCAACAGTCTCTTTACAAAGTGATCCTTCATGATGTGCTTTAAAACAGCCCTTTTGCTCATGGCTTTGGGTTTACAGGTTGCAAGAGCTGCTGCAAATTCAACCACAGACTAATCCTCCCAACGGTTTCATGTGAAAGACTGCACAGCTACAAGTGAAGCAGTTTCATGATAAAATATATAGGCCAAATGTAAAGTCATTCAGAAATATATTCAAGTTAAATATTAAAATACTTATGAATAGTTTAGGTTTTAGACGAAAACATTTTACAAAGGGAAAGAATATTATTCCAGTAAAATCCCCAGACTGCTTTACACTGTGAGTGTATTTTACTGCACCCTTGTAAAACAATGTTAAACATACATCACTTGCATGAGAAAGATGTGGATGAGTTTGTCTGCACACCTAAATCCAGGGACACATGTACACAGTGCACAACTTATCACTTTTACACTTTTATTGTATACATTTGATCCACTTTAATTTCTTTTTACAGCTTTTAATGCTTTGCACACCTCACTGCAATGCTTTTCATGCTTTATGTATTATGTAAAGCATGACACATAAGACATTAAAAGGTTTTATTGTTAAAATGTATAAAGTTTTAATGTTATATGTAAAGCTCTGAATTGTTTTGTGCATTAAATGTGCTATACTAATAAGCCTGCCTTACCAAACAGTGCACAATACCGATTGTTACACAGATAGGTACATGACAAGCAGTGCTGTAATGTCAATGGAAAACTGAGTTACAAAGAAAAAAAAGAAGAGAGAGAAAACCCCACAGAGTGAAAAAGATTCAAGATAAAGCGCTATCATATCATATCATATCATATCATATCATATCATATCATATCATATCATATCATATCATATCATATCATATCATA